>JAPDVU010000006.1:87351509-87981509 GCA_026230045.1 Corynorhinus townsendii
TGCCTCTTTTAGGAACCCCAATTATGTACCAAACCCCCCACAACCTGGATATGTGCCCTGACTGGGAATTGAACCAGTGACCCTTCGGTGCACAGGACAACCCTCCAACCAATGAGCCACACTGGCCAGTGATGTATTATCTTTTTAATGTATTGCTGGACTTGATTTGTTAAGATTATATTAGACCTATGTTCTTTCTTTGTAGTGTCTTCATCTGCGTTTGGAATTAGGATAATGCTGGCCTCCTAGAATAGCTTGGGCATTTTCTCTCCTCTTAAATTTTTCAGAATAGTTTCAGGAGGGTTAAGTGTTAGTTCTTCTTTCAATGTTTGGTACAATTCACCTATGGAGCCATCCAGTCCAGGACATTTACATGTTCGGAGTGTTTTTATTACTGCTTCAGTGTCACTGGTTGTAATCTATCTATTCAGATTTTCTGATTCATCCTGATTCAGTTTTGGAAGGTTGTATGTTACTAGGAATTTACCCATTTCTTCCAGATTGGCCAATTTGTGGGCATATAGCTGTTCATAATATTTTCTTTCAATCCTTTGTATTTCTTTGGTGTCGGTTGTTATTTCTCCTATTTCATTACTTTTTTTAAAATTGATTTCAGAAAAGAAGGGAGAAAGAAAGAGAGAGAGATGATGATGAGAGAGAATCATTGATTGGTTGCCACTCTGGGGAATGAGCCTGCAACCGAGCATTTGCCCTGACCAGGAATCAAACCATGACCTCCTGATTCTTAGGTCCACACACGACACTGAGCCATGCTGGCAGGCATCCTCTTCCATTTCTGATTTTGTTTATTTGGGTTCTCTCTCTTTTTTTCTTGATGAGTTTGATTAAAGGTTTATCAATCTTGTTTATTTTTTAAAGAACCAGCTCTTGGTTTAATTGAACTTTCTTGTTACTTTTTTAGACTCTTTTTCATTTATTTCTCCCCTGATCTCTATTCCTTCCATCTACTCACTTTGGGTTTTGCTGTTATTTTATTTCCAGTTTTATTTATGGGTAACATTAGATTGTTTATTTGAGATGTTTATTGTTTTCTGAGGTAGGCCTGCATTCTCTGTATCCCATAGATTATGGCTTGTTTTTCTGTTTTTTGATTTTTTTAAATAAATCTTTATTGTTCAGGTTATTACAGGTGTTCCTCTTTTTTTTCCCCCCATAGCTCCCCTCCACCTGATTCCCCACCCCACCCTACCCCATGCCCTTACCCCCCGCCACTATCTTCATCTATAGGTGTAAGATTTTTGTCCAATCTCTTCCCCCTGAGAATTGTCAGTACACTCCCTTTCTATGTCCCTGATTCTATTATATTCACCAGTCCATTCTGTTCTTCAGATTTTTTTATTCACTTGATTTTTAGATTCACTTGTTGGTAGGTATGTATTTGATGTCATTTTGTTGTTCATAATTTTTATCTTTACATTTTTCTTCTTCTTTCTCTTCTTAAAGGATACCCTTCAGCATTTCGTGTAATCCTGGTTTGGTGGTGATGAACTCCTTTAGCTTTTCTTGTCTGTGAAGCTCTTTATCTGACCTTCAACTCTGAATGATAGCTTTGCTGGGTAGAGTAATCTTGGTTGTAGGTTCTTGCTGTTCATCACTTTGAATACTTCTTGCCACTCCCTTCTGGCCTGCATAGTTTCTGCCGAGAAATCAGCTGACAGTCGTATGGGTACTCCCTTGTAACTAACTAACCGTTTTTCTCTTGCTGCTTTCAAGATTCTCTCTTTGTCTTTTGCATTTGGCATTTTAATTATGATGTGCTTGGCTTGGTCCTCTTTGGATTCCTCTTGTATGGGGTTCCTGAACTTGTAAGTCTATTTCTTTCACCAGGTAGGGAAAGTTTTCTGTCATCATTTCTTCTAATAGGTTTTCAGTATTTTGCTCTCTCTCTTCTTCTGGCACCCAAAAAATTTGGATGTTGGTAAGCTTAAAGTTGTCCCAGAGGCTCCTTACACTATCTTCATATTTTTGGATTCTTTTTTCTTATTGTTTTTTGCTTGGGTGTTTTTTGTTTCCTCATATTTCAGATCTTTGGTTTGATTCTTGGGGTACGTTGATCTACAGTTGAATTTCTTTATTTTAGACAGTGTATGCTTAATTTCTGACTGGTCCTTTTCCATTTTTCTGGCATTCTCATTAAGATCCTTAAAGGTCTCACTAAGTTCCTCAGAGGATTTTAGAAGATTCTTGAGTAACCTTATAAATGTGGTTCTGAACTCTATGTCATCCAGTAGTTTGCTTTCCTCCATTTCTTTCATTCGTGACATGTTTCTTTGTCTCCGCATTTTGGCTGCTTCCCTGTGTTGATGGAGTGGCTGTGTGTGGTAGGCGACCTATAGGGGCCAGTAGCTGAGCCTCCCCAATCACCTGAGGTGGACGCTATTGGTACACCACTTTGTGGCCTGAGTGCAAAGTCTTGGTGTAGTTAAGCCTTGATTGCCGTTGGTACACTGGGAGGAATTGACCTCCATGCCAATTGTCTGTGAGGACCCTCTGTGTCTATAATGGAAGAACTGCTGCGCCGGGACACGCTTATCGTGCAGCACTTGTTTCAGTGGGGCTTTGGTGCTCACTGAGTCTGCCTCTTGAATGTGTCACTTATGGATGTGAGGAGTTGAAATCTGGTTTCTCACACTGACCACTAGGTATACTGGCTTCTGGATCTCCAATGGGGTGCAGGTGAGCTACTGTCTGAGGCCACCCAGCAGGAGCTACAGCGAGAACTACAGTTTTCTGCTTTTGCTTGGGGTTTGGAGGTTTTGGAGCTGTCTGACCTGGGCTGCAAATTTGCTAGGTTAAGCTGCGATAGGGCAGGCCATTCATATGCTAAAGCCGCTGCTTGGAGCTTGGGTGGGTTTGTAGGTTGTACGGGGCAGGGTCTCAAGGCGTCACTAGGCTAGGGCGTGGCAAACAGCAATGGCTGCCAGTTAGCTGCCTCTGCATCTCCAACCACATCCCTGCGTCCCGCACCCCAGGACAGTAAATAATTATTCCTGTGTGCAGCTCTGCAAGCAAGCCACCCTCACTTTCCAACCCGATGGCAGACAGTCCAGATTCTCCCTGTAGGAGTTTGGGTCCCTCGCGTCTCCCCAGAAACTGGATTTCAGAGTAATCGGGGACTTGTCTCTCTTCGGGTTGAAAAAAGGAATGACTGCCACCAGCCGGATAACGCGCCTCCGTACCTCAGCTTTTCAGCGCTTGTGCACGTCTCAATGCTCTTTTCTCTTTCCCTCCAGTTGTAGAACTTCCACTCAGCCAGCTTTCCTGTGGTTCTGGGTGATAGACGTTTTGTCTTTTAGTTGTAGTTTTGAAATGGTTGTGCAAGGCAGCAGTGTAGGTGTTTACCTACGCCGCCATCTTGGATCCTCTGGTTCTCCGATTATGGCTTGTTGTGTGTTCATTTTCATTTGTTTCAAGGCAACTTTGGATTTCTTCCTTGATCTCATTGTTAACTCATTCATTGTTTACTAACATGTTATTTAACCTCCATGACTTTGTGTGCTTTTTACATTTTTTCCCTGTGGTCGCTTTCTTGTTTCATACAATTATGGTCAGAGAAGATATCTGATATAATCTTAACCTTCTTAAATTTATTAAGACTTGTTTTGTGGTCTATTCTAGAAAATCTTGCATGTGCACTTGAAAAAAATGTTCTGCTGCTTTGGGGTAAAATGCTCTGAAGCTATCAATTAACTCTATCCGGTCTAATGTGTCATTTAAGGCCATCAATTTGAAGTCACATAGCATGAATCCTCTGGATTCATTCTTTTTTATCAGTATTGCTTTGGCTATTCAGGAACTTTTTGTTCTATTTCTTTTAAAAATGACATTGGGATTTTAATGGGGATTGCATTAAATCTGTATATTGCTATAAGTAATATGGCCATTTTAACTATGTTAATTCTTCAAAATCATGAATATGAATTATCTTCCCATTTTGTTGTGTCTTTTTTAATCTTTTTAAATACTGCTTTGTAATTTTCATTTAATAACTGTCACATCCTTTGTTAAGTTTATTCTTAAGTATTTTATTCTTTTGCTTGCAATTGCAAAAGAATTGTTGTTTTGTGTTTTTATTTTTCATATCTTTTCCTGAAGTTTCATTGTTAGTATACAGGAAAGCAGATACAGACAACAATATGGCTGTTACCAGAGGGAACAGAGTTGCAGTAGTAAAGGGGGTCAAACATATGTTGGTAAAAGGTGATTTGACTGTAGGTGCTGGGCACACAATGAAATATACAGATCATGTTTCATAGAGATGTACACTTAAAATCTACATAACCCTATTTACCAATATCACCTTAATAAATATAATAAAAAATAAATCCCTAGATAAAGCCTAAGGACATAATCAACCCTGTAAAAATATGTGAAAGCATATTTCCTACATAGCTTTAAAAATTAAAGCGATCTACACATGCAATAGGAAATAAATGGTATATCCATAAAACAACTTAAATTTTAGGTACAACAAATTTTAATCTTATGGGGAGATAATTATGCCAAATTTTATAAAATAAAGAGTACACTACATAGTATTTCTCTATAAATTTGCCTCCAGAAGAACACAGTGTACAGCTAGAACTGAAAGGGTATGTACTAAAATGTTAATCATCGTTCAGGGTAGTGAGACTATGAACACTTTTTCTTCCTTTTCATATTTCAGAATTTGTCTCAAATAAATAAAGAGGTGTTATTTTGAGGATGAGAAGAAAGGAAAAACTACAGAAACATTTCTGTGGAAAAATGTATTCATATAGCTACTCATAAATCAACACGAAGTGTATGCATTTATGCTCTCAACTAAGTCCATCAGGTAGTTTTAAATATACTCTTATGAGAGTCAGATGATTCAGTTCCCATAATCCTGGCAGGTGATTTATTCCAAAGTATAACAATCAAAAAACTTGAAACTTAACTGCAACTTTTTGGTTTCTATTTGAATCCATTATGAATTAGCGAGTTGTACGAATACGTCTATTTATATCACATTCTAACTCTCTTTTACTGAGCAACCAATTCCTTTCATCTTTACCTTCTTGTGTTTTCTTATTTATTGTCTCTTGATTACTTTATTCTCTATCATCGCAAGTTCTTGGGGTGCTACTTTCCAATTTATTATATCCTGACTGTACCTCACAGTGGATCATTTCCTCATGCAGTCTATAGATTTAATTGTGAGCACATCTTTAGCAAGGTGCATTGGTTTTTTAGATGTTCCGTGTGTCTTGACTCATAAAAGTGTACCCTAGGGAGATTGTGTATTTGTTCTGTCAGAGCTCTTGGGAATTCCATGCCATTCAGGACCTATTTTTATACTAATATCTGGGCTTCAGAATTTCAAACAATGTGTATGACCAGTATTAGTTCAGATCTTATACCTTTGTGTGGGGTTTTAATTTCTCAGAGGAGTCCCCTTCTCATGCACAAGGCTCCTAAGGCGCAAACTAGTTTGAGACTATGGATGTGGTCTGTCTAGTGCTCTTGTCACAGAGGAGTCAGCTCTCTAGGAAGCTGGTCTTAACCAGCTGTCTTAGTTTAGGCCACTTGCCTGGTGTGGGCCTTCATCAGGCCTCCATCCTGGTATGGATACTAAAATTCCAGTCCATGGTCATTCATACCTCTGTCTGGCATCAGTGCACTCGGAAATTCTTGGCCATGATTTCATAATGGCATAACTTTGTTTTTGAGTTCCATCTTCTGTTACGACCCCTAAATATTTCTTTTCAGAAAACAAACTTACTGCATTCTATACAGAATCCTGATATTTAGAGTGGGAACAGTTCTGCACAACTCTTTAAACATTTGGAGTGGGAAGCGTGGCCTCAGCTGCGTTTTGAATTCAAAAAGTTTCCTAAACAAGACTCGCCCAGACCATATCTTTTGCACCATTGGTGTATTGCCATCTATTTTGAGGAGGTACACAGACATTAGCCATTAACAACTCTTAGAGCATCAATGTTTTCAATTTTTTACCCTTTAAAGTAAATTCAAATCTCTTCCTATTTGATCAATGATTCACACTTTATGAAATTCTTTAGGGTGGAAGTGTTCTAAATATGTCATCTTTCAGGTGTGGAGGCTGGAAAAAAAAAGCTAGGACGTTACTCTGCACTGTAATCATCACCCTCTTAGGTGTCATCTGAAGGCACCCTCCACAGCAAGTTATTATCAAATTAGTCTTTAAGAGTAATTACCGTGCTTTATAACAAGCAGAAAATGACATTTACTTTCTGTATCTTTTTCAAAATTTTCCTTTTCATTAATTCAAAAGTATAGTTTCTTCAAACACATAATTTCTATAGTACCTGAAATGGCTGCCTAGTTACCATAAGAGGAAAATGAATTGGATCTCTTCCTCACGACAAGTCCATTCCTAAGCGTAAACAAACAGCCCAATAAGCAAAACGGAAACCTACCTTATGGGGCATTCCTTACCGTGCCTCTTCTCCATGCCAGTGGCCACTCCTGCTCCTGAGATCTCTGGCATTGGCACCATGTTCTCCATATCGGTAGGAGAAATATGAAGTGCGGAGGGGTTGAATACCAGTAGGCACAACACGGGGGCAATACATTGGTAGGTTCTGATTTTTATCTACATCACTGAGATGCATTTTCTTCAATTATATGACACCTAAACAGAGTAATGGTAGGAATTATCTTTCAAAATCAAAATTTATTTCTGACTCTGTATGACATAATCAAGACTTTTGTAAGCTCTTTTTGTCATTTGTCACAGCATTGGCTTTAAGAGAGTTTTCTAAGGAAAGGGTAGAAAGTTATTGCTCATATTACAGCAGAAGCTGCCCAGTACTACAGGCCCTCAGGTGTACGCAGGGCATACATGGAGCATCCAGGCTGGCATTGATCTGAGACCTTTCTTCATGCAAGTTTTCCCTTTTCATCAAGGATCTCAATTCAGTAATTATTTCTAAATAGTCCTTCTCTTTACCCAGTAAGTGAGTCTAACCCTCTTTTTCCATTTCCTTCATGTCTCACCTCCACCACTAATGAAATTCCCACATGTATCACCATCCTTTTGGCATTGTTTCTATAAATGCTGACTCTGACTAATGTGTAGCTGATTAACAGCATGCTTGTGTAAGATTCTTAGGAACTGCCCTGGCTGCTGCTGGTCAGTGGTTAGAGCATTGACCCTTGAGCCAAAGGGTCACAGGTTCATTTCCCAGTCAAGGGCATGTAACAGGGTTGCAGATTTGATCCCTATGTCAATTGGGGTGTGTGCAGGAGGCAATAAATGTGTCCCTCTAATCTTGCTTTTTTTTTTCTTTCTCCCTCTCCTTCCTTCTTTTGTGCTCTTTATAAAAATAAATGGAAAAATATATCCGTGGGTGAGGATGAAAAAAAAAAAATCCTAGCAACTAACTTCAGAAGATACAGACTGTGACCTTCAATCATCCCAGTTTTAGGCGTTTTGCTGACCTTCAACTGCAGAACCAGGATGACCAAGACCAGGAGGACCAGGACCAGGAGGACCAAGACCAGGAGGACCAGGACCAGGAGGACCGAGATCAGGAGGACCAAGGCCAGGAGGACCAGGACCAGGAGGACCAGGACCAGGAGGACCAAGACCAGGAGGACCGGGACCTGGAGGACCGAGACCAGGAGGACCGAGACCAGGAGGACGCACGCAAGGCCATCACTTGACCAGTTTCAAGATGTATTGGAATGGAATGTGCACGGCTGGATGCAGAGAACTTTTCAGTCCCCTCCCCTTGATATCTTTGTTTGCTTTCCCTCTCCTTCCTCATGCAAAGCCCAGCCTGCACTGAGATGTTGGGATGGACTTTGTGACAAGAGCCTCCCCATCTTCTCGTCAAGCACTTGAATAAACCACCTTTCTTTTTTATCAACATCTGTCTCATGAGTTTGCTTTCATGGTCTCAGGCTCCTGAACTTGGGTTGTGGCTAAAAGTGGTAAATACATGATATGCTGAGCCAGCCAGGATACATGGACCTTGGTAAGTCCCAGTGGGCCCAGCCTGGGTCCCAGAGGGTTGTGGCAGGCTGACTGCATGGCAGGGATGGCAGGAACTTCCTGGCATCTGCCAAGAGCTCTTCATGAAACTCATGGACGTCTTGCTCTCCCTCTCAAGGCATCAGCCACCTGAAACGCTTCACTGGTGAAAGGAAACGCGTGTCTGGGAGTCAGTGGACTCCAAAGCTGGGTAACGTCTGGTGTGCACACCAGCAGCCACTGCCCCGCAGTCTGGGATTCTTTGAACCCTTTTGGATTCCCTGGGAATCAATAGGCACTGCGTGGTGGCAGGCACGGCTCAGGGACTAAGAAAAATCCCAGTTCCCAGGTGTGGGATTTGGTCGGAGCACCCTTTTGGTTTTGATATTTGAATTTTGGTGTATTGTTTGCTTTTCTTCTTGCCTGCCTCTTGTGGGGTGTCTTACTAATTGTGTTCTTGATTTGAAATATTATTACTTGAAGAAACTTGCATAGGAACCATACTGCTATAGAGCTGCTTGCTCCTTCCTGTTTGTCTAGTTGTAATTTTGTGTGTAAACCTTGACTGTTAAACATGGGGGAGTCCACGGAGAGAACTGAGTGGCAGCCTCTTGGGTTTCATTCTGGCCACAAGTGGTCCACCTGTGGTTATGAGCCGATGGCCAAGAAAAATAATGATTTTTTTTTATTCTAATACAGCTTGGCCCGGGTTTATTTTGGGGTTTGAAAATCAATGGCAGAACTCCTATTTGACCCAGCGATCCCACTTCTAGGAATATATCCGAAGAAACTAGAAACACGAATCAGAAAGGATATATGCACCCCTATGTTCATAGCAGCACAATTCACCATAGCTAAGATTTGGAAACAGCCTAAATGCCCATCAGCAGAGGAGTGGATTAAAAAATTGTGGTATATCTACACAATGGAATACTATGCTGCGGTAAAAAAGGAGTTTCTACCATTTGCAAAAACATGGATGGAGATGGAGAATATTATGTTAAGTGAAATAAGCCAGGCAGAGAAAGATAAATATCACATGATCTCACTCGTTTGTGGAATATAATAAACGGCATAGACTGGTGAACAAGAACAGATCCAGAGGCTGAGAAACATCGATCAAAACGTCATACCTCAGGGAAGGTAAGGGAGGGTGGAGTTAAGGTGGAGAGATCAACCAAGGGACTTGTGTGCATGCATATGAACCTAATCAATGGCCACAGACAACAATGGGGTGGGGCATAATGGGGGTGGGGGGTTATGGGGGAATAAGGACACATATGTAAAAAATAAAAATTAAAAAAAAATTTTAAATTATAAAATAAAAATAAAATGTTAAATCAATCCACAGTAGTGGTCACCATAACCTTAAGAGAAATTGTTTCATATGACAAAGATTTTTAAATGAAACTCTGTTAAAAATCAAAGGGGGCGATAGTAGGGTAATATCATGTAAGAAGAAATATCCTATAAGTAAATTACATCTAGAAAATTTTTACTTTAATAGCCTGAAAATTATTTGGAAGGAAACAAAGAGAAGTTTCCTTCAAAAGTCATAAGGATTGTAATTGAAAGTGAATATATTTGGCCTCTTGAATTAAAGTAAGTAATTTGTGTTTTTGCCTCCCTGACAAAGTTTATATAAAGTTACAAAAAGAAATTGACAGCCAGTTTGAAATGGAATTGCCATGGCCTGGAGCAAAGAGTATCCTCACATGATATTATTCTACAATGTCATTATAATTTTAGATATTTTACAATAGCATATGGTACAATTATCACAAACAAACTTACAAACTAATTCTTTGAATGTTTGGCAGCAATTTTAAAAGAGGACTTGAAAGGATTTAATCCCTTTCAGAAGGAATTAAGGCACTGGGAAGGCACTTGAGCATCCTATATGGCCCCTCTTGCCTTTTGTGCCAAGAGGGACCCTCATCTCACAATCCAATTACCCTCACCTGTTGCCTGAGCTTTCTGTTCATACTGAGCTTGAAGCCTCGTGGTGGCTGGTACCATGGATCTGACTCTCGCCCAATCATTTGAGCTGGACCCTCACTGGAGAAGAAACCCGGGTTCCCCGAGATATGTGACCCACCAGCATGCCAGGGGATCCCAAGGTAGGTGCTGGGCGTGGAGGCCATGGAGGCATAGGCTACCAAGGAGACAGAACTGAACCTCACATCACCCTGCTTGGCCCCGGAGGATGACTGGTTAGCCAGAGACAGGTAATATTCCTCAGGGAAGGAACAACCTAAGACAGGCACAGTCACAGAGGGGCCATCAGGACAGAACTTGGGGGTCAACAGAGGTTGGGCGCAGACCCTCACCCCCCCAACCCTGAAGGGGCCTGAACCCTCACCCCTTCTGAGGGAGGTCTCCTGCCCCCATGGCTGCTTAGTTTCCCACACCCAGCTCAGATTGGGACACAGGTGATAGACAGAGACTTGGCCGGCAGCAGCTGCCCTATATCTAAATTCAGCCTAGCATCAGGAATGCTCAGGGCCTACTCAAGAATGCAAATAATCCTTTCCACTAATATTTACAGGGTAAACTAAGATTGTTGGTAGACTATTAAATTTGACAGTAAAATAGTAATCAAGTTTTCAGATTAATTTAAATAAGCTAATTGAAATAAGTGAATATTGAAGTAAATTTAATTGTACTGGACAAAAAGCTGTTCCTAAAGTAATAACTAGAAATCAGAAATCAACCACCCTGATCTGTCACATTCTCTGGGCCCTTCTTAACATGGCCCCTGTCTGGTTCGCAGGAAACTAAGATAAAATTCTTCCCCTTCATTAAGTCCTGAAGGCAACTGGTAGTTCTGGCTTGTCTTGTGGTTTCATATGCCTTTATGCCTCAGGAACTCCAGAGTTGGCTAAACTGGAGCAGAAATTGCCACAGTATAAAATCATACTCTTCAGCGCAAGGTTTCCCTTCTTAGGAAACTTTGCAGCACACCTCTCCTGACCTGTGTCAGCAACCACACTTATCTCTGTGCCTCCATTTTCCCACCCCCAAAGCCCAGGCATCTCAAGTGCCCTTTGCACTACTTCATTCCTTGAAGTTCAGACTCACCAGGACTTCCAGATCAACCTGCCTCTCTGGAGCCCCTTTCCTCATGGTTCTCCAAGAGGGAAAGTAGACCAGGATGGAAGGAATGGCTTAGATATGACTGCATTCAGCCCTGGGACTTGGAACCTGAGATGACTAGAAATCTAGGAAGACTGAATACAGAATAACACTCAGACCTTAGAAATACAGTGTCTACTTTGGGAGTACAGGTGAATAAAACTCAGGGGGAAAATATGAGAAAATGAGTCTTTTTTTTCATATTTCTCTGCACAGAATCCAACAAGACAGATATAGCAGGAGCTCCCCAAAAGAAGCTCAAAGCATCTCAGGCATGGGACTGGCTATGCTGTCCTGCCCTGCATTTGTAAAAACAGACTCTGTGATTTCTACACCTTTTGCAGATGACCACAGCTGAAGATACCCAAGGGGTAAAAATTAAAGTCCAACTAATGCCAACCATTCCATTTTTTTTGGTGTGAACTTTCTGTTCCTCCGTCTTAAGCTGTCATTCTCTGCGAATATACTTCCTGGAGATTATAATAATGATATAAGAACTACCATTATTGACAGCTTCATATCTGCTCAGCAACGTGATTGACAAGTTCAGAATGCATAGTCTCACTTATACTACCATCCTTGGGGCTTTATTCCCATGTTGCTCCCATAAAGATATGGAGGCTAAGAAATATTAAATAGTAAGGAAGGGAAAATAATTGCTAAGAAACTAAACACCTAGCCAAGCTACCCATCAAAGAAAGAGGTAAAGACATTTTCTGATATACAGTCTCAAAGTTGACTTCCCCTAGGCCTTTATTGAAAACACCAGTAAAGAATATGCATCGCAAAGAAGAAAGGTGAACCCAGAAAACCATAGCAATGGTCATGAGAAAAACAAAGTATATGAAAATTAGCATGATTTTAAAAATAAGACATAAAAACACATTCTCCCAAAATTCCAGATGGTTACATGAAAGATCAGAGGAGAAAAGATTCTATTAAAAGTTACTAATGTTTAGGGAATATATAAATACCATAGATACTCTTATTGTGTTACACATTACTCTCAGAAACTAAATTATGGAACAACCACCCTTGAGCACCTCCTGAAGACTTCCTGGACAGAAGTCCTGTAACTACGGATTATAGAGGAAGCCACTTGGAGACTGGTCAGAGGGGCAGGAACAGGAAAGAGGCTATTCTCACAACCACATGTGGTGGTGATAAATCTGCTTTGGCGATCTCTCCTGTTGAGTGAGGGGTTCCAGCCCCACAATAGGCTCCCTATCCTGGAACACCATTGCCAGAAAGAGGAGTCCCCACAACATCCTGCTGTGAAAATCAATGGATATTCTGTGTGGATGAGGTGGAGGCTGCTAGAGATGCAACAAGTAAGGCGGTCCCTAACTCCAGGGCTCCCAAAGTATTGAGGTGTAAAACCACACTGAGCCCCAGTGTGCATCCCCCAGTCTATGCATTTCAAGACTAGAGGGCCATTTGCCTGGCTATGTCCCAGGTCCTTGCCAGCTTGTGGAAGCTAAGTCTTTTTTTCTTTTTAATTCTTTATTGTTTAAAGTATTACATAATCTCCTTTTTCCCCATTGACCTCTCCCCAGCTGCCCCCAGTCCCCAGCACGAGCCCTCCCCCCATCTATATCCATTGGTTTCTTACCCCACACCGTCCCTCATAGGTTGGACAGTCTATTTGATGCTTCTAGGACTCTGATTCTATTTTGGTTCCTCAGTTTATGTTGTTCATTATATCCCACAAATGAGTGATATCATGTAATATTTATCTTTCTCTGACTGGCTTATTTCACTTAGTATAATGCTCTCCAGATCCACCTATGCTGTTCCAAATGGTAAGATTGCTTCTTTTTTATAGCAGCATAGTGTTCCATTGTGTAGAAGTGCCACAGTTTTCTAATCCGCTCATCTGCTGATGGGCATTTAAGCTGTTTCCAAATCTTAGCTGTTGTAAATTGTGCTGCTATGAACATAGGGATGCATATATCCTTTCTGATTGTTTTCTGTTTTCTTGGGTTATAGTCCTAGAAGTGGGATTACTGTGTGAAATGGCAGTTCCATTTTTAATTTTTTGAGGAAACTTCATACTGTTCTCCACAGTGGCTGTACCTGTCTGCATTCCCACCAGCAGTGCATGAGGGTTCCTTTTTCTCTGCATCCTCTCCGGCACTTGTCATTTGTTGATTTGCTGATGATAGCCATTCTGACAGGTGTGAGATGGTACCTCATTGTTGTTGATTTGCATCTCTCATTTGATTAGTAACTTTGAGCATGTTTTCATATGTCTCTCTGTCTTCTGTATGTCTTCCTTCGAAAAGTGTCTGTTTAGGCCTTTGCCCATTTTTTTATTGGATTGTTTATCTTCTTTTTGTTAAGTTGTATGAGTTCCCTCTAAATTTTGGAGATTAAACCCTTATCGGAGATAATATTGTCAAATATGTTCTCCCATGCAGTGGGCTTTCTTGTTGTTTTGTTGATGGTTTCTTATGCTGTGCAGAAGCTTTTTATTTTGATGTAGTCCCATTTGTTTATTTCCTCCTTAGTTTCTATTGCCCTAGGAGCTGTATTGGTAAAGATATTGCTACAATAAATGTCTGCTATGGCTTCCTCTAGTATTTTTATGGTTTCCCATATTACGTTTAAGTCCTTTATCCATTTTGAATTTATTTTTGTGTATGGTGTAAGTTGGTGGTCTAGTTTTATTTTTTTACATATATCTGTCCAATTTTCCCAACACCATTTATTGAAGAGACTGTCTTGACTCCATTGTATGTTCATGCCTCCTTTGTGAAATATTAATTGAGCATAGTGTTTTGGGTCGATTTCTGGGTTCTCTGTTCTGTTCCATTGGTCTATATGTCTGTTCTTGTGCCAACACCAGGCAGTTTTCAGAACAGTGGCTTCGTAGTATAGCTTGATATGTGGTATTATGATCCCTCCAACTTTGTTCTTCTTTCTCAAGATTGCTGTGGCTATTCAGGGTCTTTTTTTTTATTCCAGATGAATTTTTGGAGAGTTTGTCCTATGTGTTTGAGGTATGTTGTTGGTATTTTAATGGGGATTGCATTGAATCTATAGATTATTTTGGGTAGTATGGACCTTTTAATGATTTGATTCTAAGGAATCAAATCCACGAACATGTTATATTCTTCCATTTGTTTATGTCTTCCTCTATCTCTTTTTTCAGTGTCCTGCAGTTTTCCGCATATAGGTTTTACCTCCTTCATTAAATTTATTCCTAGGTATCTTAATTTTTTGTTGCAATGGTAAATGGGATTGGTTTTTTCAATTTCTCTTTCTGTGAGTTCATTATTGGTGCATAAAAAAAGCCATAGATTTCTGGGTGTTAATTTTTATCCTGCTACATTGCTGAATTCATTTATGAGTTCTAGTACTTTTTTGATGGAGTCTTTAGGGTTTTCTATGTAGAATATCATGTCATCTGCGAATAATGACAGTTTTATTTCTTCTTTTCCCATTTGGATGCCTTTTATTTCTTCTTGTCTGATTGCTATGGCTAGCATTTCCAGTACTATGTCGAACAGGAATGGTGAAAGTGGGCATCCCTGTCTTGTTCCTGTTCTTAGGGGAAATGGTTTTAGTTTTTGCCCATTGAGTATGATGTTGGCTGTGGGTTTGTTATATATGACTTTTATTATATTGAGGTATGATCCCTCTTTCCCACTTTGCTGAGAGTTTTTACCAGGAAAGGGTGTTAGATTTTGTCAAATGCCTTTTCTGCATCAATTAATATGATTATGTGATTTTTGTCTCTCAATTTGTTTATGTGATGTATCACATTTATTGATTTGCAGAGACTGTACCAGGCTTGCATCCCTGGAATAAATCCCATTTGGTCATGGTGTATGATCTGTCTAATGTAATGTTGGATCCAATTTGCTAGAATTTTGTTGAGGGTTTTAGCATCTATGTTCATTAGGGATATTGGCTTGTAATTCTCTTTCTTTATAGTGTCTTTATCTGGTTTTGGGATTAGGGTAATGCTGGCTTTATAAAGAGCTTGGAAGTGTGCCTTCCTCTTGAATTTTTTGGAATAGTCTGAGAAGGATAGGTTTCAGTTCTTCTTTGAATGTTTGGTAAAACTCTCCTGTGAAGCTGTCTGGCCCTGGGTATTTGTTTGCGGGAAGCTTTTGATGACTACTTCAATTTCCTCCTTAGTTATTGGCCTGTTGAGATTTTTTTATTCTTCTTGTTTGAGTTTTGTAAGGTGTATTTTTCTTGGAATATGTACATTTCCTCTAGGTCAGTGGTCAGCAAACTCATTCGTCAACAGAGCTAAATATCAACAGTATAATGATTGAAATTTCTTTTGAGAGCCAAAACCGACTTCTGCACATGGGTCACGAAGTTTCAATCACACTGTATGTGCGTGCCCACACGTAGTATTTTGTGGAAGAGCCACACTCAAGGGGCCAAAGAGCCCCATGTGGCTTGCAAGCCTCAGTTTGCCAACCACTGCTCTAGGTTGTTTATTTGCTAGAGTAGAGTTGTTCATAGTATTTTTTTTTTTACAATCTTTTGTATTTCTAAGGAGTCTGTTGCTATTTCGCCTCTTTCATTTCTAAATGTGTTTAATTGGGTCCTCTCTCTTTGCCTCTTGGTGAGCCTTGCTAGAGGTTTATCAATCTTGTGTACCCTTTCAAAAAACCAGCTCTTGGTTTCATTGATCTCTTGTGGGGTTTTTTGTGTTTTTGGGGTTGGGGGGTGGGTGGGCCTCTATTTCATTTATTTCTGCTCTGATCTTTATTATCTCCTTCCATTATCTCACTCTGGGTTTTTCTTGTTGCTCTCTTTCTCATTGTTTAAGTTGTAGAGTTAGATAATTTATTACCAGTTTCTCTTGTTTTTTTGAGGTAGGTCTGTAATGCTGTGAATTTCCCTCTTAGGACTGCTTTCACAGTTTCCCATAGGTTTTGGATTTTTGTGTTTTCATTGTCATTCATTTCCAGGATGTTTTTAATTTCTTCTTTGATCTCTTTGGTAATCCAGTCATTGTTTAATAGCATGCTATTCGGCCTCCAAGTGTTTGAATTTTGTTGATTGTTTTCATTGCAGTTGATTTCTAACTTTATGCCATTGTGATCTGAGAAGATGCTTTATATTATTTCTATCTTCTTGAATTTGGAGAGACTTTTCTTGTGACCCAATATGCATTCTATCTTTGAAAATGTCCCATGTGCACTTAAGAAGAATGTATGTTCTGTAGCTTTGGAGTGAAATGTTCTGAAGATGTCAATTAAGTCCATTTGATCTAGTGAGTCATTTAGGATTACTGATTTTTAGTCTAGAGAATTTATCCAGTGATGTCAGTAGGGTATTAAAGTCCCCTATCATGATCATATTGCTGTCAATCTCTCCCTTGATATCGTCCAGCAGTTTTTTATGTATTTGGGTGCTCCTGCATTGGGTGCATATATGTTTACCAGAGTTATATCCTCTTGTTGTATCAATCCCTTTAGTATTATGAAGTGGCCTTCCTTATCTCTTGTTATGGCCTTCTCTCTGAGGTCTATTTTGTCAGATATAACTATTGCTACCCCAGCTTTCTTTTCATTTCCATTTGCCTGAACAATATTTATCCATCCCTTCACGTTCAGTCTGTGTGAGTCTGTTGTTCTAAGGTGGGTCTCTTGTAGACAGCAAAAATATGGGTCATATTTTCTTATCCATTCAGCCACTCAATGTCTTTTGATTGGAGCATTTAGGCCATTAACTTTTAAAGTTATTATTGATAGGTACTTATTTGTAGCCATTTTTAATATTTGTGCCTGTGTTCCTTCTTCCCTTTCTGTTTCTTCTTTTTACAAAAGTCCCTTTAGCATTTCTTGCAATGCTAGCTTGGTAGTGATAAACTCCCTGAGCCTTTTTTGTCTGTGTAGCTCTGATTTCCCCTTCAATTTTGAATGATAGCCTTGCTGGATACAGTATTCTTGGATCCAGTCCCTTGCTTTGCATCTCTTTGTGTACTTCCTTCAATTCCTTTCTGGCCTGATGTGTTTTTATTGAGAAACAATTTGATTACCTAATGGAAAATCCCTTGTAGGTAACTTTCTGTCTCTTGCAGCCTTTAAGATTCTCTCCTTGTTGTTAACATTTGCCATGGTAATTATGACATGTCTTGCTGTGGGACTTTGGGATTCATCTTGTTTGGGGGACTCTGTGCGTGTGTGACTTTTTTTCACAAATCAGGGAAGATTTGTGACATTATTTCTTCAAATAGGTTTTCTAACCCTTGCTCCCCTTCTTGTCGTTCTGGCACCCCTATTATATGTATGTTGCTTCATTTCATGTTATCCCAAAGCTGCCTCAGGCTCTTCTCCTATCTTTTGATTTTTTCCCTCCAAATGCAGTTCATATTGGGTGTGTTTTGCATCCCTGTCTTCTAATTTGCTAATTTGGTACTCTGCTTCTCCTAGTTTACTGTTGGAAGTTTCCACATTGTTTTTTTATTATAGCTATATCACTCCTTATTTCCTCCTGATTCTTAGATTTTCTTATCCATCCGGTTTATGAACTGTATGACCCTTATTCTGAATTCCTATCCTGACATAGTGCATGCCTCTATTTCATTTAGTTGCTTTTCTGGAGCTCTTTCCCTTAAGGGTTGTTCTTCTGTCTCCCCATTTTTGCTATCATCAAAGGATCTAGATGTTGAGTTGTGCAGGGCCTGTGGCTGCAGTGATGAACTTGGTGGTGGGTTGCATGGTAACAGGTGGTGGCTGCTTCTTGGGGGTCGCAGGGCAGCTGCTCCTCACATGGTTGCGGGCAGCGGCTGCTCCTCGGGTGGTTGTGGGTGGTGGCAGCTGGTGGGTTGGCTGCTCCTTGGGCAGTTGTGGATGGTGGTGAGCCTTTATTTCTTAGTCTGTTTCCTCAACAGTTTTCTAGCCAGTGATTCTCAAGCAGCAGGGCAAGGTAAGCAGCTCTTTCCTCCTGTGGTTTGAAAGAGCCATTGATACAGCGGTGTCTGTTGAGACAACTTCATAGAATTTGGAAGCTAAGTCTTTACAGGGCCAATTCTTCCACAGTGAGGCCTCCACCTTGTCCCCAGAAATTCACCTAAGCTACATACTGGGGCCAGAGGAGCATCCCTAGATTTTGGAGTTCATATTTCAGGCCATCTTTTGCTCTCTTTTTACCCCAGGCCTCAGAAATCCACTATGACACAGCCTACAGATGACTGAACCAGGGGCCAGCTAGGCTGTAAATTCAGGGAACACAGGCCAGGAATTCTCTAAGTACAAGTCAAAATCATAGAATACATGAGGAATAATACCAAGTGTGGGCTGACAGTCAGATAGAGAAAGGACAAGCTCAGTCTCCCTGCCCGGGTCCCTCCTCTCTGTAACTTGGCCTGAGCTCTTCCTACCCACTACTCCCCATGCATCCACAGGACCCCAGGGGCAGATAGCACATTAGCTAGTTCTGCTGCTCAGGTTTCTTTAGAGAAGACATAGCAAGGGCTGGGCTAAACCTTCCTGTGCCCACAGAGGAAGCTCTAATCGACCAAGTTGAGATGGGGGCAAAAATCCTTGTGATATAGCTGGCAGGGGCTGAGGACACAGAAAAACAATCTGCCTCAGATACAGCCCAGACTGACTCAGCACCATCACCCCCATCAGCCTCTGCAGTCTCCTTGGCCAATGACAATCTCAGCTCTGCTTGGTTCCCATGAGTCACAGGGAGCTCAATCACTCCAGTCAGCCCCTTCAGGGTTGGGTGAGCTTTTAAGGTCAAGAAAGTTCTCCTGGAATGGAACTAATATCCAACTGCATAGGCCAATTCCTTTGGAATTCGTTCTCTCTTTGTGTCTGTGAAAATTGTGTCCTCCCTCCAGCCTCAGTGAGGGCACAAGTGTTTCACACATACAGTGTCTGGCACATAGAAGAGACTTAATGTTGAATGAAGGAAAATATATTTAAAAATCCACAACAGAAGAATTGTTCTTCCTTAACAACTTTCAGACATGTCACTTCCTCCCAAGTGTTACTTCTGCCATTATTTTCTGATAAGCATGAGTTAGTGCCTGCGGGGATCCACAGAATGTGGGATTAAATCCTGGCCTTGTCTTTGAATAATTGTGTGAACTTGAAAGTGTGGCTTTATTGCTGTGTCTCAATTTCTTTGGTAAAATCTGTAAACTAAGGATTGTTTTTGGACATTTAAATGAATACCTACCTTCCTTGAAATGGGGTTGGGCAAATGTTAACTATCATTACCATCATCTTCATCAAACTACGATTGTGGTACCCCTCTTTGTGGTTCTCAAATGTGTATGTGACAATTATGCTTTAAGCATTGTTACTGTGGAAGAGGGGGAGGAAAATCAGGAAACTCTTGCCATGAAAAGGGAAACCAGAGGTAGGAAAGCAAACTGGTGAACCCCTGTGTTTCTGAGCTGGGATGGATGAATTGGCTCCTGTTTTACTTATGAGGAAGGAGAGGGGTGATGTTTCCTTGAGCCCCATTTCAGACACACAGTCATGGCTCTTTATTGAGAGTAGGACCAGGGCAAGGTGCAGGCAAAAGCTAACATGTAGATAGACAAGGAGAATTTAGTTACAAAAATGATCAACAATGAAGTTGTAACTAAGTCCAGAGAGCAATACATCAATGAGTCAGCTGTCAGATCTGGTGAAACCCAGGAGTTAATGACACTGGCCTGCTAGCACTAGCAAATGCCCACTGCACTTCCCTCAGGAATGGAGAGCCCCAGGATGCATGCAGTGAATGGAAACACAAGTCTAGGGAAAGGGATTGTAAATCCCTGACTTCTTTGTGGGTTCCAGCATGGTGGAACACTGGGTGTGATTGGTCCCTTGTAACCAGGTAACTGCAGAATGTGTTCTGATTGGCTGGCAGCCGCCAGGAGAACAGACTTCAGTTGAGAAGCAACTGTGGAAGGAGAAGGAGCTTTGGCTGTGCTCTCTTCCCACTGTGGTTGTAGCTCTCAGGGCTCTTCTGATCCCTATCCGTTTTCAACAAGTCGTGTTGGTTGCTGTTCTCACAAAGGAGTCACCCAAAGAGGTGCAGCTTCGGGGGTGTGGCTGGGCCCTGAGCCCCCTAGGGCCCGGCAGCCCAGAGGCCAAGCAAACCGTGGGTGAGCCCTACCTGCTTGTGCGGTGAAGCCTTGGGGCTGCCAGCAGGTCTAGCCTTCCTTGGGGGGAGGGACTGCTGAGGGTTGTGGGGTGGGGGGAGGGAAGTGGGGTGTGAGTGAACCAGCAGTAGCAGTGAGGAGTGGAGGTGAGCCATGGGGAACTGGTGCACCTGCTGTCTGAAGCCCAGTGACAGCCCCAGCCCCACCCCCAAGCTGGATGGGGGCTCCAGCCATGTTAAGTCAAAGTGTGAGTCTGAGGTTCATGAAGAGGCTGCCAGGGACACAGGGGCAGTGGAAACAGTGCCTGCTACCCCGAAGTCTGAGAAGTTGAATTCTGAGAAGTTGAATTCCTTAGCCTTCAGGGGCTACCACCGGAAGAACATCAGCGCCCCAGTGACGCTCCAAGGTAAGAAGCAGCAAATGCCATCTGCTCTTTGGCGTACCTCTGGCCTCTGCTGCCTCCACAGTCCCCTGGGAGGACTCACTGCCTCAGGATCCTTCCATCTGGAGCCAGCTTTCCTAGGGATGGCCACCTGGGTTCCCCACCCCTGCTTCTTTCCCCCTTGCGGCCTATGTTTTTCCCTCTTTACTACCTGAGCAGCAACTGTGGAAGGAGAAGGAGCTTTGGCTGTGCTCTCTTCCCACTGTGGTTGTAGCTCTCAGCGCTTGTCTGATCCCTATCCGTTTTCAACAAGTCGTGTTGGTTGCTGTTCTCACAAAGGAGTCACCCAAAGAGGTGCAGCTTCGGGGGTGTGGCTGGGCCCTGAGCCCCCCTAGGGCCCAGCAGCCCAGAGGCCAAGGAAACCGTGGGTGAGCCCTACCTGCTATGCAGTGAAGCCCTGGGGCTTCTCTAGCAGGCCTAGCCTTCCTTGGGGGGGAGGGATTGCTGAGGGTTGTGGGGTGGGGGGAGGGAAGTGGGGTGTGAGTGAACCAGCAGTAGCAGTGAGGAGTGGAGGTGAGCCATGGGGAACTGGCTGACTTGCTGTCTGAAGGCCAGTCCCAGTCCCAGTGCCAGTTCCAGCCCCAAGCTGGATGGGGGCTCCAGGCATGTTAAGTCAAAGTGTGAGTCTGAGGTTCATGAGGAGGCTGCTAGGGACACAGGGCCAGTGGAAACAGTGCCTGCTACCCCAAAGTCTGAGAAGTTGAATTCCGGAGCTCTCAAGCGCCACCACCTGAAGAACATCAGCGCCCCAGTGACTGCCCAAGGTAAGAAGCAGGAAATGCCATCTGCTCTTTGGGGTACCTCTGGCCTCTGCTGTCCCCAGAGTCCCCTGGGAGGGACTCCCTGCCTTGGGCTCCTTCCAGCTGGAGCCAGCTTTCCTAGGAATGGGCACCTGGGTTCCCCACCCCTGCTTCTTTCCCCCTTGCAGCCGATGTTTTTCCCTCTTTACTACCTGAGCAGCAAGGTAGGATTTTGACACTCCTGCTTGCCTGCTGACTTTCCTCACTGCTTTGTTCAGTTGAGCTTACTTGCTGGAAAAGCCACACGTGGCCAGGTTTTTCAGTTGATTATGACAGAAGTACAAGGAATGAGGGTTCCATTATATTTGAAGTAATGCAGCAAAATAAAGCATGGGGTGTCCTACCCACATGTTCATGGGGTGTGTGTGTATTTTTCTTGTTTTAAGCTAATCGCTTTTTGTTAGGTTTGCTGTGTTTCTCAAGTTTCTTCCGGAGCCATGGGTGACTCACAGTAGAGTGGAGACAATAAAGGAAAAGCTACACCATGGCCCTCTCTGCCCTCATACGGGACTGTTTCTGTGGTGCCCATCCCACACCATAGGAGGCAGTGTGGGAAACGGTACAGCCCAAGATCCTATTCAGAGCTTTTATTCTTCTTCCGGCCTTTGTGAGAGCAAAATGACCTTGTGTGCTGTAGACAAGTGCAATTAAGGCTAGCATGTTCATTTTCCTTTTTATTTTTTAAATATTTTTTTAAATAGTTTATTGATTGTTGGAGAGAGAGGGAGAGGGAGAGAGAGAAACATGGATGTGAGAGTAACATCGACCTGCTGCATCCTGCACACCACCCCTTAGGGACTGAGCCCAAAACACAGGCGTGTGCCCTTGACCAGGAATGCAACTGGCAACCTTTTGGTGCAGGGGACGATGCCCCACAAACTGCAACTCCAAGCAGGGCTACTAAGCTAGCACTCATTTAAAATGTAAATTTAAAATGGTTACTTTCCAGTTGAGTAAAGACACTTTGATTTTTAGTGAGGCATTTTAGTTGATTACCAATGAGTAGTTGCGGTCCTTTCCAGGGAACCTCATGAGCCTGGGTACTAGTGCCTGGCCAGAAACTGGTTCTCAGAGCATCAAGTCTTAGATCCTGTTGGTTCAAATGAGGTGGGTATAACTGTACAGTCAGACGCCTCTACTGGGTAGAGGTTCAGATATGCAACAGCTAAACTCTTTCATTAGCTATGTTTCTCTCTCACCTGGTCTAATTTGCTTTGCCCTTTTCTTCTGTACATGGAGAGTCGTTTATTTGTACCTAATATAGGTGATATGTTAGGTCAAAAAGTAAAACTAAGTTTTAGATTTTACTCAGGGGGCTCATCTTTCCAGCTAATTAAAACTATAAATTTTATTGTAAAGTGT
The DNA here is from genome assembly GCA_026230045.1 of Corynorhinus townsendii. Lineage (NCBI taxonomy): Eukaryota > Metazoa > Chordata > Mammalia > Chiroptera > Vespertilionidae > Corynorhinus > Corynorhinus townsendii. The sequence goes on from JAPDVU010000006.1 coordinate 87,374,330, forward strand.
TTAAAATGGAATAAAACTTTGTTCTCATTTGTATGTGATAGTTTCTCAGATAATCAGCCACTGTTATTTTTCTATGGCATTTGTATCAGAATTGACCAGTTAATATGTTTTATTCTTAGAACAAGGCAAGAGGAAGAACAATGATGTAAGTAAACAGTTGAAGAGTTAAGTAAGAAATTAATAGTTTGATATAAAAGTTGTCTGCCGTGATTCATAATGAAAGTAATGGGCCCAATAAAATTAGCACAGACCTCTTTTGTCCGTTTTCTAAATCTCTTCTATTTTCCTAATTACTCTAGATTGAAGGAGAATTTATTCCTCCAAATAGTGGTACTTTTAAAAACTATCCTGCCTGAAATTTCTGATTAATATGGAAAAGGTAGCTTTGCAGTGAAACAATTGAAACAAGCAAAATGATGTTTTATATAATATGTGGGTCTTTCTGATTATAGGCTACTGGCAATTTTAAAATGCTCTGTATTTTAAAAGGCATTCAGTAGATTTTCCCCCTGCCTAACCTTTCGTGTATTTGTAGGGGGTGCTGATGGGAAAGTATGACAGCATGTATAAAACTACTTTATATGAAATGGGGAAGGATGGCTCATGTGAATTAGTTTTCAAAAACAGCAAAACCAAGCATATTAAAATGATTGGTATTCTCTAATATTAAAAGATGCTACTATTTAAATTAATTATAGTGATTAGTTATAAGTATTACTTTAAGAAAGAAAATTATCAAAACATAGTTAAGGCTGTCAGTATTTGATTATGGCTGGATTGTTGGGCTCTTTACAAATCAATGGGTACTTCTCAAATAAATGGGTACTTCCGAAGTGTGTTAAAGATAGTTTGTTCTCTAAAGGTTCTCAAACCTTTTATCGTCACCTCTCCAGTACCACTGCAGATAAATTCTAAATTGTATCTGCAGTAAGATTTACCGCCCAGATGTAAATGATTTAAAGAACCTGCCAAGCACTCACACTGCTGCTTTGTCCCAGGTTCTGTGCTCAGCAGCTAAAGGTAGGTGAGGAGTCAGAGTCCTCCCTTCCCTGGAGAAGCTTAGGTTTCTATGAGAGGGGTATCCTGTAAGCAGTTGATGCGTGTGACAAGTGGCCACTCGGATGTGGGAGTGTGCAGGAGAGAAGTTGGGTGGTGTGGCTGCTGGTGACGGTAGCCTGGAGGTAGGTGGGGAGGAGTTAAGCTTGCTGGACCAGGAAGAAGAGGGCTTGTAAGCAGAGCACACAGCCTGCGTGAGGCAGGATGGAGGTGAGTGTCAGATGACCAAGAGAACAGAATTAACATTTAGAAATGAGTGGAAACTATTCTCTGAGGTTCTCACTTGAGTAGTGTAATGATAGTCTTCCTTAATCATGAAGTGAGAGTTGCCTTCTGAAAGTTGTTTTATCTAGTTTTGGGGAAAGTGAGGCTCAGAGAGACGTGTGGCCCCAGCTTGATAGCAAATGGGCAGCCCGGGCACACACACACCTCTGATCAAACATGCTTGTTTGTCTCTCTGTCTCCTGAGCTAATACTTATGACTGCCTTTCATTTATTGCAATAAAATGATCTTGATTTATTATTATATAATGCATTGCATTTATTTATAGTAAATGAACAATAGAAATATAAAATCTCAGCTGCTTTTCATCGCTTAAGGAAAAAAGAACAACAGCCCTGAAGTCTAATTCTAAACGTTTTACACTATTATAAAGGGGGTTTATAACAGGTGTTTGCCTGGTTTTATTATAGGTACTTATGAAAGCAGCATTTTATAAGCCATTCCTCAAATCTCCCCTGTGGAAGTTAGACTATCTACTGGGTTTACCATAGAGCTGCACATGATATCACACTCAAGCAGTTCATGGACTGTAAGAAAAATCTTAAAGCTTAATTGTTTGACATTTTAACCAAGAGAAAAACACACACTTTTATAGGTTTAGCATACATACTGTGACATTTCCTTGTCTTTCCCTCTTCGGTAGGACTTTCCAGGGCGCCTTACTAAGCGCTGCACGTCTTGCCCCACGGTGTTTCTCTATGATGACACAGTGAGCCAGCCGGATTTTACCACCATCATCCAAGCGTGAGTACAACTAGGATGCCACGGGCTGAGTGACAGACCACTTTGGTAGAAGAATCCTATTTATACATAATTACAGTCACTTGATTGTCCTTCTCAGTGGCCAAGTTAAGAAACCAGTGTCAATTATCTATTGATTTCAAGGACCTAAATATGAATTTTCAATTTCCACTATACTCTTAGGATGAATGGAAGAAGGGAAAGCCATTTAGGAAATAAGAACCACCCCCAAAATATTGATATTTCTTGATGCTTTTCTATTTTTAAGACATAGTTGATCATAATGAAAAGAAGAGCTGCTTTTTATTTGATGTTTCTATTAAAAATTATTTCTTGCCATAGGAAGAGAAACTAGAGGCACCATTTTCCTCTTGGCTTAGAAGGATCTATAAATATATAAATGAGTGTGGAAAAACAATAAAAATAAAAAGTATTTATTTATGGGACATAGGCCTAAAACAGTGCATAGCACTTTCGAAGCTACTCTTGAAAGAAGGAATAGTTTGTCACCTACTGGCACCAGAGTGTATCTGCATTACAATTTAATTGTGTTTTATCTGATTTTCCACATTGTACATTTTTCCAGCGCTACTTTTGTAAGAAAATTTACTTTTCCTACCCACCAAAGGGGGATGTATCACACCAGTCTTAGGAACAACTTTTCAAATAACTTTTTTGTGGGTAAAATGTGCTCAACTGAAGTTTTAATAGGTGTATTAAATTTAATTATATTTGTAAAGATATGTGTAGATACATAAATATGTCTTCAAGACATATATACATATGTCAATGCATGTATATATAAATCACAATAGAAAAAAATGAAAGAGGTAATGTTTTGGAAACATAGCCATAGGCAGGTTTATACTTAAACAGCCATGAACAGTGTTATGATGATGAAAAGTATTTATTAATTTCCCCATAGTCTACCATTGGAGATGAACTTTAAAAACACCCTAAGATGACACTTCTAAGCTTATTTAAGAGAGAAAATACATATACTGTCCAGCTTCCTGGCTCCCATTGGGGTTGTCCAAGGTACATTATCAGTGTCCCTGGAATCTGAATGCTGATTTTCCAGAACACAATTTGGAAAATGCTCCCTGACAGTATTAATATATTCACCTTTAATTGTATTTTTCAGCCTTAAACACATAGTTAGCTTTAAAATGTAATTTTTATAATGTACCAACTTTTTCTAATTAAATTATTAGTAACTTTTTTAGTTGCAACACCAAGTTAACAATTTAATAATACTAGAGGCCCGGTGCACGAAATTCGTGCACGGGGAGGGGAGCGGTGGTGTCCCTCAGCCCACCCTGCACCCTCTCCAATCTGGGACCCCTCGAGGGATGTCCGACTGCCCGTTAGGGTAGGATCGGGCCTAAACGGGCAGTCGGACTTCCCTCTCACAATCCATGACTGCTGGATCCCAACTGCTCACCTGACTGCCTTCCTGATTGCCCCTAACCACTTCTGCCTGCCAGCCTGATCACCCCCTAACCACTCCCCTGCCAGCCTGATTGCCCCTAACTGCCCTCCCCTGCAGGCCTGGTCACCCCTAACTGCCCTTGCCTACAGGTCTGGTCACCCCTAACTTCCCTCCTCTGCTGGCCTGGTCACCCCTAACTGTCCTCCCCTGCAGGCTTGATCACCCCCAACTGCCCTCCCTTACAGGCCTGGTCCCTCCCAACTGCCCTCCCCTGCTGGCCATCTTGTGTCCACACAGGGACAGCCATCTTTGACCACATGGGGGCAGCCATCTTGTGTGTTGGAGTGATGGACAATTTGCATATTTCTCTTGTATTAGATAGGATAACTTTCTTCTCACACATATAACAATAGTTGACATCAAATTGTGTTTCAGCAAAAACTTAGCCCCATCTCTCTCTAAACTCCTGAGCTTTGGGACCTATTGCGTAATCACTGAATGTTTTTATTCAGCCAAGACACTAAATCCTGGAGTAAAGAATAACAACACTCAACTTTGCATATATTCTGTAGCTTCTTTTGAATTCAAAAGACTCTGATGTTACAGAATAATTGAAAAGTAGTTGTAAAGATTAGCCATGCCCAGACAAGTAGGTTTCATGCTTCTTTCTCCAAATTAGTCTAATTCAGGAGGTGCAGTAAATTTTCATTTGCTGTCCTTCACTTTTGAAAATGGTCATTCAGCAGATTCACTATTGGTGAAACAAGGGTTTATTGAGGAAATTAATAGAGCTAACTGAGTTTTGAGAATGATTTTGAAAAATGTTCATCATGGTACATTGTTCCCAATGGCGTGCAGTCTTTATTAGAATCACTTACGAAACTTTTCTAAAAATGTATGTCTCTAAATGCATGCATTTCATCCCCCGCCCAACACAGTCTCAATGTCAAGCAGAGGAAAACTGTGAGGCATGATTACAAGGGCAAAAGCATCCAGGGAGGTTCTGCTCTCATTTGCAGCTCCTGGGAGCTTTATAAACAACCCCATGTCTTCCCAAAGCCAGTGAAGGCTGCAAGTCTCTGGGTGGAGACCGGCAGTGTCTCCAGCTCCTCAGGGGATCCCAGGGAACAGCCAAGCTCAGGAGCCACTGCCTCGTTAGGGCGGAGGGGAGAGAGGGGCTCCTCGCTGTTGGCAGGACCTTGAGCAAGTCAGTTTCAGCCTTGGTTTTCTTACCTGTAAAATAGGTTGTTGAATTAAATGTCAAATAAGGTTCAGTGGTCCTTTTCCGCTTCTGTGCTTTGAATTCTGTGACTTTGACATCAACTTGAAGATGAAGCTGTTCAAAGCCCAATAGAAGTATCCATCTTGGATGCTCGCGGTGTTACAGGCCTTTTTACAGTGACTCATATTCCACAGACCCAGTTATGAAATTCAGATTTACCTTCTCTCAGTTAGCTTGAGCTCCTTTTGGACACAGAGGGCAAAAGGAAGAAGCTTATCCCTTAACTATGAGGACCCCTTTGTTGCCTATGACACCACTTCTGTGAATAACTTAAAAATCCAGTCACTTACACAGGATCTGAGGACTTACATCTGTACATAAAAATTTCATGTAATCTAATCCTATCTAATAAAAGAGTAATATGCAAATTGACCATCACTCGAACACACAAGATGGCTGCCCCCATGTTCTCAAAGATGGCTGCCCCCATGTGGGCACATGATGGCCGCCACAAGATGGCCAGCAGGGGAGGGCAGTTGGGAGGGACCAGGCCTGCAAGGGAGGACATTGGGGGTGATCAAGCCTGCAGGGAAGGGCAGTTGGGGCGGGGGGAGACCCAGGCCTGCAAGGAAGGGAAGTTAGGGGTGACCAGGCCTGCAGGGGAGGGCAGTGAGGGGCAACCAGGCTGGCAGGGGAGTGGTTAGGGGGTGATCAGGTTAGCAGGCAGAAGCAGTTGGGGGTAATCAGGAAGACAGGGAGGCAAGCAGGTGGTAGCCAGCAGTTCTGGATTGTGAGAGGGAAGTCCTACCAGGGTCGGGCCTAAATAGGCAGTCAGACATCCCTCGAGGGTTCCCAGATTGGAGAGGGTGCAGGCTGGGCTGAAGGACACACTCCTTGTGCACGAATTTCATGCACCGGGCATCTAGTTAGCAAATAAGTGTTATTAATGTTACACTGTGAAGCATTATGTTTCGTTAAAAGCATTGCTTGTGTCAGGATTACTTAAACCTACTGTTGTTACAGGCTCTTACATTTGCTATTCAATTTTCTAATAATTATGTAAAAGTGATCTTAAAGCTTTTTTTGGTACAGAGCATTTCATTTACTTTTAGGGAAATGATGGAAAAGGGGTGGGTAGGTGAATAGTGAACTAAGTCTACTGAAATGCAGGGCCTAACAACTTTTTGAAAAAGCACAACTACTGTATGGCTTAAATTTAACCACGTGGACAAATACATATAACATGTACAAGATGAAAGCTCCTATGAGTACAAGGCAAATGATGGGGGAGTGTGTACTAACATGTACAGGGTGGAGCCAAAGTAGGTGTACAGCTGTGAGTATTTAAAATGGTTTGTTCTTGTATTCTTATTTATTAGTTACTATATCATTTTCCATACAAACAACTGTATACCTGCTTTGGCCTCACCCTGTATTATAATAATCAACAGACACATATCTTCTAAAAGCATGTTACTTAGCATTTTGGTTCACCTATTTTTGCTGAAAGCAAAATAACTAAAACAAGGGGCAAAGTGCCCATGTTGGGAATGAGGATTTCAAGGCCACTAGGCAGCTGGGATGGTCTCCCCCCTCCGACCCCTTTAAAAATTGTCCTCAAACATAATATAATAAAAACAGTTTTTACAATTCGTTTTTCTTCCACAGCATGACTATAGCCATATATGACAACATCAAGTACAGGTGAGTTTTAAAACCTGTACTGTTATTCTAGCTAACAAACGTATAATGTATCACGTTGAGTGTTAGATGATAACAGTGGATATTTTGGGGAACAAGCTGTAGGGTGATTTTTATTATATTACTAGAGGCCTGATGCATGAAATCCCTGCATGGGTAGGGTTCCTAGGCCTGGCTGGCAATCAGGGCCAATCTGTAGGGCAACCGGCAGGGCCAGTCACCTCTCGCCTGCCGCTGCCAGTCACCTCCCTCTGTGGGGCAATCATTGGGGCGATCGGGTGTCTCCCACTGGCATCCGCCTTGACTGGCCTGGGTCCTGCAGGTGGGGGCAGCTCCTGCATTGAGTATCTGCCCCCTGGTGGTCAGTGTGCATGATAGCAACTGGTCATTCCACAGTTTGATCGATTTGCATATTAGGCTTTTATTATATCGGATTGAAGGGGGTTATTTGTTTATGTCTTAAGACCCATAACACTTGAGTTATTGAGGGTCCCAAAGAACATTTGTTTATGTGGGTTATATTTACTGTATTTGAAATTAAAATAGAGATTTAAAATATAAGTCTATTTTTAAAAAATTTTTTCTTTATTGATTAAGGTATTACAAATGTGTCCTTACCCCTCCCATTACTCCCCACCCTACCGCCCAACTCTTGCCCTCACACCCCTAGTGTCTGTGTCCAATGGTTATGCTTATTTGCATGCGTACAAGTCCTTTGGTTGATCTCTCCTTTGTGTTTAAACAGTTTTTATAGCATTACTGAAATTCTGAGCTAGATAATCCTTTGTTGTGGTGGATTGTCTTGCCCACTATCCTATCTAATAAAGAGGGAATATGCTAATTGACCATCATGCCCTCACAAGGATGGCAGCACCCACAGCCAATGAGGAGGAAATATGCTAACTGACTGTCACACCCTCAAAGATGGCAGTGCCCACAGCCACAAGATGGCAGCGCTCAGTCCCTCAGTCCGCCAGGGTGCCTGCCTCTGGAGTCCCCCAGTTCCCTTAGCCCCCCAGCTACCCAGGCCCTGCCCAAGGCGCAGGCAAGCCTCAGATGGTGGCTGCCCACCCGCCCAGGGCCGGCCCAAGGTGCAGGTAACCATGGCCAGGCCGAGGCTTGTGCTGCTGGCAGTGGCAGCAGCAGAGGTATGATGGGGGCATTACTTTCCCCTAATCGCTGGGTTGCCTCCTGCCCCTGAGTACTAATGGACTGCGAGAGGGAGCAGGCCAGGCTTAGGGACCTCCCCCCCGCCCCCAATGCATGAATTTTCATGCACCGGGCATCTAGTAGGATATAATGCACAAGAAAATATGAAAAATAATTATTTTGCACACCAAAATGTGAGTGGACAGTGTGTCATTAATGTACGTTTTTGTAAATTTCTTTAATGTCTAGCTTAATAGAAGATAACTGATTCTTATGTATATTCTGTCTTCAATCATTTGCAATTACTTGAATCATTTTAATCTTTGTTTTGAAGAAGTATTAGGAAGAACACCCAGCCTCATGTAGCTAGGTGGCTAGAAAAGGTACATTTCCAAAGCCTCAGATAATTGTAGATATTCATTTATATTGGACCAAAATCCACAAGTGCTGGTTTCTTTAATTGGTTACAATGGAAATATAAGTAATATCCATGAACTTGTAATCAGTTCTCTGTTAATACCAATTGATCTATCTTGTACACTGAATGGATCTTCCACTTGTACGTTATGTTATGATAATGTTATGTGTTAGTCATTTGGAGAGTATTGGTCCACTTTCTTACCACAGTGTCCAAAACGCCCTTTTGTGAGTATCACCATCAGTCCTGACAGAAAAATCTTTTAAGTATTGGAAAGCTGCCAAGCAGACAAAGCAAGCACACATTTTTGCCCAGGTTGAATAGCTCAGGTGGTCTGAGCTTTGTCCCAATATGTCAAAATTATGGTTTTGACCCACGGTCAGGGCACATACAAGAAATAACCAATGAATGTGTAAAAGTAAATGGATCAATAAATCGATGTGTCTCTTTCTCTCTCTCACTCCCCGCCCCCCCTCTTACTCTGTTTCTCTGAAACAAACACAAAGAACAAAAAAGACAGCCCATGTTTTCCCAGATCCTGATTTTTAGCTTGATAGCTTGATAAATATACAATTTATTTTCCCTGAAGTGACAGGCTCACTTTTTACTTTTGAGAGAATGGCAGTTGTATTCTCAAATAAAGATGTAATTGTAGGGGAAAAGTGGCTTTTTCTGCTCACAGCTAAGGCACAAGCGCTTGTCCTTAACACAACCACATTTCAGTGTGCAGAAGTGCTTGAAGCACACTCTCCCCCTATTGAGAATGTGAAAACAGGATCAATGTTTCATAATACTATTCCTTTTTATCAAGGATGTCCTTAAGTAAGGCAGAATTAGTTTCAACTGCAAGTGACAGTGAAGAATGCAATGACTGCTAGTGTTAGAGAGTGGGAATTTTTGAGCACTACTGAGGCCGTGGACTATGCCTCAGATAGAGCTGTCAGTGCTGACACCAGGCCAGGCCTTGAGATATGGTCTCATGGCCCCTTCCCACCACGTAGGCCTTCTTTCATAGAACACTGTCAGCTTTCTGAAGAACAGGATGACCCTGTGAGTAACATGGTCGTCAATGGCATGACTCTGACGTTGCTTGGGAAAAACTGTTTTGTCTGGGTTACTTGCTCTGCAAGAGCAGGATGTGGTTAATGTGCTTAAAAGTGGTCCTGCACAAAGGGTGGCGGCTGCTCTCCCGACTCCCTGGGTGGAGAATGGCAGAGCAGTCACCTGGCTAGCTCGAATAAAGGCTCTTTGCTATTGCACTGGACTCGGCTCCCTGGTGGTCTTTGGGGATCAGGAAATCTGGACATAACACTAGCACAGTGTGGTACCACTGCCTTCCTTCATGCTCACAAGCCAGTGTTGCTCATCTTTGCTTTGATACAACATTGCAAAGTCAGTGTAGACTCCGGCAATGCCTCAATGATCCCATAACATTAGTGTTGACCGCAGGGGCCTCCTGAAAGGTGGCCTAGGGGAACCTACCCTGGTGGCCTGCAGAGCTCGCTGGTTCCAATGAGCAGAGTGTTTTAGTGCGAGGGCATTTCAGTCAAAAGACTGCTCACTTTTAAATAGAAAGGCACCTTTTTAATTCAAACTTCTAACAGATACAAGAAAAAATACACACTAATAATATGATACAGGAAAATGATAAGTGGAAACACAGGAAAAAACATGAATGTCATATCTGCATGAATTAAAATTATAAAGACATTGTTGCCCAGCACTACTGCTGTATGAAGTGTCCCTGTGTGTTCCAATGTGAGCTGGAGGGATGGAAATGTATTCGGTTTGCCAGCATTGCCTGTCAGGGAGGGTCAGTGTTTTGCCGGCACCTCTAGCTGCTCACTGCAGAAAACATCGCACAGAATTTGATGTACTGAGTACAAAGAAGTCAGGAAACCCTGTTACAGAGTCCAAGACAACAGTTTGTAAAACTGCTTTGTTGAAAGTTAAGCTTCCCCCTGAACGCCCTCTCACTCCTAGATGATGTGTTACTAAGATACTAACATTTCCCGAATTAATTTTTAAATGCATTTTCTTGTTTTATAGAGTTGGAAATAGATCCTTCGATATTTTTTATGAGAGAAGGCACCCCTTCAGAGTAAGTGTCAGTTTTATTGAGGTTCTATTTGTCTCTCATAATGTGGTGTTTATTTCATACTGATCTGCTTTGAAATGAATTATTAGAAGAAAATTACTTCCTCTGGCTTGAGGTCAAAATCATCTTCTTTTCAGTCTTCTTCCCCACTGCATGTTGTCCCTAATGATTTTACAAAAGGAGTCTTGTGTGAGGGACACGTCAGTGAGAACTGAGCCACAGCTTTGTATAGTCAGAGAGCTAAAGTTTGTAAATGTGCCCCAAGTAAGTAAATATACATTTATTAATGATATGTTTAGGAGCATCAAACAATATAAATGTTTGTAAATACACCTAAAAGGTATGTTAAGACTCTTTGAAAAAACTGAGACAACTATTTAAATTTTAAACCAATTAAAATGACAGGAATTTCCAAATTGACTCCTCTGAGGCTCTGTAGCGACATGTTGCTGGTGCCTCCTATGGAGCACGGAACAGCCAGAGTCTTGGGGTCACAGGAACGTGAACATGTGTTTTCAGAGCTGGTTGCAGAGAAGAGTGACATGGGGCTCAACATGCCTTGTGAGCCTAAACATAGTTTACATTTAGGTAGAATTTATAGGGAGGGTTGCGGGGGGGGGTGGTGAGAACATACATAACTATATTCAGGTTGTCCCTGTATTTGTGTCCAATAACTGGTGAGTAGAGAATCAGTGTTGTTTAAGATCCATTGTTTATATGTCAAAGACTAAAAGACATGTCACCCAATCAAAATTATTTAGGGCCAGGTGGGCACAGTGGAAGGCTGCTAGCATGCGAGTTCTTACATATTTTCTTCAGTGGGCACTTATATTGCCTGTTCTCTTTCAGCACGAAGTGATCATACAGGCCAACTTTTTTCATGACCCTGAACCGAACGTTGTCTACCGATTTGTCTGTGCCCTTTTCAGTGCTGAGCATCTCACTGCTGAGTGTGCGATTGTGACTTTGGTAAGACAGCTCTTCCAGAGGCTGCTTGTCTGTCCTGTGCACAGGCTGTGGTCCTGCTTTGCAAACCAAAGTAGGTTCCTGAAATGACCCTCAGAACTTGATTAAGAGAAGCTATTAAAGGAAGTAAACCACACACAGTGGGGCTAAATAATCATCGGGATTGAAAATGTTCCCATTGCTGTTTCCGTCACAAACAATTGCTATTGAAGACATGAGGGGAGATCTCCGTTTCTTCCCCCAACTCGCCATCCCGTGTCACCCCCTGACCCACAGGAGACACAGGCACATGCAGTGCACACGCACATACAAGGTGTGCTGGTTGGGTAGGATGGAGGCAGTAACAAACCATCCGGCCTTGAGACAAACTTAATCAAGGGGGAGAGCTAAGTAACACATTGGATTGGAGAGAACATCTGGGTTGGAAGAGAGCGAGTTTTTGTGGACACGTTAAGCTTTGCTCCTGGGAGCCAACGGAGAAGCAGTGTCTCTTAATTGTTTAAATAGAGGGAATTAGAGGAAGAATCTGAGCTACAGATGGGGAAGTAAGAGTAGCTGTTCACATGCAGAAAAAGCATGAGAATAAAAAGTGGCAGGAGAGAGAATGAGGCAAAGAGCAGGCATCCCGTGCATACTGATGGGCTGAGCACCCTCTTGGCAGCATTCATCAGCTGGACCACACTCTCGAGAAGCTCCCTTTTCTGGGCTTCTCTGGTTGTTCTCTCCTGGTTTTCCCACCCCTCTAGCCACTTCCGGGGACTTGTCCCTTCTGTGCTCATAGTCCTTCCAGGTCTGCGCTGAGGTTAGAAAAGAGAACGGGTAGAACAACATTCATGAAGACAGAGCTTATATTCTAGTGAGGAAGACATACTAGCTTTTTAATGAGTGTTTTTAAAGAGATGAACACGTCAGATGGTGTAAGCACCAAGAAAACAAAGCAGGATGAAGTGGTAAGGTGATCACAGGGATTTATTCTTTTAGGCAGAAAGGTCAGAAGAGCCTCTTTAAAGAGGAAACATTGGAGCCGTGCCCTGGCTGAGCTGAGGAAGATGAGGGGCTCTGGCATTGTAGGCAGGGCGGCCAAGGCACGCTTCTGAGACGGGCACATGCGTTGTGTGTTCAAGGAAGAGTGAGGAGTGGCCCGTGTGGACAGAGTGCAGAATGAGGAAAGAAGATGAGGTCACAGATGGACAATATCCTATCTTATAGGGCCTGGAGGCTTGCAGGCCACGGGAAGAAGTTACTTTATATTTGATGGATGGGAAACCTTTGGCAGACATTGAGTTGCGGGTGAAGTGCTCTTAAGGAAAGAGGCTATTCTGGCTCCTTGGGGAGAAGAGACTGTTGTTGGAAGTCCGAGTGGAGGCAGTAAAGTCAGGAGTCAGTAAGAGTGATGCAGGTGAGAAGTGGCCAATGCACTGGAAAGCGGTCAGATTCCCACAGCTAAGGGGAGGCAAGAATTGCTAACAGATTGGAGCACGCTAGCTCAAGTGGAACCTTTTGGTCCCAGCAACTAGGCAAGTGGCAGTGCCCTCTATGCTGATAGGGCGGCTTGGGGAGTGGGCAGTGCGGATGAAGAGCTGTGGTTTGTATTGCGTAGGCTCCGATGCCCTTAGCAATAGCAGTTTCAGTGGAGGGATAGCGCCAGGGACAGACTAAAGTGGGTGAAGGAGGCAATGGGAGGTGAGAAGCAGCATCAAGCATTGACCCTGAGCAAGATGAGAGAAGCATTCTAGGGACTTGGTGTGGCAGCAGGGGACCTAGGTAAACACATTCACACTGGGGGCATCTGGGCAGACAGGGAGGATTCTTCAAAAAGAGGCGAGGGTGGGAACAGTGTTCTGCAGAAGTGGGCTGGGACCGACTTCACTGATAGAAGGTCCGCTTCGGTGAGAAATCTCAGTTCCACTGCCACGGGAGGGCAGGTGGGGTGAATGGGCGAGTAATGGCGCACACTGAGTCTGCCAGTACAGGTGGTGGGAAGTCGGGAGGCTGTCGGTGTTGGGCAAGGGCCTCTAATCATTCCCGTCAAGTAGAGTTAATCTGTAAGTAGCTCCTTCTTAGGACAGCTGCGAATGCTGAGTTTTGAGGAATGGGCGCAGCATTTCCCTGAGAACACATCATGTTCAATAAGCATTTGTTTTTGAAAACACAGTGGAGTTTGGCAAATCTCTGCTGTCAGAAACCTTCAGACAGTAAACATTTTTTAAAAATTGAACTTTTTTCTTTTTGTCAAATGGCATATACACTCTTCTGAAAGGCATGCTCTGAGGTAACAAGAAATCACAGCTTAGCTCTATGACCTACTGGGCTGCTACCTCGCCCAGTTCTCTGTAGAGGAGACGCTGAGTACATGTCAAAGGCATCATGAGCCTCCCAGGCTGCCTGGCAGGGTTAGAGGAGCCCCAGGGACACAGAGCCTGGCAGCTCTGTCCCCCCCTTGAGACCAACAGCATTGCGTGCGCCTCAGATTATGTGAGACAGAGACGCTGTGCCCACAATGACCATGGAGATGTGAGCATGAGGGGCATGAGGAGGACTGCCTGGGTTTGCCGTGTTCCTCACAGAGGCACTAAGACAGGAACAAGGGCAGTTGCACAGGCCAGCCTGCAGCTCACCTGTTTGTACTGCCTGTCCTGCTGCCCCACACAGCAGCCACTGGGAGGCGACCTGGGCTCCAGTTTTTATCTCCTGCTTGTCCCCCCAAAGGGCTAGTTACTGTGAAAAGATAGCAGTGTTTCTGCTTTACCAGGGATTTACATATTCCACTGTTATGTAAGATCACCGTAGAAATATGAGCCAGGTAGGACGCATTGCACCTGGTAGGCACTCAAGTGTTTGTTGAACAACTTGAATCGATACTGAGCCTCTATGTGCTCCCTTTACCAGAGGAAAGGTAATAATAGCCCCATACATTGCTTCAGGACGTCCTTTGCTAACATGTCCATTCATTCCTCTGGCCAAAAATTGGGCTGAAAGTTCATATGGACAAAGTAGGTAACAGAAATGTCAGGTTTACAACTATGACTTGGCCTCTGGCTTTGGCTGGCCAAGCAGTGTCTGTAGAACCTAAGGATAAAAGGTCTTTAACACTGGCCTATGTGGCTCAGGGGTTAGAGTATCAGCCCTCTCACTAACGGGTCACAGGCTCCATTCCTGGTCAAGGGCACTTACCTGGGTGGCAGGTTCCATTCCCTGTCCCAGACAGGCAAGGGCAGTGGCAACCAATCATTGTGTCTGTCTCATATCAATGTTTTTCTCCCCCTGCCTATCTCTATCTCTGCCACCCACCACCTTCCTTCCACTCTCTCTAAAAATCAAAGGAAAAAATTTCCTCCAGTGAAGAGTAATCAAAAAAAAAAAAAAAAAAGGAATTTTAAAAATGGATCAAATCTGTCATTTCCCACAGTTGTTATCATGGCACTTACACAATCTACTTTTGCAGATTTACCTGGAAAGGGTTATGCGTTATGCAATTATTGACATGTGTCCCACTAATTGGAAAAGAATACTTTTGGGAGCTGCTATTGTTGCCTATGAGTTATGGGACAAACAGGCTCTGTGGGATGTGCCCTACTGCCAGCTCATCCATAACATCATTACAGTCGAGGACATGTGAGTTTGTAAGGTTTTGGTAAACCTCCTAACCCTTTTCCCATACCTATTTTGCCCCCATAAAGTTTACATGTTAAGAAATATTTTTAAAGTTTATATTGTGCAGAGAACTGAAATAGGCATAAAATTATATACTTCTTTCTATCTACCTTTCGTATACCAATTCATATTCCTGGTCATTATTTAGTAGGTCTTGATGTATTGTTGTAAAATGTGCATGGTATTTTGAAATGTGTTTCTCTGGGGTTTTTTTTACATTTTACAAGCTAACTACAGAACAACAGTACAGTAACTATCTTTGTGGCTTTCTTAAAGCCATCTCCCAGTTCCAGTCTAGTTTTAAGGGACAGACACTGGCTTTGAAATAAATGTTTGATGCTAAATTTTAGGGCCTCTAGACTATTGAGGGGTTACAGCTTAAAGCTGACCCACACATTTCACTGGTCTTTCCCTCCTTTTCATCTGAAGTTCTGTTGTTCAGAAAACCATGGAAGAAAACTGGGCCCATTTAAAGGTTTCAGGCCTCTGTGCTCTCCTGCCCTTTTAAGAGAATTGCATGTGTTTACAAATAGGTCTGATGACTTTGGAAGCTCCTACCTCTCAGGCAGCAGAGAAGCCTCACTGGGCATCACCCAGGGCCCACCCCATGGGAGAGTTTCCCGGGCACTGAGCAACCACAGCAGTGCCTTGTGGGGGCCATAGGTTAACCATGCGGGGGCCCGTCTGAGATGGCATGTGCATGAAAAGTGAAACACTAGCGTCACGGAGGGCTTTCGGTCTGGCCACACTGACTGCTGTGGAGGGCTCTGGGGGTGGTCGGCGGGATGAGCCACAGAGGTATCTCCATCAGACTCTCAGAGCGCTCACTTGGCTGACAGTGAGAGTGTCTTTGTGGGTGGCATTTAGAATCAGGTGAAGGCACACCTCTCGACTATGCTGAAGAGCACAGGAAGGTCAAGATCCTCACGGGCAGAGGCAAGAGTTTGGTTTGGAACCTTTGCTCATAACTCTGGATGCCTCTCATGCAGAATCACCCAAGTGCATATTGACAGCTGTATGGAGGCTACTGGGGCCTCAGGGAAGGGACAGAGATGGCCACCAGCTGGCAAAGTGGCTTTTTGGTGAAGACGACCCCTTTGATAACAGTGCAAACTGAGGAGTCACGGTGCCCTTGCTGGCAGCCATCTTGGCAGCCAGTTTGACAGCAAATGATAACTGAAATAAATGGGAGCACTTTAGGAAGTTGCAGAAGCTAAAGTGACTTTGGTCAGCACTGTCGTCAGTCTTCAAAGCGGTCCCTTGAAGGTAGGAAATTTTATATTCGTGCCCCACGATGATGGCCGCTGACCTTTTCTCAACACCTGCAGCTCAGCTGCCTGGGCTCTGCTTAGAGGTACAGCATCAGGGAACTGCAGGGCAATGTGTGGGTTCTCACTCCTGGGAGCTCCGTGGGCAGTGGGGGAGGGTCTGGGGCCAGGATGGCTAGTTGTAAACAATGCTTTTTGTGCATGAACAGAGGCACACGGGAGCTCTGTGTACACTAGGCTGCTTTTGTTTATGACCTTTGCAGGTTGGAAGGCTTGACACCAGTGTTGAGTGTACATTGGTTTCGTCCCCCTGCTGTTGACTACCATTTGGAATGCTCACATTTTGCATCTAAATTGAAACTTCATGTCTACCAGCTTTTCTTAAAACTTCCCAACATCTATGTGTGGTTTTAGAATATTATTTCCCTTCAGAAGTATAAATAAAACAGAGCAGCTGATATTCAGAAACTTTGACTGTAAATGGTAGTCTATTCAACTTCAACATTAAAAAAAAAGACAGAAGATGCATATTCTGTAGTCATGCTTTTCTTCCATGATTAAATGTCTATTAATAGACCTCTGTTAATCCTATGAAGGAGCTGTATTTGTATACAATTAAAAGATAGCACTGGCAAAAATATAGAAGGGATAGTAAAGTTTATTTCTTCCTATAAGAAATAAGTCCTATATAGCTGATTATCAAAACATAATCTGATTACGTGTCTATATGAATAGGAAAGTAATTTTGGAAATAGGTTCTTTTGGGTTTAAAGTTCAACAAATAAGAAAACCTTCTATCAGCTCCTATTCTGAACGCTCTCCATACAGGAGAACATCCACTTTCATTGAACTGTCCAGTGGGTAACATATTAAAGCCTTAAACTAAGAAAACAGGTTTTTTAGAATTTAAGCTTCTCTCATGATTGTTCTGGTGTTTGTCATTTTTATAGAATTAACTATCACAGGTGTGCTGTGCAAGTAGAACAATTTACTCTAATTTTATATTTATTTATTCAGCAAGTGACAGGAGTCCGTCACATAGCAAAGCACTGCTCCCAGATTTCCATTTGCACTTTATTGAACTCACCCCTGTGGGCAGGCTCCCCTTCTGCTCAGGCAGGGCCGGGGGTGCTGAGCAGGCAGGAGGAAGCCCCACGTGGGAGAACACGGTTGGAGTCTGACCATCAGAGGTCAAGTCCTAAAGAGGGCTTAATCCAGCCAGGTCATCTATCTTTCATGTTTCTGCTTTTCATAGTTTAAAAAGTACAGCCTGTCCTGTCAGGATTAAGGTGAACAGAAATTTCCATGCACTGGGTAGGGGAGAGATTTCCTTCCCTATAAAATGTGGCTTATTTATTCCTAGAGGCCCAGTGCACAAAATTTGTGCACTCAGAGGGGGGATCCCTCAGCCCGGTTGGCGCCCTCTCGCAGTCCAGGAACCCCACGATCACTCTGCAGAGGGAGGCCCTGCCCACCTGCTGTAGCCCGCAGGTCGGTGGCCTGGGCCTTCCTCTGCAGGGCATTCATGGGGCAATAGTGGTGCCCCCTGACCAATCACATCAGTTGATTTGTATATTACACTTTTATTATTATGGATTTATTTATTTATCTATCTATTTTCAATGAATCCTTGTTGCCTCAAGAGTGTTGCCCCCTCAGATAGTAGTGGTGGCTTCCGATGGATCCATTGTTGCCCTGGTGATGTGCCCGCTTCCTTTGTTGGTACTTCTATACTTCCACAAGCCCCTTCCTGTGATGGGCCTGGTGAAAATGCCTGCAAGTTTTTTAGGGCTAAGAAGCAGCACACATCATTCCTTTCCTCTGAACACGACAGCAGACCCTGGTCAGTGAGCCAGAAGCATGAATCC
The DNA here is from genome assembly GCA_026230045.1 of Corynorhinus townsendii. Lineage (NCBI taxonomy): Eukaryota > Metazoa > Chordata > Mammalia > Chiroptera > Vespertilionidae > Corynorhinus > Corynorhinus townsendii. Next base: position 87,392,186 of record JAPDVU010000006.1, read on the forward strand.
ACAGCTGCTCTCAAGGGACTCTGAGCCCCCCAGTCAGCAGCAGGAGAACAAAAGGGAGCAGTCACCTCTTCACACTTCTCCCAACTCCAAGTGCCGGGATGCAGGAAGGACCTCAAAGAGCTGCACCTTGTTTGATGGTTAGAGTCTTAGTACAGCTGGGTAACCTTGACTTGTTTCAAAACAAAATTTAGAGTCGTCCTAGCAACTCAGAATGATACCTTTGAAGATAGCCCAGTTGACTAAAGTTGTTCTGTGTTGGTTTTTTCTCCTCCACCCCCCCAGGAATGAGATAGAAATGCATTTTTTAAGTTACATTCAGTTTGATACTGCTATTCCTGCCAGTCTCTTTGCCAAATATTATTTTCACCTTCGATACGTGAGCCAGAGAAACAACCTGCTTGTTCTATTGTAACATCTTTGCAAAGAAAGATCACTGAACCCAGAGGTAAGGCTGTGGAATCACTAAGTGGGGTTTTGTGTCCGTCACCTAAGCCAACATCTGTTGATAAATTCTGTGAAGCAAGGATTGGGAAAATGGAAAGCTTTTTAAAATAAACACATTAAAGAAGAGCTTCTGAACCCTTTTGCATCATATTGCTGGTGCTTTATGGTGTATACAGGATCCCTCATTATTAAAAAATTCTAGATCTCTTTTGTGACCGTAATTCAGAATATTTTATTTTTTTTTTTTTTTTTTTTTTCTTAATTAAATCTTTATTGTTCAGATTATTACAGGTGTTCCACTTTTTTTCCCCCCATAGCTCCCCTCCACCTGATTCCCCACCCCACCCCATGCCCTTACCCCCCGCCACTGTCTTCATCCATAGGAGTAAGATTTTTGTCCAATCTCTTCCCGCAACCCTCACACTTGCTTCCCCTGAGAATCGTCAGTCCACTCCCTTTCTATGTCCCTGATTCTATTATATTCACCAGTCCATTCTGTTCTTCAGATTTTTTATTCACTTGATTTTTAGATTCACTTGTTGGTAGGTATGTATTTGATGTCATTTTGTTGTTCATAATTTTTATCTTTACCTTTTTCTTCTTCTTCTTCTTCTTAAAGAATACCCTTCAGCATTTCATGTAATCCTGGTTTGGTGGCGATGAACTCCTTTAGCTTTTTCTTGTCTGTGAAGCTCTTTATCTGACCTTCAACTCTGAATGATAGCTTTGCTGGGTAGAGTAATCTTGGTTGTAGGTTCTTGCTGTTCATCACTTTGAATATTTCTTGCCACTCCCTTCTGGCCTGCATAGTTTCTGCCGAGAAATCAGCTGACAGTCGTATGGGTACTCCCTTGTAGGTAATTAACTGTTTTTCTCTTGCTGCTTTTAATATTCTCTCTTTGTCTTTTGCCCTTGGCATTTTAATTATGATGTGTCTTGGTGTGGTCCTCTTTGGGTTCCTCTTGTATGGGGTTCTGTGCGCTTCCTGAACTTGTAGGTCTATTTCTTTCACCAGGTAGGGAAAGTTTTCTGTCATTATTTCTTCTAATAGGTTTTCAATATTTTGCTCTCTCCCTTCTTCTGGCACCCCAAAAATTCGGATGTTGTTTCGCTTAAAGTTGTCCCAGAGGCTCCTTACATTATCTTCATATTTTTGGATTCTTTTTTCTTTTTGTTTTTCTGGTTGGATGTTTTTTGTTTCCACATATTTCAGATCTTTGGTTTGATTCTTGGGGTATGTTGATCTACAGTTGAGTTTCTGTATATTCTTTATTTCAGACAGTGTATGCTTCATTTCTGACTGGTCCTTTTCCATTTTTTTGGCATTCTCATTAAGGTCCTTGAAGGTCTCACTAAGCTCCTCAGAAGTGTCATCAAGTTTCTCGGCAGTTTTTAGAAGATTCTTGAGTAACCTTATAAATGTGATTCTGAACTCTATGTCATCCAGTAGTTTGCTTTCCTCCGTTTCTTTCATTCGTGACATGTTTCTTTGTTTCTGCATTTTGGCTTCTTCCCTGTGTTGATGTAGTGGCTTTGTGTGGTAGGTGACCTATAGGGGGCAGTAGCTCAGCCTCCCCAATCACCTGATGTGGATGCTCTTGGTACACCCCTTTGTGGGCTGAGTGCAAAGTCTTGGTGTAGTTAAGCCTGAATTGCTGTTGGTACGCTGGGAGGAATTGACCTCCAGGCCAATTAGCTGTGAGCACTTGCTGTGTCTATAATGGAAGAAGTGCTGCGCTTATGGGGCAGGACTTGTTTCAGTGGGGCTTTGGTGCTCACTGAGTCTGCCTCTTGAATGTGTCACTTATGGATGTGAGGAGTTGAAATCTGTTGTCTCACACTGACCACTAGGTACACTGGCTTCTGGATCTCCAATGGGGTGCAGGTCAGCTACTGTCTGAGGCCACTCAGCAGGAGCTACAGTGAGAGCTGCAGTTTTCTCCTCTTTGCTTGGGGTTTGGAGGTTTTGGAGCTGTCTGACCCAGGCTGCAAGTTTTCTAGGTTAAGCTGCAATAGGGCAGGCTTTCTTATGCTAATTGAGCTGCTTGGAGCTTGGGTGGGTTTGTAGGTTGTGTGGGGCGGGGTCTCAGGGCGTCACTAGGTTAGGGCGTGGCAAACAGCAATGGCTGCTAGTAAGCCCGCTCTGTGTCCCGACCGTGTCCTGGAATCCTGTGCCCCAGTGCCGTAAACAGTTATTCCTGCGCGCAGCTCTGCTAGCAAGCCACTCTCACTGGCAGACAGTCCAGCTTCTCCCCGTAGGAGTTTGGGTCCCCCGCGTCTCCCCAGAGACTGGATTTCAGAGTAGTCGGGGGCTTGTCTCCCTTCGGGTTGAAAAAAGCAACGCACCCAGTCGCCCGCCGCCAGCCCGGATCCCGCGCCTCCGTACCTCAGCTTTTCAGCGCTCGTGCACGTCTCAAAGCTCTTTTCTCTTTCCTTCTAGTTGTAGAACTTCCACTCAGCCAGCTTTCCCGTGGTTCTGGGTGATAGACGTTTTATCTTTTAGTTGCAGTTTAAATTGTTGTCGGAGGCAGCAGTTTAGGTGTTTACCTATGCCGCCATCTTGGATTCCCCCAGAATATTTTAAATCACATTTAATCTGTTAATGGTTTTCCATGTAGTCCTCTACCCTTTCTTATAACCATGTATTTATTATAATTGTATAACTAATCATATCTACAAACATAATCCACTTCCCACTCATAAATTAGTTTGCAAATTCATGTCATTCATATATATATATATATATATATATATATATATATATATATATATATCACAGTTCAGTCCCATGAGTTTTTTAGACAGAATATTAGTGACTAACCTGAGGGACCTATATTTAGAATGTATAGTGTTTGTTTCAAATCCAGGCTGTAAGAAAGCACATGGTGTTTTAATGGAAATGGTAAAGTACATGGGATAAAGTAATATTTGTGGCTTATGAATTCTGATGAAAATAAAACAAAATTATTCACAACTGAAATGGACACTTTTAACTTGGACACTGTCTATAGTACCTTGGTGGAACTTTAGAATAAGATGTATTTCTACCACCCTATATAATAAAGAGGCAATATGCAAATTGACCCTCCCACCATCACAATATGGCTGCCTACAACCAGGCCAGCAGGGTGGTTAGTGAGGGATGACCAAATGACTGAGCAGCGGGCTGCGTGGGGCAACCAGGCTAGCGGGGGGGGACAGTTAGGGCCAACCAGGCTAACAGAGGGGGGCAGTTGGGGACAACCAGGCCAGCAGGAGAGGCAGTAAGAGACAACCAGGTCAGCCGGGGGGGAGGGGAAGGCAGTTAGGGGCGACCAGGCCAGCAGGGTGGGTACAGTTGGGGGGGACCATGCTGGCAGGAGCAGTTGGGGGAAATTAGGCTGGAAGGGGGGCAGTGAGGGGCAACTAGGCCAGCTGTGGGGGGGGGCAGTTGGGGGCTATCAGGCTGGCGGGGGTGTAGTTAGGGGCAATCAGGCCAGCACACAGGGGCAGTGAGGGGAGATCAGGCCAGCAGGGGTGTGGGCAGTTAGGGGTGACCAGGCAGGCAGGCAGGTGAGCAATTAGGAGCCAGGAGTCCAGGATTGTGAGAGGGATGTCTGACTGCTGGTTTAGGCCCAATCCCCAAGATCGGTCCTAAACCGGCAGTTGGACATCCCCTGAGGGGGACCCCTCCCATGCACAAATTTCATGCGCTGGGCCTCTAGTAATTAATGTGCAACTAGGTCCTTATGATGTTTCAGTCATTAGACCTTTCCTACCTTCCAGTAAAGTTCAGCACTTGCCCACTTCATTACAGTTTGCTTGGAGTAGATAGTAAGTAATGAAGATTGGATAGAATTTGAATAGCTCACAAAACACTGATTTTGCCCAAGTGTATGTTTAGTATGTTTAAGGAACAGATGTTCAGGCAACAGATGATATTGTTCCTTGCCACCATTGAGAACCCAGAATTTAAATAATTCTAAATTCCTTTGCTCTGGCAATCGAATTATAGCCCTTAAGGCACTTCCCTTAGTGAATTTGCAGAAAGAGGCATCCATAGAACCTGGCAGGGAAGACCTCAGCTACCCAAAGGGGCAGGAACTATACGCTACGTAAAGGAGTGTGAATGGGTGGCTATCGATGCTTTTTTTAAAGGTTGGCACCCTTTTTTAAATTGTGCCTTCTTTGTATTTGGTTTCCTTTCCTAGGCTATTTCCAGAGGCGGACAAGAAAAAGACCTGTGCAGAGCTGCTATAGAAAGATCTCTTCGCACTGACAATGTTATTGGCATGCAATGCACCAAAGCCATGCTCTCTAAAGAAATGAGGGGATGTAACACCATGAGACCCTCATCTACAAAAACTACAGAAGTACCACTTCTCCTTCTAAAAAGCAGTGGTAACAAGCAGTTAAAGAAACAAAGGGGGGCCCTGGCTGGTTTGCCTCAGGATTAGAGCATCAGCCCACTTACCTCAGAGATGTGGGTTTGATTCCCAGTCAAGGGCATGTACCTGGCTAGCAGGTTTGATCCCTGGCCCTACTTGGGGCCTGTATAGGAGGCAACCAGTTGATGTCTCTCTCATATAGATGTTTATCTCTCCCTCCCTCTCTCCATCTCTCCATCCCTCCCTTCCACTCTTTGTAGAAATTAATGGAAAAAATATCCTAGGGTGAGGATTAGCGAAAGAAAGAAAGAAAGAAAGAAAGAAAGAAAGAAAGAAAGAAAGAAGAAAGAAAGAGGGAGAGGGAGGGAGGGACAAAAAAGGAAGGAAGGAAGGAAGGAAGGAAGGAAGGAAGGAAGGAAGGAAGGAAGGAAGGAAGGAAGAAAAAGAAAGAAAGAAACGAGGAGTGTCTTACATGTCTTAGTGTAATTTTAAGATTTGATATTGTGTGCTTGGGAATCCAGGGAACCCCTGCGGAAGTATAAATGCTAAAAATTTATAAAACACCATGGCTGAATAGAAGTCCTACAGCTAGAGAAGTAAAATAGAAAGTATATTGAGACTGGTAGGAGGGGCGAAGGCATGGAACTGGATGGTCTGACACCCATCAGAAGAGAAAAAAAAAAGTATCTAAAAATGTGAACATAGTGTAAGGAGCCTCTGGGACAACTTCAAGGGTACCAACATTCACATCATGGGGTGGCTGTAAAAGGATAGAGAGACCAAGTTATTGAAAATCTGTTTGAAGAAATAATGACGGAAAACTTCCCCTACCTGGTAAAAAAATAGACTTACAAGTCCAGGAAGCACAGAGAGTCCCAAACAAGAGGAACCCAAAGAGGCCCACAGCAAGACACATCATAATTAAAATGCCAAGGGTTAAAGACAAAGAATCTTAAGAGCAGCAAGAGAAAAGCAATTAGTTATCTACAAGGGAGCGCCCACATAATTGTAAGCTGATTTCTTCACAGAAACTTTGCAGGCCCGAAGAGAGTGGCAAGAAATACTCAAAGTGAAGAATAGCAAGGACCTACAACTTAGATTACTCTATCCAGCAAAGTTCTCATTTAGAATTGAAGTCAGATAAATAAGTTCATAGACAAGAAAAAGCTAAAGTTTATAGACAAGAAAAAGCTAAACCACCAAGCCAATATTACATGAAATGTTAAAGGGTATTCTTTAAGAACAAGAGAAGGAGGAGTGGAGGAGGAGAAGGGAGAAGAAGAGATTTAAAAAAATATTATGAACAATAAAATGGCAGTAAATACATATCTATAATTAATAAATTAAACTGATGAATAAAATAGAACCATTGGCATGGAAACATGGAACAACTGAAAAATCTCAGAGGCAAGTGGGTAGTGGGGGTGGGAAGAGATTAACCAAAGATCTTATATGCTTATATGCATTACCTTTGGACACAGACAATAGGATAGAGAAGGCCTGGGGCAGGGTGGGAAGGGGAGGGCAGTGGGGGAGGGGGAAAGAGGGACATCTGTAATACTCTCAACAGTAAAGATTTTTAAAAATAAAATAAAAATGTAATTACATTTCTCTTAAACTTACATAGTTTTGTAAGTTGTAAAGAATAAGCTTTTCATTTTCTTGAAGCCCCCTCTTGAAGATGGCAAAGATTGGCTTAAACAAATGAGTTTAATATTTAAATATTAAGCATTATATTTGTTTCAGCCATCATTGGATGAAACAAAATAGCTTAATATTTAGATAGGAAACATATCAAACCTTTTTGATTCATCCCTCTTTCGCTGAAACAAAAAAAAAAAATCTGTTTTAAATATTAAATGTTTTGTTTCAGCCACAATTGACCAAAAAGTATTAAAATTTTAATAGTGAGCTGTTTTGTTTCAGCCAATATTTGCATCTTGAAGAGGGGTCTGAAACAAACAATTAAAATTAAAAGCTTAATATTTAAAATTTATGAAACTAAGTTTAAAAGAAATTAAAACTTTCAAATTATGTTTTCTAAATCAGTAGCATTTATACTTCTATAAGTGCCAAAGCTTAAACTGCACTAAGACTTTATACCTTGTATTTTTATAGAAATGTCATCCTCTTTTAAAAAAAGTTTTCTGAGGTGGAGATCCAAGGCAATGGCCCAGTTGGTAGAAATTACCTCACCTTTTCCCAGGAGCAAACTGGAATTACAATTAAAATATACAGCAGCAATTTTAAACCATTTTCATTTCATGGAACACACAAACTAATTACAAAAATTCTGCGGCACATGAAAAAATATATTTTCTGCCTATCTGACAAAAATCATAGATATAATCTTTATTCATTCACCCAAACGGCTATTGGTCTGTTGGCTGTTGCCATTTTTTATTTGACAATCGAAGGGGAAAGAAGCCACTGCTCCTGACTAAACAGTCAGGTGTGGCATGTTTTAAAATTGTTTGCAGCACACCGGTTGAAAATAATTGACCTAGAAGAAAATTTAAGAACATATTAAACACACACACACAGAGATATCCAGCACCAATAATATGAAATTCACAATATATTTCATCCAATAAAAAAAAATACCAGGCAGGGAGCAGGAGCAAGGTAGAGGGGATCAATGGAAGAAAAATGGGGACGTCTGTGATATTTTCAACAATAAAGATAAATTTTGAAGAATAAGCATCATGTTTATTTTGAAAGGAAGAAAGAAAGGGAAAGAAAAAAGAAACTTATCAGACACATAAAGGAGCACGGAAAATATTATCTATAATGAGAAGAAAAATCAACCAATTGAACATGACCCAGAAATAAGATGACAGCACACAGAGACATTAAAAGAGTTATAACCATATAAGAAAGTATGGACATGTTAAGGTGGGACAGGGAAGGAATAAAAAGACATAAATCAAACTCCCAGAAATGAAAGAACACTTGAGATGAAAACACTGAATGGGATTAACAGTCGACTAAATAACAGAAAGAAAAGATTAGTGAACTTAAATACATAACAGAAAACAATACAGAATAAGAGAGAAGACAAAAAATAACAGTATCAGTGAGCTATGGGCCAACTTAGAGCATCCCAACATTATGTACAGTATATATATATGTATGTATATGTGTGTGTGTATATATGTATGTATATGTGTGTGTATATATATACATATATACACATATATATACGTATATACATATATGTATACATATATATGTATATTAGAGGCCCAGTGCACAAATTCCTGCACGGGTGGGGTCCGGTTGGCCCACCCCGATGGGGGCCCATGGGAGTCATTGGGAGGGAGGGGCAGTGGGAGATTGGTTGGCCCTGCCCCCGTTGGGGGGGCTGATCAGAGGTGTGGCCAGCGGGGGGCCGAGGGCAGTTGGCTGGCCAGTCCCACCCCCAATCAGGATTGGGGCTGCCAATCGGGGGCTGAGGAGCTGGGCCAGCTGGGGAAGGGGCTACGGGCGGTTGTGGAGGACCAATGGGGCCCCAATTGGGCCAGGTGGCTGCCGCAGTAGGCATTATAGTGACTGGTCATTCTGCCGTTCGATCACTGGGCTTTTTATATAAAGATATAGATATAGATATGTCATTGGAATCCCCAAAGCAGGGTGGAGGAGGAGGAAATGGTGATACAAAATATTAACCAAAATGAAGACACTGGAGCAACACCTATAAAAGGCTGAAGGAAAAATATTGTCAACACAGAAATCTTTTAATGATACAGACTTTTGCTGTTATATAAAACCTGAGAATATTCCTCCCCTGCAAAGCTGTACTACAAAATTGTGAAAAGAAGCCCCTCCCACAGAAGAATGATGGGACCCAAGGAAATCTGATACTACTAGAGAGAACGAAGGTCTCTAGAAACAATAACTAGATGGGTAAATATAAAATCTTTCTCGTTTTTAAAATGGCACTAAAATAAAAATTAAAAAAGGTTCCCTTTATCCGCATCCTAGTCAATACTTGCATGATAAGAAGTTCTGGAAATGGATAGTGGTAATGGTTACACAGTATTATAAATATATTTAGTGCCACTGAATTTTACACTTAACAAGGATTAAGTGGTAACTCTTTTTTAATTTTATTGTTGACACTTTTATACCTATCCCCATTCTCCTCCTCTTTGCCCACCTCCACCTCCACCTATCCCCAGCCTCCATTCCTTCTGGCCACCTCCACACTGTTGTCTGTGTCATGGGTTATGTATATACTAGAGGCCCAGTGCACAAAATTCGTGCACTCAGGAGGGGTGGGTCCTTCAGCTTGGCCTGTGCCCTCAGAGAATGTCTGACTGATGGCTTAGGCCAGCTCCTTGGGGAGCAGGCCTAAGCCATCATTTGGACATCCTTAGCGCTGCCTTGGAGGCAGGAGAGGCTCCTGCCACCACCGCTGTGCTTGCCAGCTTTGAGCCCAGCTTCTGGCAGAGCAGTGCTCCCCTGTGGGAGGGCACTGACCACCAGGGGGCAGCTACTGCATTGAGCATCTACCCCCTGGTGGTCAGTGCATGTCATAGCAACTGGCCGACCAGTCGACTTCCCCCTGGTGGTCAGTGCACATCATCGCGAGCAGTTGAGCAGCCTTAGCATATTACACTTTGATTGGTTGAATGGCCAACTGGACGACCAGACACGTAACATATTAGGCTTTTATTATATTATATAGGACTAGAGGCCCGGTGTATGAAATTCATGCACTGGAGGGTGGGTGTTCCTCAGCCCAGCTTGCACTCCTCTCCAATCTGGGACTCCTCGGTGGATGTCCAACTGCAGGCAGTCGAACATCCCTCTCACAATCTGGGACTGCTGGCTCCTAACCACTCACCTGCCTGCCTGCCTGATTGCCCCTAACTGCTTCTGCCTGCCAGCCTGATCTCCCCATAACCACTTTCCTGCAGCCTGACTGATGCCTAACTGCTCTGCTGCCGGCCCAATTGCCCCAACTGCCCTCCCCTGCCAGCTCGATCGCCCCCACCTGCCCTCCCCTGCAGGCACAATCGCCCCCAACTGCCCACCCCTGTTGGCCTGGTTACCCCTAACTGTCCTCCCCTGCAGGTCTGGTCCCCCCTTCCAACAGCCCTCCCCTGCAGGCCTGGTCTCCCCCAATAGCCCTCCCCTGCCAGCCATCTTGTGACAAGGTGGGGGTGACCATCTTGTGGTGGCCATTTTGTAATGATGTGGGGGTGGCCATCTTGTGATGATGTGAGGGCGCAAGGGTTACCTAGGCTTTTATTAGTATAGATGTTCTTTGGTTAATACCTTCCCCTTCTTTCATCCAGTCCCGCCTCCCCCAATCCCTCTGCCAGCTGTTGGTCTGTTACCTGTACCCATGCCTCTGTTTCTATTTCGTTCATCAGTTCATTTTGTTCATTAGATTCCACATATATGTGAGATCATATGGTATTCGTCTTTCTCTAACTGGCTTATTTCACCTAGCATCCTAATCTCCAGGTCCACCCATGCTGTCACAAAAGGTAAGACATCCTTCTTTTTATGGCCATGTATATCCCATTGTGTAAAGGTACCAAAACATTTTTTATCCACTCCTCTACTGATGGGCACCTGGGCTGTTCCCACATCTTGGCTGTAGTAAACATCGCTGCTGTGAACAGAGGGTGCACGTATTCTTTCCAAGTGGTGTTTCAGGATTCTTAGGATATCTTCCCACAAGTGGGATCACTGGGTCAAAAGGTAGTTCCATTTTTAAGTTTTGGAGGAAACTCCATATGTTTTCCACAGTGACTGCATCAGTCTACATTTCCTCCAACAGTTCACAAGGGTTCCCTCTTATCCACATCCTCACCAACACTTGTTTATTGATTTACTGATGATAGCCATCTGGCAGGTGTAATGTGGTACATCCTTGTGGTTTTAATTTGCATCGCTCTGATAATTAGTGACTTGGAGTATTTTTTCATACATCTATTAGACATCTGTATGTCTTTTTGAAGAAGTGTCTCTACAGGTGTTTTCCCATTTTTAAATTGAGTTGTCTGTCTTCCCGGTGTTGAGTTGCATGAATTCTTTATATTTTGGAAATTAACCCCATATCAGATACTGTATTGGCAAATACATTCTTTCATGCAGTGGGTTCCCTTTTCATTTTGTTGATGGTTTCTTTTTCTGTGCCAAAGTTTTTTAGTCTGATGTTCCATTTGTTTATTTTTTCCTTTGTTTCCCGGGCCTTAGGAGCTATATCGGCAAAAATATTGGTACAAAAGATGTCTCAGATTTTACTGTCTATGTAACAGGATTTTTATCGTTTTGTAACTTATATTTAAGTCTTTTATCCATTTTGAGTTTATTCTTGTGTTGGTGTAAGTTAGTGGTCTAGTTTTATGTTGTGTTGTGTTTTGTTTTGTTTTGTTTTGTCTGTATCTGTGCAATATTCCCAACACTAATTATTGAAGACACTCTTTTTACTCAATTGTATGCTCTTTCCTCCGTTGTCAAATACTAATTGCCCATTAAAGCTTGGGCACCCTGTTCTGTTCCATTGATCTGTATGACTGTTCTTGTGCCAATACTAGGCTGTTTTGTTTACAGTTGCTTTGTAGTATGGTTTCATATCCGGTATTATGATCCCTCCATTTTTGTACTTCTCTCTCAAGGTTGTGGAGGCTATTTGGGGTTTTTTTCTGGTTCCAAATATAATTTTGGAATACTTGTTCTAGATCTGCAAAATGTGCCACTGATATTTTAATGGGAATAGCACTAAATTTATAGATTCCTTTGGATACTGTGGACATTTTAATGATGTTAATTCTTCCAACCCATGAACGTGGTACGTGCTTCCACTTATTTGCATCTTCCTCCGTTTCTTTCTGCAGTGCCCTATAGTTTTCCAAGTGCAGGTCTTTTACCCGCTTGGTTAAATGTAATCCCAGGTACCTTATTTTCTTGTTGCAATAGTAAGTCGGATTGCTTTCCAAGGTTCTATTTATGACAGTTTATTATTGGTGTATGAAAATGCCACTGATTCTGAAGATTAATTTTGTATCCTGCTACTTTGCAGAATTTTTTAGTTAGATCTAGTAGCTTGGTGGTGGAGTCTTCAGTGTTTTCTAGCTACAGTACCATGTCACCTGTGAATAATGGCAGTTTTACCTCCTCTTTTCTAATTTGATGCATTTTATTTCTTCTTCTCCCGTGTTTGCTGTGACTAGAACTTGCAGTATTATGTTGAATGAGAGTGCTAAAAGCTCACATTCCTGTCTTGTTCTTGTTCTTAAGGCAAATGCTTGTGGTTTTTACCCATGAGTATGATGTTAGCTGTGTGTTTGTTACATATGGCCTTATTATATTGAAGTATGTTCCCTGTATTCCCACTTTGCTGAGAGTTTTTATCATAAGTGGGTACTAGGTTTTGTTAAATGCTTTTTCTGCATCTATTCATATTATTATGTGGTTATTATACTTTGTTTTGTTTATGTGGTGTATCACATTTATTTGTTTGTGGATATGGCACCACCCTTGCATCCCCAGAATAAATCCCAGTTGGTCATGCCATATGATATTTTTTTCTTTAACCCTTCCTCAAGTGTATATTTTTTTCTTGAAGACAGAGAGAGAGAGAGAGAGAGAGAGAGAGAGAGGGAGAGAGAGAAACATTGATGTGAGACAGAAACAGGGATCAGTTGCGTCTTTTAGGAAGCCCAACCAGATACCAAACCCACAACCTGGATATGTGCCCTGACTGGGAATTGAACCAGTGACCCTTCGGTGCACAGGACAACCCTCCAACGAATGAGCCACACTGGCCAGTGATGTATTATTTTTTTAATGTATTGCTGGACCTGGTTTGTTAAGATTATATTAGACCTATGTTCTTTCTTTGTAGTGTCTTCATCTGGGTTTGGAATTAGAATAATGCTGGCCTCCTAGAATAGCTTGGGCATTTTCCCTCCTCTTAAATTTTTCAGAATAGTTTCAGGAGGGGTAAGTGTTAGTTCTTCTTTCAGTGTTTGGTACAATTCACCTATGGAGCCATCTAGTCCAGGACATTTACATGTTGGGAGTGTTTTTATTACTGCTTCAGTGTCACTGGTTGTAATCTGTCTATTCAGATTTTCTGAGTCATCCTGATTCAGTTCTGGAAGGTTGTATGTTTCTAGGAATTTATCCATTTCTTCCAGATTGGCCAATTTGTGGGCATATAGCTGTTCATAATATTTTCTTTCAATCCTTTGTATTTCTTTGGTGTCGGTTGTTATTTCTCCTATTTCATTACTTTTTTAAAAATTGATTTCAGAAAAGAAGGGAGAAAGAAAGAGAGAGAGAAATGATGAGAGAGAATCATTGATTGGTTGCCACTCTGGGAAATGAGCCTGCAACTGAGCATTTGCCCTGACCAGGAATCAAACCATGACCTCCTGGTTCCTGGGTCCACACACGACACTGAGCCATGCTGGCAGGCATCTTCTTCCATTTCTGATTTTGTTTATTTGGGTTCTCTCTCTTTTATTCTTGATGAGTTTGATTAAAGGTTTATCAATCTTGTTTATTTTTTTTCAAAGAACCAGCTCTTGGTTTAATTAATCTTTCTTGGTACTTTTTTAGACTCCTTTTCATTTATTTCTCCCCTGATCTCTATTCCTTCCATCTACTCACTTTGGGTTTTGTTGTTATTTTATTTCCAGTTTTATTTAAGGGTAACATTAGATTGTTTATTTGAGATGTTTGTTGTTTTCTGAGGTAGGCCTGCTTTCTCTGTATCCCATAGATTATGGCTTGTTTTTCTGTTTGATTTTTTTTTTAATAAATCTTTATTGTTCAGAGTATTACAGGTGTTGCTCTTTTTTTTCCCCCATAGCTCCCCTCCACCTGATTCCCCACCCCACCCCACCCCATGCCCTTACCCCCCGCCACTATCTTCATCTATAGTTGTAAGATTTTTGTCCAATCTCTTCCCCCTGAGAATTGTCAGTCCACTCCCTTTCTATGTCCCTGATTCTATTATATTCACCAGTCCATTCTGTTCTTCAGATTTTTTTATTCACTTGATTTTTAGATTCACTTGTTGGTAGGTATGTATTTGATGTCATTTTGTTGTTCATAATTTTTATCTTTACCTTTTTCTTCTTCTTCCTCTTCTTAAAGAATACCCTTCAGCATTTCATGTAATCCTGGTTTGGTGGTGATGAAATCCTTTAGCTTTTCTTGTCTGTGAAGCTCTTTATCTGACCTTCAACTCTGAATGATAGCTTTGCTGGGTAGAGTAATCTTGGTTGTAGGTTCTTGCTGTTCATCACTTTGAATACTTCTTGCCACTCCCTTCTGGCCTGCATAGTTTCTACCGAGAAATCAGCTGACAGTCGTATGGTTACTCTCTTGTAACTAACTAACCGTTTTTCTCTTGCTGCTTTCAAGATTCTCTCTTTGTCTTTTGCCCTTGGCATTTTAATTATGATGTGTCTTGGTGTGGTCCTCTTTGGATTCCTTTTGTTTGGGGTTCTGTGCACTACCTGGACTTGTAAGTCTATTTCTTTCACCAGGTAGGAAAAGTTTTCTGTCATCATTTCTTCTAATAGGTTTTCAGTATTTTGCTCTCTCTCTTCTTCTGGCACCCCAAAAATTCGGATGTTGGTACGCTTAAAGTTGTCCCAGAGGCTCCTTACACTATCTTCATATTTTTGGATTCTTTTTTTCTTATTGTTTTTCTGGTTGGGTGTTTTTTGTTTCCTCATATTTCAGATCTTTGATTTGATTCTTGGGGTATGTTGATCTACAGTTGAGTTTCTTTATTTTAGACAGTGTATGCTTAATTTCTGACTGGTCCTTTTCCATTTTTCTGGCATTCTCATTAAGATCCTTAAAGGTCTCACTAAGTTCCTCAGAGGATTTTAGAAGATTCTTGAGTAACCTTATAAATGTGGTTCTGAACTCTATGTCATCCAGTAGTTTGCTTTCCTCCATTTCTTTCATTCATGACATGTTTCTTTGTCTCCACATTTTGGCTGCTTCCCTGTGTTGATGGAGTGGCTTTGTGTGGTAGGTGACCTATAGGAGCCAGTAGCTCAGCCTCCCCAATCACCTGAGGTGGACGCTCTTGGTACACCCCTTTGTGGGCTGAGTGCAAAGGCTTGGTGTAGTTAAGCCTTGATTGCTGTTGGTACACTGGGAGGAATTGACCTCCACGCCAATTGTCTGTGAGGATCCTCTGTGTCTATAATGGAAGAACTGCTGCACCGGAGACACGCTTATGGGGCAGGACTTGTTTCAGTGGGGCTTTGCTGCTCACTGAGTTTGCCTCTTGAATGTGTCACTTATGGATGTGAGGAGTTGAAATCTGGTGTCTCACACTGACCACTAGGTATACTGGCTTCTGGATCTCCAATGGGGTGCAAGTCAGCTACTGTCTGGGGCCACCCAGCAGGAGCTACAGCGAGAGCTATAGTTTTCTCCTCTTTGCTTGGGGTTTGGAGGTTTTGGAGCTGTCTGACCCGGGCTGCAAGTTTGCTAGGTTAAGCTGCGATAGGGCAGGCCATTCATATGCTGAAGCCACTGCTTGAAGCTTGGGTGGGTTTGTAGGTTGTGTGGGGCGGGTTCTCAGGGCGTCACTAGGCTAGGGCGTGGCAAACAGCAATGGCTGCCAGTTAGCTGCCTCTGCATCTCCGACCGCATCCCCGCGTCCCACACCCCAGCGCAGTAAACAATTATTCCTGTGTCCAGCTCTGCAAGCAAGCCACCCTCACTTCCAACCCGATGGCAGACAGTCCAGCTTCTCCCTGTAGGAGTTTGGGTCCCCCACGTCTCCCCAGAAACTGGATTTAAGAGTAATCGGGGGCTGGTCTCCCTTCGGGTTGAAAAAAGCAATGCCTGCCACCAGCCCAGATCGCGCACCTCCGTACCTCAACTTTTCAGCGCTTGTGCACGTCTCAATGCTCTTTTCTCTTTCCTTCTAGTTGTAGAACTTCCACTCAGCCAGCTTCCCTGTAGTTCTGAGTGATAGACGTTTTGTCTTTTAGTTGTAGTTTTGAAATGGTTGTGCGAGGCAGTAGTGTAGGTGTTTACCTACGCCGCCATCTTGGATCCTCCGGTTCTCCGATTATGGCTTGTTGTGTGTTCATTTTCATTTGTTTCAAGGCAACTTTGGATTTCTTCCTTGATCTCATTGTTAACTCATTCATTGTTTACTAACATGTTATTTAACCTCCATGACTTTGTGTGCTTTTTACGTTTTTTCCCTGTGGTCGCTTTCTTGTTTCATACAATTATGGTCAGAGAAGAAGATATCTGATATAATCTTAACCTTCTTAAATTTATTAAGACCTGTTTTGTGGTCTATTCTAGAAAATGTTGCATGTGCACTTGAAAAAAATGTTCTGCTGCTTTGGGGTAAAATGCTCTGAAGCTATCAATTAACTCTATCCGGTCTAATGTGTCATTTAAGGCCATCAATTTGAAGTCACATAGCATGAATCCTCTGGATTCATTCTTTTTTATCAGTATTGCTTTGGCTATTCAGGAACTTTTTGTTCTATTTCTTTTAAAAATGACATTGGGATTTTAATGGGGATTGCATTAAATCTGTATATTGCTATAAGTAATATGGCCATTTTAACTATGTTAATTCTTCAAAATCATGAATATGAATTATCTTCCCATTTTGTTGTGTCTTTTTTAATCTTTTTAAATACTGCTTTGTAATTTTCATTTAATAACTGTCACATCCTTTGTTAAGTTTATTGTTAGGTATTTTATTCTTTTGCTTGCAATTGCAAAAGAATTGTTGTTTTGTGTTTTTATTTTTCATTTCTTTTCCTGAAGTTTCATTGTTAGTATACAGGAAAGCAGATACAGACAACAATATGGCTGTTACCAGAGGGAACAGAGTTGCAGTAGTAAAGGGGGTCAAACATATGTTGGTAAAAGGTGATTTGACTGTAGGTGCTGGGCACACAATGAAATATACAGATCATGTTTCATAGAGATGTACACTTAAAATCTACATAACCCTATTTACCAATATCTCCCCAATAAATAAAATAAAAAATAAATCCCTAGATAAAGCCTAATGACATAATCAACCCTGTAAAAATATGTGCAAGCATATTTCCTACATAACTTTAAAAATTGAAGCAATCTAAATATGCAATATGAAATAAATGGTATATCCATGAAACAACTTAAATTTTAGGTACAATAAGTTTTAATCTTATGGGGAGATAATTATGCCAAATTTTATAAAATAAAGAGTACACTACATAGTATTTCCCTATAAATTTGCCTCCAAAAGAACACAGTGTACAGCTAGAACTGAAAGGGTATGTACTAAAATGTTAATCATCGTTCAGGGTAGTGAGACTATGAACATTTTTTCTTCCTTTTCATATTTCAGAATTTGTCTTAAATAAATAAAGAGGTGTTATTCTGAGGATGAGAAGAAAGGAAAAGCTACAGAAACATTTCTGTGGAAAAATGTATTCATATAGCTGCTCATAAATCAACACAAAGTGTATGCATTTATGCTCTCAACTAAGTCCATCAGGTAGTTTTAAATATACTCTTATGAGAGTCAGATGATTCACTTCCCATAATCCCGGCAAGTGATTTATTCCAAAGTATAACAATCAAAAAACTTGAAACTTAACTGCAACTTTTTGGTTTCTATTTGAATCCATTATGAATTAGTGAGTTATACGAATACGTCTATTTATATCACATTCTCACTCTCTTTTACTGAGCAACCAATTCCTTTCATCTTTACCTTCTTGTGTTTTCTTATTTATTGTCTCTTGATTAATTTATTCTCTATCATCGCAAGTTCTTGGGGTGCTACTTTCCAATTTATTGTATCCTGACTGTGCCTCACAGTGGATCATTTCCTCATGCAGTCTATAGATTTAATTGTGAGCACATCTTTAGCAAGGTGCTTTGGTTTTTTAGATGTTCCGTGTGTCTTGACTCATAAAAGTGTACCCTAGGGAGATTGTGTATTTGTTCTGTCAGAGCTCTTGGGAATTCCATGCCATTCAGGACCTATTTTTATACTAATATCTGGGCTTCAGAATTTCAAACCATGTGTATGACCAGTATTAGTTCAGATCTTATAACTTTGCGTGGGGTTTTAATTTCTCAGAGGAATCCCCTTCTCATGCACAAAGCTCCTAAGGCGCAAACTAGTTTGAGACTATGGATGTGGTCTGTCTAGTGCTCTTGTCACAGAGGGGCCAGCTCTCTAGGAGGCTGGTCTTAACCAGCTGTCTTAGTTCAGGCCACTTGCCTGGTGTGGGCCTGCATCAGGCCTCCATCCTGGTATGGATACTAAAATTGCAGTCCATGGTCATTCATACTTCTGTCTGGCATCAGTGCACTCGGAAATTCTTGGCCATGATTTCACAATGGCATAACTTTGTTTTTGAGTTCCATCTTCTGTTACGACCCCTAAATATTTCTTTTCAGAAAACAAACTTACTGCATTCTATACAGAATCCTGATGTTTAGAGTGGGAGCAGTTCTGCACAACTCTTTAAACATTTGGAATGGGAAGCGTGGCCTCAGCTGCGTTTTGAATTCAAAAAGTTTCCTAAACAAGACTCGCCCAGACCATATTATTTACACCATTGGTCTATTGCCATCTATTGTAAGGAGGTACACAGACATTAGCCATTAACAACTCTTAGAGCATCAATGTTTTTCAATTTTTTACCCTTTAAAGTAAATTCAAATCTCTTCCTATTTGATCAATGATTCACACTTTATGAAATTCTGTAGGGTGGAAGTGTTCTAAATATGTCATCTTTCAGGTGTGGAGGTTGGAAAAAAAAAAGCTAGGACCTTACTCTGGAATGTAATCATCACCCTCTTTGGTGTCATCTGAAGGCACCCTCCACAGCAAGTTATTATCAAATTAGTCTTTAAGAGTAATTACCGTGCTTTATAACAAGCAGAAAATGACATTTACTTTCTGTATCTTTTTCAAAATTTTCCTTTTCATTAATTCAAAAGTATAGTTTCTTCAAACACATAATTTCTAAAGTACCTGAAATGGCTGCCTAGTTACCATAAGAGGAAAATGAATTGGATGTCTTCCTCACGACAAGTCCATTCCTAAGCGTAAACAAACAGCCCAATAAGCAAAACGGAAACCTACCTTATGGGGCATTCCTTACCGTGCCTCTTCTCCATGCCAGTGGCCACTCCTGCTCCTGAGATCTCTGGCATTGGCATCATGTTCTCCATATCGGTAGGAGAAATATGAAGTGTGGAGGGGTTGGATACCAGTAGGCAAAACACGGGGGCAATACATTGGTAGGTTCTGATTTTTATCTACATCACTGAGATGCATTTTCTTCAATTATATGACACCTAAACAGAGTAATGGTAGGAATTATCTTTCAAAATCAAAATTTATTTCTGACTCTGTATGACATAAGCAAGACTTTTGTAAGCTCTTTTTGTCATTTGTCACAGCACTGGCTTTAAGAGAGTTTTGTAAGGAAAGGGTAGGGAGTTATTGCTCATTTTACAGCAGAAGCTGCCCAGTATTACAGGCCCTCAGGTATACGCAGGGCATACATGGAGCATCCAGGCTGGCACTGATCTGAGACCTTTCTTCATGCAAGTTTTCCCTTTTCATCAAGGATCTCAACTCAGTAATTATTTCTAAATAGTCCTTCTCTTTGCCCAGTAAGTGAGTCTAACCCTCTTTTTCCATTTCCTTCATGTCTCACCTCCACCACTAATGAAATTCCCACATGTATCACCATCCTTTTGGCATTGTTTCTATAAATGCTGACTCTGACTAATGTGTAGCTGATTAACAGCATGCTTGTGTAAGATTCTTAGGAACTGCCCTGGCTGGTGCTAGTCAGTGGTTAGAGCATTGACCCTTGAGCCAAAGGGTCACGGGTTCATTTCCCAGTCAAGGGCAAGTAACAGGGTTGCAGATTTGAACCCTATGTCAATTGGGGTGTGTGCAGGAGGCAATAAATGTGTCCCTCTAATCTTGCTTTTTTTTTTCTTTCTCCCTCTCCTTCCTGCCTTTGTGCTCTTTATAAAAATAAATGGAAAAATATATCCGTGAGTGAGGATGAAAAAAAAAAATCCTAGGAACTAACTTCAGAAGATACAGACTGTGACCTTCAATCATCCCAGTTTTAGGCGTTTTGCTGACCTTCAACTGCAGAACCAGGATGACCAAGACCAGGAGGACCAGGACGAGGAGGACCAAGACCAGGAGGACCAGTCCCAGGAGGACCGAGACCAGGAGGACCGAGACCAGGAGGACGCACTCAAGGCCATCACTTGACCAGTTTCAAGATGTATTGGAATGGACTGTGCAGGGCTGGATCAGAGAACTTTTCAGTCCCCTCCCCTTGATATCTTTGTTTGCTTTCCCTCTCCTTCCTCATGCAATGCCCAGCCTGCACTGAGATGTTGGGATGGACTTTGTGACAAGAGCCTCCCCATCTTCTAGTCAAGCACTTGAATAAACCACCTTTCTTTTTATCAACATCTGTCTCATGAGTTTGCTTTCATGGTCTCAGGCTCCTGAACTTGGGTTGTGGTTAAAAGTGGTAAATACATGATATGCTGAGCCAGCCAGGATACATGGACCTTGGTAAGTCCCAGTGGGCCCAGCCTGGGTCCCAGAGGGCTGTGGCAGGCTGACTGCATGGCAGGGATGGCAGGAACTTCCTGGCATCTGCCAAGAACTCTTCATGAAACTCATGGACGTCTTGCTCTCCCTCTCAAGGCATCAGCCACCTGAAACGCTTCACTGGTGAAAGGAAACGCGTGTCTGGGAGGCAGTGGACTCCAAAGCTGGGTAACGTCTGGTGTGCACACCAGCAGCCACTGCCCCGCAGTCTGGGATTCTTTGAACCCTTTTGGATTCCCTGGGAATCAATAGGCACTGCGTGGTGGCAGGCACGGCTCAGGGACTAAGAAAAATCCCAGTTCCCAGGTGTGGGATTTGGTCGGAGCACCCTTTTGGTTTTGATATTTGAATTTTGGTGTATTGTTTGCTTTTCTTCTTGCCTGCCTCTTGTGGGGTGTCTTACTAATTGTGTTCTTGATTTGAAATATTATTACTTGAAGAAACTTGCATAGGAACCATACTGCTATAGAGCTGCTTGCTCCTTCCTGTTTGTCTAGTTGTAATTTTGCATGTAAACCTTGACTGTTAAACATGGGGGAGTCCACGGAGAGAACTGAGTGGCAGCCTCTTGGGTTTCATTCTGGCCACAAGTGGTCCACCTGTGGTTATGAGCCAATTGCCAAGAAAAATAATGATTTTTTTTTTTATTCTAACACAGCTTGGCCCGGGTTTATTTTGGGGTTTGAAAATCAATGGCAGAACTCCTATTTGACCCAGCGATCCCACATCTAAGAATATATCCGAAGAAACTAGAAACACGAATCAGAAAGGATATATGCACCCCTATGTTCATAGCAGCACAATTCACCATAGCTAAGATTTGGAAACAGCCTAAATGCCCATCAGCAGATGAGTGGATTAAAAAATTGTGGTATATCTACACAATGGAATACTATGCTGCGGTAAAAAAGGAGTTTCTACCATTTGCAACAACATGGATGAAGATGGAGAATATTATGTTAAGTGAAATAAGCCAGGCAGAGAAAGATAAATATCACATGATCTCACTCGTTTGTGGAATATAATAAATGGCATAGACTGATGAACAAGAGCAGATCCAGAGGCTGAGAAACATCGATCAAAACGTCATACCTCAGGGAAGGTAGGGGAGGGTGGGCTTAAGGTGGAGAGATCAACCAAGGGACTTGTGTGCATGCATATGAACCTAATCAATGGACACAGACAACAATGGCGTGGGGCATAAGTGGGGGGTGGGGGGTTATGGGGGAATAAGGACACATATGTAAAAAATAAAAATTAAAAAAAAATTTTAAATTATAAAATAAAAATAAAATATTAAATCAATCCACAGTAGTGGTCACCATAACCTTAAGAGAAATTGTTTCATATGACAAAGATTTTTAAATGAAACTCTGTTAAAAATCAAAGGGGGGATAGTAGGGTAATATCATGTAAGAAGAAATATCCTATAAGTAAATTACATCTAGAAAATTTTTACTTTAATAGCCTGAAAATTATTTGGAAGGAAACAAAGAGAAGTTTCCTTCAAAAGTCATAAGGATTGTAATTGAAAGTCAATATATTTGGCCTCTTGAATTAAAGTAAGTAATTTGTGTTTTTGCCTCCCTGACAAAGTTTATATAAAGTTACCAAAAGAAATTGACCGCCAGTTTGAAATGGAATTGCCATGGCCTGGAGCAAAGAGTATCCTCACATGATAATATTCTACAATGTCATTATAATTTTAGATATTTTACAATAGCATATTGTACAATTATCACAAACAAACTTACAAACTAATTCTTTGAATGTTTGGCAGCAATTTAAAAAAAGGACATGAAAGGATTTAATCCCTTTCAGAAGGAATTAAGACACTGGGAAGGCACTTGAACATCCTATATGGCCCCTCTTGCCTTTTGTGCCAAGAGGGACCCTCATCTCACAATCCAATTAACCTCAGCTGTTGCCTGAGCTTTCTGTTCATACTGAGCTTGAAGCCTCATGGTGGCTGGTACCATGGATCTGACTCTCGCCCAATGTTTGAGCTGGACCCTCACTGGAGAAGAAACCCGGGTTCCCCGAGATATGTGACCTGCCAGCAGGCCAGGGGATCCCAAGGTAGGTGCTGGGCGTGGAGGCCATGGGGGCATAGGCTACCAAGGAGACAGAACTGAACCTCACATCACCCTGCTTGGCCCTGGAGGATGACTGGTTAGCCAGAGACAGGTAATATTCCTCAGGGAAGGAACAACCTAAGATAGGCACAGTCACAGAGGGGCCATCAGGACAGAACTTGGGGGTCAACAGAGGTGGGGCGCAGACCCTCACCCCCCAACCCTGAAGGGGTCTGAACCCTCACCCCTTCTGAGGGAGGTCTCCTGCCCCCATGGCTGCTTTGCTTCCCACACCCAGCTCAGACTGGGACACAGGTGACAGACAGAGACTTGGCCAGCAGCAGCTGCCCTATATCTAAATTCAGCCTAGCATCAGGAATGCTCAGGGCCTACTTAAGAATGCAAATAATCCTTTCCACTAATATTTACAGGGTAAACTAAGATTGTTGATAGAGTATTAAATTTGATAGTAAAATAGTAATCAAGTTTTCAGATTAATTTAAATAAGCTAATTGAAATAAGTGAATATTCAAGTAAATTTAATTGTACTGAACAAAAAGCTGTTCCTAAAGTAATAACTAAAATTTCTATTGGTAGTTCATGTCATGGTAAAATTCCTGAACATGCAATGAACCTAAAGCAGTCATATTTTTGGGCAAAAAAATAAAATAAAATTTAAAGTTATCAAGACTGAATTATAAAATTTACAAAAGCCTCAATTAATCAAAAAAAAAGGGGGGGGATAGTAGGGTAATATCATGTAAGGAGAAATATCCTATAAATAAATTACATCTAGAAAATTTTTACTTTACAAAATTAATTTTCATTTGTAATGCTAATTGCAAGACACCCATGAAAAACACACATG
Organism: Corynorhinus townsendii; assembly: GCA_026230045.1. Classification (NCBI taxonomy): domain Eukaryota; kingdom Metazoa; phylum Chordata; class Mammalia; order Chiroptera; family Vespertilionidae; genus Corynorhinus; species Corynorhinus townsendii. The sequence continues at coordinate 87,415,568 of JAPDVU010000006.1, forward strand.
GTGTCTAAATAAGACAAAGGAAAATAGTTTGTGCAAAAATATAAAGGATCCCAAATCAATTATATAGAAAAGATTCCTTTATTAACTTGTGGTCGAGAATATGTTTGTATATTTTCAGAAAACAACTCCAAGATCATGTGGACTCCTGCAACAGAGGAGAATTGACAGGTGTGCTCCAACCACAAAGACAAGAGGAGAAACAGTCCAGAGATGGAAGACGCTGACAACGCCTTGCCACGCTAGCAGTCAGCAGCTGTGCATCGCTGCAGGTTGTCTAGGACCAAACCAGAGAGGGTTGGACCTGCATTGCCACCATGTGCCCACCATCCAGATGTCATTGCTGACATGTACACATAAGGAATTGTTTGACATTGAAACGAGGACTCAGAACTGTTGGACATTGAAATTGGGACTCAAACATTTTTTTTGGTTTTGTTATAATGTTTATTTCTGCTCTGCAGAGGCAAGATTTTCTAAAGGAAAGAAATGGGGGGGAGGGAATAGATACAGAGGCAAAGAAGCATTGAACAGACTGTCAAACTAGTGGGAAGGCAGGGGAGGTTGTGCAGGGGGGTCTGTAAGAAATCAACCAAAGGACTTGTAGGCATGCATATAAGCATAACCAATGGATACAAGACACTGAACCTCACATCACCAGGTGAAGGCATGTATGGGGTGGGGGGGGGGGGGGGGCGTGGGGAGGGGAGACCGGGTGGAGGTCAATGGGGGGAAAAAAGGAGACATATGTACTACTATTTGTAATACTTCAAACAACAAAAATAAAAAATCAATGGCCCCTAAATAGTTCTTCAAACTACTATACTATGTTGCAGTTGAAGTTGCTTTGCCAAAGGCCTCCTAAATGTGATATGGTCTGTTGTATGCAAGCTTTCATGTTGTTACCTCTTAAGAATTCTGCTCAGAAAGATGGAGATTAGTGGTTCAAAGAGGGTGGAAAGTACTTACTTCCCTCCCAGACAGTAAAACTCACAAAGAAAAGTGTGAGGAAAGAAGTCTTTTAAACACTCTAAATCTTCCTCCTTCAGGCGCAGGAGCTGCATCAGTCCAGGGAACAATGGGGAAATTAATGCCACCCCCAAACCCTCATGCCTGCTGTGCATGCAGCTGGAGTGACTGCCCCACCCCCTGAATGTGAAGGGAATAAAATGGTACTTTCAAATGCAAGCTCCAGGGCCTGATATCCTCAACATGCAATGTTTCCCATCTTCCTGCCTTTTCCCATCTTCCTAGACGTTGTCAAGGTCATGTTATCTCTGTTATGCCTCTTTAAATATGTGAGTGTATCTGTCAGTGAAAAAAACCTGTTTCTGAAAATTATGAAATGTATTGTTTTTAGTTGTCACTAAAAATGAAAATGTCTAAGAACTTAGAATTCTAATTAAGTTGTAAAAATGTATATGCTTTTGATAATAAAAATATAAGTTATGGCAATATTTTTAATAGAAAGAAAATAAAATGTTTTTAAGTTAGTTATTTCTGAACGAGTTAAGAAGAAACAAACGGAAAATAACTAAGAGAGACACAGAGGTTTCGTCCAAGTTGCGTAGGTTCTTTTCGAGTTGAGGAAGGATTGTGTAGAGGTAAGAAGCAAATAGAGAAAGAATAGGGGAAGTTAAAAATGAAAAAGAATTAAAAGGGTACATACATTTTACAGGTAGAAAGGACAATGAAGGAGGAATACTCTTGAAGAGAAATGGAAATGGGGGAAAATAAGAAACAACAAAAAAAGGTACTTAGATAGTAAAACTGAGTGGTAATTTTAATGACAAATGAAAAGACCAGGAAGCTCCCATTAATTTTTCAAAACCAATTGTAATTTCCCCATTGGAAACCCAGATACAGCTGACAATCAGGAACTAATTAATTGCTTTCTTAGTCTGTTATACTTTCATTTCTAATTCTAAATGTTATCTTAAAATGTTGTTGCAAAAAAAGCAAATTCCTTTGTCAATTGCATTATAATCAAATCTATAACCATGGCATTTTAAGTATTTTTTGCCATTTATAAACAGTTTTTATTTAACTCATGCATTTGCAAAAATGTTAAATCTTTTGACTTATTCTAAATATGAATTTCTAAGAATCAATTTTAAGATCATACCATTAAAATAAATAAAGATTTCTAGAACTCTAAGAAGTAACTGGAGTCATAGAAATTGTCAAATAATCAAGATAAATAAGAATTGATTATGGGACTGAATAAACTGAAAATAATTATTGTTATGGCTTTTTAAAAATATTTCTAATTTTTAAAATTTTTCTTTGTTTTCTTAGAGCAATTTGGTGAATTGTACCTTAATAAGCAATATTAAAACATTCGTATTTTTCTCCAAACTTGATCCCTCCAGAATTTAAAAATTCTTACTAAGTGACTATTCTTATTTTCATGGCAATATGTTCATTTGCATGAATGCAGTAAGAATTTGATTCCTTCATAACAGACCAATTGTAGTTTTATTAACCAAGACTTGAACTGGAATGTTATGTTTGCAAAAGTCATGTCTAGACTCTAATTGTCAGTAAAAAACTTTAAAGAATAAAGATTGACTTTAAAGCCAAGAAAAGTCACTTGGAAAAATGCCCTGGTAACTTTCCTGGGAAATGACAAGGAAAGAACCTGAAGACATTTTGGTGAACTTGAAAACATGAGGAGTTTACCCAAACCTGTAGATAATCTACAGGCAAAGCCTGATGGTAACTGGGTGGCTTGGCTTTTTGCCCTGAGAGGAACAGCAAGAACCTACAACCAAGATTACTCTACCCAGCAAAGCTATCATTCAGAGTTGAAGATCAGATAAAGAGCTTCACAGACAAGAAAAAGCTAAAGGAGTTCATCACCACCAAACCAGGATTACATGAAATGCTGCAGGATATTCTTTAAGAAGAGGAAGAAGAAAAAGGTAAAGATAGAAATTATGAACAACAAAAGGACATCAAATACATACCTACCAACAAGTGAATCTAAAAATCAAGTGAATAAAAAATCTGAAGAACAGAATGGACTGGTGAATATAATAGAATCAGGGACATAGAAAGGGAGTGGACTGACGATTCTCAGGGGAAGCAGGTGTGAGGGGTGGGGGAAGAGATTGGACAAAAATCTTACTCCTATGGAGGAAGCCAGTGGCGGGGGGTAAGGGCATGGTGTGGGGTGGGGAATCAGGTGGAGGGGAGCTATGGGGAAGTAAAAAAAAGAGGAACACCTGTAATAATCTGAACAATAAAGATTTATTTTTAAAAAATTCCATCTGAATATTTCTAGTAAAATTATAGCAAAACAGATTTTTAAAAGCCTATATAATGAATTGTTCTTCCTATTGTGTTTATGCATATAATAAGGCTACATTGAAACAGGACTTAATACACTAAATGAATTGGTTTTAATTTGTTTAATGAAAATAAGAATAATTGTTTGAAAAATAAGTTTCAATAAATCTATAACACAATCTATATTTACAAAAGCCTAAGTGACCATCGCAACCAAAATACCAAACGGACGACCGAATACACTGCGTGGGGCAACCGGGCTGGAAGGGAGGCTAATGAGGGACGACCAAACGACTGAGCAGTGGGCTGCATGGGGCAACCAGGCCTTCGGGGGTTAGTGAGGGATGACCAAGCGACTGAGCAGTGAACTGCGTGGGGCAACCAGGCTGGCAAGGGGAGCAGTTAGGGGTAATCAGGCCAGCAGGGGTGGCAGTGAGGGGCAACCAGGCTGGCAGAGAGGCAGTGAGGGATGACCAGACTGGTGGGCAGGCAGTTTGGGCCGACCAGGCTGGCAGGGGGGCAGTTGGGGATGACCAGGCCATCATGGGGGACAGTTAGGGGTGATCAGGCAGGCAGGCAGGTGAGCAGTTAGGAGCCAGTGGTTCCGGATTGTGAGAGGGAAGTCTGACTTCTGGAAGTCGGACATCCCCCGAGGGGTCCCAGATTGGAGATGGTGCAGGCTGGGCTGAGGGGACCCCTCCCCCCATGCACGAATTTCTTGCACCGGGCCTCTAGTCATAGATATTAGACTCTAATTCAGTTAATTGTCAGTAAAATGTTATTTTTTGCTTATAACCTAGACTAGATACTACATTTTTCTAGTTTTCTGAAATATTTTGGATACAACACTCTAACTTCCATGGAAATGAAAGAAAACTTATTGTGGTGAATTGTAATTCATCCCACCATTATTTTGACATTGTTTCTATAAATGCTGACTCTGACTAATATGTGGTTTTCAGATAAGCAGCATGTTTGCATGGGAAACCTAGGAGCTAACTTCAGAAGATACAGACTCTGACCTTCAGTCATCCCAGTTCCAGGAGATTTGTTGATCTTCAGCCATAGAACAGGATGATGTAGAACCAAGATGACCAAGACCAGGATGACACATACCAGCCCATCACTTGTTCTGTTTCTAAGATCCTTATCGGAATGGACTGTGCTGGCCTGCACATAGAGAACTTTCAACCCCCTCACCTTGATATCTTTGTCCTGTTTGCCTTCTCCCTCCTTATGAAATCCATGCCTGCACTGAGACGTTAAGATGGGCTTTGCAACAAGAGTCCTCCATCTTCTCAAGTGTCTGGCACTTGAATAAACCACTTTCCTTTTTCATCAATATCTGTCTCACGAGTTTGACTTTCATGGTGGCAGGCAGCTGAAGGTGAGTTTCAGTTACATTATTAACCATAAATCTTCTCCCCGTTATTCATAAAATAAGTCTACCTAGGTTTCACATGAGCCAACTGCACACTTGGCTTGTGTTGACCCTTGGCCACAATCTTTTAAGTCATAACAGATGAACCAGTGTGATCCACGCAGGACTGTGACAAATCTTTAGAAAGTCAAACATGACTTGGTTTATCTCTTGTGATGGGAAAGGAACATATAAAAGGCATCTGAATTTATTACATTGGAATAGCTATAATATAACTACTAACACATGGGGCTTTTCTCACAGTCTAAAACAGCTTTACTGCAATGTTGGCCCCTGTCATTTACTGCTTCCTATGTCTATAACAATGGAAAAGTGCATGCTCTGCTCTGACTGGCGGATTTGGAGTTGTGGTTTATTTGATCACAAATGTACCCTAGAGCCATGGCACTTCAATGGATCATCACAGTTGTTTGAGAGTACATTTAAAAAATAATTAGAGTGCACTTTGGACATCAAGCTGCTTCCCTAAATTCGATGTCCTAATTTTGTTATTATTTTAGACCAAAACTTTGCTTGAGTTTTGATTTTACTCTGTAACTCTACAAAAGTTACACAGGTAAGTCAAAAGGGCTAGCTAGGTAATTAACAGCAACAAAGTGTCTACCTGTTTCTCCAGCGCAAAGAGAAGGCTCTGTCCAGGATCACACTTCTGTGTGTGAAGAGCAGTGAACAACAGCAAGGAGATGAAAGCTAAGGGGGCACGCGGGAGCACAAGGCTATATGATACAAAGAGGAAAATACTTGTGGCAGCAACAAGGTGGCCAGAGGAGAGAGGACTGGACCTCGGCTCTGCCCCATGCAAACAGTGGTGCAGCAGCTGTCCAAAGAGAACATGAAACTAGATCTCCAGGGTCATGCCACCAAGGAGAGGCTGGCATGCAAGGCTGGTAGAGATGATCTGGGATAGACTCAAGGGGAGAACAACTGCACTTGGCAGAAAAATTAACAGTGAGTGAGATTGTTGATTGATTTGCAGTACTTCACCGTTGTAATAATTCTGTTTTAAATCCCCCACCCCACCGCTTTTAAAATAAAAGCATTGATTGAGGTAGGACAATGATTGCTGTGAGAAAAGGTGAGAAATTTAGAGTTTGGGGCTAATTGTTTCTTATTCAGAAATCTCATAACAATTTTGAGTTGACACAGAGTAGAGAGATGAGAAGCATTAAAGTTGAAAATGATGATGAGATCAAGAGATAAGACACTGAACACCCTTCAAATGGTGTTTCTCCTGGCATTTGAACCTTTTAAAATCTCACTATACTGAGACAATCCTCAAAAAAACACGCAACTATTTTACTTTCAATGACTGACAGACGGCTATGAATTCCTCAAATGCACCATGTGATGGTTAATTTTATACATCAACTTACCTGTGTCTAGGAATAACCAGGTAGCTGGTAAAACATTATTGCTAGATGTGTCTGTGAGGGTGTCTCAGAAAAACATTAGCTTTACTTTAGTTACCTAAGGAAAGAAGGCCCACCTCCAGAAATGTGGGCGGGCATCCTCCAATCCATTGAGAATCTGAATAGAATGAAAAGGAAGAGGGAGGGCAAGTACTTGGCTCTCTCTTCTTGAGCTGGGACGTTCATTTCTCTTGCTTTCAGACTTCAGAGCTCTGGTTCTTGGGCTTTGGAAACCCAGGACTTTCACCAGCCCCATCCAACCCCAATTCCCTCCCAGGGTATTCTCCAAGTAGACCCGATGCCCTGACTGGGAATTCTGGTAAGCCTCAAGGCAGCCCCAGGGTGGGGAGGGAATGTCTTGATGCCTCATCCCAGAGACACATGCACACAGGAGCTTGTATGATAACAACAGTTGGCCAACCCATGTCACGGACTTTGAGGCACAGTGGGGAGAAAGCAAGATCCCTGGGGAAGGAGAGGAGGTGGCTCAGCCCAGCACTTGTCTCCCCAGATTTCCCCTTTTGGGCCATCATCCTCTTCTGCTTGGCAGGACTCTTGGTAGTCACCACGTGCCTGATCTGCTGTTTCCTGGTAAGCGAGGAAGTGGTGCTTGTCTTCTTGCTATTGGGTTGTAAGAGTGTTTTATATGCAGTCATGCATCGCATAGCAACATGTTGGTCAAGGATGGGCCACATATATGATGGTTATAATGGAGCTGAAAAATTGCTACCAGCTAGTGACATCATAGCCTTAATAAGGTTCTGGCAAAGTACATTACTCTAGTGTTTGAGGCAAACACACCTACTGCGTTTCCAATTGAATCGAAGTATAAATTGTGTATAGGCCATAATACTTGATAATGATAATAAAGGGCAATGTTACTGGTTAGGTTTTTACTATATCATACTTTTTATTATTATTTTAGAGTGAACTTTTCTACTTACAAAAATGTTGGCTGTAAAACAGTATGGTGTGTTACACCAGCAGCAGTCTCATACATCTCATGTTTCCTGCATCTCGTGATTGCAAGATTTTTGCTTGTGCTTGATTTAATTGTGTGTTTTATTAAGTAAAATGCCATGCAGGCAATCCCCTAAGGGCACCTTTCTCAGGTCATACCCCTGTTGTTAAGTGGTATATGACAATATTAGAAATACAAGTCCTGTGATGGGCGCATGTTTGCAAATATTTTTCCCAGTCTGTGTGAGGCTTGCCTATTTCTTTTCTTAACAACAGTAGTCCTCAGGAAAATGTAACTGAAAATCTCAAATCTATCATGGTGGTAGAGTGACCACTACATGTGAGAATGGCTAAAATAGTATATAGACTGACCATAACAAGTGTTGGTGAGTATGTGCAGCAGCTGGAACTCTCATGTCATGCTTATAAAAAGTAGCTTAGTGATGTTGCTTCTGTAAGTTGCATACACCTACACAGCCATCCCACTCCTAGCAATTTATCGCAGGAAAATAAAACATACAAAGAGATTTGTACACAGATGCCCATTAGAGATTTGTATGTACTAACTCCCAAAGGGAAAACAATCAAGATGTCCACCAACAGGTGAAGGATAAACAAACCGTGACACATCCCACAATGTGATCTTCCTCCGCAACAAAAAGGAAAGAATTAATAATACGTGCAATGACATGTATAAATCTCAAATAGTTATGCTCAGTGAAAGAAGTTAGGTAAAGAAGATACTGTATGATCTCATTTAGAAACAACCTTTACAAAATACTAATGTATAGGGACAGAAATCAGGTCACCAGTTGCCTGGGAATAAGAATGTGTCTGCAAATGGTAGGTAAAGAGGAATTACAGAGAAGCCTGAGGACACTTTTGGGGTGATGGGTATTCCTTATCTTGATTGTGGTGATAGTTCAATATGTTATAATTTAAAATTATCAGATCATTCGCATTAAATGTATGCAGTTTATTGTACATCAATTATACCTCAACTAAGCTACAGTGTGGGAAGAAGGAGAAAGGGAAGGAGGAGGATTATAAATGGATACTAGAGGGAAAATGGTAGAACAAATGAGAGTGAAAAGGGGGCGAGACAAACAGAAGGAGATAACAGCGGGGAAAAGGGAAAGGGAAAAAAGACTGATGGAGGAAATTAAATTTAAAAAGGAGAGGAAGCCTGGCTGGTGTGGCTCAGTGGTTGAGGTTCGATCTATGAACCAGGAGGTCATGATTTGAATCCTGTCAGGCCACATGCCTCAGTTGCAGGCTTAGTTCCCAGTAGGGGGCATGCATGAGGCAGCAGATCAATGATTCTCTCTCAGCATCGATGTTTCTATCGCTCTATCTCTCTCCCTTCGTCTCCCTGAAATCAATTTTTTTTAGAAATGTTTAAAGCAGAGGGACACATCTGCTCTGTGGCTTTGCCCATCTTCTTCCCTAGTATTCTCTCATACTTGGACAGCCAGATGGTCCATTCTGAGTCCCCGTCATCACCTTCACAGGTCACCGTGTGCCTGCAGAAGAAAGACGGAGATTTTGAGATTCAGCAATGATGACTGGTACCTGCCACACGTAGACCTGGGGAAGCTGCAATGACTAGATCTGCCTGAGGCCCCTGTTCCCATCCAGGACCCAAAGAAGCTTGGCTGGACCAGAAATCAACCACCCTGATCTGTCACATTCTCTGGGCCCTTCTTAACATGGCCCCTGTCTGGTTCGCAGGAAACTAAGATAAAATTCTTCCCCTTCATTAAGTCCTGAAGGCAACTGGTAGTTCCGGCTTGTCTTGTGGTTTCATATGCCTTTATGCCTCAGGAACTCCAGAGTTGGCTAAACTGGAGCAGAAATTGCCACAGTATAAAATCATACTCTTCAGCGCAAGGTTTCCCTTCTTAGGAAACTTTGCAGCACACCTCCCCTGACCTGTGTCAGCAACCACACTTATCTCTGTGCCTCCATTTTCCCACCCCCAAAGCCCAGGCATCTCAAGTGCCCTTTGCACTACTGCATTTCCTGAAGTTCAGACTCACCAGGACTTCTAGATCAACCTGCCTCTCTGGAGCCCCTTTCCTCATGGTTCTCCAAGAGGGAAAGTAGACCAGGATGGAAGGAATGGCTTAGATATGACTGCATTCAGCCCTGGGACTTGGAACCTGAGATGACTAGAAATCTAGGAAGACTGAATACAGAGTAACACTCTAGTAGTATGACTGCATTCAGCAGAAAGATAGTGTCTACTTGGGAAGTACAGGTGAATAAAACTCAGGGGGAAAATATGAGAAAATGAGTCTTTTTTTCATATTTCTCTGCACAGAATCCAACAAGACAGATATAGCAGGAGCTCCCCAAAAGAAGCTCAAAGCATCTCAGGCATGGGACTGGCTGTGCTGTCCTGCCCTGCATTTGTAAAAACAGACTCTGTGATTTCTATACCTTTTGCAGAAGACCACAGCTGAAGATACCCAAGGGGTAAAAATTAAAGTCCAACTAATGCCAACCATTCCATTTTTTTTTTGGTGTGAACTTTCTGTTCCTCCGTCTTAAGCTGTCATTCTCTGCGAATATACTTCCTGGAGATTATAATAATGATATAAGAACTACCATTATTGACAGCTTCATATCTGCTCAGCAACGTGATTGACAAGTTCAGAATGCATAGTCTCACTTATACTACCATCCTTGGGGCTTTATTCCCATGTTGCTCCCATAAAGATATGGAGGCTAAGAAATATTAAATAGTAAGGAAGGGAAAATAATTGCTAAGAAATTAAACACCTAGCCAAGCTACCCATCAAAGAAAGAGGTAAAGACATTTTCTGATATACAGTCTCAAAGTTGACCTCCCCTAGGCCTTTATTGAAAACACCAGTAAAGAATATGCATCACAAAGAAGAAAGGTGAACCCAGAAAACCATAGCAATGGTCATGAGAAAAACAAAGTATATGAAAATTAGCATGGTTTTAAAAATAAGACATTAAAAACACATTCTCCCAAAATTCCAGATGGTTACATGAAAGATCAGAGGAGAAAAGATTCTATTAAAAGTTACTAATGTTTAGGGAATATATAAATACCATAGATACTCTTATTGTGTTACACATTACTCTCAGAAACTAAATTATGGAACAACCACCCTTGAGCACCTCCTGAAGACTTCCTGGACAGAAGTCCTGTAACTAAGGATTATAGAGGAAGCCACTTGGAGACTGGTCAGAGGGGCAGGAACAGGAAAGAGGCTATTCTCACAACCACATGTGGTGGTGATAAATCTGCTTTGGCGATCTCTCCTGTTGAGTGAGGGGTTCCAGCCCCACAATAGGCTCCCTATCCTGGAACACCATTGCCAGAAAGAGGAGTCCCCACAACATCCTGCTGTGAAAATCAATGGATATTCTGTGTGGATGAGGTGGAGACTGCTAGAGATGCAGCAAGTAAGGGGGTCCCTAACTCCAGGGCTCCCAAAGTATTGAGGTGTAAAACCACACTGAGCCCCAGTGTGCATCCCCCAGTCTATGCATTTCAAGACTAGAGGGCCATTTGCCTGGCTATGTCCCAGGTCCTTGCCAGCTTGTGGAAGCTAAGTCTTTTTTTCTTTTTAATTCTTTATTGATAAAGTATTACATAATCTCCTTTTTCCCCATTGACCTCTCCCCAGCTGCCCCCAGTCCCCAGCACGTGCCCACCCCCATCTATATCCATTGGTTTCTTACCCCACACCGTCCCTCATAGTTTGGACAGTCTGTTTGATGCTTCTATGACTCTGATTCTATTTTGGTTCCTCAGTTTATGTTGTTCATTATATGCCACAAATGAGTGATATCATGTAATATTTATCTTTCTCTGACTGGCTTATTTCACTTAGTATAATGCTCTCCAGATCCATCTATGCTGTTCCAAATGGTAAGAATTGCTTCTTTTTTATAGCAGCATAGTATTCCATTGTGTAGAAGTGCCACAGTTTTCTAATCCACTCATCTGCTGATGGGCATTTAAGCTGTTTCCAAATCTTAGCTGTTGTAAATTGTGCTGCTATGAACATAGGGGTGTATATATCCTTTCTGATTGTTTTCTGTTTTCTTGGGATATAGTCCTAGAAGTGGGATTACTGGGTAAAATGGCAGTTCCATTTTTAATTTTTTGAGGAAACTTCATACTGTTCTCCACAGTGGCTGCACCAGTCTGCATTCCCACCAGCAGTGCATGAGGGTTCCTTTTTCTCTGCATCCTCTCCGGCACTTGTCATTTGTTGATTTGCTGATGATAGCCATTCTGACAGGTGTGAGATGGTACCTCATTGTTGTTGATTTGCATCTCTCATTTGATTAGTAACTTTGAGCATGTTTTCATATGTCTCTCGGTCTTCTGTATGTCTTCCTTCGAAAAGTGTCTGTTCAGGTCTTTGCCCATTTTTTGATTGGATTGTTTATCTTCCTTTTGTTAAGTTGTATGAGTTCCCTCTAAATTTTGGAGATTAAACCCTTATCGGAGATAATATTGTCAAATATGTTCTCCCATGCAGTGGGCTTTCTTGTTGTTTTGTTGATGGTTTCTTATGCTGTGCAGAAGCTTTTTATTTTGATGTAGTCCCATTTGTTTATTTTCTCCTTAGTTTCTATTGCCCTAGGAGCTGTATTGGTAAAGATATTGCTACAATAAATGTCTGCTATGGCTTCCTCTAGTATTTTTATGGTTTCCCATATCACGTTTAAGTCCTTTATTTATTTTGAATTTATTTTTGTGTATGGTGTAAGTTGGTGGTCTAGTTTTATTTTTTTACATATATCTGTCCAATTTTCCCAACACCATTTATTGAAGAGACTGTCTTGACTCCATTGTATGTTCATGCCTCCTTTGTGAAATATTAATTGAGCATAGTGTTTTGGGTCGATTTCTGGGTTCTCTGTTCTGTTCCATTGGTCTATATGTCTGTTCTTGTGCCAACATCAGGCAGTTTTCAGAACAGTGGCTTCGTAGTATAGCTTGATATGTGGTATTATGATCCCTCCAACTTTGTTCTTCTTTCTCAAGATTGCTGTGGCTATTCAGGGTCTTTTTTTTTATTCCAGATGAATTTTTGGAGAGTTTGTCCTATGTGTTTGAGGTATGCTGTTGGTATTTTAATGGGGATTGCATTGAATCTAGAGATTATTTTGGGTAGTATGGACCTTTTAATGATTTGATTCTAAGGAATCAAATCCATGAACATGTTATATTCTTCCATTTGTTTATGTCTTCCTCTATCTCTTTTTTCAGTGTCCTGCAGTTTTCCGCATATAGGTCCTTTACCTCCTTCATTAAATTTATTCCTAGGTATCTTAATTTTTTGTTGCAATGGTAAATGGGATTGGTTTTTTTAATTTCTCTTTCTGTGAGTTCATTATTGGTGCATAAAAAAAGCCATAGATTTCTGGGTGTTAATTTTTATCCTGCTACATTGCTGAATTCATTTATGAGTTCTAGTACTTTTTTGATGGAGTCTTTAGGGTTTTCTATGTAGAATATCATGTCATCTGCGAATAATGACAGTTTTACTTCTTCTTTTCCCATTTGGATGCCTTTTATTTCTTCTTGTCTGATTGCTATGGCTAGCATTTCCAGTACTATGTCGAACAGGAATGGTGAAAGTGGGCATCCCTGTCTTGTTCCTGTTCTTAGGGGAAATGGTTTTAGTTTTTGCCCATTGAGTATGATGTTGGCTGTGGGTTTGTTATATATGACTTTTATTATATTGAGGTATGATCCCTCTTTCCCACTTTGCTGAGAGTTTTTACCAGGAAAGGGTGTTAGATTTTGTCAAATGCCTTTTCTGCATCAATTAATATGATTATGTGATTTTTGTCTCTCAATTTGTTTATGTGATGTATCACATTTATTGATTTGCAGAGACTGTACCAGGCTTGCATCCCTGGAATAAATCCCATTTGGTCATGGTGTATGATCTGTCTAATGTAATGTTGGATCCAATTTGCTAGAATTTTGTTGAGGGTTTTAGCATCTATGTTCATTAGGGATATTGGCTTGTAATTCTCTTTCTTTATAGTGTCTTTATCTGGTTTTGGGATTAGGGTAATGCTGGCTTTATAAAGAGCTTGGAAGTGTGCCTTCCTCTTGAATTTTTTGGAATAGTCTGAGAAGGATAGGTTTCAGTTCTTCTTTGAATGTTTGATAAAACTCTCCTGTGAAGCTGTCTGGCCCTGGGTATTTGTTTGCGGGAAGCTTTTGATGACTGCTTCAATTTCCTCCTTAGTTATTGGCCTGTTGAGATTTTTTTATTCTTCTTGTTTGAGTTTTGTAAGGTGTATTTTTCTTGGAATATGTACATTTCCTCTAGGTCAGTGGTCAGCAGACTCATTTGTCAACAGAGCTAAATATCAACAGTACAACGATTGAAATTTCTTTTGAGAGCCAAAACCGACTTCTGCACATGGGTCACGAAGTTTCAATCACACTGTATGTGCGTGCCCACACGTAGTATTTTGTGGAAGAGCCACACTCAAGGGGCCAAAGAGCCCCATGTGGCTTGCAAGGCTCAGTTTGCCGACCACTGCTCTAGGTTGTTTATTTGCTGGAGTAGAGTTGTTCATAGTATTTTTTGTTTACAATCTTTTATATTTCTAAGGAGTCTGTTGTTATTTCCCCTCTTTCATTACTAAATTTGTTTAATTGGGTCCTATCTCTTTGCCTCTTGGTGAGCCTGGCTAGAGGTTTCTCAATCTTGTGTACCCTTTCAAAAAACCAGCTCTTGGTTTCATTGATCTCTTGTGGGGTTTTTTGTGTTTTGGGGGTTGGGGGGTCGGTGGGTCTCTATTTCATTTATTTCTGCTCTGATCTTTATTATCTCCTTCCATTATCTCACTCTGGGTTTTTCTTGTTGCTCTCTTTCTCATTGTTTAAGTTGTAGAGTTAGATAATTTATTACCAGTTTCTCTTGTTTTTTTGAGGTAGGTCTGTAATGCTGTGAATTTCCCTCTTAGGACTGCTTTCAGAGTTTCCCATAGGTTTTGGATTTTTGTGTTTTCATTGTCATTCATTTCCAGGATGTTTTTAATTTCTTCTTTGATCTCTTTGGTAATCCAGTCATTGTTTAATAGCATGCTATTCGGCCTCCAAGTGTTTGAATTTTGTTGATTGTTTTCATTGCAGTTGATTTCTAACTTTATGCCATTGTGATCTGAGAAGATGCTTTATATTATTTCTATCTTCTTGAATTTGGAGAGACTTTTCTTGTGACCCAATATGTATTCTATCTTTGAAAATGTCCCATGTGCACTTAAGAAGAATGTATGTTCTGTACCTTTGGAGTGAAATGTTCTGAAGATGTCAATTAAGTCCATTTGATCTAGTGAGTCATTTAGGATTACTGATTTTTAGTCTAGAGAATTTATCCAGTGATGTCAGTAGGGTATTAAAGTCCCCTACCATGATCATATTGCTGTCAATCTCTCCCTTGATATTGTCCAGCAGTTTTTTATGTATTTGGGTGCTCCTGCATTGGGTGCATATATGTTTACCAGAGTTATATCCTCTTGTTGTATCAATCCCTTTAGTATTATGAAGTGGCCTTCCTTATCTCTTGTTATGGCCTTCTCTCTGAGGTCTATTTTGTCAGATATAACTATTGCTACCCCAGCTTTCTTTTCATTTCCATTTGCCTGAACAATATTTATCCATCCCTTCACGTTCAGTCTGTGTGAGTCTGTTGTTCTAAGGTGGGTCTCTTGTAGACAGCAAAAATATGGGTCATATTTTCTTATCCATTCAGCCACTCAATGTCTTTTGATTGGAGCATTTAGGCCATTAACTTTTAAAGTTATTATTGATCGGTACTTATTTGTAGCCATTTTTAATATTTGTGCCTGTGTTCCTTCTTCCCTTTCTGTTTCTTCTTTTTACAAAAGTCCCTTTAGCATTTCTTGCAATGCTAGCAGGGTAGTGATAAACTCCCTGAGCCTTTTTTGTCTGTGTAGCTCTGATTTCCCCTTCAATTTTGAATGATAGCCTTGCTGGATAAAGTATTCTTGGATCCAGTCCCTTGCTTTGCATCACTTTGTATACTTCCTTCAATTCCTTTCTGGCCTGATGTGTTTCTGTTGAGAAACCATTTGATTACCTAATGGAAAATCCCTTGTAGGTAACTTTCTGTCTCTTGCAGCCTTTAAGATTCTCTCCTTGTTGTTAACATTTGCCACGGTAATTATGACATGTCTTGCTGTGGGACTTTGGGATTCATCTTGTTTGGGGGACTCTGTGCTTGTGTGACTTTTTTTCACAAATCAGGGAAGATTTGTGACATTATTTCTTCAAATAGGTTTTCTAACCCTTGCTCCCCTTCTTGTCGTTCTGGCACCCCTATTATATGTATGTTGCTTCATTTCATGTTATCCCAAAGTTGCCTCAGGCTCTTCTCCTATCTTTTGATTTTTCCCCTCCAAATGCAGTTCATATTGGGTGTGTTTTGCATCCCTGTCTTCTAATTTGCTAATTTGGTACTCTGCTTCTCCTAGTTTACTGTTGGAAGTTTCCACATTGTTTTTTTATTATAGCTATATCACTCCTTATTTCCTCCTGATTCTTAGATTTACTTATCCATCCGGTTTATGAACTGTATGACCCTTATTCTGAATTCCTATCCTGACATAGTGCATGCCTCTATTTCATTTAGTTGCTTTTCTGGAGCTCTTTCCCTTAAGGGTTGTTCTTCTGTCTCCCCATTTTTGCTATCACCAAAGGATCGAGGTGTTGAGTTGTGCAGGGCCTGTGGCTGCAGTGATGAACTTGGTGGTGGGTTGCATGGTAACAGGTGGTGGCTGCTTCTTGGGGGGTCGCAGGGCAGCTGCTCCTCACATGGTTGCGGGCAGCGGCTGCTCCTCGGGTGGTTGTGGGTGGTGGCAGCTGGTGGGTTGGCTGCTCCTTGGGCAGTTGCGGATGGTGGTGAGCCTTTATTTCTTAGTCTGTTTCCTCAACAGTTTTCTAGCCAGTGATACTCAAGCAGCAGGGCAAGGTAAGCAGCTCTTTCCTCCTGTGGTTTGAAAGAGCCATTGATACAGCGGTGTCTGTTGAGCCAACTTCATAGAATTTGGAAGCTAAGTCTTTCCAGGGCCAATTCTTCCACAGTGAGGCCTCCACCTTGTCCCCAGAAATTCACCTAAGCTACATACTGGGGCCACAGGAGCATCCCTAGATTTTGGAGTTCATATTTCAGGCCATCTTTTGCTCTCTTTTTACCCCAGGCCTCAGAAATCCACTATGACACAGCCTACAGATGACTGAACCAGGGGCCAGCTAGGCTGTAAATTCAGGGAACACAGGCCAGGAATTCTCTAAGTACAAGTCAAAATCATAGAATACACGAGGAATAATACCAAGTGTGGGCTGACAGTCAGATAGAGAAAGGACAAGCTCAGTATCCCTGCCCGGGTCCCTCCTCTCTGTAACTTGGCCTGAGCTCTTCCTACCCACTACTCCCCATGCATCCACAGGACCCCAGGGGCAGATAGCACATTAGCTAGTTCTGCTGCTCAGGTTTCTTTAGAGAAGACATAGCAAGGGCTGGGCTAAACCTTCCTGTGCCCACAGAGGAAGCTCTAATCGACCAAGTTGAGATGGGAGCAAAAATCCTTGTGATATAGCTGGCAGGGGCTGAGGACACAGAAAAACAATCTGCCTCAGATACAACCCAGACTGACTCAGCACCATCACCCCCATCAGCCTCTGCAGTCTCCTTGGCCAATGACAATCTCAGCTCTGCTTGGTTCCCATGAGTCACAGGGAGCTCAATCACTCCAGTCAGCCCCTGCAGGGTTGGGTGAGCTTTTAAGGTCAAGAAAGTTCTCCTGGAATGGAACTAATATCCAACTGCATAGGCCAATTCCTGTGGAATTCGTTCTCTCTTTGTGTCTGTGAAAATTGTGTCCTCCCTCCAGCCTCAGTGAGGGCACAAGTGTTTCACACATACAGTGTCTGGCACATAGAATAGACTTAATGTTGAATGAAGGAAAATATATTTAAAAATCCACAACAGAAGAATTGTTCTTCCTTAACAACTTTCAGACATGTCACTTCCTCCCAAGTGTTACTTCTGCCATTATTTTCTGATAAGCATGAGTTAGTGCCTGCGGGGATCCACAGAATGTGGGCTTAAATCCTGGCCTTGTCTTTGAATAATTGTGTGAACTTGAAAGTGTGGCTTTATTGCTGTGTCTCAATTTCTTTGGTAAAATCTGTAAACTAAGGATTGTTTTTGGACATTTAAATGAATACCTACCTTCCTTGAAATGGGTTTGGGCAAATGTTAACTATCATTACCATCATCTTCATCAAACTAGGATTGTGGTACCCCTCTTTGTGGTTCTCAAATGTGTATGTGACAATTATGCTTTAAGCATTGTTACTGTGGAAGAGGGGGAGGAAAATCAGGAAACTCTTGCCATGAAAAGGGAAACCAGAGGTAGGAAAGCAAACTGGTGAACCCCTGTGTTTCTGAGCTGGGATGGATGAATTGGCTCCTATTTTACTTATGAGGAAGGAGAGGGGTGATGTTTCCTTGAGCCCCATTTCAGACACACAGTCATGGCTCTTTATTGAGAGTAGGACCAGAGCAAGGTGCAGGCAAAAGCTAACATGTAGATAGACAAGGAGAATTTAGTTACAAAAATGATCAACAATGAAGTTGTAACTAAGTCCAGAGAGCAATACATCAATGAGTCAGCTGTCAGATCTGGTGAAACCCAGGAGTTAATGACACTGGCCTGCTAGCACTAGCAAATGCCCACTGCACTTCCCTCAGGAATGGAGAGCCCCAGGATGCATGCAGTGAATGGAAACACAAGTCTAGGGAAAGGGATTGTAAATCCCTGACTTCTTTGTGGGTTCCAGCATGGAGGAACGCTGGGTGTGATTGGTCCCTTGTAACCAGGTAACTGCAGAATGTGTTCTGATTGGCTGGCAGCCGCCAGGAGAACAGACTTCAGTTGAGAAGCAACTGTGGAAGGAGAAGGAGCTTTGGCTGTGCTCTCTTCCCACTGTGGTTGTAGCTCTCAGCGCTTGTCTGATCCCTATCCGTTTTCAACAAGTCGTGTTGGTTGCTGTTCTCACAAAGGAGTCACCCAAAGAGGTGCAGCTTCGGGGGTGTGGCTGGGCCCTGAGCCCCCCTAGGGCCCGGCAGCCCAGAGGCCAAGCAAACCGTGGGTGAGCCCTACCTGCTTGTGCGGTGAAGCCTTGGGGCTGCCAGCGGGTCTAGCCTTCCTTGGGGGGAGGGACTGCTGAGGGTTGTGGGGTGGGGGGAGGGAAGTGGGGTGTGAGTGAACCAGCAGTAGCAGTGAGGAGTGGAGGTGAGCCATGGGGAACTGGTGCACCTGCTGTCTGAAGCCCAGTGACAGCCCCAGCCCCACCCCCAAGCTGGATGGGGGCTCCAGCCATGTTAAGTCAAAGTGTGAGTCTGAGGTTCATGAAGAGGCTGCCAGGGACACAGGGGCAGTGGAAACAGTGCCTGCTACCCCGAAGTCTGAGAAGTTGAATTCTGAGAAGTTGAATTCCTTAGCCTTCAGGGGCTACCACCGGAAGAACATCAGCGCCCCAGTGACGCTCCAAGGTAAGAAGCAGCAAATGCCATCTGCTCTTTGGCGTACCTCTGGCCTCTGCTGCCTCCACAATCCCCTGGGAGGACTCACTGCCTCGGGATCCTTCCATCTGGAGCCAGCTTTCCTAGGGATGGCCACCTGGGTTCCCCACCCCTGCTTCTTTCCCCCTTGCGGCCTATGTTTTTCCCTCTTTACTACCTGAGCAGCAAGGTAGGATTTTGACACTCCTGCTTGCCTGCTGACTTTCCTCACTGCTTTGTTCAATTGAGCTTACTTGCTGGAAAAGCCACACGTGGCCAGGTTTTTCAGTTGATTATGACAGAAGTACAAGGAATGAGGGTTCCATTATATTTGAAGTAATGCAGCAAAATAAAGCATGGGGTGTCCTATCCACATGTTCATGGGGTGTGTGTGTATTTTTCTTGTTTTAAGCTAATCGCTTTTCGTTAGGTTTGCTGTGTTTCTCAAGTTTCTTCCAGAGCCATGGGTGACTCACATTAGAGTGGAGACAATAAAGGAAAAGCTACACCATGGCCCTCTCTGCCCTCATACGGGACTGTTTCTGTGGTGCCCATCCCACAACATAGGAGGCAGTGTGGGAAACGGTACAACCCAAGACCCTCTTCAGAGCTTTTATTCTTCTTCTGGCCTTTGTGAGAGCAAAATGACATTGTGTGCTGTAGACAAGTGCAATTAAGGCTAACATGTTCATTTTCCTTTTTATTTTTTAAATATTTTTTTTAAATAGTTTATTGATTGTTGGAGAGAGAGGGAGAGGGAGAGAGAGAAACATGGATGTGAGAGTAACATCGACCTGCTGCATCCTGCACACCACCCCTTAGGGACTGAGCCCAAAACACAGGCGTGTGCCCTTGACCAGGAATGCAACTGGCAACCTTTTGGTGCAGGGGAAGATGCCCCACAAACTGCAACTCCAAGCAGGGCTACTAAGCTAGCGCTCATTTAAAATGTAAATTTAAAATGGTTACTTTCCAGTTGAGTAAAGACACTTTGATTTTTAGTGAGGCATTTTAGTTGATTACCAATGAGTAGTTCCGGTCCTAAAGATAGTTTGTTCTCTAAAGGTTCTCAAACCTTTTATCGTCACCTCTCCAGTACCACTGCAGATAAATTCTAAATTGTATCTGCAGTAAGATTTACCGCCCAGATGTAAATGATTTAAAGAACCTGCCAAGCACTCACACTGCTGCTTTGTCCCAGGTTCTGTGCTCAGCAGCTAGAGGTAGGAAAGGAGTCAGAGTCCTCCCTTCCCTGGAGAAGCTTAGGTTTCTATGAGAGGGGTATCCTGTAAGCAGTTGATGCGTGTGACAAGTGGCCACTCGGATGTGGGAGTGTGCAGGAGAGAAGTTGGGTGGTGTGGCTGCTGGTGACGGTAGCCTGGAGGTAGGTGGGGAGGAGTTAAGCTTGCTGGACCAGGAAGAAGAAGAGGGCTTGTAAGCAGAGCACACAGCCTGCGTGAGGCAGGATGGAGGTGAGTGTCAGATGACCAAGAGAACAGAATTAACGTTTAGAAATGAGTGGAAACTATTCTCTGAGGTTCTCACTTGAGTAGTGTAATGATAGTCTTCCTTAAACATGAAGTGAGAGTTGACTTCTGAAAGTTGTTTTATCTAGTTTTGGGGAAAGTGAGGCTCAGAGAGACCTGTGGCCCCAGCTTGATAGCAAATGCGCAGCCCTGGCACACACACACCTCTGACCAAACATGCTTGTTTGTCTCTCTGTCTCCTGAGCTAATACTTATGACGGCCTTCCATTTACTGCAACAAATGGTCGTGAATTTTTATTCTAAACTTTTTACACTATTATAAAGGGGATTTATAATAGGGGTTTGCCAGCTTTGATTATAGGTTCTTATCAAAGGCAGCATTTTATAAGCCATTCCTTAAATCTTTGGAAGTTAGACTGTCTACTGGGTTTACAGAGAGCTGCACATGACATCACACTCAAGCAGTTCATGGACTGTAAGAAAAATCTTAATGCTTTTAATTGTTTGACATTTTAACCAAGAGAAAAAACAGACACTTTTATAGGTTTAGGAACGTACTATGACATTTGCTTCTCTTTCCCTCTACGTCAGGAATTTCCAGGGTGCCTTGCTAAAGGATACAGGTCATGCCCCACGGTGTTTCTCTCTGACGATGCCATCAGACAGCCGGATTTTAAAACCACCATCCAATCGTGAGTCCCACGAGGTTGCTGCAGGCTGAGTGACAGACCCCCTTCTACTGAAAGCACCCTACTTTTCCGTAGTTTCAGCCACTTCGTTGTCCTTCTCAGTGACCAGGTTAAGAAGCTGGTGTCAATTACCTATTGATTTCAAGGACCTAAACATGAATTTCAATTCCCATGTTACCATTAGAGTGAGTGGAAGAAGGGAAAGCCAGTTAGCAAATAAGAACCCGCCCCCCCCGCCCCTCCCAAGTCTTCTTCTTTTCTGTTTTTAAGACATTGTTCACCATAATGAAAAGGAGATGTGCTTTTTATTGGGTGTTTCTATTAAAACATTTCTTTATGGGACATGGGCCTAAAACAGTGCACAGCACTTTGGAAGCTACTCTTGCAAGAAGAAGCAGCTTGTCCCCTACTGGCACCAGAGTGTATCTGCATTAAAAGTTAATTGGATTTTTTTTTTAATATATTATTTATTGATTTTCTACAGAGAGGAAGGGAGAGGGATAGAGTTAGAAACATCGATGAGAGAGAAACATTGATCAGCTGCCTCCTGCCCACCCCCTACCAGGGATGTGCCCGCAACCAAGGTACATGCCCTTGACCAGAATCGAACCTGGGTCCCTTCAGTCCACAGGCCGACACTCTATCCACTGAGCCAAACCGGTTAGGGCAAAAGTTAATTGGATTTTGTCAGATTTTTCTCATCGTACATTTTTCCCAGCGCTATTTCTGTATGAAAATTTACTTTTCCTTCCTACCCCCTAAAACACATCAGTCTTAAAGAACAACTTTTTAAGCTAATTCCTTTGTGAGTAAAATTTGTTCAACTGAAGTTTTAATTTCATAGGTATATTAAATTTAATTAAATATGTATAGCTTTAGGCAGGTTTATACTTAAGTAGCCATGAACAGTGTTATGATGATAAAAAGTATTTATTAATTTCCCCATCGTCTACCCTTGGAGGTGAACTTTAAAAACACCCTAAGATGACACTTCTAAGCTTATTTAAGAGAGAAAATACATATACTGTCCAGCTTCCGGGTTCTCATGGGGGTTGTCCAAAGTACATTATCAGTGCCTCTGGAATCTGAGTGCTGATTTTCCAGAACACAATTTGGGGAATGCTCATTGACAGTATTAATATATTCACCTTTAATTGTATTTTTCAGCCTTAAAGACATAATTAGCTTTAAAACATAATTTTTATAATGTACCAACTTTTTGTTAATTAAATTATTAGTAACGTCTATTTTAGTTAAAAATAGCAAGATCACAATTATAGTAATGTATCTTTTTTTCTCACACTTATAACAGTAGTTGAGATCAAATTGTGTTTCAGCAAAAACTGAGCCCCATCTCTCTAAACTCCTGAGCTTTGGGACCTATTGAGTAATCACTGAATGTTTTTATTCAGCCAAGACACTAAATCCTGGAGTAAAGAATAACAACACTCAACTTTGCATACATTCTGTAGCTTCTTTTGAATTCAAAAGACTCTGATGTTACAGAATAATTCAAAAGTAGTTGTAAAGGTTAGCCTTGCCCAGACAAGTAGGTTTCATGCTTCTTTCTCCAAATTAGTCTAATTCAGGAAGTGCAGTAAATTTTCATTTGCTGTCCTTCACTTTTGAAAATGGTCATTCAGCAGATTCACTATTGGTGAAACAAGGGTTTATTGAGGAAATTAATAGAGCTAACTGAGTTTTGAGAATGATTTTGAAAAATGTTCATCATGGTACATTGTTCCCAATGGCGTGCAGTCTTTATTAGAATCACTTACGAAACTTTTCTAAAAATGTATGTCTCTAAATGCATGCATTTCATGCCCCGCCCAACACAGTCTCAATGTCAAGCAGAGGAAAACTGTGAGGCATGATTACAAGGGCAAAAGCATCCAGGGAGGTTCTGCTCTCATTGCAGCTCCTGGGAGCTTTATAAACAACCCCATGTCTTCCCAAAGCCAGTGAAGGCTGCAAGTCTCTGGGTGGAGATGGGCAGTGTCTCCAGCTCCTCAGGGGATCCCAGGGAACAGCCAAGCTCGGGAGCCACTGCCTGGTTAGAGCGGAGGGGAGAGAGGGGCTCCTCGCTGTTGGCAGGACCTTGAGCAAGTCAGTTTCAGCCTTGGATTTCTTACCTGTAAAATAGGTTGTTGAATTAAATGTCAAGGTTCAGTGGTCCTTTTCCGCTTCTGTGCTTCGAATTCTGTGACTTTGACATCAACTTGAAGAGGAAGCTGTTCAAAGCCCAATAGAAGTATCCCTCTTGGATGCTCGCGGTGTTACAGGCCTTTTTACAGCGACTCATATTCCACAGCCCCAGTTATGACATTCAGATTTACCTTCTCTCAGTGAATTTGAGCTTCTTTAGACACGGAGATCAAAGGAAAAAAGCTTATCCCTTAACTCCGAGGACCCCGTTGTTGCCTATGACACCACTTCTGTGAATAACTTAAAAATCCAGTCACTTACACAGATCTGAGGACTTACATCTGATCATGAAAATTTCATGTAATCTCATTAGGAAATAAGTGTTATTAATATTACACTGTGAAGCATGATGCTGCGTTGTTAGCATTGCTTGTGTCAGGATAGCGAGACCTACTGATGTCGTGGGCTCTTACACTTGCCACTCAGTTTCCTAATAATTGTTTAAAAGTGATGTTAAACAACTTTTTGGTGCAGAGCATTTTATTTACTTGTAAGAAAATAATGGAAAATGGGTGTGTAGGTGGGTAGTGAAATAAATCAACTGAAATGCAGGGCCTAACAACTTTTCTAAAAGTACAATGACTACTGTATGGCTTAATCAAGCACGTGCACAAATACATATAACACGTACAGGATGAAATGTACCATGGGTACAAGGGCAAATGATGGGGGAGTGTGTATTAACATGTACAAGGTGGGGCCAAAGTAAGTGTACAGCTGTGAGTATGTGAAAGAGCAAAATAACTAAAACAAGGGGCAAAGTCCCATTATAGGATACTGATGGGAATGAGGATTCCAAGACCACCGGGCAGCTGGGATGGTCTTCCCGCTCCCCCCAACCCATTAACAATTGTTCTCAAACCTAACATAATAAAACCAATTGTTACAATTCCTTTTTCTTCCACAGTGTGACTTTGGCTATATATCACATCATAAACTACAGGTGAGTTTTAAAACCTGTATTGTTATTCTAGCTAATAAATGTATAACATATCAAATTGAGTGTTAGGTAGTAGACATTTTTGAAGCAAGCTGTAGAGTGCTTTCTATTATATTACTAGAGGCCCAGTGCACAAATTTGTGCACAGGTGGGGTCCAGCAGGCTGGCCCTGATCAGGGCCAATCAGGCTGGGCCGGCTGGGGGCCGGGACCCTGGGCATTTGGTGGGCCAGCCCTGCCCCCTGATGGAACTCGGGTCGAACTCCCGGTCCAGGGGCAATGTGCATATTACCCTTTTATTATAAGGGATTGAAGTGAATTAACTGTTTTTGTCTTAAGACCCATAACACTTGCGTTATTGAGGAACCCAAAGAGGATTTGTTTATGTGGGGTATCTTGATATTTACTGTATTAGAAATTAAAATGGAGCTTTAAAAAATAAATCCACTGTATTTTTAAACAGTTTTTATAGCATTACTGAAATTCTGAGCTAGATAATCCTTTGTTGTGGCGAATTGTCTTGCCCACTACAGGATATAATATGCAAGACAATATGAAAAATAATTATTTTCCACACCAAAATGTGAGTGGACATGTGTCATTAATTTACATTTTTGCAAATTTTATTAACCTCTGGCTTAATAGAAGACACTTGATTCTCATGTATATTCTGTCTTCAATCATTTGCCATTACTTCAATCATTTTAATCCTTTGCTTTGAAGGAGTATTGGGAAGACCCAGCCTCATGTAGCTATCTGGCTAGAAAAAGCTGTATTTACAAAGCCTCAGATAATTGTGATTATCCTTTGACACTGGACCAAAAGTCCACAACTGCTGGCATTTTAAAATTAGTTACAATGGAAATTTAAATCATAGCCATGAACTTGCAGGAGGTACTCTGTTAAGTTCATACGGATTGATCCATCTTGTAAACCAAATGGATCTTTCGCTGGTTCGTCATGTGATGATAATGTTATGCGTTAGTCATTTGGAGAGTATTGGTGCACTTTCTTACCACAGTGTCCAAAACGCCCTTTTGTGAGTATCACCATCAATCCCGACAGAAATATCTTTTAAGTATTGGAAAGCTGCCAAGCAGACAAAGCAAGCACACGTTTTTGCCCAGGTTGAATAGCTCAGGTGGTCTGAGCTTTGTCCCAATATGTCAAAATTATGGTTTTCATCCACGGTCAGGGCACATACAAGAAATAACCAATGAATGTGTAAAAGTAAGTGGATCAATAAATCGATGTGTCTCTTTCTCTCTCTCACCCCCCGCCCCACCTCTTACTCTGTTTCTCTGAAACAAACACAAAGAACAAAAAAGACAGCCCATGTTTTCCCAGATCCTGATTTTTAGCTTGATAGCTTGATAAATATACAATTTATTTTCCCTGAAGTGACAGGCTCACTTTTTACTTTTGAGAGAATGGCAGTTGTATTCTCAAATAAAGATGTAATTGTAGGGGAAAAGTGGCTTTTTCTGCTCACAGCTAAGGCACAAGTGCTTGTCCTTAACACAACCACATTTCAGTGTGCAGAAGTGCTTGAAGCACACTCTCCTCCTATTGAGAATGTGAAAACAGGATCAACGTTTCATAATACTATTCCTTTTTATCAATGATGTCCTTAAGTAAGGCAGAGTTAGTTTCAACTGCAAGTGACAGTGAAGAATGCAATGACTGCTAGTGTTAGAGAGTGGGAATTTTTGAGCACTACTGAGGCCGTGGATATGCCCCAGATAGAGTTGTCAGTGCTGACACCAGGCCAGGCCTTGAGATACGGTCTCATGGCCCCTTCCAACCACGTAGGCCTTCTTTCATAGAACACTGTCAGCTTTCTGAAGAACAGGATGACCCTGTGAGTAACATGGTCGCCAATGGCATGACTCTGACGTTGCTTGGGAAAAACTGTTTTGTCTGGGTTACTTGCTCTGCAAGAGCAGGATGTGGTTAATGTGCTTAAAAGTGGTCCTGCACAAAGGGTGGCGGCTGCTCTCCGGACTCCCTGAGTGGAGAATGGCAGAGCAGTCACCTGGCTAGCTCGAATAAAGGCTCTTTGCTATTGCATCGGACTCGGCTCCCTGGTGGTCTTTGGGGATCATGAAATCTGGGCATAACACTAGCACAGTGTGGTACCACTGCCTTCCTTCATGCTCACAAGCCAGTGTTGCTCATCTTTGCTTTGATACAACATTGCAAAGTCAGTGTAGACTCCAGCAATGCCTCAATGTTCCTATAACATTAGTGTTGACCGCAGGGGCCTCCTGAAAAGTGGCCTAGGGGAACCTACCCCGGTGGCCTGCAGAGCTCGCTGGTTCCAATGAGCAGAGTGTTTTAGTGCGGGGGCATTTCAATCAAAAGACTGCTCACTTTTAAATAGAAAGGCACCTTTTTAATTCAAACTTCTAACAGATACAAGAAAAAATACACACTAATAATATGATACAGGGAAATGATAAGTGGAAACACAGGAAAAAACATGAATGTCATATCCGCATGAATTAAAATTCTGAAGACATTGTTGCCCAGCACTACTGCTGTATGAAGTGTCCCTGTGTGTTCCAATGTGAGATGGAGGGATGGAAATGTATTCGGTTTGCCAGCATTGCCTGTCAGAGAGGGTCAGTTTTTGCCGGCACCTGTAGCTGCTCACTGCAGAAAACATTGCACAGAATTTGATGTACTGAGTACAAAGAAGTCAGGAAACCCTGGTACAGAGTCCAAGACAAGTTTGTAAAACTGCTTTGTTGAAAGTTAAGCTTCCCCCTGAACCCCCTCTCACTCCTAGATGATGTGTTACTAAGATACTAACATTTCCCGAATTAATTTTTAAATGCATTTTCTTGTTTTATAGAGTTGGAACTAAAATCTCTAAAATTTTCGATGAGAGAAGGCACCCCTTCAGAGTAAGTGTCAGTTTTATTGAGGTTCTATTTGTCTCTCATAATGTGGTGTTTATTTCATACTGATCTGCTTTGAAATGAATTATTAGAAGAAAATTACTTCCTCTGGCTTGAGGTCAAAATCATCTTCTTTTCAGTCTTCTTCCCCACTGCATGTTGTCCCTAATGATTTTACAAAAGGAGTCTTGTGTGAGGGACACGTCAGTGAGAACTGAGCCACAGCTTTGTATAGTCAGAGAGCTAAAGTGAGTAAATGTGCCCCAAGTAAGTAAATATACATTTATTAATGATATGTTTAGGAGCATCAAACAATATAAATGTCTGTAAATAAACCTAAAAGGTATGTTAAGACTCTTTGAAAAAACTGAGACAACTATTCAAATTTTAAACCGATTAAAATGACAGGAATTTCCAAATTGCCTCCCATGAGGCTCTGTAGCGACATGTTGCTGGTGCCTCCTGTGGAGCACGGAACAGCCAGAGTCTTGGGGTCACAGGAACAAGAACATGTGTTTTCAGAGCTGGTTGCAGAGAAGAGTGTCATGGGGATCAACATGCCTTGTGAGCCTAAACATAGTTTACATTTAGGTAGACTTTATAGGGAGGGTTGCGGGGGGTGGGGGGTGAGAACATACATAACTGTCTTCAGGTTGTCCCTGTATTTGTGTTCAATAACTGGTGAGTAGAGAATCAGTGTTGTTTAAGATCCATTGTTTATATTTCAAAGACAAAAGACATGTCACCCAATCAAAATTATTTAGGGCCAGGTGGGCACAGTGGAAGGCTGCTAGCATGCATCTTTTCTTCAGTGGGCACTTATATTGCCTTTTCTCTTTCAGCACGAAGTGATCATACAGGCCAACTTGTTGCATAACCCTGAACTGAACGTTGTCTACAGATTTGTCTGTGCCCTTTTCAGTGCTGAGCCCCTCACTGCTGAGTGCGCGATTGTGACTTTGGTAAGACAGTTCTTCCAGAGGCAGCTTGTCTGTCCTGTGCACAGGCTGTGGTCCTGCTTTGCAAACCAAAGTAGGTTCCTGAAATGACCCTCAGAACTTGATTAAGAGAAGCTATTAAAGGAAGTAAACCACACACAGTGGGGCTAAATAATCATCGGGATTGAAAATGTTCCCATTGCTGTTTCCGTCACAAACAATTGCTATTGAAGACATGAGGGGAGATCTCCGTTTCTTCCCCCAACTCGCCATCCCGTGCCACCCCCTGACCCACAGGAGACACAGGTGCATGCAGTGCACACGCACATACAAGGTGTGCTGGTCGGGTAGGATGGAGGCAGTAACAAACCAACCGGCCTTGGGACAAGCTGACTCAGTGTAGTACTAAGCTGAGCCCCAGGCTGTATTCCCCGAGCAGTTCTCATGTGCGTCCTGACTGGGAACTAGAGCCCTAGGTTCTCTGTTCCTCCCATGATGGGTGCTAATCCATTCCCGCTGTCCTCCGGGCCTGCCTGCGAAGTCGCCCAGGAGAATAGAGCCAGTAGCACCTGGAAAGGCTTTGCTAGTTGCCAGCTAAGCTACAGCTGCGTAAGGACTTTTGCGTCATCCGTTCAGAATTCCTCTGTTAATATTTTGTCATTGGAAATAGGTGCTATTCTAGTGAGAAGTGGTGGGATTTGTTACTCCTCCCCACAGCAGACCTGAAGGGGAAAGTCAGCTGCATGGTGGGAGGAAAAGAATACTTAGGTCAGTGCCTCCCCATTGAGCATGCAGGTACAGCTTTGGAGAGGCAGCTTGTGCTTCTGAATAGAGACCTCAATGGGCACTGGGTGAGACACAGGCCTTTTCATGGAGCTGCCATCCCTCTGGAGAACTGAGCACCCGCAGGGGAAAGGCAGGAGCGGTGCTTCCGTGGGGAGAACTGAGTAACACAGGAGGGAGAGCCTCTGTGTTGGAAGAGAGGGAGTTTTTGTGGACACGTTAAGCTTTGCTCCTGGGAGCCAGCGGAGAAGCAGTGTCTCTTAATTGTTTAAATAGAGGGAATTAGAGCAAGAATCTGAGCTAGAGATGGGGAAGTAAGAGGAGGTGTTCACATGCAGAAAAAGCATGGGAACAAAAAGTGGCAGGAGAGAGAATGAGGCAAAGAGCAGACATCCCGTGGATACTGATGGGCTGAGTATGCTCTTGGCAGCATTCAGCAGCTGGACCACACTCTCGAGAAGCTCCCTTGTCTGGGCTTCTCTGGTTGTTCCCTCCTGGTATTCCCACCCCTCTAGCCACTTCCCGGGACGTGTCCCTTCTGTGCTCATAGTCCTTCCAGGTCTGTGCTGAGGTTAGAAGAGAGAACGGGTAGAACAACATTCATGAAGACAGAGCTTATATTCTAGTGAGGAAGACATACTAGCTTTTTAATGATTGTTTTTAAAGAGATGAACACGTCAGATGGTGTAAGCACCAAGAAAACAAAGCAGGATGAAGTGGTAAGGTGATCACAGGGATTTATTCTTTTAGGCAGAAAGGTCAGAAGAGCCTCTTTAAAGAGGAAACATTGGAGCCGTGCCCTGGCTGAGCTGAGGAAGATGAGGGGCTCTGGCATTGTAGGCACGGCGGCCAAGGCACGCTTCTGAGACAGGCACATGCGTTGTGTGTTCAAGGAACAGTGAGGAGTGGCCCGTGTGGACAGAGTGCGGAATGAGGAAAGAAGATGAGGTCACAGATGGACAATATCCTATCTTATAGGGCCTGGAGGCTTGCAGGCCACGGGAAGAAGTTACTTTATATTTGATGGATGGGAAACCTTTGGCAGACATTGAGTTGCGGGTGAAGTGCTCTTAAGGAAAGAGGCTATTCTGGCTCCTTGGGGAGAAGAGACTGTTGTTGGAAGTCCGAGTGGAGGCAGTAAAGTCAGGAGTCAGTAAGAGTGATGCAGGTGAGAAGTGGCCAATGCACTGGAAAGCGGTCAGATTCCCACAGCTAAGGGGAGGCAAGAATTGCTAACAGATTGGAGCACGCTAGCTCAAGTGGAACCTTTTGGTCCCAGCAACTAGGCAAGTGGCAGTGCCCTCTATGCTGATAGGGCGGCTTGGGGAGTGGGCAGTGCGGATGAAGAGCTGTGGTTTGTATTGCGTAGGCTCCGATGCCCTTAGCAATAGCAGTTTCAGTGGAGGGATAGCGCCAGGGACAGACTAAAGTGGATGAAGGAGGGAATGGGAGGTGAGAAGCAGCATCAGGCATTGACCCTGAGCAAGATGAGAGAAGCATTCTAGGGACTTGGTGTGGCAGCAGGGGACCTAGGTAAACACATTCACACTGGGGGCATCTGGGCAGACAGGGAGGATTCTTCAAAAAGAGGCGAGGGTGGGAACAGTGTTCTGCAGAAGTGGGCTGGGACCGACTTCACTGATAGAAGGTCTGCTTCGGTGAGAAATCTCAGTTCCACTGCCACGGGAGGGCAGGTGGGGTGAATGGGCGAGTAATGGCGCACACTGAGTCTGCCAGTACAGGTGGCGGGAAGTCAGGAGGCTGTCGGTGTTGGACAAGGGCCTCTAATCATTCCCATCAAGTAGAGTTAATCTGTAAGTAGCTCCTTCTTAGGACAGCTGCGAATGCTGAGTTTTGAGGAATGGGCGCAGCATTTCCCTGAGAACACATCATGTTCAATAAGCATTTGTTTTTGAAAACACAGTTGAGTTTGGCAAATCATCTGAGTTGTCAATCTGATAACCTTCAGACAGTAAACACACTATTTAAAATTGATCTTTTTGTCTCATGCACTCTTCTGAAAGGCATGCTCTGAGGTAACAAGAAATCACAGCTTAGCTCTATGACCTACTGGGCTGCTACCTCGCCCAGTTCTCTGTAGAGGAGACGCTGAGTGCATGTCAAAGGCATCATGAGCCTCCCCGGATGCCTGGCAGGGTTAGAGGAGCCCCAGGGACACAGAGCCTGGCAGCTCTGTCGCCCCCTTGAGACCAACAGCATTGCGTGCGCCTCAGATTATGTGAGACAGAGACGCTGTGCCCACAATGACCATGGAGATATGAGCATGAGGGGCATGAGGAGGACTGCGTGGATTTGCCGTGTTCCTCACAGAGGTACTAAGACAGGAACACGGGCAGTTGCACAGGCCAGCCTGCGGCTCACCTGTTTGTACTGCCTGTCCTGCTGCCCCACACAGCAGCCCCTGGGAGGCGACGTGGGCTCCAGTTTTTATCTCCAGCTTGTCCCCCAAAAGGGCTAGTTACTGTGAAAAGATAGCAGTGTTTCCACTTTACCAGGGATTTACATATTCCAGTGTTATGTAAGATCACCGTAGAAATATGAGCCAGGTAGGATGCATTGCACCTGGCAGGCACTCAAGTGTTTGTTGAACAACTTGAATCGATACTGAGCCTCTATGTGCTCCCTTTACCAGAGGAAAGGTAATAATAGCCCCATGCATTGCTTCAGGACGTCCTTTGCTAACATGTCCATTCATTCCTCTGGCCAAAAATTGGGCTGAAAGTTCACATGGACAAAGTAGGCAACAGAAATGTCAGGTTGACAACTATGACTTGGCCTCTGGCTTTGGCTGGCCAAGCAGTGTCTAGAACCTATGGATAGAAGGAATTTCATCCTTGCCAGGTGGCTCAGTGGATGGAGCAGTAGCCCACACACCAAAGGTGCATGGGCTCCATTCCTGGTCAAGGGCCCCCACCTGGGTTTCAGGTTCGATCCCCTCCCGAATCAGGCAAGTGTGGGAAGCAACTTATAGATGTGTGTCTGTCATATAGATGTTTTTCTCTCTGCCTATCTCTCTCTCCCCACCTCCCTTCCTTCCACTCTTTCTAAAAATCAATGAAAAAGTATCCTCCCGTTAAGATTAACAAAGAGAAAAAAAAGGAATTTCAAAAATGGATCAAATATGTCATTTCTAACACTTCTTTTTTATATGTTTTTTAATATTTTAATTTTATTTTATTTTTAAATCCTCACCCGAGGATATTTTTACCATTGATTTTTTTTTAGGGAGAGTGCAAAGGACAAGGAGAGATAGAGAGAAATACTGATGTGAGAGAGACTCATCCATTGGTTGCCTCCCACATGCCCCTGACCCAGGCCAGGAGTCTGCAACCAAGGTACAGGCCCTTGACCAGAATCGAACCCAGGACCCTTTAATCCACAGGCTGCCGCGCTATCCACTGAGTCAAACCAACTAGGGCTTCTAACGCTTCTTCTCAAGCATTTACACTGATGGAACGTGAAAGACCGGTGCTCTACTTTTGCAGATTTTCATGGAAAGGCTTTTGGACTATACAGATATTGACATGTGTCCCACTAATTGGAGAAGAATACTTGTGGGATCCGCTCTTCTTGCCTATGAGTATTGGGACCAACAGGCTCTGTGGGGCATGAACTACTGCCAGCTCATCCATAACATCGTTACAGTCGAGGACATGTGAGTTTGTAAGGTTTTGGTAAACCTCCTAACCCTTTTCCCATACCTCATTTGCACCCATAAAGTTTACATGTTAAGAAATATTTTTAAAGGTTACATTGTGCAGAGAACTGAAATAGGCATAAAATTATATACTTCTTTCTATCTGCCTTTCGTATACCAATTCATATTCCTCGTCATTAATTAGTAGGTCTTGATGTATTGTTGTAAAATGTGCCTGGTAATTGGAAATGTGTTTCTCCGGTGTTTTTTACATTTTACAAGCTAACTACAGAACAACAGTACAGTAACTATCTTCGTGGCTTTCTTAAAGCCATCTCCCAGTTCCAGTCTAGTTTTAAGGGACAGACACTGGCTTTGAAATAAATGTTTGGCCACTGTTAGTGTCTTAGGGCCTCTAGACCAGTGGTTCTCAACCTTCCTAATGCCGTGACCCTTTAATACAGTTGCTCATGTTGTGGTGACCCCCAACCATAAAATTATTTTCGTTGCTACTTCATAACTGTAATTGTGCTACTGTTAATGAATCATAATGTAAATATCCGAGTTTCCTGAGCACTGAGCAACCACAGCAGTGCCTTGTGGGGGCCATAGGTTAACCATTCGGGGGCCCGTCTGAGATGGCATGTGCAGGAAAGTGAAACACCAGCGTCACGGAGGGCTTTCGGTCTGGCCACACTGACTGCTGTGGAGGGCTCTGGGGGTGGTCGGCAGGATGAGCCACAGAAGTACCCAGCAGACTCTCAGAGCGCCCACCTGGCTGACAGTGAGAGTGTCTTTGTGGGTGGCATTTAGAATCAGGTGAAGGCACACCTCTCAACTATGCTGAAGAGCACAGGAAGGTCAAGATCCTCATGGGCAGAGGCCAGAGTTTGGTTTTGAAACCTTTGCTCATGAATCTGGATGCCTCTCATGCAGAATCACCCAAGTGCATATTGACAACTGTATGGAGGCTACTGGTGCCTCAGGGAAGGGACGGATGGACACCAGCTGGCAAAGTGGCTTTTGGTGAAAACAACCCCTTTGATAACAGTGCAAACTGAGGAATCCCGGTGACCTTGCTGGCAGCCATCTTGGCAGCCAGTTTGACAGCAAATGATAACTGAAATAAATGGGAGCACTTTAGGAAGTTGCAGAAGCTAAAGTGACTTTGGTCAGCACTGTCGTCAGTCTTCAAAGCGGTCCCTTGAAGGTAGGAAATTTTATATTCGTGCCCCACGATGATGGCCGCTGACCTTTTCTCAACACCTGCAGCTCAGCTGCCTGGGCTCTGGTTAGAGGTACAGCATCAGGGAACTGCAGGGCAATGTGTGGGTTCTCACTCCTGGGAGCTCCGTGGGCAGTGGGGGCGGGTCTGGGGCCAGGATGGCTAGTTGTAAACAATGCTTTTTGTGCATGAACAGAGGCACACGGGAGCTCTGTGTACACTAGGCTGCTTTTGTTTATGACCTTTGCAGGTTGGAAGGCTTGACACCAGTGTTTAGTGTACATTGGTTTCGTCCCCCTGCTGTTGACTACCATTTGGAATGGTCACATTTTGTATCTAAATTGAAAGTTCATGTCTATCAGCTTTTCTTAAAACTTCCCAACATCTATGTGTGTTTTTAGGTTATTAAAAACACAGTATTTCTCTCTGTCTCTCCTTGTCCCTTCCACTCTCCCTAAAAA
Source organism: Corynorhinus townsendii (assembly GCA_026230045.1). Lineage (NCBI taxonomy): Eukaryota > Metazoa > Chordata > Mammalia > Chiroptera > Vespertilionidae > Corynorhinus > Corynorhinus townsendii. Next base: position 87,449,563 of record JAPDVU010000006.1, read on the forward strand.
AAAAAAAAAAAAAAAAATGAAAAAAATATCGTCGAGTGAGGATTTCCCTTCAGAAGCATAAATAAAACGGAGCAGCTGATATTCAGAAAAATTTACTGTAAATAGTAGGCTGTTCAACTCACCATTTAAAAATAAATAAAAAATAGCCCCAGCTGGTTTCCCTCAGTAGATAGAGCATCGGCCTGTGAACTGAAAGATCATAGGTTTGATTCCGGTCAAGGGCACATGCCCGGGTTATGGGTTCGATCCCCAATGGGGAACCTGCAGGAGACAGCCAATCTATGATTCTCATCATGGATGTTTCTATCTCTCTCTCCCTCTTCCTTCCTCTCTGAAATCAATAAAAATATATTTTAAAAATAAAATAAATAAATAACCAGAAGATGCATATTCTGTAGTCATGCTTTTCTTCCATGATTAAACGTCTATTAATAGACCTCTGATAATCCTACGAAGGGGCTGTATTTGTACACAATTAAAAGATAGCACTGGAGAAAATATAGAAGCGGTAGTAAAGTTTATTTCTTCCTGTAGGAAGTAAGTCCTGAATAGCTGGTTATCAAAACATAATCTGATTACGTGTCTATATGAATAGGAAAATAATTTTAGAAATAGGTTCTTTTTGGTTTAAAGTTCAACAAATAAGAAAACCTTCTATCAGCTCCTATTCTGACTGCTCTCCAGACAGGAGAACATCCACTTTCATTGAACTGTCCAGTGGGTAACATATTAAAGCCTTAAACTAAGAAAACAGGTTTGTTAGAATTTAAGCCTCTCTCATGATTGTTCTCGTGTTTGTCATTTTTATAGAATTAACTCTATCACAGGAGTGCTGTGCAAGTAGAACAATTTACTCTAATTTTATATTTATTTATTCAGCAAGTGACAGGAGTCCATCACATAGCAAACACTGCTCCCAAATTTCCTTTCACACTTTATTGGAGTCACCCCTGTGGGCAGGCTCGCCTTCTGCTCAGGCAGGGGCGGAGGTGCTGAGCAGGCAGGAGGCAGCCCCACGTGGGAGAACACGGTTGCAGTCTGACCATCAGAGGTCAAGTCCTAAAGAGGGCTTAATCCAGCCAGGTCACCTATCTTTCATGTTTCTGTCTCCATAGTTTAAAAAGTGCAGCCTGGACTGTCATAGGGACGATTTCTCATCCCAGTGGGGATGAGGTGAACAGAAACTTCCCTTTTGTTTTCTGCTGCTAGTCCCATGCACTGAGTGGGGGAGGGGTCCCCTTTCCCATAATATGTGGCTGATTTATTTATTTATTTATGTATTTATGTATTTATGTATTTATACTTGAAGAAACCTTATTGCCTCAAGAGTGTTGCCCCCTCAGATAGTAGTGGTGGCTTCCGATGGATCCATTGTTGCCCTGGTGATGTGCCCGCTTCCTTTGTTGGTACTTCTATACTTCCACAAGCCCCTTCCTGTGATGGGCCTGGTGAAAATGCCTGCAAGTTTTTTAGAGCTAAGAAGCAGCACACATCATTCCTTTCCTCTGAACACGACAGCAGACCCTGGTCAGTGAGCCAGAAGCATGAATCCACAGCTGCACTCAAGGGACTCTGAGCCCCCCAGTCAGCAGCAGGAGAACAAAAGGGGGCAGTCACCTCTTCACACTTCTCCCAACTCCAAGTGCCAGGATGCAGGAAGGACCTCAAAGAGCTGCACCTTGTTTGATGGTTAGAGTCTTAGTACAGCTGGGTAACCTTGACTTGTTTCTAAACAAATTCAGAGTCATCCTAGTAGCTCAGAATGATACCTTTGAAGATAGCCCAGTTGACTAAAGTTGTTCTCTGTTGGTTTTGTCTCCTCCTCGCCCCTAGGAATGAGATAGAAAGATATTTTTTACGTTTCATTCGGTTTGATATTAAGATTACTGGCTATAAGTATGCCAGATATTACTTTGACCTTCTAACCTTAGCTGAAGAAAACAACATGGTCGATCTATTTGAACCTTTTTGCAAAGTAGAGCACTGAACCCAGAGGTAAGGCTGTGGAATCACTAAGTGGGGTTTTCTGTCTGTCACCTAAGCCAATATCTGTTGATAAATTCTATGAAACAACCATTAGGAAAATGGAAAGCTTTAAAAAATTAGCACATTAAATAAGAGCTTATTAACTCTTTCACATCATGTATCTTTTTTTTTTTTAATATTGCAACTCCTCCTTTACTATGGTGCCATTCTCAGAATGTCCACAAGAGAGCATTAGTGCAACTTCTTCCTTACTAGGGTGCTGTACTCAGAATTATGGTGCCATTCTCAGAATGTTCACAAGAGGGAACTATTGCATCTAATCCCTCACTAGGGTGCTGTTGTCAGAATGTCCAAAAGAGTCACCATTGCAACCCCTCTCTGCAGAGCAAGAGCCCTCTAGGTCGCTCAGTAGGGTTTTCTTTAAAAAAAAGAAAGAAAGAAAGAAAAGATTCACAACTGAAATGGACACATTTAAAATGGACGCTTTCTGTAGTACCTTCGTGGCACTTTAGAATAAAATGTTATCTACAATAATTAACGTGCAAGTGAAATAGTTCCTTATGATGCTTCAATCATTAGACCTCCCTACCTTCCAATAAAGTACAGCACATGCCTATGTCATTAAAATTTGCTTAGAGTATGTAATAACTAATGAAAATTGAATACAATTTGAATAGCTCACAAAACATTGATTTTTGCCCAAGTGTATGTTTAGTATGTTTAAGGAAAATGTACAGGCAACAGATGATATTGTTGTTAGGAGCCTGTCACACCCTTGACACCATTGAGAACCCAGAATTTAAATAATTCTAAATTCCTTTGTTCTGGCAATCGAATTGTAGCCCTTCAGGGACTTCCCTTAGTGAGTTTGCAGAAAGAGGCATCCACAGGACCTGGCAATGTAGACCTCAGCTACCCAAAGGGACAGGAACTGTATGCTATGTAAAGGAGTGTGAACGGGTGGCTATCGATGCTTTTTTTAAAGGTTGGCACCCTTTTTTAAATTGTGCCTTCTTTGTATTTTGTTTCCTTTCCTAGGCTATTTCCAGATGCCATCGAGAAAAAGACCTGTGCAGAGCTGCTATAAAAAGATCTCTTAGTGCTGACAATGTTATTGGCGTGCAACGCACCAAAGCCATGCTCTCTAAAGAAATGAGGGGTTGTAACACCATGAGACCCTCATCTACAAAAACTACAGAAGTACCACCTCTCCTTCTAAAAAGCAGTGGTAACAAGCAGTTAAAGAAACAAAGGAGGGCCCTGACCAATTTGCCTCAGTGGTTAGAGCATCAGCCCACTCACCTCAGGGTCCTGGGTTCGATTCCCAGGCAAGGATGTGTAACTGGGTTGCAGGTTTGATCCCTGGCCCCAGTCCAGGCCCATGTAGGAGGCAACCAGTTGATGTCTCTCTCACATTGATGTTTCTCTCTCTCTGTCCCTCCTCTCCTCCCTGTCTTCTCCTGTCCCTCCCTCTCCGCATCCCTCCCTTCCACTCTTTCTAGAAATTAATGGGAAAAATATCCTAGTGTAAGGATTAGAAAAGAAAAAAAAAAGACAGGTATAAACAGTAGGTTTCCCTCAAATCTTAGGGCAATTTAAATTTTGATATTGTGTGCTTCGGCATCCAAGGCACCCCTGCAGAAGTATAAATGCTACAAATTTATAAAACAAAATTTAAAATTTAATTAGAAATCTTAGCCAGAGAGATCCAAGATGGCTGTTAGGAAAATGTAGGTAATCACCGCCTCCCACAACTACATAAAAATTACAGCTAAAATACAGGACAACCATCATTCAGAATCGCCTGAAATTTAGCTGAATGGCAGTCCTACATCTAGAGAAGTAAAGAAGATTGACTCTGGTAGGAGGGGCGAAGGCATGGAACTGGATGGTCTGACACCCATCAGAAAAGCAAAAAGAAAACAGATTCCAAAATTATGAAGACTGTGTAAGGAGCCCCTGGGACAACTTCAAGGGTACCAATATTCACATCATGGGGTGGCTGGAGGAGGAGAGAGAGAGCAAGTTATTGAAAATCTGTTTGAAGAAATAATGACAGAAAACTTCCCCTACCTGGCACAGCGAGTCCAAAACAAGTGGAACCCAAAGAGGCCCACAGCAAGACACATCATAATTAAAACGCCAAGGATTAAAGACAAAGAATCTAAAGAGCAGCCAGAGAAAAGCAGTTAGTGACCTACAAGGGAGCGCCCATATGACTGGCAGCTGATTTCTCAACAGAAACTTTGCCAGAAGGAGTTGCAAGAAATATTCAAAGTGATGAATAACAAGGACCTACAACTGAGATTATGCTACCCAACAAAGCTCTTATAGATTTAAAGGTCAGATAAAGAGCTTCACAGACAAAAATAAAGCTAAAGGACTTCATCATCACCAAACCAGTATTACATGAAATGTAATGTTGAAGGGTATTCTTTAAGAAGAGGGTGGGGGGGGGGGGAGGAAGAGAGAGAAGGGGAAAAAGAGATAAAAAATATGAGCAATAAAATGACAATAAATACATATCTACGAACAGTTGAATCTAAAAATCAAAATAAACAGGGAATATACTGAACAAGATAAACTGATGAATAAAATAGAACCGGAGGAGTGGGTGAAAGTTCTAGTGGGTTGAGGTATGGGCGGGGAGGGGGGGGATGGGGGGGGGAGCCGTTACGGGAGCTGGAACTGCCGATTAATCCTGATCAAGATGACAACCTCCCAAAAGCACCAAGACTTCGTGGCAGAGCCCATGGGGGAAAAGCCAGTGGGGAGCCTGGCGGGCATTGGTGAAGTCCTAGGCAAGAAGCTGGAGGAAAGGGGCTTTGACAAGGCTGCTGTGGTCCTTGGCCAGTTTCTGGTGCTAAAGAAAGATGAAGACCTCTTCCAGGAATGGCTAAAGGACACGTGGCGACAATGCCAAGCAGTCCCGGGACTGCTTTGGGTGCCTTCCACAGTGGTGTGACGCCTTCTTGTGATGCTCTCTGAGAAGCCCCCAATCCCTGACACCAGCCTGGAGTCTCCAGGGTTTGCACCTGAGTGGGGGCTGCTCCCTTGTCCTCTGCAAAGGCAACGATTGCTGTCTGCTCACCACCAATGTCCTCCGGGTCTTTGGGGGAGTTCTCTCCCCTCACCTTTTCACCTTTTTTGGAATTCTCACTCTTGCACGCATCTCCCTTCTCTTTCCCCTGCCAGTTTCAGGTCAATAACCAGCTTTTCTGAGTGGATTTCTGGACCCTACCCTCACCCCTGGTCTGTTTAATGACATTTGGCTTCTCTTTTGGCAAAACAGTCACTGTCCATAAGAAGTTTTTTAAATCAATAAAGTCAGTGGCCTTCCAAAAAAAAAATAGAACCGGAGGCATGAAAACATGGAACAGACTGTAGAATCTGAGAGGGAGAGGGGGGAGTGGGGGTGGGAAGAGATGAACCAAAGATCTTACATGCCTATATGCATTACCCATGGACTCAGACAATAGGATAGTGAAGGCCTGGGGCAGGGTGGGAACCAGGTGGAGGGGGGCAATGGTGGTGGGGAGGGAACGTCTGTAATACTCTCAACAATAATAATTTAAAAAAATAATAAAAGTTTAATTATATTTCTCTTATTTAGTTTTGTAAGTTGTAACTATTAAGTTTTTAATTTTCTATTTCAGCCCCCTCTTGAAGATGGCAGCAATTGGCTAAAACAAAGAAATTTAAATATTAAACATTATATTTGTTTCAGCTGTCATTGCATGAAACAAAATAGTTTAATATTTAAATATTAAAGATATCAAACATTTTTCATTCAGCCATCTTTGGCCGAAACAAAAACTTGGTTTTAAATATTAAATTTTTGTTTCAGCCACAATTGACGAAGAATATTAAAATTTTAATAGTAAAAATTTTTGTTTCTACCAATAATTGCATCTTTAAAAGGGGTCCAAAATGATTAACATTAAAAGCTAAATATATAAAATTTATCAAACTAACTTTAAAAGAAATTTAAAACTTATATCATACACAAAAACAAACTCAAAATGGTTAAAGGACTTAAATGTAAGTCAGGAAACCATAAAAATCCTAAAAGACTCCATAGGTAGCAAAATAGCAGATATATGTCATAGCAATATCTTTACAGACATAGCTCCTGGGGCAATGGAGACTAAGAAGAAAATAAACAAATGTGACTACATCAAAATAAAAAGCTTCTACACAGCAGAAGAAACCATCAACAAAACAATAAGACAGCCCACTGCATGGGAGAACATATTTGCCAATGATATTTCAAATAAAGGTTTAATCTCCAAAATTTACAGAGAACTCATACAACTTAACAAAAGGGAGATAAATGATCCAATAAAAAAAAATGGGCAAAGGATCTAAATGGACACTTTTCTAAAGAGGACATACAGAAGGCTGAGAGACTTATGAAAACAGGCTCAAAGTCACTGATCATCTGAGAGGTGCAAATCAAAACGACAATGAGGTACCATCTCACACCTGTCAGAATGGCTATCATCAACAAATCAAGAAATGACAAGTGCTGGAGAGGATGCAGAGAAAAAGGAACCCTCGTGCACTGCTGGTGGGAATGCAGACTGGCGCAGCCACTGTGGATGACAGTATGGAGTGTCCTCAAAAAGTTAAAAATGGAACGCCCATTTGACCCAGTGATCCCACACCTAGGACTATAGCCCAAGAAACCAGAAACACCAATCAGGATATAAGCACCCCTATGTTCACAGCAGCACAATTTACTATAGCTGAGATTTGGAAACAGCTTAAGTGCCCAACAGCAGATGAGTGGATTAATAAACCATGGTACATTGACACAATGGAATACTACGCTGCTGTAGAAAAGAAGGAACTTTTACCATTTGCAACAGCATGGATGGACCTGGAGAGCATTATGCTAAGTGAAATAAGCCAGTCAGAGGAAGACAAATATCACATGATCTCACTCATACGTGGGATATAATGATCAACATAATTTGATGAACAAGAATAGATCCAGAGACAAATGGCAGGGCGGGGGGGGGGGGGGGGGGCGCGGTTAGAGAGCAACCAAAGGACTTGAATGCATGCATATTAGCATAAACAATTAACACAGTCACTGGGGCAGTGGGGGCTTGCCTGGGGTGGCAATGGCTGGGGCGGGGGGGAGGCCAATTGGGGGAAAATGAGACATATGTAAAACTTTAGACAAAAATAAATAAATAAGTAAATAATAAGAAATTTAAACTTTACAATGATGTTTCATAAATCTGTAGCATTTATACTTCTACAAGTGCCAAAGCTTAAATTGCACTAAGACTTTAAGGGAGTACCTTGTCTTTTTATGGAAATGTCCTCTTCTTTTAAAATAGTTCTTTGAAGTGGAGATCTGAGGACCAAACTGGAATTACAGCTGAAATATACAGGAGCGATTTTCAAACATTTTCCTCTCATGGAATACTTAAACTAATTACCAAAATTCTGCACACACACCAAAAAGCATATTTCCTGCCTGTTTGACAAAGCTAATGTATATAATGTTTAGTCACTAATGCCCAACAGGTATTCGTCCGTTGGCTATTGCCTTTTTTTTTTTCAATCTGAGGCAGTGCTTCTCAACCTTTCTAGTACCGCGACCCTTTAATACAGTTCCTCATGTTATGGTGACCCCCAACCATAAAATTATTTTCGTTGCTACTTCATAACTGTAATTTTGCTACTGTTATGAATCATAATGTAAATATCTGCGTTTTCCGATGGTCTTAGGCAACCCTGCTAGCGGTTCTCAAACTGTTGTTTGTGCCCCACAGTCTGAGAACCGCTGCTGTAGAGCCAGTGCACTCCCACAGGGGGAGCGCACTCCCACAACTGACAATTGTGCACTCGCACAGGGGAGCGCCACTCAGCCAAAAGCTGGGCTCACAGCTGGTGAGCGCAGGGGCGGGAGCCTCTCCCACTTCAGGGGCAGCACTAAGGATGTCTGACTGCTGGCTTAGGCCCACATCCCCTGAGGGCTCCTGGTCTGCAAGAGGGTGCACAGATCTTATGCACTGGGCCCCTGGTGTGTGTGTGTGTGTGTGTGTGTGTGTGTGTGTGTGTGTGTGTGTGTGTATATATATATATATATATATATATATATATATATATATATATATATAATTGGAATCCCCAAAGCAGGTTGGAGGAGGAGGAAATGGTGATACAAAATATTTCCCAAATATTAACCAAAATGAAGACACTGGAGCAACACCTATAAAGGGCTGAAAGAAAAATATTGTCAACATAGAAATCTTTTAATGATACAGACTTTTTCTGTCATATAAAACCTGAGAATATTCCTCCCCTGCAACGCTGCACTACAAAATTGTGAGAAGTCCCTCCCACAGAAGAATGATGGGACCCAAAGAAATCTGATACTACTAGAGAGAACGAAGGTCTCTAGAAACAATAACTAGATGGGCAAATATAAAATCATTTTCTCATTTTAAAAATGGCACTAAAAAAAGAAAAATAATAACAGGATGAAAAGTTCTGGAAATGGATAGTGGTGGTGATGGCACGGCCTTGTAAATATACTTAGTGCCACTGAATTGTACACTTAAAAGGATTAAGTGGTAACCTTGTTTTACTTTAATTTTATTGTTGACACTTTTATAGCTGTCCCCATTTTCCCCTCTTTGCCCACCTCCACCCAGCCCCCAGCCCCAGCCCCCATTCCTTCTGGCCATCTCCACACTGTTCTCTGTGTCAATGGGCTATGCATATATGATCTTTGGTTAATACCATGTCTGTACCCATGGCTCTGTTTCTATTTTGTTTATCAGTTCATTTTGTTCATTAGATTCCACATATAAGTGAGATCATATGGTATTCGTCTTTCTCTAACTGGCTTATTTCACCTAGCATCCTAATCTCCAGGCCCACCCATGCTGTCACGAAAAGTAAGACATCCTTCTTTTTATGGCCATGTATATCCCATTGTGTAAAGGTACCAAAACATTTTTTATCCACTCATCTACTGATGGGCACATGGGCTGTTCCCACATCTTGGTGTAGTAAACATCGCTGCTGTGAACAGAGGGTGCACGTATTCTTCCCAAGTGGTGTTTCAGGATTCTTAGGATATCTTCCCACAAGTGGGATCACTGGGTCAAAAGGTAGTTCCATTTTTAATCTCTCTCTCTCTCTCTCTCTCTCTCTCTCTCTCTCTCTCTCTATATATATATATATATATATATATATATATATATATATATATATATATGTATATATCTGTGCCTAAGCGACCATTAGGACTGAATGATCAGAACGACCAGTTGCTATGATGCACACTGACCACCAGGGGGCAGATGCTCAATGCAGGAGCTGCCCCTGGTGCTCAGTGAGCTCGCACAGCCAACCTCCTGCAGCTGGTGGAGGCCTTCAGCGTCTGTTCCTTCTGCGCCCGGCTGGCGACTGTCACCCCCTCTCCCGACCCAGCCAGGGCCTTCAGTCCCAGGCTGGAGGGGAAACCAGGGGTGGGTGGCGGTGGACACGGCTCTTTCCCAGGGAGGCTGAGGGCCGGCGCCCTCCTCGGGGCCAACCTCCCATGCCCTGTCCCTTCCCCTGGCCAGCAGTCCCCCATCAGCCCGGCTCTGATTGGCCCTGATCACTTACCAGGCCTATGGACCCCACCTGTGCACAAGCTCGTGCACCAGGCCTCTAGTTTTTTAAATAAAACTCCTTATGTTGTCCACAGTGACTGCATCAGTCTGCATTTCCTCCAACAGTTCACAAGGGTTCCCTGTTATCCACATCCTCGCCAACACTTGTTTATTGATTTATTGATGATAACCATTCTGGCAGGTGTAATGTGCTACATCCTTGTGGTTTTAATTTGCATCTCTCTGATAACTAGTGACTTGGAGTATTTTGTCATTTATATATTAAACATCTGTATGTCCTTTGTGGAGAAGTGTCTCTTCGGGTCTTTTCCTGTTTTTATTTGAATTGTTTGTCTTCCTGGTGTTAAGTTGCATGAGTTCTTTATATATTTTAGAAATTAACCCTGTATCAGATATATTATTGGCAAATATGTTCTCCCCATACAATGTGTTTCCTTTTCATTTTATTGATGGTTTATTTTGCTGTGCAGATGTTTTTTAGTTTGATGTTTATTTGTTTTATTTGTCTATTTGTTTATTTTTCCCTAAGTTTCCCTGGCTCTAGGAGACATATAGGAAAAATGTTTTATTGCCTATGTAACAGGATTTTTACGGTTTTGTAACTTACATTTAAGCCTTTCATCCATTTTGAGTTTATTCTTGTGTAAATTGGAGATCTGGTTTGGTTTTTTTTTTGCCTGTACCTTTGCAATATTCCCAACACTAATTATTGAAGACACTCTTTTTACTCCATTGTATGCTTTTGCCTCCTTTGTCAAATACTAACTTGCACATAAAGGCGTGGGCACTCTGTTCTGTTCAATTGATCTGTATGCCTGTTCTTGTGCCAATACTACAGTTGCTTTGTAGTATGGTTTGATACCCCCTATTATGATCCCTCCAACTTTGTTCTTCTTCCTCGAGGTTGCTGAGGCTATCTGGGTCCTTTTTGTTCCAAATATAATTCTGGAATATTTGTTCTAGATCCGCAAAATCTGCCATTGATATTTTAATAGGAATGGCGTTGAATGTATAGATTCCTATGGATACTGTGGACATTTTAATGGTGTTAATTCTTCCAACCCATGAACGTGGTACGTGCTTCCACTTATTTGCATCTCCCTCCGTTTCTTTCTGCAGTGCCCTATAGTTTTCCAAGTGCAGGTCTTTTACCCGCTTGGTTAAATGTAATCCCAGGTACCTTATTTTCTTGTTGCAATAGTAAGTGGGATTGCTTTCCAAGTTTCTCTTTATGACAGTTTATTATTGGTGTATGAAAATGCCACTGATTCTGAAGATTAATTTTGTATCCTGCTACTTTGCAGAATTTGTTAGTTAGATCTAGTAGCTTGGTGGTGGAGTCTTCAGTGTTTTCTAGCTACAGTAGCATGTCACCTGTGAATAATGGCAGTTTTACCTCCTCTTTTCTAATTTGATGCATTTTATTTCTTCTTCTCCCGTGTTTGCTGTGACTAGAACTTGCAGTATTATGTTGAATGAGAGTGCTGAAAGCGCACATTCCTGTCTTCTTCTTGTTCTTAAGGCAAATGCTTGTAGTTTTTACCCATGAGTATGATGTTAGCTGTATTTGTCACGTATGGCCATATTATATTGAAGTATGTTCCCTCTATTCCCACTTTGCTGAGAGTTTTTATCATAAGTGGGTACTAGGTTTTCTTAAATGCTTTTTCTGCATCTATTCATATTATTATGTGGTTATTATCCTTTGTTTTGTTTATATGGTGTATCACATTTATTAGTTTGTGGATATGGTACCACCCTTGCATCCCCAGAATAAATCCGAGTTGGTCATGGCGTATGATATATTTTTCTTTAACCCTTCCTCAAGTGTATATTTTTTTGTTGGTGAGACAGAGAGAGAGAGAGAGAGAGAGAGAGAGAGAGAGAGAGAGAGAGAGAGAGAGAGAGAGAGAAACAGTGATGTGAGACAGAAACAGGGATCAGTTGCCTCTTTTAGGAACCCCAATTATGTACCAAACCCCCCACAACCTGGATATGTGCCCTGACTGGGAATTGAACCAGTGACCCTTCGGTGCACAGGACAACCCTCCAACCAATGAGCCACACTGGCCAGTGATGTATTATCTTTTTAATGTATTGCTGGACTTGGTTTGTGAAGATTATATTAGACCTATGTTCTTTCTTTGTAGTGTCTTCATCTGGGTTTGGAATTAGGATAATGCTGGCCTCCTAGAATAGCTTGGGCATTTTCTCTCCTCTTAAATTTTTCAGAATAGTATCAGGAGGGTTAAGTGTTAGTTCTTCTTTCAATGTTTGGTACAATTCACCTATGGAGCCATCCAGTCCAGGACATTTACATGTTGGGAGTGTTTTTATTACTGCTTCAGTGTCACTGGTTGTATCTATCTATTCAGATTTTCTTATTCATCCTGATTCAGTTTTGGAAGGTTGTATGTTTCTAGGAATTTACCCATTTCTTCCAGATTGGCCAATTTGTGGGCATATAGCTGTTCATAATATTTTCGTTCAATCCTTTGTATTTCTTTGGTGTCGGTTGTTATTTCTCCTATTTCATTACTTTTTTAAAAATTGATTTCAGAAAAGAAGGGAGAAAGAAAGAGAGAGAGATGATGATGAGAGAGAATCATTGATTGGTTGCCACTCTGGGGAATGAGCCTGCAACCGAGCATTTGCCCTGACCAGGAATCAAACCATGACCTCCTGATTCTTAGGTCCACACACGACACTGAGACATGCTGGCAGGCATCCTCTTCCATTTCTGATTTTGTTTATTTGGGTTCTCTCTCTTTTTTTCTTGATGAGTTTGATTAAAGGTTTATCAATCTTGTTTATTTTTTAAAGAACCAGCTCTTGGTTTAATTGAACTTTCTTGTTACTTTTTTAGACTCTTTTTCATTTATTTCTCCCCTGATCTCTATTCCTTCCATCTACTCACTTTGTGTTTTGCTGTTATTTTATTTCCAGTTTTATTTAAGGGTAACATTAGATTGTTTATTTGAGATGTTTGTTGTTTTCTGAGGTAGGCCTGCATTCTCTGTATCCCATAGATTATGGCTTGTTTTTCTGTTTTTTGATTTTTTTAAATAAATCTTTATTGTTCAGGTTATTACAGGTGTTCCTCTTTTTTTTCCCCCCATAGCTCCCCTCCACCTGATTCCCCACCCCACCCCACCCCATGCCCTTACCCCCGCCACTATCTTCATCTATAGGTGTAAGATTTTTGTCCAATCTCTTCCCCCTGAGAATTGTCAGTCCACTCCCTTTCTATGTCCCTGATTCTATTACATTCACCAGTCCATTCTGTTCTTCAGATTTTTTTATTCACTTGATTTTTAGATTCACTTGTTGGTAGGTATGTATTTGATGTCATTTTGTTGTTCATAATTTTTATCTTTACATTTTTCTTCTTCTTTCTCTTCTTAAAGGATACCCTTCAGCATTTCGTGTAATCCTGGTTTGGTGGTGATGAACTCCTTTAGCTTTTCTTGTCTGTGAAGCTCTTTATCTGACCTTCAACTCTGAATGATAGCTTTGCTGGGTAGAGTAATCTTGGTTGTAGGTTCTTGCTGTTCATCACTTTGAATACTTCTTGCCACTCCCTTCTGGCCTGCATAGTTTCTGCCGAGAAATCAGCTGACAGTCGTATGGGTACTCCCTTGTAGGTAACTAGCCGTTTTTCTCTTGCTGCTTTCAAGATTCTCTCTTTGTCTTTTGCATTTGGCATTTTAATTATGATGTGCTTGGCTTGGTCCTCTTTGGATTCCTCTTGTATGGGGTTCCTGAACTTGTAAGTCTATTTCTTTCACCAGGTAGGGAAAGTTTTCTGTCATCATTTCTTCTAATAGGTTTTCAGTATTTTGCTCTCTCTCTTCTTCTGGCACCCAAAAACTTTGGATGTTGGTAAGCTTAAAGTTGTCCCAGAGGCTCCTTACACTATCTTCATATTTTTGGATTCTTTTTTCTTATTGTTTTTCTGGTTGGGTGTTTTTTGTTTCCTCATATTTCAGATCTTTAGTTTGATTCTTGGGGTACGTTGATCTACAGTTGAGTTTCTTTATTTTAGACAGTGTATGCTTAATTTCTGACTGGTCCTTTTCCATTTTTCTGGCATTCTCATTAAGATCCTTAAAGGTCTCACTAAGTTCCTCAGAGGTTTTTAGAAGATTCTTGAGTAACCTTATAAATGTGGTTCTGAACTCTATGTCATCCAGTAGTTTGCTTTCCTCCATTTCTTTCATTCATGACATGTTTCTTTGTCTCCGCATTTTGGCTGCTTCCCTGTGTTGATGGAGTGGCTGTGTGTGGTAGGCGACCTATAGGGGCCAGTAGCTGAGCCTCCCCAATCACCTGAGGTGGACGCTCTTGGTACACCACTTTGTGGCCTGAGTGCAAAGTCTTGGTGTAGTTAAGCCTTGATTGCCGTTGGTACACTGGGAGGAATTGACCTCCATGCCAATTGTCTGTGAGGACCCTCTGTGTCTATAATGGAAGAACTGCTGCGCCGGAGACACGCTTATGGTGCAGGACTTGTTTCAGTGGGGCTTTGGTGCTCACTGAGTCTGCCTCTTGAATGTGTCACTTATGGATGTGAGGAGTTGAAATCTGGTTTCTCACACTGACCACTAGGTATACTGGCTTCTGGATCTCCAATGGGGTGCAGGTCAGCTACTGTCTGAGGCCACCCAGCAGGAGCTACAGCGAGAACTACAGTTTTCTGCTTTTGCTTGGGGTTTGGAGGTTTTGGAGCTGTCTGACCCGGGCTGCAAATTTGCTAAGTTAAGCTGCGATAGGGCAGGCCATTCATATGCTAAAGCCGCTGCTTGGAGCTTGGGTGGGTTTGTAGGTTGTACGGGGCAGGGTGTCAAGGCGTCACTAGGCTAGGGTGTGGCAAACAGCAATGGCTGCCAGTTAGCTGCCTCTGCATCTCCAACCACATCCCTGCATCCCGCACCCCAGGACAGTAAATAATTTTTCCTGTGTGCAGCTCTGCAAGCAAGCCACCCTCACTTTCCAACCCGATGGCAGACAGTCCAGCTTCTCCCTGTAGGAGTTTGGGTCCCCCGCGTCTCCCCAGAAACTGGATTTCAGAGTAATCGGGGGCTTGTCTCCCTTCGGGTTGAAAAAAGGAATGACTGCCACCAGCCGGATAACGCGCCTCCGTACCTCAGCTTTTCAGCGCTTGTGCACATCTCAATGCTCTTTTCTCTTTCCCTCTAGTTGTAGAACTTCCACTCAGCCAGCTTTCCTGTGGTTCTGGGTGATAGACGTTTTGTCTTTTAGTTGTAGTTTTGAAATGGTTGTGCAAGGCAGCAGTGTAGGTGTTTACCTACGCCGCCATCTTGGATCCTCTGGTTCTCCGATTATGGCTTGTTGTGTGTTCATTTTCATTTGTTTCAAGGCAACTTTGGATTTCTTCCTTGATCTCATTGTTAACTCATTCATTGTTTACTAACATGTTATTTAACCTCCATGACTTTGTGTGCTTTTTACATTTTTTCCCTGTGGTCGCTTTCTTGTTTCATACAATTATGGTCAGAGAAGATATCTGATATAATCTTAACCTTCTTAAATTTATTAAGACTTGTTTTGTGGTCTATTCTAGAAAATGTTGCATGTGCACTTGAAAAAAATGTTCTGCTGCTTTGGGGTAAAATGCTCTGAATCTATCAATTAACTCTATCCGGTCTAATGTGTCATTTAAGGCCATCAATTTGAAGTCACATAGCATGAATTCTCTGGATTCATTCTTTTTTATCAGTATTGCTTTGGCTATTCAGGAACTTTTTGTTCTATTTCTTTTAAAAATGACATTGGGATTTTAATGGGGATTGCATTAAATCTGTATATTGCTATAAGTAATATGGCCATTTTAACTATGTTAATTCTTCAAAATCATGAATATGAATTATCTTCCCATTTTGTTGTGTCTTTTTTAATCTTTTTAAATACTGCTTTGTAATTTTCATTTAATAACTGTCACATCCTTTGTTAAGTTTATTCTTAGGTATTTTATTCTTTTGCTTGCAATTGCAAAAGGAATTGTTGTTTTGTGTTTTTATTTTTCATTTCTTTTCCTGAAGTTTCATTGTTAGTATACAGGAAAGCAGATACAGACAACAATATGGTTGTTACCAGAGGGAACAGAGTTGCAGTAGTAAAGGGGGTCAAACATATGTTGGTAAAAGGTGATTTGACTGTAGGTGCTGGGCACACAATGAAATATACAGATCATGTTTCATAGAGATGTACACTTAAAATCTACATAACCCTATTTACCAATATCACCTTAATAAATATAATAAAAAATAAATCCCTAGATAAAGCCTAAGGACATAATCAACCCTGTAAAAATATGTGAAAGCATATTTCCTACATAGCTTTAAAAATTAAAGCGATCTACACATGCAATATGAAATAAATGGTATATCCATAAAACAACTTAAATTTTAGGTACAACAAATTTTAATCTTATGGGGAGATAATTATGCCAAATTTTATAAAATAAAGAGTACACTACATAGTATTTCTCTATAAATTTGCCTCCAGAAGAACACAGTGTACAGCTAGAACTGAAAGGGTATGTACTAAAATGTTAATCATCGTTCAGGGTAGTGAGACTATGAACACTTTTTCTTCCTTTTCATATTTCAGAATTTGTCTCAAATAAATAAAGAGGTGTTATTTTGAGGATGAGAAGAAAGGAAAAACTACAGAAACATTTCTGTGGAAAAATGTATTCATATAGCTGCTCATAAATCAACACGAAGTGTATGCATTTATGCTCTCAACTAAGTCCATCAGGTAGTTTTAAATATACTCTTATGAGAGTCAGATGATTCAGTTCCCATAATCCTGGCAGGTGATTTATTCCAAAGTATAACAATCAAAAAACTTGAAACTTAACTGCAACTTTTTGGTTTCTATTTGAATCCATTATGAATTAGTGAGTTTTACGAATACGTCTATTTATATCACATTCTAACTCTCTTTTACTGAGCAACCAATTCCTTTCATCTTTACCTTCTTGTGTTTTCTTATTTATTGTCTCTTGATTATTTTATTCTCTATCATCGCAAGTTCTTGGGGTGCTACTTTCCAATTTATTGTATCCTGACTGTACCTCACAGTGGATCATTTCCTCATGCAGTCTATAGATTTAATTGTGAGCACATCTTTAGCAAGGTGCATTGGTTTTTCAGATGTTCCGTGTGTCTTGACTCATAAAAGTGTACCCTAGGGAGATTGTGTATTTGTTCTGTCAGAGCTCTTGGGAATTCCATGCCATTCAGGACCTATTTTTATACTAATATCTGGGCTTCAGAATTTCAAACAATGTGTATGACCAGTATTAGTTCAGATCTTATACCTTTGTGTGGGGTTTTAATTTCTCAGAGGAGTCCCCTTCTCATGCACAAAGCTCCTAAGGCGCAAACTAGTTTGAGACTATGGATGTGGTCTGTCTAGTGCTCTTGTCACAGAGGAGTCAGCTCTCTAGGAGGCTGGTCTTAACCAGCTGTCTTAGTTCAGGCCACTTGCCTGGTGTGGGCCTTCATCAGGCCTCCATCCTGGTATGGATACTAAAATTCCAGTCCATGGTCATTCATACCTCTGTCTGGCATCAGTGCACTCGGAAATTCTTGGCCATGATTTCATAATGGCATAACTTTGTTTTTGAGTTCCATCTTCTGTTACGACCCCTAAATATTTCTTTTCAGAAAACAAACTTACTGCATTCTATACAGAATCCTGATATTTAGAGTGGGTACAGTTCTGCACAACTCTTTAAACATTTGGAGTGGGAAGCGTGGCCTCAGCTGCCTTTTGAATTCAAAAAGTTTCCTAAACAAGACTCTCCCAGACCATATCTTTTGCACCATTTGTGTATTGCCATCTATTTTGAGGAGGTACACAGATATTAGCCATTAACAACTCTTAGAGAATCAATGTTTTCAATTTTTTACCCTTTAAAGTAAATTCAAATCTCTTCCTATTTGATCAATGATTCACACTTTATGAAATTCTGTACGGTGGAAGTGTTCTAAATATGTCATCTTTCAGGTGTGGAGGTTGGGAAAAAAAAGCTAGGACATTACTCTGGACTGTAATCATCACCCTCTTAGGTGTCATCTGAAGGCACCCTCCACAGCAAGTTATTATCAAATTAGTCTTTAAGAGTAATTACCGTGCTTTACAACAAGCAGAAAATGACATTTACTTTCTGTATCTTTTTCAAAATTTTCCTTTTCATTAATTCAAAAGTATAGTTTCTTCAAACACATAATTTCTAAAGTACCTGAAATGGCTGCCTAGTTACCATAAGAGGAAAATGAATTGGATCTCTTCCTCACGACAAGTCCATTCCTAAGCGTAAACAAATAGCCCAATAAGCAAAACGGAAACCTACCTTATGGGGCATTCCTTACCGTGCCTCTTCTCCATGCCAGTGGCCACTCCTGCTCCTGAGATCTCTGGCATTGGCACCATGTTCTCCATATCGGTAGGAGAAATATGAAGTGTGGAGGGGTTGGATACCAGTAGGCACAACACGGGGGCAATACATTGGTAGGTTCTGATTTTTATCTACATCACTGAGATGCATTTTCTTCAATTATATGACACCTAAACAGAGTAATGGTAGGAATTATCTTTCAAAATCAAAATTTATTTCTGACTCTGTATGACATAATCAAGACTTTTGTAAGCTCTTTTTGTCATTTGTCACAGCATTGGCTTTAAGAGAGTTTTCTAAGGAAAGGGTAGAAAGTTATTGCTCATATTACAGCAGAAGCTGCCCAGTACTACAGGCCCTCAGGTGTACGCAGGGCATACATGGAGCATCCAGGCTGGCATTGATCTGAGACCTTTCTTCATGCAAGTTTTCCCTTTTCATCAAGGATCTCAATTCAGTAATTATTTCTAAATAGTCCTTCTCTTTACCCAGTAAGTGAGTCTAACCCTCTTTTTCCATTTCCTTCATGTCTCACCTCCACCACTAATGAAATTCCCACATGTATCACCATCCTTTTGGCATTGTTTCTATAAATGCTGACTCTGACTAATGTGTAGCTGATTAACAGCATGCTTGTGTAAGATTCTTAGGAACTGCCCTGGCTGGTGCTGGTCAGTTGTTAGAGCATTGACCCTTGAGCCAAAGGGTCACAGGTTCCTTTCCCAGTCAAGGGCATGTAACAGGGTTGCAGATTTGATCCCTATGTCAATTGGGGTGTGTGCAGGAGGCAATAAATGTGTCCCTCTAATCTTGCTTTTTTTTTTCTTTCTCCCTCTCCTTCCTTCCTTTGTGCTCTTTATAAAAATAAATGGAAAAATATATCCGTGGGTGAGGATGAAAAAAAAAAATCCTAGGAACTAACTTCAGAAGATACAGACTGTGACCTTCAATCATCCCAGTTTAGGCGTTTTTCTGACCTTCAACTGCAGAACCAGGATGACCAAGACCAGGAGGACCAGGACCAGGAGGACCAAGACCAGGAGGACCAGGACCAGGAGGACCGAGATCAGGAGAACCAAGACCAGGAGGACCAGGACCAGGAGGACCAGGACGAGGAGGACCAAGACCAGGAGGACCAGGACCACGAGGACCGAGACCAGGAGGACCGAGACCAGGAGGACCGAGACCAGGAGGACCGAGACCAGGAGGACCAGGACCAGGAGGACCGAGACCAGGAGGACCGAGACCAGGAGGACGCACTCAAGGCCATCACTTGACCAGTTTCAGATGTATTGGAATGGACTGTGCAGGGCTGGATGCAGAGAACTTTTCAGTCCCCTCCCCTTGATATCTTTGTTTGCTTTCCCTCTCCTTCCTCATGCAATGCCCAGCCTGCACTGAGATGTTGGGATGGACTTTGTGACAAGAGCCTCCCCATCTTCTCGTCAAGCACTTGAATAAACCACCTTTCTTTTTTATCAACATCTGTCTCATGAGTTTGCTTTCATGGTCTCAGGCTCCTGAACTTGGGTTGTGGCTAAAAGTGGTAAATACATGATATGCTGAGCCAGCCAGGATACATGGACCTTGGTAAGTCCCAGTGGGCCCAGCCTGGGTCCCAGAGGGTTGTGGCAGGCTGACTGCATGGCAGGGATGGCAGGAACTTCCTGGCATCTGCCAAGAACTCTTCATGAAACTCATGGACGTCTTGCTCTCCCTCTCAAGGCATCAGCCACCTGAAACGCTTCACTGGTGAAAGGAAACGCGTGTCTGGGAGGCAGTGGACTCCAAAGCTGGGTAACGTCTGGTGTGCACACCAGCAGCCACTGCCCCGCAGTCTGGGATTCTTTGAATCCTTTTGGATTCCCTGGGAATCAATAGGCACTGCGTGGTGGCAGGCACGGCTCAGGGACTAAGAAAAACCCCAGTTCCCAGGTGTGGGATTTGGTCGGAGCACCCTTTTGGTTTTGGTATTTGAAATGTATTGTTTGCTTTTCTTCTTGCCTGCCTCTTGTGGGGTGTCTTACTAATTGTGTTCTTGATTTGTAATATTATTACTTGAAGAAACTTGCATAGGAACCATACTGCTATAGAGCTGCTTGCTCCTTCCTGTTTGTCTAGTTGTAATTTTGTGTGTAAACCTTGACTGTTAAACATGGGGGAGTCCACGGAGAGAACTGAGTGGCAGCCTCTTGGATTTCATTCTGGCCACAAGTGGTCCACCTGTGGTTATGAGCCAATGGCCAAGAAAAATAATGATTTTTTTTTTATTCTAATACAGCTTGACCCGGGTTTATTTTGGGGTTTGAAAATCAATGGCAGAACTCCTATTTGACCCAGTGATCCCACTTCTAGGAATATATCCGAAGAAACTAGAAACACGAATCAGAAAGGATATATGCACCCCTATGTTCATAGCAGCACCATTCACCATAGCTAAGATTTGGAAACAGCCTAAATGCCCATCAGCAGATGAGTGGATTAAAAAATTGTGGTATATCTACACAATGGAATACTATGCTGCGGTAAAAAAGGAGTTTCTACCATTTGCAACAACATGGATGGAGATGGAGAATATTATGTTAAGTGAAATAAGCCAGGCAGAGAAAGATAAATATCACATGATCTCACTCGTTTGTGGAATATAATGAACGGCATAGACCGGTGAACAAGAACAGATCCAGAGGCTGAGAAACATCGATCAAAACGTCATACCTCAGGGAAGTTAGGGGAGGGTGGGGTTAAGGTGGAGAGATCAACCAAGGGACTTGTGTGCATGCATATGAACCTAATCAATGGACACAGACAACAATGGGGTGGGGCATAATGGGGGGTGGGGGGTTATGGGGGAATAAGGACACATATGTAAAAAATAAAAATTAAAAAAATTTTTTAAATTATAAAATAAAAATAAAATATTAAATCAATCCACAGTAGTGGTCACCATAACCTTAAGAGAAATTGTTTCATATGACAAAGATTTTTAAATGAAACTCTGTTAAAAATCAAAGGGGGCGATAGTACGGTAATATGATGTAAGAAGAAATATCCTATAAGTAAATTACATCTAGAAAATTTTTACTTTAATAGCCTGAAACTTATTTGGAAGGAAACAAAGAGAAGTTTCCTTCAAAAGTCATAAGGATTGTAATTGAAAGTCAATATATTTGGCCTCTTGAATTAAAGTAAGTAATTTGTGTTTTTGCCTCCCTGACAAAGTTTATATAAAGTTACAAAAAGAAATTGACCGCCAGTTTGAAATGGAATTGCCATGGCCTGGAGCAAAGAGTATCCTCACATGATATTATTCTACAATGTCATTATAATTTTAGATATTTTACAATAGCATATTGTACAATTATCACAAAAAAACTTACAAACTAATTCTTTGAATGTTTGGCAGCAATTTTAAAAAAGGACTTGAAAGGATTTAATCCCTTTCAGAAGGAATTAAGGCACTGGGAAGGCACTTGAGCATCCTATATGGCCCCTCTTGCCTTTTGTGCCAAGAGGGACCCTCATCTCACAATCCAATTAACCTCAGCTGTTGCCTGAGCTTTCTGTTCATACTGAGCTTGAAGCCTTGTGGTGGCTGGTACCATGGATCTGACTCTCGCCCAATCGTGTGAGCTGAACCCTCACTGGAGAAGAAACCCGGGTTCCCCGAGATATGTGACCCACCAGCATGCCAGGGGATCCCAAGGTAGGTGCTGGGCGTGGAGGCCATGGAGGCATAGGCTACCAAGGAGACAGAACTGAACCTCACATCACCCTGCTTGGCCCTGGAGGATGACTGGTTAGCCAGAGACAGGTAATATTCCTCAGGGAAGGAACAACCTAAGACAGGCACAGTCACAGAGGGGCCATCGGGACAGAACTTGGGGGTCAACAGAGGTGGGGCGCAGACCCTCATCCCCCCAACCCTGAAGGGGCCTGAACCCTCACCCCTTCTGAGGGAGGTCTCCTGCCCCCATGGCTGCTTTGTTTCCCACACCCAGCTCAGATTGGGACACAGGTGATAGACAGAGACTTGGCCGGCAGCAGCTGCCCTATATCTAAATTCAGCCTAGAATCAGGAATGCTCAGGGCCTACTCAAGAATGCAAATAATCCTTTCCACTAATATTTACAGGGTAAACTAAGATTGTTGGTAGACTGTTAAATTTGACAGTAAAATAGTAATCAAGTTTTCAGATTAATTTAAATAAGCTAATTGAAATAAGTGAATATTGAAGTAAATTTAATTGTACTGGACAAAAAGCTGTTCCTAAAGTAATAACTAGAAATCAGAAATCAACCACCCTGATCTGTCACATTCTCTGGGCCCTTCTTAACATGGCCCCTGTCTGGTTCGCAGGAATCTAAGATAAAATTCTTCCCCTTCATTAAGTCCTGAAGGCAACTGGTAGTTCTGGCTTGTCTTGTGGTTTCAAATGCCTTTATGCCTCAGGAACTCCAGAGTTGGCTAAACTGGAGCAGAAATTGCCACAGTATAAAATCATACTCTTCAGCGCAAGGTTTCCCTTCTTAGGAAACTTTGCAGCACACCTCTCCTGACCTGTGTCAGCAACCACACTTATCTCTGTGCCTCCATTTTCCCACCCCCAAAGCCCAGGCATCTCAAGTGCCCTTTGCACTACTTCATTCCCTGAAGTTCAGACTCACCAGGACTTCCAGATCAACCTGCCTCTCTGGAGCCCCTTTCCTCATGGTTCTCCAAGAGGGAAAGTAGACCAGGATGGAAGGAATGGCTTAGATATGACTGCATTCAGCCCTGGGACTTGGAACCTGAGATGACTAGAAATCTAGGAAGACTGAATACAGAATAACACTCAGACCTTAGAAATACAGTGTCTACTTTGGGAGTACAGGTGAATAAAACTCAGGGGGAAAATATGAGAAAATGAGTCTTTTTTTTCATATTTCTCTGCACAGAATCCAACAAGACAGATATAGCAGGAGCTCCCCAAAAGAAGCTCAAAGCATCTCAGGCATGGGACTGGCTGTGCTGTCCTGCCCTGCATTTGTAAAAACAGACTCTGTGATTTCTATACCTTTTGCAGATGACCACAGCTGAAGATACCCAAGGGGTAAAAATTAAAGTCCAACTAATGCCAACCATTCCATTTTTTTTTGGTGTGAACTTTCTGTTCCTCCGTCTTAAGCTGTCATTCTCTGCGAATATACTTCCTGGAGATTATAATAATGATATAAGAACTACCATTATTGACAGCTTCATATCTGCTCAACAACGTGATTGACAAGTTCAGAATGCATAGTCTCACTTATACTACCATCCTTGGGGCTTTATTCCCATGTTGCTCCCATAAAGATATGGAGGCTAAGAAATATTAAATAGTAAGGAAGGGAAAATAATTGCTAAGAAACTAAACACCTAGCCAAGCTACCCATCAAAGAAAGGGGTAAAGACATTTTCTGATATACAGTCTCAAAGTTGACCTCCCCTAGGCCTTTATTGAAAACACCAGTAAAGAATATGCATCACAAAGAAGAAAGGTGAACCCAGAAAACCATAGCAATGGTCATGAGAAAAACAAAGTATATGAAAATTAGCATGGTTTTAAAAATAAGACATTAAAAACACATTCTCCCAAAATTCCAGATGGTTACATGAAAGATCAGAGGAGAAAAGATTCTATTAAAAGTTACTAATGTTTAGGGAATATATAAATACCATAGATACTCTTATTGTGTTACACATTACTCTCAGAAACTAAATTATGGAACAACCACCCTTGAGCACCTCCTGAAGACTTCCTGGACAGAAGTCCTGTAACTAAGGATTATAGAGGAAGCCACTTGGAGACTGGTCAGAGGGGCAGGAACAGGAAAGAGGCTATTCTCACAACCACATGTGGTGGTGATAAATCTGCTTTGGCGATCTCTCCTGTTGAGTGAGGGGTTCCAGCCCCACAATAA
This sequence comes from Corynorhinus townsendii, assembly GCA_026230045.1. Lineage (NCBI taxonomy): Eukaryota > Metazoa > Chordata > Mammalia > Chiroptera > Vespertilionidae > Corynorhinus > Corynorhinus townsendii. The sequence goes on from JAPDVU010000006.1 coordinate 87,473,562, forward strand.
GCTCCCTATCCTGGAACACCATTGCCAGAAAGAGGAGTCCCCACAACATCCTGCTGTGAAAATCAATGGATATTCTGTGTGGATGAGGTGGAGGCTGTTAGAGATGCAGCAAGTAAGGCGGTCCCTAACTCCAGGGCTCCCAAAGTATTGAGGTGTAAAACCACACTGAGCCCCAGTGTGCATCCCCCAGTCCATGCATTTCAAGACTAGAGGGCCATTTGCAAGACTAGAGGGCCATTTGCCTGGCTATGTCCCAGGTCCTTGCCAGCTTGTGGAAGCTAAGTCTTTTTTTCTTTTTAATTCTTTATTGATAAAGTATTACATAATCTCCTTTTTCCCCATTGACCTCTCCCCAGCTGCCCCCAGTCACCAGCACGTGCCCTCCCCTCATCTATATCCATTGGTTTCTTACCCCACACCGTCCCTCATAGGTTGGACAGTCTATTTGATGCTTCTAGGACTCTGATTCTATTTTGGTTCCTCAGTTTATGTTGTTCATTATATCCCACAAATGAGTGATATCATGTAATATTTATCTTTCTCTGACTGGCTTATTTCACTTAGTATAATGCTCTCCAGATCCACCTATGCTGTTCCAAATGGTAAGATTGCTTCTTTTTTATAGCAGCATAGTATTCCATTGTGTAGAAGTGCCACAGTTTTCTAATCCGCTCATCTGCTGATGGGCATTTAAGGTGTTTCCAAATCTTAGCTGTTGTAAATTGTGCTGCTATGAACATAGGGATGCATATATCCTTTCTGATTATTTTCTGTTTTCTTGGGTTATAGTCCTAGAAGTGGGATTACTGGGTGAAATGGCAGTTCCATTTTTAATTTTTTGAGGAAACTTCATACTGTTCTCCACAGTGGCTGTACCTGTCTGCATTCCCACCAGCAGTGCATGAGGGTTCCTTTTTCTCTGCATCCTCTCCGGCACTTGTCATTTGTTGATTTGCTGATGATAGCCATTCTGACAGGTGTGAGATGGTACCTCATTGTTGTTGATTTGCATCTCTCATTTGATTAGTAACTTTGAGCATGTTTTCATATGTCTCTCGGTCTTCTGTATGTCTTCCTTCGAAAAGTGTCTGTTTAGGCCTTTGCCCATTTTTTGATTGGATTGTTTATCTTCCTTTTGTTAAGTTGTATGAGTTCCCTCTAAATTTTGGAGATTAAACCCTTATCGGAGATAATATTGTCAAATATGTTCTCCCGTGCAGTGGGCTTTCTTGTTGTTTTGTTGATGGTTTCTTATGCTGTGCAGAAGCTTTTTATTTTGATGTAGTCCCATTTGTATATTTTCTCCTTAGTTTCTATTGCCCTAGGAGCTGTATTGGTAAAGATATTGCTACAATAAATGTCTGCTATGGCTTCCTCTAGTATTTTTATGGTTTCCCATATTACGTTTAAGTCCTTTATCCATTTTGAATTTATTTTTGTGTATGGTGTAAGTTGGTGGTCTAGTTTTATTTTTTTACATATATCTGTCCAATTTTCCCAACACCATTTATTGAAGAGACTGTCTTGACTCCATTGTATGTTCATGCCTCCTTTGTGAAATATTAATTGAGCATAGTGTTTTGGGTCGATTTCTGGGTTCTCTGTTCTGTTCCATTGGTCTATATGTCTGTTCTTGTGCCAACACCAGGCAGTTTTCAGAACAGTGGCTTCGTAGTATAGCTTGATATGTGGTATTATGATCCCTCCAACTTTGTTCTTCTTTCTCAAGATTGCTGTGGCTATTCAGGGTCTTTTTTTTTATTCCAGATGAATTTTTGGAGAGTTTGTCCTATGTGTTTGAGGTATGCTGTTGGTATTTTAATGGGGATTGCATTGAATCTATAGATTATTTTGGGTAGTATGGACCTTTTAATGATTTGATTCTAAGGAATCAAATCCATGAACATGTTATATTCTTCCATTTGTTTATGTCTTCCTCTATCTCTTTTTTCAGTGTCCTGCAGTTTTCTGCATATAGGTCCTTTACCTCCTTCATTAAATTTATTCCTAGGTATCTTAATTTTTTGTTGCAATGGTAAATGGGATTGGTTTTTTCAATTTCTCTTTCTGTGAGTTCATTATTGGTGCATAAAAAAAGCCATAGATTTCTGGGTGTTAATTATTATCCTGCTACATTGCTGAATTCATTTATTAGTTCTAGTACTTTTTTGATGGAGTCTTTAGGGTTTTCTATGTAGAATATCATGTCATCTGCGAATAATGACAGTTTTACTTCTTCTTTTCCCATTTGGATGCCTTTTATTTCTTCTTGTCTGATTGCTATGGCTAGCATTTCCAGTACTATGTCGAACAGGAATGGTGAAAGTGGGCATCCCTGTCTTGTTCCTGTTCTTAGGGGAAATGGTTTTAGTTTTTGCCCATTGAGTATGATGTTGGCTGTGGGTTTGTTATATATGACTTTTATTATATTGAGATATGATCCCTCTTTCCCACTTTGCTGAGAGTTTTTACCAGGAAAGGGTGTTAGATTTTGTCAAATGCCTTTTCTGCATCAATTAATATGATTATGTGATTTTTGTCTCTCAATTTGTTTATGTGATGTATCACATTTATTGATTTGCAGAGACTGTACCAGGCTTGCATCCCTGGAATAAATCCCATTTGGTCATGGTGTATGATCTGTCTAATGTAATGTTGGATCCAATTTGCTAGAATTTTGTTGAGGGTTTTAGCATCTATGTTCATTAGGGATATTGGCTTGTAATTCTCTTTCTTTATAGTGTCTTTATCTGGTTTTGGGATTAGGGTAATGCTGGCTTTATAAAGAGCTTGGAAGTGTGCCTTCCTCTTGAATTTTTTGGGATAGTCTGAGAAGGATAGGTTTCAGTTCTTCTTTGAATGTTTGGTAAAACTCTCCTGTGAAGCTGTCTGGCCCTGGGTATTTGTTTGCGGGAAGCTTTTGATGACTACTTCAATTTCCTCCTTAGTTATTGGCCTGTTGAGATTTTTTTATTCTTCTTGTTTGAGTTTTGTAAGGTGTATTTTTCTTGGAATATGTACATTTCCTCTAGGTCAGTGGTCAGCAAACTCATTCGTCAACAGAGCTAAATATCAACAGTACAATGATTGAAATTTCTTTTGAGAGCCAAAACCGACTTCTGCACATGGGTCACGAAGTTTCAATCACACTGTATGTGCGTGCCCACACGTAGTATTTTGTGGAAGAGCCACACTCAAGGGGCCAAAGAGCCCCATGTGGCTTGCAAGCCTCAGTTTGCCAACCACTGCTCTAGGTTTTTTATTTGCTGGAGTAGAGTTGTTCATAGTATTTTTTTTTTACAATCTTTTGTATTTCTAAGGAGTCTGTTGTTATTTCGCCTCTTTCATTTCTAAATTTGTTTAATTGGGTCCTCTCTCTTTGCCTCTTGGTGAGCCTTGCTAGAGGTTTATCAATCTTGTGTACCCTTTCAAAAAACCAGCTCTTGGTTTCATTTATCTCTTGTGGGGTTTTTTGTGTTTTTGGGGTTGGGGGGTGGGTGGGTCTCTATTTCATTTATTTCTGCTCTGATCTTTATTATCTCCTTCCATTATCTCACTCTGGGTTTTTCTTTTTGCTCTCTTTCTCATTGTTTAAGTTGTAGAGTTAGATAATTTATTACCAGTTTCTCTTGTTTTTTTGAGGTAGGTCTGTAATGCTGTGAATTTCCCTCTTAGGACTGCTTTCACAGTGTCCCATAGGTTTTGGATTTTTGTGTTTTCATTGTCATTCATTTCCAGGATGTTTTTAATTTCTTCTTTGATCTCTTTGGTAATCCAGTCATTGTTTAATAGCATGCTATTCGGCCTCCAAGTGTTTGAATTTTGTTGATTGTTTTCATTGCAGTTGATTTCTAACTTTATGCCATTGTGATCTGAGAAGATGCTTTATATTATTTCTATCTTCTTGAATTTGGAGAGACTTTTCTTGTGACCCAATATATATTCTATCTTTGAAAATGTCCCATGTGCACTTAAGAAGAATGTATGTTCTGTAGCTTTGGAGTGAAATGTTCTGAAGATGTCAATTAAGTCCATTTGATCTAGTGAGTCATTTAGGATTACTGATTTTTAGTCTAGAGAATTTATCCAGTGATGTCAGTAGGGTATTAAAGTCCCCTACTATGATCATATTGCTGTCAATCTCTCCCTTGATATCGTCCAGCAGTTTTTTATGTATTTGGGTGCTCCTGCATTGGGTGCATATATGTTTACCAGAGTTATATCCTCTTGTTGTATCAATCCCTTTAGTATTATGAAGTGGCCTTCCTTATCTCTTGTTATGGCCTTCTCTCTGAGGTCTATTTTGTCAGATATAACTATTGCTACCCCAGCTTTCTTTTCATTTCCATTTGCCTGAACAATATTTATCCATCCCTTCACGTTCAGTCTGTGTGAGTCTGTTGTTCTAAGGTGGGTCTCTTGTAGACAGCAAAAATATGGGTCATATTTTCTTATCCATTCAGCCACTCAATGTCTTTTGATTGGAGCATTTAGGCCATTAACTTTTAAAGTTATTATTGATCGGTACTTATTTGTAGCCATTTTTAATATTTGTGCCTGTGTTCCTTCTTCCCTTTCTGTTTCTTCTTTTTACAAAAGTCCCTTTAGCATTTCTTGCAATGCTAGCAGGGTAGTGATAAACTCCCTGAGCCTTTTTTGTCTGTGTAGCTCTGATTTCCCCTTCCATTTTGAATGATAGCCTTGCTGGATAAAGTATTCTTGGATCCAGTCCCTTGCTTTGCATCACTTTGTATACTTCCTTCAATTCCTTTCTGGCCTGATGTGTTTCTGTTGAGAAACCATTTGATTACCTAATGGAAAATCCCTTGTAGGTAACTTTCTGTCTCTTGCAGCCTTTAAGATTCTCTCCTTGTTGTTAACATTTGCCACGGTAATTATGACATGTCTTGCTGTGGGACTTTGGGATTCATCTTGTTTGGGGGACTCTGTGCGTGTGTGACTTTTTTTCACAAATCAGGGAAGATTCGTGACATTATTTCTTCAAATAGGTTTTCTATCCCTTGCTCCCCTTCTTGTCGTTCTGGCACCCCTATTATATGTATGTTGCTTCATTTCATGTTATCCCAAAGCTGCCTCAGGCTCTTCTCCTATCTTTTGATTTTTTCCCTCCAAATGCAGTTCATATTGGGTGTGTTTTGCATCCCTGTCTTCTAATTTGCTAATTTGGTACTCTGCTTCTCCTAGTTTACTGTTGGAAGTTTCCACATTGTTTTTTTATTATAGCTATATCACTCCTTATTTCCTCCTGATTCTTAGATTTTCTTATCCATCCGGTTTATGAACTGTATGACCCTTATTCTGAATTCCTATCCTGACATAGTGCATGCCTCTATTTCATTTAGTTGCTTTTCTGGAGCTCTTTCCCTTAAGGGTTGTTCTTCTGTCTCCCCATTTTTGCTATCACCAAAGGATCTAGGTGTTGAGTTGTGCAGGGCCTGTGGCTGCAGTGATGAACTTGGTGGTGGGTTGCATGGTAACAGGTGGTGGCTGCTTCTTGGGGGTCGCAGGGCAGCTGCTCCTCACATGGTTGCGGGCAGGGGCTGCTCCTCGGGTGGTTGTGGGTGGTGGCAGCTGGTGGGTTGGCTGCTCCTTGGGCAGTTGCGGATGGTGGTGAGCCTTTATTTCTTAGTCTGTTTCCTCAACAGTTTTCTAGCCAGTGATTCTCAAGCAGCAGGGCAAGGTAAGCAGCTCTTTCCTCCTGTGGTTTGAAAGAGCCATTGATACAGCGGTGTCTGTTGAGACAACTTCATAGAATTTGGAAGCTAAGTCTTTACAGGGCCAATTCTTCCACAGTGAGGCCTCCACCTTGTCCCCAGAAATTCACCTAAGCTACATACTGGGGCCACAGGAGCATCCCTAGATTTTGGAGTTCATATTTCAGGCCATCTTTTGCTCTCTTTTTACCCCAGGCCTCAGAAATCCACTATGACACAGCCTACAGATGACTGAACCAGGGGCCAGCTAGGCTGTAAATTCAGGGAACACAGGCCAGGAATTCTCTAAGTACAAGTCAAAATCATAGAATACATGAGGAATAATACCAAGTGTGGGCTGACAGTCAGATAGAGAAAGGACAAGCTCAGTCTCCCTGCCCGGGTCCCTCCTCTCTGTAACTTGGCCTGAGCTCTTCCTACCCACTACTCCCCATGCATCCAAAGGACCCCAGGGGCAGATAGCACATTAGCTAGTTCTGCTGCTCAGGTTTCTTTAGAGAAGACATAGCAAGGGCTGGGCTAAACCTTCCTGTGCCCACAGAGGAAGCTCTAATCGACCAAGTTGAGATGGGAGCAAAAATCCTTGTGATATAGCTGGCAGGGGCTGAGGACACAGAAAAACAATCTGCCTCAGATACAGCCCAGACTGACTCAGCACCATCACCCCCATCAGCCTCTGCAGTCTCCTTGGCCAATGACAATCTCAGCTCTGCTTGGTTCCCATGAGTCATAGGGAGCTCAATCACTCCAGTCAGCCCCTGCAGGGTTGGGTGAGCTTTTAAGGTCAAGAAAGTTATCCTGGAATGGAACTAATATCCAACTGCATAGGCCAATTCCTCTGGAATTCGTTCTCTCTTTGTGTCTGTGAAAATTGTGTCCTCCCTCCAGCCTCAGTGAGGGCACAAGTGTTTCACACATACAGTGTCTGGCACATAGAATAGACTTAATGTTGAATGAAGGAAAATATATTTAAAAATCCACAACAGAAGAATTGTTCTTCCTTAACAACTTTCAGACATGTCACTTCCTCCCAAGTGTTACTTCTGCCATTATTTTCTGAAAAGCATGAGTTAGTGCCTGCAGGGATCCACAGAATGTGGGATTAAATCCTGGCCTTGTCTTTGAATAATTGTGTGAACTTGAAAGTGTGGCTTTATTGCTGTGTCTCAATTTCTTTGGTAAAATCTGTAAACTAAGGATTGTTTTTGGACATTTAAATGAATACCTACCTTCCTTGAAATGGGTTTGGGCAAATGTTAACTATCATTACCATCATCTTCATCAAACTACGATTGTGGTACCCCTCTTTGTGGTTCTCAAATGTGTATGTGACAATTATGCTTTAAGCATTGTTACTGTGGAAGAGGGGGAGGAAAATCAGGAAACTCTTGCCATGAAAAGGGAAACCAGAGGTAGGAAAGCAAACTGGTGAACCCCTGTGTTTCTGAGCTGGGATGGATGAATTGGCTCCTATTTTACTTATGAGGAAGGAGAGGGGTGATGTTTCCTTGAGCCCCATTTCAGACACACAGTCATGGCTCTTTATTGAGAGTAGGACCAGGGCAAGGTGCAGGCAAAAGCTAACATGTAGATAGACAAGGAGAATTTAGTTACAAAAATGATCAACAATGAAGTTGTAACTAAGTCCAGAGAGCAATACATCAATGAATCAGCTGTCAGATCTGGTGAAACCCAGGAGTTAATGACACTGGCCTGCTAGCACTAGCAAATGCCCACTGCACTTCCCTCAGGAATGGAGAGCCCCAGGATGCATGCAGTGAATGGAAACACAAGTCTAGGGAAAGGGATTGTAAATCCCTGACTTCTTTGTGGATTCCAGCATGGTGGAACACTGGGTGTGATTGGTCCCTTGTAACCGTAACTGCAGAATGTGTTCTGATTGGCTGGCAGCCGCCAGGAGAACAGACTTCAGTTGAGAAGCAACTGTGGAAGGAGAAGGAGCTTTGGCTGTGCTCTCTTCCCACTGTGGTTGTAGCTCTCAGCGCTTGTCTGATCCCTATCCGTTTTCAACAAGTCGTGTTGGTTGCTGTTCTCACAAAGGAGTCACCCAAAGAGGTGCAGCTTCGGGGGTGTGGCTGGGCCCTGAGCCCCCCTAGGGCCCGGCAGCCCAGAGGCCAAGCAAACCGTGGGTGAGCCCTACCTGCTTGTGCGGTGAAGCCTTGGGGCTGCCAGCGGGTCTAGCCTTCCTTGGGGGGAGGGACTGCTGAGGGTTGTGGGGTGGGGGGAGGGAAGTGGGGTGTGAGTGAACCAGCAGTAGCAGTGAGGAGTGGAGGTGAGCCATGGGGAACTGGTGCACCTGCTGTCTGAAGCCCAGTGACAGCCCCAGCCCCACCCCCAAGCTGGATGGGGGCTCCAGCCATGTTAAGTCAAAGTGTGAGTCTGAGGTTCATGAAGAGGCTGCCAGGGACACAGGGGCAGTGGAAACAGTGCCTGCTACCCCGAAGTCTGAGAAGTTGAATTCTGAGAAGTTGAATTCCTTAGCCTTCAGGGGCTACCACCGGAAGAACATCAGCGCCCCAGTGACGCTCCAAGGTAAGAAGCAGCAAATGCCATCTGCTCTTTGGCGTACCTCTGGCCTCTGCTGCCTCCACAATCCCCTGGGAGGACTCACTGCCTCGGGATCCTTCCATCTGGAGCCAGCTTTCCTAGGGATGGCCACCTGGGTTCCCCACCCCTGCTTCTTTCCCCCTTGCGGCCTATGTTTTTCCCTCTTTACTACCTGAGCAGCAAGGTAGGATTTTGACACTCCTGCTTGCCTGCTGACTTTCCTCACTGCTTTGTTCAATTGAGCTTACTTGCTGGAAAAGCCACACGTGGCCAGGTTTTTCAGTTGATTATGACAGAAGTACAAGGAATGAGGGTTCCATTATATTTGAAGTAATGCAGCAAAATAAAGCATGGGGTGTCCTATCCACATGTTCATGGGGTGTGTGTGTATTTTTCTTGTTTTAAGCTAATCGCTTTTCGTTAGGTTTGCTGTGTTTCTCAAGTTTCTTCCAGAGCCATGGGTGACTCACAGTAGAGTGGAGACAATAAAGGAAAAGCTACACCATGGCCCTCTCTGCCCTCATACGGGACTGTTTCTGTGGTGCCCATCCCACACCATAGGAGGCAGTGTGGGAAACGGTACAGCCCAAGATCCTATTCAGAGATTTTATTCTTCTTCTGGCCTTTGTGAGAGCAAAATGACATTTGTGTGCTGTAGACAAGTGCAATTAAGGCTAACATGTTCATTTTCCTTTTTATTTTTTAAATATTTTTTTAAATAGTTTATTGATTGTTGGAGAGAGAGGGAGAGGGAGAGAGAGAAACATGGATGTGAGAGTAACATCGACCTGCTGCATCCTGCACACCACCCCTTAGGGACTGAGCCCAAAACACAGGTGTGTGCCCTTGACCAGGAATGCAACTGGCAACCTTTTGGTGCAGGGGACGATGCCCCACAAACTGCAACTCCAAGCAGGGCTACTAAGCTAGCACTCATTTAAAATGTAAATTTAAAATGGTTACTTTCCAGTTGAGTAAAGACACTGACTTTTAGTGAGGCATTTTAGTTGATTACCAATGAGTAGTTCCGGTCGTTTCCAGGGAACCTCATGAGCCTGGGTACTAGTGCCTGGCCAGAAACTGGTTCTCAGAGCGTCAAGTCTTAGATCCTGTTGGTTCAAATGAGGTGGGTATAACTGTACAGTCAGACGCCACTACTGGGTAGAGGTTCAGATATGCAACAGCTAAACTTTTTCATTAGCTATCCTGTCTCTCACCTGGTCTAATTTGCTTTGCCCTTTTCTTCTGTACATGGAGAGTCTTTCATTTGTACCTAATATAGGTGATATGTTAGGTCAAAAAGTAAAACTAAGTTTTTAGATTTTACTCAGGGGGCTCATCTTTCCAGCTAATTCAAACTATAAATTTTGTTGTAAAGTATTTGAAATGGAACAAAATTTTGTCTCATTTTGTATGTGGTAGTTTCTCAGATAATGGGCCACTGTTATTTTTCTATGGCTTTTGTATCAGAATTGACCAGTTAATTTGTTTTATTCTTAGAACAAGACAAGAGGAAGAACAATGATGTAAGTAAACAGTTGAAGAGTTAAGAAATTAATAGTTTGATATAAATGTTGTCTGCTGTGATTCCTAAAAACTATGATGGATGGATACTGATAGCATGGACTTTATTTGTAGGTTTCTCATTTGTAGGTTTTCTCAATCTCTTCTATTTTCCTAATTATTCTAGATTGAAGGAGAATTTGTTTCTTCAAATAGTGATACTTTTCAAAAAATATATGGTCTGGAACTTCTGATTAATAAGGAAAAAATGGCTTTGCAGTGAAACAATTGAAACAAGCAAAATGTTTTTATATAACATATGGATGTTTCTGATTAGGCTGCTGGAAATTTTTAAATATTCTGTATTTTAAAAGGCGTCGAGTAGATTTTTCCCCTGGCGATCTCTTGTGCATTTGTGGTGGGTGCTGATGGGAAAGTATGACAGCATGAACAAAACTATTTTCTATGAAATGAGGAAGGACGGCTCATGTGAATTAGTTTTCAAAAAGAATAAAACCAAACATATTACAGTTATTAGTATTTTCTGATATTCAAAAATGCTACTGTTATTCTCAAATATTTACAATGATTAGTTATTGGCCTTACTTTAAGGAAGAGAATTGTCAAAACAAAGTTCAGGCCATGTCAGTATTTGATTATGGCTGGATTGTTGGGCTCTTTACAAATCAATGGGTACTTCTCAAATAAATGGGTACTTCCGAAGTGTGTTAAAGATAGTTTGTTCTCTAAAGGTTCTCAAACCTTTTATCGTCACCTCTCCAGTACCACTGCAGATAAATTCTAAATTGTATCTGCAGTAAGATTTACCGCCCAGATGTAAATGATTTAAAGAACCTGCCAAGCACTCACACTGCTGCTTTGTCCCAGGTTCTGTGCTCAGCAGCTAGAGGTAGGAAAGGAGTCAGAGTCCTCCCTTCCCTGGAGAAGCTTAGGTTTCTATGAGAGGGGTATCCTGTAAGCAGTTGATGCGTGTGACAAGTGGCCACTCGGATGTGGGAGTGTGCAGGAGAGAAGTTGGGTGGTGTGGCTGCTGGTGACGGTAGCCTGGAGGTAGGTGGGGAGGAGTTAAGCTTGCTGGACCAGGAAGAAGAAGAGGGCTTGTAAGCAGAGCACACAGCCTGCGTGAGGCAGGATGGAGGTGAGTGTCAGATGACCAAGAGAACAGAATTAACGTTTAGAAATGAGTGGAAACTATTCTCTGAGGTTCTCACTTGAGTAGTGTAATGATAGTCTTCCTTAAACATGAAGTGAGAGTTGACTTCTGAAAGTTGTTTTATCTAGTTTTGGGGAAAGTGAGGCTCAGAGAGACCTGTGGCCCCAGCTTGATAGCAAATGGGAAGCCCTGGCACACACATACCTCTGATCAAACATGCTTGTTTGTCTCTCTGTCTCCTGAGCTAATACTTATGACGGCCTTCCATTTACTGCAACAAATGGTCGTGAATTTTTATTCTAAACTTTTTACACTATTATAAAGGGGATTTATAATAGGGGTTTGCCAGGTTTGATTATAGGTTCTTATCAAAGGCAGCATTTTATAAGCCATTCCTTAAATCTTTGGAAGTTAGACTGTCTACTGGGTTTACAAAGAGCTGCACATGACATCACACTCAAGCAGTTCATGGACTGTAAGAAAAATCTTAATGCTTTTAATTGTTTGACATTTTAACCAAGAGAAAAAACAGACACTTTTATAGGTTTAGGAACGTACTATGACATTTGCTTCTCTTTCCCTCTACGTCAGGAATTTCCAGGGTGCCTTGCTAAAGGATACAGGTCATGCCCCTCGGTGTTTCTCTCTGACGATGCCATCAGACAGCCGGATTTTAAAACCACCATCCAATCGTGAGTCCCACTAGGTTGCTGCAGGCTGAGTGACAGACCCCCTTCTACTGAAAGCACCCTACTTTTCCATAGTTTCAGCCACTTCGTTGTCCTTCTCAGTGACCAGGTTAAGAAGCTGGTGTCAATTATCTATTGATTTCAAGGACCTAAACATGAATTTCAATTCCCATGTTACCATTAGAGTGAGTGGAAGAAGGGAAAGCCAGTTAGCAAATAAGAACCCGCCCCCCCCCCCCACCCAAGTCTTCTTCTTTTCTGTTTTTAAGACATTGTTCACCATAATGAAAAGGAGATGTGCTTTGTATTGGGTGTTTCTATTAAAACATTTCTTTATGGGACATGGGCCTAAAACAGTGCACAGCACTTTGGAAGCTACTCTTGCAAGAAGAAGCAGCTTGTCCCCTACTGGCACCAGAGTGTATCTGCATTAAAATTTAATTGGATTTTTTTTTTAATATATTATTTATTGATTTTCTACAGAGAGGAAGGGAGAGGGATAGAGTTAGAAACATCGATGAGAGAGAAACATTGATCAGCTGCCTCCTGCCCACCCCCTACCAGAGATGTGCCCGCAACCAAGGTACATGCCCTTGACCAGAATCGAACCTGGGTCCCTTCAGTACACAGGCCGACACTCTATCCACTGAGCCAAACCGGTTAGGGCAAAAGTTAATTGGATTTTGTCAGATTTTTCTCATCGTACATTTTTCCCAGCGCTATTTCTGTATGAAAATTTACTTTTCCTTCCTACCCCCTAAAACACATCAGTCTTAAAGAACAACTTTTTAAGCTAATTCCTTTGTGAGTAAAATTTGTTCAACTGAAGTTTTAATTTCATAGGTATATTAAATTTAATTAAATATGTATAGCTTTAGGCAGGTTTATACTTAAGTAGCCATGAACAGTGTTATGATGATAAAAAGTATTTATTAATTTCCCCATCGTCTACCCTTGGAGGTGAACTTTAAAAACACCCTAAGATGACACTTCTAAGCTTATTTAAGAGAGAAAATACATATACTGTCCAGCTTCCGGGTTCTCATGGGGGTTGTCCAAAGTACATTATCAGTGCCTCTGGAATCTGAGTGCTGATTTTCCAGAACACAATTTGGGGAATGCTCATTGACAGTATTAATATATTCACCTTTAATTGTATTTTTCAGCCTTAAAGACATAATTAGCTTTAAAACATAATTTTTATAATGTACCAACTTTTTGTTAATTAAATTATTAGTAACGTCTACTTTAGTTAAAAATAGCAAGATCACAATTATAGTAATGTATCTTTTTTTCTCACACTTATAACAGTAGTTGAGATCAAATTGTGTTTCAGCAAAAACTGAGCCCCATCTCTCTAAACTCCTGAGCTTTGGGACCTATTGAGTAATCACTGAATGTTTTTATTCAGCCAAGACACTAAATCCTGGAGTAAAGAATAACAACACGCAACTTTGCATACATTCTGTAGCTTCTTTTGAATTCAAAAGACTCTGATGTTACAGAATAATTCAAAAGTAGTTGTAAAGGTTAGCCTTGCCCAGACAAGTAGGTTTCATGCTTCTTTCTCCAAATTAGTCTAATTCAGGAGGTGCAGTAAATTTTCATTTGCTGTCCTTCACTTTTGAAAATGGTCATTCAGCAGATTCACTATTGGTGAAACAAGGGTTTATTGAGGAAATTAATAGAGCTAACTGAGTTTTGAGAATGATTTTGAAAAATGTTCATCATGGTACATTGTTCCCAATGGCGTGCAGTCTTTATTAGAATCACTTACGAAACTTTTCTTAAAATGTATGTCTCTAAATGCATGCATTTCATGCCCCGCCCAACACAGTCTCAATGTCAAGCAGAGGAAAACTGTGAGGCATGATTACAAGGGCAAAAGCATCCAGGGAGGTTCTGCTCTCATTGCAGCTCCTGGGAGCTTTATAAACAACCCCATGTCTTCCCAAAGCCAGTGAAGGCTGCAAGTCTCTGGGTGGAGACAGGCAGTGTCTCCAGCTCCTCAGGGGATCCCAGGGAACAGCCAAGCTCGGGAGCCACTGCCTGGTTAGAGCATAGGAGAGAGAGGGGCTCCTCGCTGTTGGCAGGACCTTGAGCAAGTCAGTTTCAGCCTTGGTTTTCTTACCTGTAAAATAGGTTGTTGAATTAAATGTCAAATAAGGTTCAGTGGTCCTTTTCCGCTTCCGTGCTTCGAATTCTGTGACTTGAAAATCAATTTGAAGATGAAGCTGTTCAAAGCCCAATAGAAGTATCCCTCTTGGATGCTCGCGGTGTTACAGGCCTTTTTACAGCGACTCATATTCCACAGCCCCAGTTATGACATTCAGATTTACCTTCTCTCAGTGAATTTGAGCTTCTTTAGACACGGAGATCAAAGGAAAAAAGCTTATCCCTTAACTCCGAGGACCCCGTTGTTGCCTATGACACCACTTCTGTGAATAACTTAAAAATCCAGTCACTTACACAGATCTGAGGACTTACATCTGATCATGAAAATTTCATGTAATCTCATTAGGAAATAAGTGTTATTAATATTACACTGTGAAGCATGATGCTGCGTTGTTAGCATTGCTTGTGTCAGGATAGCGAAACCTACTGATGTCGTGGGCTCTTACACTTGCCACTCAGTTTCCTAATAATTGTTTAAAAGTGATGTTAAACAACTTTTTGGTGCAGAGCATTTTATTTACTTGTAAGAAAATAATGGAAAATGGGTGTGTAGGTGGGTAGTGAAATAAATCAACTGAAATGCAGGGCCTAACAACTTTTCTAAAAGTACAATGACTACTGTATGGCTTAATCAAGCACGTGCACAAATACATATAACACGTACAGGATGAAATGTACCATGGGTACAAGGGCAAATGATGGGGGAGTGTGTATTAACATGTACAAGGTGGGGCCAAAGTAAGTGTACAGCTGTGAGTATGTGAAAGAGCAAAATAACTAAAACAAGGGGCAAAGTCCCATTATAGGATACTGATGGGAATGAGGATTCCAAGACCACCGGGCAGCTGGGATGGTCTTCCCACTCCCCCCAACCCATTAACAATTGTTCTCAAACCTAACATAATAAAACCAATTGTTACAATTCCTTTTTCTTCCACAGTGTGACTTTGGCTATATATCACATCATAAACTACAGGTGAGTTTTAAAACCTGTATTGTTATTCTAGCTAATAAATGTATAACATATCAAATTGAGTGTTAGGTAGTAGACATTTTTGAAGCAAGCTGTAGAGTGCTTTTTATTATATTACTAGAGGCCCAGTGCACAAATTTGTGCACAGGTGGGGTCCAGCAGGCTGGCCCTGATCAGGGCCAATCAGGCTGGGCCGGCTGGGGGCCGGGACCCTGGGCATTTGGTGGGCCAGCCCTGCCCCCTGATGGAACTCAGGTCGAACTCCCGGTCCAGGGGCAATGTGCATATTACCCTTTTATTATAAGGGATTGAAGTGAATTAACTGTTTTTGTCTTAAGACCCATAACACTTGCGTTATTGAGGAACCCAAAGAGGATTTGTTTATGTGGGGTATCTTGATATTTACTGTATTAGAAATTAAAATGGAGCTTTAAAAAATAAATCCACTGTATTTTTAAACAGTTTTTATAGCATTACTGAAATTCTGAGCTAGATAATCCTTTGTTGTGGCGAATTGTCTTGCCCACTACAGGATATAATATGCAAGACAATATGAAAAATAATTATTTTCCACATCAAAATGTGAGTGGACATGTGTCATTAATTTACATTTTTGCAAATTTTATTAACCTCTGGCTTAATAGAAGACACTTGATTCTCATGTATATTCTGTCTTCAATCATTTGCCATTACTTCAATCATTTTAATCCTTTGCTTTGAAGGAGTATTGGGAAGACCCAGCCTCATGTAGCTATCTGGCTAGAAAAAGCTGTATTTACAAAGCCTCAGATAATTGTGATTATCCTTTGACACTGGACCAAAAGTCCACAACTGCTGGCATTTTAAAATTAGTTACAATGGAAATTTAAATCATAGCCATGAACTTGCAGGAGGTACTCTGTTAAGTTCATACGGATTGATCCATCTTGTAAACCAAATGGATCTTTCGCTGGTTCGTCATGTGATGATAATGTTATGCGTTAGTCATTTGGAGAGTATTGGTGCACTTTCTTACCACAGTGTCCAAAACGCCCTTTTGTGAGTATCACCATCAATCCCGACAGAAATATCTTTTAAGTATTGGAAAGCTGCCAAGCAGACAAAGCAAGCACACGTTTTTGCCCAGGTTGAATAGCTCAGGTGGTCTGAGCTTTGTCCCAATATGTCAAAATTATGGTTTTCATCCACGGTCAGGGCACATACAAGAAATAACCAATGAATGTGTAAAAGTAAGTGGATCAATAAATCGATGTGTCTCTTTCTCTCTCTCACCCCCCGCCCCACCTCTTACTCTGTTTCTCTGAAACAAACACAAAGAACAAAAAAGACAGCCCATGTTTTCCCAGATCCTGATTTTTAGCTTGATAGCTTGATAAATATACAATTTATTTTCCCTGAAGTGACAGGCTCACTTTTTACTTTTGAGAGAATGGCAGTTGTATTCTCAAATAAAGATGTAATTGTAGGGGAAAAGTGGCTTTTTCTGCTCACAGCTAAGGCACAAGTGCTTGTCCTTAACACAACCACATTTCAGTGTGCAGAAGTGCTTGAAGCACACTCTCCTCCTATTGAGAATGTGAAAACAGGATCAACGTTTCATAATACTATTCCTTTTTATCAATGATGTCCTTAAGTAAGGCAGAGTTAGTTTCAACTGCAAGTGACAGTGAAGAATGCAATGACTGCTAGTGTTAGAGAGTGGGAATTTTTGAGCACTACTGAGGCCGTGGATATGCCCCAGATAGAGTTGTCAGTGCTGACACCAGGCCAGGCCTTGAGATACGGTCTCATGGCCCCTTCCAACCACGTAGGCCTTCTTTCATAGAACACTGTCAGCTTTCTGAAGAACAGGATGACCCTGTGAGTAACATGGTCGCCAATGGCATGACTCTGACGTTGCTTGGGAAAAACTGTTTTGTCTGGGTTACTTGCTCTGCAAGAGCAGGATGTGGTTAATGTGCTTAAAAGTGGTCCTGCACAAAGGGTGGCGGCTGCTCTCCGGACTCCCTGAGTGGAGAATGGCAGAGCAGTCACCTGGCTAGCTCGAATAAAGGCTCTTTGCTATTGCATCGGACTCGGCTCCCTGGTGGTCTTTGGGGATCATGAAATCTGGGCATAACACTAGCACAGTGTGGTACCACTGCCTTCCTTCATGCTCACAAGCCAGTGTTGCTCATCTTTGCTTTGATACAACATTGCAAAGTCAGTGTAGACTCCAGCAATGCCTCAATGTTCCTATAACATTAGTGTTGACCGCAGGGGCCTCCTGAAAAGTGGCCTAGGGGAACCTACCCCGGTGGCCTGCAGAGCTCGCTGGTTCCAATGAGCAGAGTGTTTTAGTGCGGGGGCATTTCAATCAAAAGACTGCTCACTTTTAAATAGAAAGGCACCTTTTTAATTCAAACTTCTAACAGATACAAGAAAAAATACACACTAATAATATGATACAAGGAAATGATAAGTGGAAACACAGGAAAAAACATGAATGTCATATCCGCATGAATTAAAATTCTGAAGACATTGTTGCCCAGCACTACTGCTGTATGAAGTGTCCCTGTGTGTTCCAATGTGAGATGGAGGGATGGAAATGTATTCGGTTTGCCAGCATTGCCTGTCAGAGAGGGTCAGTTTTTGCCGGCACCTGTAGCTGCTCACTGCAGAAAACATTGCACAGAATTTGATGTACTGAGTACAAAGAAGTCAGGAAACCCTGGTACAGAGTCCAAGACAAGTTTGTAAAACTGCTTTGTTGAAAGTTAAGCTTCCCCCTGAACCCCCTCTCACTCCTAGATGATGTGTTACTAAGATACTAACATTTCCCGAATTAATTTTTAAATGCATTTTCTTGTTTTATAGAGTTGGAACTAAAATCTCTAAAATTTTCGATGAGAGAAGGCACCCCTTCAGAGTAAGTGTCAGTTTTATTGAGGTTCTATTTGTCTCTCATAATGTGGTGTTTATTTCATACTGATCTGCTTTGAAATGAATTATTAGAAGAAAATTACTTCCTCTGGCTTGAGGTCAAAATCATCTTCTTTTCAGTCTTCTTCCCCACTGCATGTTGTCCCTAATGATTTTACAAAAGGAGTCTTGTGTGAGGGACACGTCAGTGAGAACTGAGCCACAGCTTTGTATAGTCAGAGAGCTAAAGTGAGTAAATGTGCCCCAAGTAAGTAAATATACATTTATTAATGATATGTTTAGGAGCATCAAACAATATAAATGTCTGTAAATAAACCTAAAAGGTATGTTAAGACTCTTTGAAAAAACTGAGACAACTATTCAAATTTTAAACCGATTAAAATGACAGGAATTTCCAAATTGCCTCCCATGAGGCTCTGTAGCGACATGTTGCTGGTGCCTCCTGTGGAGCACGGAACAGCCAGAGTCTTGGGGTCACAGGAACAAGAACATGTGTTTTCAGAGCTGGTTGCAGAGAAGAGTGTCATGGGGATCAACATGCCTTGTGAGCCTAAACATAGTTTACATTTAGGTAGAATTTATAGGGAGGGTTGCGGGGGGTGGGGGTGTGAGAACATACATAACTGTCTTCAGGTTGTCCCTGTATTTGTGTTCAATAATTGGTGAGTAGAGAATCAGTGTTGTTTAAGATCCATTGTTTATATTTCAAAGACAAAAGACATGTCACCCAATCAAAATTATTTAGGGCCAGGTGGGCACAGTGGAAGGCTGCTAGCATGCATCTTTTCTTCAGTGGGCACTTATATTGCCTTTTCTCTTTCAGCACGAAGTGATCATACAGGCCAACTTGTTGCATAACCCTGAACTGAACGTTGTCTACAGATTTGTCTGTGCCCTTTTCAGTGCTGAGCCCCTCACTGCTGAGTGCGCGATTGTGACTTTGGTAAGACAGTTCTTCCAGAGGCAGCTTGTCTGTCCTGTGCACAGGCTGTGGTCCTGCTTTGCAAACCAAAGTAGGTTCCTGAAATGACCCTCAGAACTTGATTAAGAGAAGTTATTAAAGGAAGTAAACCACACACAGTGGGGCTAAATAATCATCGGGATTGAAAATGTTCCCATTGCTGTTTCCGTCACAAACAATTGCTATTGAAGACATGAGGGGAGATCTCCGTTTCTTCCCCCAACTCGCCATCCCGTGCCACCCCCTGACCCACAGGAGACACAGGTGCATGCAGTGCACACGCACATACAAGGTGTGCTGGTCGGGTAGGATGGAGGCAGTAACAAACCAACCGGCCTTGGGACAAGCTGACTCAGTGTAGTACTAAGCTGAGCCCCAGGCTGTATTCCCCGAGCAGTTCTCATGTGCGTCCTGACTGGGAACTAGAGCCCTAGGTTCTCTGTTCCTCCCATGATGGGTGCTAATCCATTCCCGCTGTCCTCCGGGCCTGCCTGCGAAGTCGCCCAGGAGAATAGAGCCAGTAGCACCTGGAAAGGCTTTGCTAGTTGCCAGCTAAGCTACAGCTGCGTAAGGACTTTTGCGTCATCCGTTCAGAATTCCTCTGTTAATATTTTGTCATTGGAAATAGGTGCTATTCTAGTGAGAAGTGGTGGGATTTGTTACTCCTCCCCACAGCAGACCTGAAGGGGAAAGTCAGCTGCATGGTGGGAGGAAAAGAATACTTAGGTCAGTGCCTCCCCATTGAGCATGCAGGTACAGCTTTGGAGAGGCAGCTTGTACTTCTGAATAGAGACCTCAATGGGCACTGGGTGAGACACAGGCCTTTTCATGGAGCTGCCATCCCTCTGGAGAACTGAGCACCCGCAGGGGAAAGGCAGGAGCGGTGCTTCCGTGGGGAGAACTGAGTAACACAGGAGGGAGAGCCTCTGTGTTGGAAGAGAGGGAGTTTTTGTGGACACGTTAAGCTTTGCTCCTGGGAGCCAGCGGAGAAGCAGTGTCTCTTAATTGTTTAAATAGAGGGAATTAGAGCAAGAATCTGAGCTAGAGATGGGGAAGTAAGAGTAGGTGTTCACATGCAGAAAAAGCATGGGAACAAAAAGTGGCAGGAGAGAGAATGAGGCAAAGAGCAGACATCCCGTGGATACTGATGGGCTGAGTATGCTCTTGGCAGCATTCAGCAGCTGGACCACACTCTCGAGAAGCTCCCTTGTCTGGGCTTCTCTGGTTGTTCCCTCCTGGTTTTCCCACCCCTCTAGCCACTTCCCGGGACGTGTCCCTTCTGTGCTCATAGTCCTTCCAGGTCTGTGCTGAGGTTAGAAGAGAGAACGGGTAGAACAACATTCATGAAGACAGAGCTTATATTCTAGTGAGGAAGACATACTAGCTTTTTAATGATTGTTTTTAAAGAGATGAACACGTCAGATGGTGTAAGCACCAAGAAAACAAAGCAGGATGAAGTGGTAAGGTGATCACAGGGATTTATTCTTTTAGGCAGAAAGGTCAGAAGAGCCTCTTTAAAGAGGAAACATTGGAGCCGTGCCCTGGCTGAGCTGAGGAAGATGAGGGGCTCTGGCATTGTAGGCACGGCGGCCAAGGCACGCTTCTGAGACAGGCACATGCGTTGTGTGTTCAAGGAACAGTGAGGAGTGGCCCGTGTGGACAGAGTGCGGAATGAGGAAAGAAGATGAGGTCACAGATGGACAATATCCTATCTTATAGGGCCTGGAGGCTTGCAGGCCACGGGAAGAAGTTACTTTATATTTGATGGATGGGAAACCTTTGGCAGACATTGAGTTGCGGGTGAAGTGCTCTTAAGGAAAGAGGCTATTCTGGCTCCTTGGGGAGAAGAGACTGTTGTTGGAAGTCCGAGTGGAGGCAGTAAAGTCAGGAGTCAGTAAGAGTGATGCAGGTGAGAAGTGGCCAATGCACTGGAAAGCGGTCAGATTCCCACAGCTAAGGGGAGGCAAGAATTGCTAACAGATTGGAGCACGCTAGCTCAAGTGGAACCTTTTGGTCCCAGCAACTAGGCAAGTGGCAGTGCCCTCTATGCTGATAGGGCGGCTTGGGGAGTGGGCAGTGCGGATGAAGAGCTGTGGTTTGTATTGCGTAGGCTCCGATGCCCTTAGCAATAGCAGTTTCAGTGGAGGGATAGCGCCAGGGACAGACTAAAGTGGGTGAAGGAGGGAATGGGAGGTGAGAAGCAGCATCAGGCATTGACCCTGAGCAAGATGAGAGAAGCATTCTAGGGACTTGGTGTGGCAGCAGGGGACCTAGGTAAACACATTCACACTGGGGGCATCTGGGCAGACAGGGAGGATTCTTCAAAAAGAGGCGAGGGTGGGAACAGTGTTCTGCAGAAGTGGGCTGGGACCGACTTCACTGATAGAAGGTCTGCTTCGGTGAGAAATCTCAGTTCCACTGCCACGGGAGGGCAGGTGGGGTGAATGGGCGAGTAATGGCGCACACTGAGTCTGCCAGTACAGGTGGCGGGAAGTCAGGAGGCTGTCGGTGTTGGACAAGGGCCTCTAATCATTCCCATCAAGTAGAGTTAATCTGTAAGTAGCTCCTTCTTAGGACAGCTGCGAATGCTGAGTTTTGAGGAATGGGCGCAGCATTTCCCTGAGAACACATCATGTTCAATAAGCATTTGTTTTTGAAAACACAGTTGAGTTTGGCAAATCATCTGAGTTGTCAATCTGATAACCTTCAGACAGTAAACACACTATTTAAAATTGATCTTTTTGTCTCATGCACTCTTCTGAAAGGCATGCTCTGAGGTAACAAGAAATCACAGCTTAGCTCTATGACCTACTGGGCTGCTACCTCGCCCAGTTCTCTGTAGAGGAGACGCTGAGTGCATGTCAAAGGCATCATGAGCCTCCCCGGATGCCTGGCAGGGTTAGAGGAGCCCCAGGGACACAGAGCCTGGCAGCTCTGTCGCCCCCTTGAGACCAACAGCATTGCGTGCGCCTCAGATTATGTGAGACAGAGACGCTGTGCCCACAATGACCATGGAGATATGAGCATGAGGGGCATGAGGAGGACTGCGTGGATTTGCCGTGTTCCTCACAGAGGTACTAAGACAGGAACACGGGCAGTTGCACAGGCCAGCCTGCGGCTCACCTGTTTGTACTGCCTGTCCTGCTGCCCCACACAGCAGCCCCTGGGAGGCGACGTGGGCTCCAGTTTTTATCTCCAGCTTGTCCCCCAAAAGGGCTAGTTACTGTGAAAAGATAGCAGTGTTTCCACTTTACCAGGGATTTACATATTCCAGTGTTATGTAAGATCACCGTAGAAATATGAGCCAGGTAGGATGCATTGCACCTGGCAGGCACTCAAGTGTTTGTTGAACAACTTGAATCGATACTGAGCCTCTATGTGCTCCCTTTACCAGAGGAAAGGTAATAATAGCCCCATGCATTGCTTCAGGACGTCCTTTGCTAACATGTCCATTCATTCCTCTGGCCAAAAATTGGGCTGAAAGTTCACATGGACAAAGTAGGTAACAGAAATGTCAGGTTGACAACTATGACTTGGCCTCTGGCTTTGGCTGGCCAAGCAGTGTCTAGAACCTATGGATAGAAGGCATTTCATCCTTGCCAGGTGGCTCAGTGGATGGAGCAGTAGCCCACACACCAAAGGTGCATGGGCTCCATTCCTGGTCAAGGGCCCCCACCTGGGTTTCAGGTTCGATCCCCTCCCGAATCAGGCAAGAGTGGGAAGCAACTTATAGATGTGTGTCTGTCATATAGATGTTTTTCTCTCTGCCTATCTCTCTCTCCCCACCTCCCTTCCTTCCACTCTTTCTAAAAATCAATGAAAAAGTATCCTCCCGTTAAGATTAACAAAGAGAAAAAAAAGGAATTTCAAAAATGGATCAAATATGTCATTTCTAACACTTCTTTTTTATATGTTTTTTAATATTTTAATTTTATTTTATTTTTAAATCCTCACCCGAGGATATTTTTACCATTGATTTTTTTTTAGGGAGAGTGCAAAGGACAAGGAGAGATAGAGAGAAATACTGATGTGAGAGAGACTCATCCATTGGTTGCCTCCCACATGCCCCTGACCCAGGCCAGGAGTCTGCAACCAAGGTACAGGCCCTTGACCAGAATCGAACCCAGGACCCTTTAATCCACAGGCTGCCGCGCTATCCACTGAGTCAAACCAACTAGGGCTTCTAACGCTTCTTCTCAAGCATTTACACTGATGGAACGTGAAAGACCGGTGCTCTACTTTTGCAGATTTTCATGGAAAGGCTTTTGGACTATACAGATATTGACATGTGTCCCACTAATTGGAGAAGAATACTTGTGGGATCCGCTCTTCTTGCCTATGAGTATTGGGACCAACAGGCTCTGTGGGGCATGAACTACTGCCAGCTCATCCATAACATCGTTACAGTCGAGGACATGTGAGTTTGTAAGGTTTTGGTAAACCTCCTAACCCTTTTCCCATACCTCATTTGCACCCATAAAGTTTACATGTTAAGAAATATTTTTAAAGGTTACATTGTGCAGAGAACTGAAATAGGCATAAAATTATATACTTCTTTCTATCTACCTTTCGTATACCAATTCATATTCCTCGTCATTAATTAGTAGGTCTTGATGTATTGTTGTAAAATGTGCCTGGTAATTTGAAATGTGTTTCTCCGGTGTTTTTTACATTTTACAAGCTAACTACAGAACAACAGTACAGTAACTATCTTCGTGGCTTTCTTAAAGCCATCTCCCAGTTCCAGTCTAGTTTTAAGGGACAGACACTGGCTTTGAAATAAATGTTTGGCCACTGTTAGTGTCTTAGGGCCTCTAGACCAGTGGTTCTCAACCTTCCTAATGCCGTGACCCTTTAATACAGTTGCTCATGTTGTGGTGACCCCCAACCATAAAATTATTTTCGTTGCTACTTCATAACTGTAATTGTGCTACTGTTAATGAATCATAATGTAAATATCCGAGTTTCCTGAGCACTGAGCAACCACAGCAGTGCCTTGTGGGGGCCATAGGTTAACCATTCGGGGGCCTGTCTGAGATGGCATGTGCAGGAAAGTGAAACACCAGCGTCACGGAGGGCTTTCGGTCTGGCCACACTGACTGCTGTGGAGGGCTCTGGGGGTGGTCGGCGGGATGAGCCACAGAAGTACCCAGCAGACTCTCAGAGCGCCCACCTGGCTGACAGTGAGAGTGTCTTTGTGGGTGGCATTTAGAATCAGGTGAAGGCACACCTCTCAACTATGCTGAAGAGCACAGGAAGGTCAAGATCCTCATGGGCAGAGGCCAGAGTTTGGTTTTGAAACCTTTGCTCATGAATCTGGATGCCTCTCACGCAGAATCACCCAAGTGCATATTGACAACTGTATGGAGGCTACTGGTGCCTCAGGGAAGGGACGGATGGACACCAGCTGGCAAAGTGGCTTTTGGTGAAAACAACCCCTTTGATAACAGTGCAAACTGAGGAGTCCCGGTGACCTTGCTGGCAGCCATCTTGGCAGCCAGTTTGACAGCAAATGATAACTGAAATAAATGGGAGCACTTTAGGAAGTTGCAGAAGCTAAAGTGACTTTGGTCAGCACTGTCGTCAGTCTTCAAAGCGGTCCCTTGAAGGTAGGAAATTTTATATTCGTGCCCCACGATGATGGCCGCTGACCTTTTCTCAACACCTGCAGCTCAGCTGCCTGGGCTCTGGTTAGAGGTACAGCATCAGGGAACTGCAGGGCAATGTGTGGGTTCTCACTCCTGGGAGCTCCGTGGGCAGTGGGGGCGGGTCTGGGGCCAGGATGGCTAGTTGTAAACAATGCTTTTTGTGCATGAACAGAGGCACACGGGAGCTCTCTGTACACTAGGCTGCTTTTGTTTATGACCTTTGCAGGTTGGAAGGATTTACACCAGTGTTTAGTGTACATTGGTTTCGTCCCCCTGCTGTTGACTACCATTTGGAATGGTCACATTTTGTATCTAAATTAAAAGTTCATGTCTATCAGCTTTTCTTAAAACTTCCCAACATCTATGTGTGTTTTTAGGTTATTAAAAACACAGTATTTCTCTCTGTCTCTCCTTGTCCCTTCCACTCTCCCTAAAAAAATAAAAAATAAAAAAAAAATATCGTCGGGTGAGGATTTCCCTTCAGAAGCATAAATAAAACGGAGCAGCTGATATTCAGAAAAATTTACTGTAAATAGTAGGCTGTTCAACTCACCATTTAAAAATAAATAAAAAATAGCCCCAGCTGGTTTGCTCAGTAGATAGAGCATCGGCCTGCGAACTGAAAGGTCATAGGTTTGATTCCGGTCAAGGGCACATGCCCGGGTTATGGGTTCGATCCCCAATGGGGAACCTGCAGGAGACAGCCAATCTATGATTCTCATCATGGATGTTTCTATCTCTCTCTCCCTCTTCCTTCCTCTCTGAAATCAATAAAAATATATTTTAAAAATAAAATAAATAAATAACCAGAAGATGCATATTCTGTAGTCATGCTTTTCTTCCATGATTAAACGTCTATTAATAGACCTCTGATAATCCTACGAAGGGGCTGTATTTGTACACAATTAAAAGATAGCACTGGAGAAAATATAGAAGCGGTAGTAAAGTTTATTTCTTCCTGTAGGAAGTAAGTCCTGAATAGCTGGTTATCAAAACATAATCTGATTACGTGTCTATATGAATAGGAAAATAATTTTAGAAATAGGTTCTTTTTGGTTTAAAGTTCAACAAATAAGAAAACCTTCTATCAGCTCCTATTCTGACTGCTCTCCAGACAGGAGAACATCCACTTTCATTGAACTGTCCAGTGGGTAACATATTAAAGCCTTAAACTAAGAAAACAGGTTTGTTAGAATTTAAGCCTCTCTCATGATTGTTCTCGTGTTTGTCATTTTTATAGAATTAACTCTATCACAGGAGTGCTGTGCAAGTAGAACAATTTACTCTAATTTTATATTTATTTATTCAGCAAGTGACAGGAGTCCATCACATAGCAAACACTGCTCCCAAATTTCCTTTCACACTTTATTGGAGTCACCCCTGTGGGCAGGCTCGCCTTCTGCTCAGGCAGGGGCGGAGGTGCTGAGCAGGCAGGAGGCAGCCCCACGTGGGAGAACACGGTTGCAGTCTGACCATCAGAGGTCAAGTCCTAAAGAGGGCTTAATCCAGCCAGGTCACCTATCTTTCATGTTTCTGTCTCCATAGTTTAAAAAGTGCAGCCTGGACTGTCATAGGGACGATTTCTCATCCCAGTGGGGATGAAATGAACAGAAACTTCCCTTTTGTTTTCTGCTGCTAGTCCCATGCACTGAGTGGGGGAGGGGTCCCCTTTCCCATAATATGTGGCTGATTTATTTATTTATTTATTTATTTATTTATGTATGTATGTATGTATTTATACTTGAAGAAACCTTATTGCCTCAAGAGTGTTGCCCCCTCAGATAGTAGTGGTGGCTTCCGATGGATCCATTGTTGCCCTGGTGATGTGCCCGCTTCCTTTGTTGGTACTTCTATACTTCCACAAGCCCCTTCCTGTGATGGGCCTGGTGAAAATGCCTGCAAGTTTTTTAGAGCTAAGAAGCAGCACACATCATTCCTTTCCTCTGAACACAACAGCAGACCCTGGTCAGTGAGCCAGAAGCATGAATCCACAGCTGCACTCAAGGGACTCTGAGCCCCCCAGTCAGCAGCAGGAGAACAAAAGGGGGCGGTCACCTCTTCACACTTCTCCCAACTCCAAGTGCCAGGATGCAGGAAGGACCTCAAAGAGCTGCACCTTGTTTGATGGTTAGAGTCTTAGTACAGCTGGGTAACCTTGACTTGTTTCTAAACAAATTCAGAGTCATCCTAGTAGCTCAGAATGATACCTTTGAAGATAGCCCAGTTGACTAAAGTTGTTCTCTGTTGGTTTTGTCTCCTCCTCGCCCCTAGGAATGAGATAGAAAGATATTTTTTACGTTTCATTCGGTTTGATATTAAGATTACTGGCTATAAGTATGCCAGATATTACTTTGACCTTCTAACCTTAGCCGAAGAAAACAACATGGTCGATCTATTTGAACCTTTTTGCAAAGTAGAGCACTGAACCCAGAGGTAAGGCTGTGGAATCACTAAGTGGGGTTTTCTGTCTGTCACCTAAGCCAATATCTGTTGATAAATTCTATGAAACAACCATTAGGAAAATGGAAAGCTTTAAAAAATTAGCACATTAAATAAGAGCTTATTAACTCTTTCACATCATGTATCTTTTTTTTTTTTAATATTGCAACTCCTCCTTTACTATGGTGCCATTCTCAGAATGTCCACAAGAGAGCATTAGTGCAACTTCTTCCTTACTAGGGTGCTGTACTCAGAATTATGGTGCCATTCTCAGAATGTTCACAAGAGGGAACTATTGCATCTAATCCCTCACTAGGGTGCTGTTGTCAGAATGTCCAAAAGAGTCACCATTGCAACCCCTCTCTGCAGAGCAAGAGCCCTCTAGGTCGCTCAGTAGGGTTTTCTTTAAAAAAAAGAAAGAAAGAAAGAAAAGATTCACAACTGAAATGGACACATTTAAAATGGACGCTTTCTGTAGTACCTTCGTGGCACTTTAGAATAAAATGTTATCTACAATAATTAACGTGCAAGTGAAATAGTTCCTTATGATGCTTCAATCATTAGACCTCCCTACCTTCCAATAAAGTACAGCACATGCCTATGTCATTAAAATTTGCTTAGAGTATGTAATAACTAATGAAAATTGAATACAATTTGAATAGCTCACAAAACATTGATTTTTGCCCAAGTGTATGTTTAGTATGTTTAAGGAAAATGTACAGGCAACAGATGATATTGTTGTTAGGAGCCTGTCACACCCTTGACACCATTGAGAACCCAGAATTTAAATAATTCTAAATTCCTTTGTTCTGGCAATCGAATTGTAGCCCTTCAGGGACTTCCCTTAGTGAGTTTGCAGAAAGAGGCATCCACAGGACCTGGCAATGTAGACCTCAGTTACCCAAAGGGACAGGAACTGTATGCTATGTAAAGGAGTGTGAACGGGTGGCTATCGATGCTTTTTTTAAAGGTTGGCACCCTTTTTTAAATTGTGCCTTCTTTGTATTTTGTTTCCTTTCCTAGGCTATTTGCAGATGCCATCGAGAAAAAGACCTGTGCAGAGCTGCTATAAAAAGATCTCTTAGTGCTGACAATGTTATTGGCGTGCAACGCACCAAAGCCATGCTCTCTAAAGAAATGAGGGGTTGTAACACCATGAGACCCTCATCTACAAAAACTACAGAAGTACCACCTCTCCTTCTAAAAAGCAGTGGTAACAAGCAGTTAAAGAAACAAAGGAGGGCCCTGACCAATTTGCCTCAGTGGTTAGAGCATCAGCCCACTCACCTCAGGGTCCTGGGTTCGATTCCCAGGCAAGGATGTGTAACTGGGTTGCAGGTTTGATCCCTGGCCCCAGTCCAGGCCCATGTAGGAGGCAACCAGTTGATGTCTCTCCCACATTGATGTTTCTCTCTCTCTGTCCCTCCTCTCCTCCCTGTCTTCTCCTGCCCCTCCCTCTCCCCATCCCTCCCTTCCAGTCTTTCTAGAAATTAATGGGAAAAATATCCTAGTGTAAGGATTAGAAAAGAAAAAAAAAGACAGGTATAAACAGTAGGTTTCCCTCAAATCTTAGGGCAATTTAAACTTTGATATTGTGTGCTTCGGCATCCAAGGCACCCCTGCAGAAGTATAAATGCTACAAATTTATAAAACAAAATTTAAAATTTAATTAGAAAACTTAGCCAGAGAGATCCAAGATGGCTGTTAGGAAAATGTAGGTAATCACCGCCTCCCACAACTACATAAAAATTACAGCTAAAATACAGGACAACCATCATTCAGAATCGCCTGAAATTTAGCTGAATGGCAGTCCTACATCTAGAGAAGTAAAGAAGATTGACTCTGGTAGGAGGGGCGAAGGCATGGAACTGGATGGTCTGACACCCATCAGAAAAGCAAAAAGAAAACAGATTCCGAAAATATGAAGATTGTGTAAGGAGCCCCTGGGACAACTTCAAGGGTACCAATATTCACATCATGGGGTGGCTGGAGGAGGAGAGAGAGAGCAAGTTATTGAAAATCTGTTTGAAGAAATAATGACAGAAAACTTCCCCTACCTGGCACAGCGAGTCCAAAACAAGTGGAACCCAAAGAGGCCCACAGCAAGACACATCATAATTAAAACGCCAAGGATTGAAGACAAAGAATCTAAAGAGCAGCCAGAGAAAAGCAGTTAGTGACCTACAAGGAAGCGCCCATATGACTGGCAGCTGATTTCTCAACAGAAACTTTGCCAGAAGGAGTTGCAAGAAATATTCAAAGTGATGAATAACAAGGACCTACAACTGAGATTATGCTACCCAACAAAGCCCTTTTAGATTTAAAGGTCAGATAAAGAGCTTCACAGACAAAGCTAAAGGACTTCATCATCACCAAACCAGTATTACATGAAATGTTGAAGGGTATTCTTTAAGAAGAGGGCGGGGGGGGGGGGGGGGGGGGAGGAAGAGAGAGAAGGGGAAAAAGAGATAAAAAATATGAGCAATAAAATGGCAATAAATACATATCTACGAACAGTTGAATCCAAAAATCAAAATAAACAGGGAATATACTGAACAAGATAAACTGATGAATAAAATAGAACCGGAGGAGTGGGTGAAAGTTCTAGTGGGTTGAGGTATGGGCAGGGAGGGGAGAGGGCAGGGGGGGAGCCGTTATGGGAGCTGGAACTGCCAATTAATCCTGATCAAGATGACAACCTCCCAAAAGCACCAAGACTTCGTGGCAGAGCCCATGGGGGAAAAGCCAGTGGGGAGCCTGGCGGGCATTGGTGAAGTCCTGGGCAAGAAGCTGGAGGAAAGGGCCTTTGACAAGGCTTCTGTGGTCCTCGGCCAGTTTCTGGTGCTAAAGAAAGATGAAGACCTCTTCCAGGAATGGCTAAAGGACACGTGGCGACAATGCCAAGCAGTCCCGGGACTGCTTTGGGTGCCTTCCAGAGTGGTGTGGCGACTTCTTGTGATGCTCTCTGAGGAGCCCCCAATCCCTGACACCAGCCTGGAGTCTCCAGGGTTTGCAGCTGAGTGGGGGCTGCTCCCTTGTCCTCTGCAAAGGCAACGATTGCTGTCTGCTCACCACCAATGTCCTCCGGGTCTTTGGGGGAGTTCTCTCCCCTCACCTTTTCACCTTTTTTGGAATTCTCACTCTTGCACGCATCTCCCTTCTCTTTCCCCTGCCAGTTTCAGGTCAATAACCAGCTTTTCTGAGTGGATTTCTGGCCCCTACCCTCACCCCTGGTCTGTTTAATGACATTTGGCTTCTCTTTTGGCAAAACAGTCAGTGTCCATAAGAAGTTTTTTAAATCAATAAAGTCAGTGGCCTTTCAAAAAAAAAAAATAGAACCGGAGGCATGAATACATGGAACAGACTGTAGAATCTGAGAGGGAGAGGGGGGAGTGGGGGTGGGAAGAGATGAACCAAAGATCTTACATGCCTATATGCATTACCCATGGACTCAGACAATAGGATAGTGAAGGCCTGGGGCAGGGTGGGAACCAGGTGGAGGGGGGCAATGGTGGTGGGGAGGGAACGTCTGTAATACTCTCAACAATAATAATTTAAAAAAATAATAAAAGTTTAATTATATTTCTCTTATTTAGTTTTGTAAGTTGTAACTATTAAGTTTTTAATTTTCTGTTTCAGCCCCCTCTTGAAGATGGCAGCAATTGGCTAAAACAAAGAAATTTAAATATTAAACATTATATTTGTTTCAGCTGTCATTGCATGAAACAAAATAGTTTAATATTTAAATATTAAACATATCAAACATTTTTCATTCAGCCATCTTTGGCCGAAACAAAAACTTGGTTTTAAATATTAAATTTTTGTTTCAGCCACAATTGACAAAGAATATTAAAATTTTAATAGTAAACATTTTTGTTTCTACCAATAATTGCATCTTTAAAAGGGGTCCAAAACAATTAACATTAAAAGCTAAATATATAAAATTTATCAAACTAACTTTAAAAGAAATTTAAAACTTATATCATACACAAAAACAAACTCAAAATGGTTAAAGGACTTAAATGTAAGTTCAGGAAACCATAAAAATCCTAAAAGACTCCATAGGTAGCAAAATAGCAGATATATGTCATAGCAATATCTTTATAGACATAGCTCCTGGGGCAATAGAGACTAAGGAGAAAATAAACAAATGTGACTACATCAAAATAAAAAGCTTCTGCACAGCAAAAGAAACCATCAACAAAACAACAAGACCGCCCACTGCATGGGAGAACATATTTGCCAATGATATTTCAAATAAAGGTTTAATCTCCAAAATTTACAGAGAACTCATACAACTTAACAAAAGGGAGATAAATGATCCAATAAAAAAAAATGGGCAAAGGATCTAAATGGACACTTTTCTAAGGAGGACATACAGAAGGCTGAGAGACTTATGAAAACAGGCTCAAAGTCACTGATCATCTGAGAGATGCAAATCAAAACGACAATGAGGTACCATCTCACACCTGTCAGAATGGCTATCATCAACAAATCAACAAATGACAAGTGCTGGAGAGGATGCAGAGAAAAAGGAACCCTCATGCACTGCTGGTGGGAATGCAGACTGGCGCAGCCACTGTGGAAGACAGTATGGAGTCCTCAAAAAATTAAAAATGGAACGCCCATTTGACCCAGTGATCTCACTCCTAGGGCTATAGCCCAAGAAACCAGAAACACCAATCAGGATATAAGCACCCCTATGTTCACAGCAGCACAATTTACTATAGCTGAGATTTGGAAACAGCTTAAGTGCCCAACAGCAGATGAGTGGATTAATAAACCATGGTACATTGACACAATGGAATACTACGCTGCTGTAGAAAAGAAGGAACTTTTACCATTTGCAACTGCATGGATGGACCTGGAGAGCATTATGCTAAGTGAAATAAGCCAGTCAGAGGAAGACAAATATCACATGATCTCACTCATACGTGGGATATAATGATCAACATAATTTGATGAACAAGAATAGATCCAGAGACAAATGGCGGGGGGGGGGGGGGGGGGGGGCGGGGGGCGCGGTTAGAGAGCAACCAAAGGACTTGAATGCATGCATATTAGCATAAACAATTAACACAGTCACTGGGGCAGTGGGGGCTTGCCTGGGGTGGCAATGGCTGGGGCGGGGGGGGAGGCCAATTGGGGGAAAATGAGACATATGTAAAACTTTAGACAAAAATAAATAAGTAAATAATAAGAAATTTAAACTTTACAATGATGTTTCATAAATCTGTAGCATTTATACTTCTACAAGTGCCAAAGCTGAAATTGCACTAAGACTTTAAGGGAGTACCTTGTCTTTTTATGGAAATGTCCTCTTCTTTTAAAATAGTTCTTTGAAGTGGAGATCTGAGGACCAAACTGGAATTACAGCTAAAATATACAGGAGCGATTTTCAAACATTTTCCTCTCATGGAATACTTAAACTAATTACCAAAATTCTGCACACACACCAAAAAGCATATTTCCTGCCAGTTTGACAAAGCTAATGTATATAATGTTTAGTCACTAATGCCAAACAGGTATTCGTCCGTTGGCTATTGCCTTTTTTTTTTTCAATCTGAGGCAGTGCTTCTCAACCTTTCTACTACCGCGACCCTTTAATACAGTTCCTCATGTTATGGTGACCCCCAACCATAAAATTATTTTCGTTGCTACTTCATAACTGTAATTTTGCTACTGTTATGAATCATAATGTAAATATCTGCGTTTTCCGATGGTCTTAGGCAACCCTGCTAGCGGTTCTCAAACTGTAGGTTGTGCCCCACAGTTTGAGAACCGCTGCTGTAGAGCCAGTGCACTCCCATAGGGGGAGCGCACTCCCACAACTGACAATTGTGCACTCGCACAGGGGAGCGCCACTCAGCCAAAAGCCGGGCTCACAGCTGGTGAGCGCAGGGGCGGGAGCCTCTCCCACTTCAGGGGCAGCACTAAGGATGTATGACTGCTGGCTTAGGCCCACATCCCCTGAGGGCTCCTGGTCTGCAAGAGGGTGCACAGATCTTATGCACTGGGCCCCTGGTGTGTGTGTGTGTGTGTGTGTGTGTGTGTGTGTGTGTGTGTGTGTGTGTGTGTGTGTGTGTATATAATTGGAATCCCCAAAGCAGGTTGGAGGAGGAGGAAATGGTGATACAAAATATTTCCCAAATATTAACCAAAATGAAGACACTGGAGCAACACCTATAAAGGGCTGAAAGAAAAATATTGTCAACATAGAAATCTTTTAATGATACAGACTTTTTCTGTCATATAAAACCTGAGAATATTCCTCCCCTGCAAAGCTGCACTACAAAATTGTGAGAAGAAGTCCCTCCCACAGAAGAATGATGGGACCCAAAGAAATCTGATACTACTAGAGAGAACGAAGGTCTCTAGAAACAATAACTAGATGGGCAAATATAAAATCATTTTCTCATTTTAAAAATGGCACTAAAATAAGAAAAATAATAACAGGATGAAAAGTTCTGGAAATGGATAGTGGTGGTGATGGCACGGCCTTGTAAATATACTTAGTGCCACTGAATTGTACACTTAAAAGGATTAAGTGGTAACCTTGTTATACTTTAATTTTATTGTTGACACTTTTATAGCTGTCCCCATTCTCCCCTCTTTGCCCACCTCCACCCAGCCCCCAGCCCCAGCCCCCATTCCTTCTGGCCATCTCCACACTGTTGTCTGTGTCAATGGGCTATGCATATATGTTCTTTGGTTAATACCTTCCCCTTCTTTCATCCAGTCCCGCCTCCCCCAACCACGCTGCCAGCTGTAGGTCTGTTCCCTGCACCCATGCCTCTGTTTCTATTTCGTTTATCAGTTCATTTTGCTCATTAGATTCCACATATAAGTGAGATCATATGGTATTCGTCTTTCTCTAACTGGCTTATATCACCTAGCACCCTAATCTCCAGGTCCACCCATGCTGTCACGAAAAGTAAGACATCCTTCTTTTTATGGCCATGTATATCCCATTGTGTAAAGGTACCAAAACATTTTTATCCACTCCTCTACTGATGGGCACCTGGGCTGTTCCCACATCTTGGCTGTAGTAAACATCGCTGCTGTGAACAGAGGGTGCACGTATTCTTCCCAAGTGGTGTTTCAGGATTCTTACGATATCTTCCCACAAGTGGGATCACTGGGTCTATATATATATAGAGAGAGAGAGAGAGATTAAAAATGGAACTACCTTTTGACCCAGTGATCCCACTTGTGCTTAGGCGTATATATATATACGCCTAAGCGACCATTAGGACTGAATGACCAGAACGACCAGTTGGTATGATGCACACTGACCACCAGGGGGCAGATGCTCAATGCAGGAGCTGCCCCTGGTGCTCAGTGAGCTCGCACAGCCAACCTCCTGCAGCTGGTGGCGGCGTTCAGCATCTGTTCCTTCTGCGCCCGGCTGGCGACTGTCACCTCCTCTCCCGACCCCGCCAGGGCCTTCAGTCCCAGGCTGGGAGGGGAAACCAGGGGTGGGTGGCGGTGGACACGGCTCTTTCCCAGGGAGGCTGAGGGCCGGCGCCCTCCTCGGGGCCAACCTCCCATGCCCTGTCCCTTCCCCTGGCCAGCAGTCCCCCATCAGCCTGGCTCTGATTGGCTCTGATCACTTACCAGGCCTAGGGACCCCACCTGTGCACAAGCTCGTGCACCAGGCCTCTAGTTTTTTAAATAAAACTCCTTATGTTGTCCACAGTGACTGCATCAGTCTGCATTTCCTCCAACAGTTCACAAGAGTTCCCTCTTATCCACATCCTCTCCAACACTTCTTTATTGATTTATTGATGATAGCCATTCTGGCAGGTGTAATGTGGTACATCCTTGTGGTTTTAATTTGCATCTCTCTGATAACTAGTGACTTGGAGTATTTTGTCATTTATATATTAAACATCTGTATGTCCTTTGTGGAGAAGTGTCTCTTCGGGTCTTTTCCTGTTTTTATTTGAATTGTTTGTCTTCCTGGTGTTAAGTTGCATGAGTTCTTTATATCTTTTAGAAATTAACCCTGTATCAGATATATTATTGGCAAATATGTTCTCCCCATACAATATGTTTCCTTTTCATTTTATTGATGGTTTATTTTGCTGTGCAGATGTTTTTTAGTTTGATGTTTATTTGTTTTATTTGTCTATTTGTTTATTTTTCCCTAAGTTTCCCTGGCTCTAGGAGACATATAGGAAAAATGTTTTATTGCCTATGTAACAGGATTTTTACGGTTTTGTAACTTACATTTAAGTCTTTCATCCATTTTGAGTTTATTCTTGTGTAAATTGGAGATCTAGTTTGGGGGGTTTTTTTGCCTGTACCTTTGCAACATTCCCAACACTAATTATTGAAGACACTCTTTTTACTCCATTGTATGCTTTTGCCTCCTTTGTCAAATACTAACTGCACATAAAGGCGTGGGCACTCTGTTCTGTTCCATTGATCTGTATGCCTGTTCTTGTGCCAATACTACAGTTGCTTTGTAGTATGGTTTGATACCCCCTATTATGATCCCTCCAACTTTGTTCTTCTTCCTCGAGGTTGATGAGGCTATTTGGGTCCTTTTTGTTCCAAATATAATTCTGGAATATTTGTTCTAGATCTGCAAACTCTGCCATTGATATTTTAATAGGAATGGCGTTGAATGTATAGATTCCTATGGATACTGTGGACATTTTAATGATGAACGTGACATTTAAATCCATGAACGTGGTACATGCTTCCACTTATTTGCATCTTCCTCCGTTTCTTTCTGCAGTGCCCTATAGTTTTCCAAGTGCAGGTCTTTTACCCGCTTGGTTAAATGTAATCCCAGGTACCTTATTTTCTTGTTGCAATAGTAAGTGGGATTGCTTTCCAAGTTTCTCTTTATGACAGTTTATTATTGGTGTATGAAAATGCCACTGATTCTGAAGATTAATTTTGTATCCTGCTACTTTGCAGAATTTGTTAGTTAGATCTAGTAGCTTGGTGGTGGAGTCTTCAGTGTTTTCTACGTACAGTAGCATGTCACCTGTGAATAATGGCAGTTTTACCTCCTCTTTTCTAATTCGATGCATTTTACTTCTTCTTCTCCCGTGTTTGCTGTGACTAGAACTTGCAGTATTATGTTGAATGAGAGTGCTGAAAGCTCACATTCCTGTCTTGTTCTTGTTCTTAAGGCAAATGCTTGTAGTTTTTACCCATGAGTATGATGTTAGCTGTGTTTGTTACATATGGCCTTATTATATTGAAGTATGTTCCCTCTATTCCCACTTTGCTGAGAGTTTTTATCATAAATGGGTACTAGATTTTGTTAAATGCTTTTTCTGCATCTATTCATATTATCATGTGGTTATTATCCTTCGTTTTGTTTATGTGGTGCATCACATTTATTCGTTTGTGGATATGGTACCACCCTTGCATCCCCAGAATAAATCCCAGTTGATCATGATGTATGATCTTTTTTTCTTTAACCCTTCCGCAAGTGTATATTTTTTTGTTGATGAGAGAGAGAGAGAGAGAGAGAGAGAGAGAGAGAGAGAGAGAGAGAGAGAGAGAGAGAGAGAAACATTGATGTGAGACAGAAACAGGAATTAGTTGCCTCTTTTACGAACCCCAACCGGGGACGAAACCCACAACCTGGATATGTGCCCTGACTGGGAATTGAACCAGTGACCCTTCGGTGCACAGGACAACCCTCCAACCAATGAGCCACACTGGCCAGTGATGTATTATCTTTTTAAGACCTGGACCTGGTTTGTTAAGATTATATTAGACCTATGTTCTTTCTTTGTAGTGTCTTCAGCTGGGTTTGGAATTAGGATAATGCTGGCCTCCTAGAATAGCTTGGGCATTTTCCCTCCTCTTAAATTTTTCAGAATAGTTTCAGGAGGGGTAAGTGTTAGTTCTTCTTTCAGTGTTTGGTACAATTCACCTATGGAGCCATCTAGTCCAGGACATTTACATGTTGGGAGTGTTTTTATTACTACTTCAGTGTCACTGGTTGTAATCTGTCTATTCAGATTTTCTGATTCATCCTGATTCAGTTTTGGAAGGTTATATGTTTCTAGGAATTTATCCATTTCTTCCAGATTGGCCAATTTGTAGGCATATAGCTGTTCATAATATTTTCTTTCAATCCTTTGTATTTTTTTGTATTTGTCCTCTTTCATTACTTTTTTTTTTATTGATTTCAGAAAAGAAGGGAGAAAGAGAGAGACAGATGATGAGAGAGAATCATTGATTGGTTGCCATTCTGGGGAATGAGCCTGCAACCGAGCATTTTCCCTGACCAGGAATCAAACCATGACCTCCTGGTTCCTAGGTCCACACACGACACTGAGCCATGCTGGCAGGCATCCTCTTCCATTTCTGATTTTGTTTATTTGGGTTCTCTTTTTTTCTTAATGAGTTTGATTAAAGGGTTATCAATCTTGTTTATTTTTTCAAAGAACCAGCTCTTGGTTTAATTGATCTTTCTTGTTACTTTTTCAGACTCTTTTCCATTTATTTCTCCTCTAATCTTTATTATTTCCTTCCATTTACTCACTTTGGGCTTTGTTGTTGATTTATTTCCAGTTTTATTTAAGGCCACTTTAGATTGTTTATTTGAAATGTTCCTTGTTTTCTGAGGTCGGCCTGCTTTCTCTGTATCCTGTAGATTATGGCTCATTGTGTGCTCATTTTCATTTGTTTCTTCCTTGGATTTCTTCCTTGATCTCGTTGTTAACCCATTCATTGTTTACTAACATGTCATTTAAATTCCCTGACTTTGTGTGCTTTTTACATTTTTTTCTTGGGGTTGATTTCTTGTTTTACACAATTATGGTCAGAGAAGATGCTTGATATAATTTTAACCTTCTTAAATTTATGAAGACTTTTTTTGTGTCCTAACATGTGGTATACTGGTATTCTAGAAAATGTTGCATGTGCACTTGAAAAGATGGTTATTCTTCTGCTTTGGGGTAAAACGCTTTATTTTTATTTCCATTTGCATGGAATGTCTTTTCCCATCCCTTTACCAGGTTTCCAGGTAGATACCCAGAAGAGGGATTCCTGGGTCGTGTGGTAACTCCATTCTTAATTTTTTGAGGAAGCGCCACAGTGTTTTCAGTAGTGGCTGTACCAGTTACAGGTCCACCAGCCGCGATTGAGAGTCCTTTTTCTATACAACCTCTGCAGCCTCATCACTGGTCTTGTTGCTACTAGCCATCCTAACAGGTGTGAGGTGCGATCTCATTACAGTTTTGATTTGCATTTCCCTCGCAGCTAATGAGGTTGAACTTCTTTTCATGTATCTGTTGACCATTTGTATGTCTTCTTGGGAGAGGTGTCTGTTCAGGTCCTCTACCCATTTTTTAATTGGATTGTTTGCTTGGTGTTGAGTTTTGTGATTTCTTTATATATTTTGGTATTAACCCCTTGTGGGAGCTGTGTTTGCAAATATCACCTCCCATTTGGTCGGTTGCCTCTTTGCTTGGTTGCTGGTTTCTTTTGCTGTGCAGAGCATTTTAGTTTGATATGGCCCCATTCACTGATTTTTGCCTTTTCTTCCCTTTCCTTTGGGGTCAAATTCATTAAGTGTTCTCTACAACCAAGTTCCATAAATGTATTGCCTATGTTTTCTTCTATATAATTTATTTTTCCAGATCTTTGATGCACTTTGAATAAATTTTTTTAAAATATATTTTATTGATATTTTACAGAGAGGAAGGAAGAAGGATAGAGAGTTAGAAACGTCGATGAGAGAGAAACATCGATCAGCTGCCTCTTGTACACCGTCACTGGGGATGTGCCCACAACCAAGGTACATGCCCTTGACCGGAATCGAACCTGGGACCCTTCAGTCCGCAGGCCGACGCTCCGTCTGCTGAGCCAAACCAGTTAGGGCTGAATAAATTTTTGTACATGAGAACCAACTGCAATCTACTTCCATTCTTTTGCATGGGTCTCTCTAAGTTTTCCAGCACCATTTATTGAAGACATCTCTTTCTCCATTGCTGGCTTCTTTGTCAAATATTGCCCATATACATGTGGTTTTATTTCTGGGCTCTGAATTCTGTCCCGTTGATCTCTGGAACAGTTTTTCTGCCAATATCATGCTGTTTTGATTATCATAGCTCTGTAATATAATTTGAGGTCACACAGCATGAATCCTCTGGCTTCATTCTTTTTTCTCAGGATTACTTTGGCTATTCAGGGTCATGGGTGGTTCCATACAAATCTGATGACTTCTTTTTCTATTTCTTTAAAAAAAGACATTGGTATTTTAGACCTAACCGGTTTGGCTCAGTGGATAGAGCGTTGGCCTGAGGACTAAGGGGTCCCGAGTTCGATTCTGGTCAGGGGCATGTACCTTGGTTGTGGGCACATCCCCAGTAGGGGGTGTACAGGAGGCAGCTGATCAATGTTTCTCTCTCATCGATGTTTCTAACTCTCTATCCCTCTCTTCCCCTCTGTAAAAAATCAATAAAATATATATATTTTTAAAATGACATTGGGATTTTAATGGGGATTGCATTAAATCTGTATATTGCTAGGGGTAATATGGCCATTTTAACTATGTTGATTCTTCCAGTTCATGAATATGAATTATCTTTCCATTTATTGTGTTTTTTTCCAATCTCTGTTAATAACGCTTTTGGTATATGAGTCTTTCACATCTTTTGTTAAGTTTATTCTTAGGTATTTTATTGTTTTCGGTTGCAATTTCAAAAGAAATTGTTGTTTTTTGTTTTAATTTTTCATTTCCTTTTCTGAAGTTTCATTGTTAGTATACAAATAAGCAGACACAGACGATGGTATGGTGGTTACAGAGGAAACGAGGTTGTGGGAGTAAAGGGGCCAAATACATGGTGGCAAAAGGTGACTTGACTTCGGGTGGTGGCACACAACGCAACATACAGAGCATGTACCATAGAGATGTACACTTGAAATCTACATGATCTTATTTATCAATATCACCCCACTAATTTAATAAAAAATAAAAAATGAATCCCTAGAGAAAGCCTAAGGACATAATCAACCTATAAAAATTTATGCAAAATATTTCGTACATAGCTTTAACAATAAAAATTGAAGTAACTCTAAACATGCAATATAAAATAAATGGTATATACATGAGGAATATTATGTATTCACTTAAATTTTATCTATAAGTTTTATACTATGGGGAGATAATTGTGCCAAAATGTATAAAATAAAGAATATACTACATTGTATTTCACTATAAATTCACCTCCTGAAGAGCACATTCTACAGCAAGAACTGGAAGCGTATATGCTAAAATGTTAATCATCGTTCAGGGTAGTGAGACTATGCATATTTTTTCTTTTTCACATTTCAGAATTTGTCTCAAATAATAAAGAGGTATTATTTTGAGAATGAGAAGAAAGGTAAAAACTACAAAAACATTTTTGTGGAAAAATGTATTCATATAGCTGCTCAAATTTCAACCCAAAGTGTATGCATTTATGCTCTCAACTAAGTCCATCAGGTAGTTTTAAATATACTCTTATGAGAGTCAGATGATTCAGTTCCCATAATCCCGGCAGGTGATTTATTCCAAAGTATAACAATCAAAAAACTTGAAACTTAACTGCAACTTTTTGGTTTCTATTTGAATCCATTATGAATTAGTGAGTTGTACGAATACGTCTATTTATATCACATTCTAACTCTCTTTTACTGAGCAACCAATTCCTTTCATCTTTACCTTCTTGTGTTTTCTTATTTATTGTCTCTTGATTATTTTATTCTCTATCATCGCAAGTTCTTGGGGTGCTACTTTCCAATTTATTGTATCCTGACTGTACCTCACAGTGGATCATTTCCTCATGAAGTCTATAGATTTAATTGTGAGCACATCTTTAGCAAGGTGCATTGGTGTTTTAGATGTTCCGTGTGTCTTGACTCATAAAAGTGTACCCTAGGGAGATTGTGTATTTGTTCTGTCAGAGCTCTTGGGAATTCCATGCCAT
This sequence comes from Corynorhinus townsendii, assembly GCA_026230045.1. Lineage (NCBI taxonomy): Eukaryota > Metazoa > Chordata > Mammalia > Chiroptera > Vespertilionidae > Corynorhinus > Corynorhinus townsendii. The sequence continues at coordinate 87,514,298 of JAPDVU010000006.1, forward strand.
TCAGGACCCATTTTTATACTAATATCTGGGCTTCAGAATTTCAAACCATGTGTATGACCAGTATTAGTTCAGATCTTATACCTTTGCGTGGGGTTTTAATTTCTCAGAGGAGTCCCCTTCTCATGCACAAAGCTCCTAAGGCGCAAACTAGTTTGAGACTATGGATGTGGTCTGTCTAGTGCTCTTGTCACAGAGGGGCCAGCTCTCTAGGAGGCTGGTCTTAGCCAGCTGTCTTAGTTCTGGCCACTTGCCTGGTGTGGGCCTTCATTAGGCCTCCATCCTGGTATGGATACTAAAATTCCAGCCCATGGTCATTCATACCTCTGTCTGGCATCAGTGCACTCGGGAATGCTTGGCCATGATTTCATAATGGCATAACTTTGTTTTTGAGTTCCATCTTCTGTTATGACCCTTAAATATTTCTTTTCAGAAAACAAACTTACTGCATTCTATACAGAATCCTGATGTTTAGAGTGGGAACAGTTCTGCACAACTCTTTAAACATTTGGAGTGGGAAGCGTGGCCTCAGCTGCGTTTTGAGTTGAGAAAGTTTCCTAAACAAGACTTTCCCAGACCATATTATTAGCACCATTGGTGTATTGCCATCTATTTTGAGGAGATACACAGACATTAGCCATTAACAACTCTTAGAGCATCAATGTTTTTCAAGTTTTTACCCTTTAAAGTAAATTCAAATCTCTTCCTATTTGATCAATGATTCTCACTTTATGAAATTCTGTAGGGTGGAAGTGTTCTAAATATGTCATCTTTCAGGTGTGGAGGTTGGAGAAAAAAAAAAAGCTAGGACGTTACTCTGGACTGTAATCATCACCCTCTTAGGTGTCATCTGAAGGCACCCTCCACAGCAAGTTATTATCAAATTAGTCTTTAAGAGTAATTACCGTGCTTTATAACAAGCAGAAAATGACATTTACTTTCTGTATCTTTTTCAAAATTTTCCTTTTCATTAATCAAAAGTATAGTTTCTTCAAACACATAATTTCTAAAGTACCTGAAATGGCTGCCTAGTTACCATAAGAGGAAAATGAATTGGATCTCTTCCTCATGACAAGTCCATTCCTAAGCCTAAACAAACAGCCCAATAAGCAAAACTGACGCCTACCTTATGGGGCATTCCTCACCGTGCCTCTTCTCCATGCCAGTGGCCACTCCTGCTCCTGAGATCTCTGGCATTGGCACCATGTTCTCCATATCGGTAGGAGAAATATGAAGTGTGGAGGGGTTGGGTACCAGTAGGCACAACACGGGGACGATACATTGGTAGGTTTTGATTTTTATCTACATCACTGAGATGCATTTTCTTCAATTATGTGACACCTAAACAGAGTAATGGTAGGAATTATCTTTCAAAATCAGAATTTGTTTCTGACTGTGTAGGACATCACCAAGACCTTTGTAAGCTCTGTTTGTCATTTGTCACAGCACTGGCTTTAAGAGATTTTTCTAAGGAAAGGGTAGGGAGTTATTGCTCATTTTACAGCAGAAGCTGCCCAGTACTACAGGCCATCTGGTGTCTGCTGGGCACTCCTGGAGCATCCAGGCTGGCACTGATCTGAGACCTTTCTTCATGCAAGTTTTCCCTTTTCATCAAAGGTCTTTATTCAGTGATTCTTTCTAAATGTTCCTTCTTTTTGCCCAATAGGTGGGTCTAACCCTCTTATTCCAATTCCATATCTCACCTCCACCACTAATGAATTTCCCACATGTATCGTCATCCTTTTGACATTCTTCCTATAAATGCTGACGCTGACTAATATGTAGCTTGTAGAGTAACAGCATGCTTGTGTAAGATTCCCAGAACTGCCCTGGCTGGTGCTGGTCAGTGGTTAGAACGTCCACCCTTGAACCAAAGGGTCACGGGTTCATTTCCAGTCAAGGGCACATAACAGGGTTGCAGATTTGAACCCTGCCCTGGTTGGGGTGTGTGCAGGAGGCAATAAATGTGTCCCTCTAATCTTGATGTTTTTCCTCTCTCTTCCCCTCCTTCTTCTTTTATGCTCTCTATAAAAATTAATGGCAAATATATCCGCAGGTGAGGATTAAAAAAAAAATCCTAGGAACTAAGTTCAGAAGATACAGACCCCGACCTTCAATCATCCCAGTTTGGAGTTTTGCTGACCTTCAACTGCAGAACCAGGATGAAGTAGAGCCAGGAGGACCAAGACCAGGAGGACCGAGACCAGGAAGACCAAGACCAGGAGGACCGAGACCAGGAGGACCAAGACCAGGAGGACGAGGACCAGAAGGACCAGGACCAGGAGGACCAGGACCAGGAGGACCGAGACCAGGAGGACCGAGACCAGGAGGACACACGCAAGGCCATCACTTGACCAGTTTCAAGATGTATTGGAATGGACTGTGCACGGCTGGATGCAGAGAACTTTTCAGTCCCCTCCCCTTGATATCTTTGTTTGCTTTCCCTCTCCTTCCTCATGCAAAGCCCAGCCTGCACTGAGATGTTGGGATGGACTTTGTGACAAGAGCCTCCCCATCTTCTCGTCAAGCACTTGAATAAACCACCTTTCTTTTTTTATCAACATCTGTCTCATGAGTTTGCTTTCATGGTCTCAGGCTCCTGAACTTGGGTTGTGGTTAAAAGTGGTAAACATGATATGCTGAGCCAGCCAGGATACATGGACCTTGGTAAGTCCCAGTGGGCTCATCCTGGGTTCTCAGAGGGTTGTGGCAGGCTGACTCCATGGCAGGGACGGCAGGAACTTCCTAGCAGCTGCCAAGAGCGTTTCATGAAACTCATGGATATCTTGCTCTCCCTCTCAAGGCATCAGCCACCTGAAACGCTTAGCTGGTGAAAGGAAACGCATGTCTGGGAGTCAGTGGACTCCAAAGCTGGGTAACGTCTGGTGTGCACACCAGCAGACACTGCCCCGCAGTCTGGGATTCTTTGAATCCTTTTGGATTCCCTGGGAATCAATAGGCACTGCGTGGTGGCAGGCACGGCTCAGGGACTAAGAAAAATCCCAGTTCCCAGGTGTGGGATTTGGTCGGAGCACTCTTTTGGTTTTGGTATTTGAATTTTGGTATATTGTTAGCTCTTCTTCTTGCCTACCTCTTGTAGGGTGTCTTACTAATTGTGTTCTTGATTTGAAATATTATTACTTGAAGAAACTTGCATAGGAACCATACTGCTATAGAGTTGCTTGCTCCTTCCTGTTTGTCTAATTGCAATTTTGTGTCTAAACCTTGACTGTTAAGCATGGGGCCTCCGTGTCAGTACTGAGTGGCGGCCCCCTGGTGGCATTCTGGCCACAAGTGGGCCACCTGTGGTTATGAGCCAATGGCCAAGAAAAATATGAATTTTTTAATTGTAACACAGCTTGGCCCATCTATATTTTGGGGTTTGAAGAGTGATGGCCCCTAAATAGTTCTTCAAACTACTATACTATGTTGCAGTTGAAGTTGCTTTGCCAAAGGCCTCCTAAGTGTGATATGGTCTGTTGTATGCAAGCTTTCATGTTGTTACCTCTTAAGAATTCTGCTCAGAAAGATCTAGATTAGTGGTTCAAAGTGGGGGGAAAGTACTTACTTCCCTCCCAGACAGTAAAATTCACGAAGAAAGAAGTCTTTTAAACACTAAATTTTCCTCTTTGAGGTCTGGGAGCTGTGTCAGTCCAGGGAACAATGGGGAAATTAATGCCACCCCCAAACCCCATGCCAACTGTACATGCAGCTGGAGTGACTGCCCCACCTCCTGAATGTGAAGGGAATAAAATGGTACTTTTAAATGCAAGCTGCAGGGCCTGATATCCCTCCTGTCGTTTCCCAGCTTCCTAGACATTGTCAAGGTCATGTTATCTCTGTTATGCCTCTTTAAATATGTGAGTGTATCTGTCAATGAAAAAAACCTGTTTCTGAAAATTATGAAATGTATTGTTTTTAGTTGTCACTAAAAATAAAAATGTCTAAGAACTTAGAATTCTAATTAAGTTGTAAAAAAAGTATATGCTTTTGACAATAAAAAGTATAACTTACAGCAATACTTTTTAAATTGGAAGAAAATAAATTGTTCTCTAGTTAGTTATTTCTGAAGGAGTTAAGAAAAAACAAACGGAGCGTGACTAAGAGAGACACAGAGGTTCATGGATGTCACAGAAGATTGGTCCAAGTTGCATAGGGTCTTTGCATGTCAAGGAAGGATTGTGTAGAGGTAAGAAGCAAAAAGAGAACAAATAAAGGAAATTAAAAATTAAAAAGAATTTAAAATTAATATTACATGAAGAGAGGACAATGAAGGAGGAATACTCATGAAGGGAAATGGAAATGGGGGAAAATAAGAAACAACAAAAAAAGGTACTTAGATAGTAAAACTGAGTGGTAATTTTAATGGCAAATGAAAAGGCCAGGAAGCTCCCGTTCATTTTTCAAAACCAATTGTAATTTCCCCATTGGAATCCCAGGTACAGCTGACAATCAGGAACCAATTAATTGCTTTCTTAGTCTGATATGCTTTCATTTCTAATTCTAAATGTTATCTAAAAATGTTGTTATAAAAAAAAGCGAATTCCTTTGTCAATTGCATTATAATCAAATCTATAACCATGGCATTTTAATTTTTTTTGTCATTTAAACACAGTCATTATTTAACAAGTCAAAAGATGTAACATTGCATTTGTAAAAATGTTACATCTTTTGACTTATTCTAAATATGAATTTCTAAGAATCAATTTTGAGATCATACCTTTAAAATAAATAAAGATTTATAGAACTCTAAGAAGTAACTGGAGTCATAGAAATATGTCAAGTAATCAAGATAAACAAGAACTGATTATGGGACTGAATAAACTGAAAATAACAATTGTTTATTACTTTGTTCAAAATGGTGGTCATTTTTAAATTTTTTCTTTGTTTTCTTAGAGCAATTTGATGAATGACCTTAATAGGCAATATTAAAATATTTATATTTTTCTCCAGACTTGATCCCTCCAGAATTTAAAAATTCTTACTAAGTGACTATTCTTATTTTCATGGCATTATGTTTGTTTGCATGAGTCCAATAAGAATCCAATTCCTTCATAACAGAACAATTGTAGTTTTATTAACCAGGACTTTGACTGGAATGTTATGTTTGCAAAAGTCATGCATAGACTCTGTCTATCAGCAAAAAACTTTAAAGAATAAAGATTGACTTTAAAGCCAAGAAAAGTCACTTGGAAAAATGCCCTGGTACCTTTCCTGGGAAATGACAAGGAAAGACCTGAAGACATTTTGGTGAACTCGAAACATGAGGAGTTTACCTAAACCTGTAGGTATCAAAGCCTGATGGCAACTGGGTGGCTTGCCTTTTTGCCCTGAGAGGTTATTTAAAATTCAATCTGAATATTTCTAGTAAAATTCTAGCAAAACAGATTTTTAAAAGCCTATATAATGAATTGCTCTACCTATTCTGTTTATACAAATAATAAGGCTAAATTGAAACTGGACTTAGTACACTAAATGAATTGGTTTTAATTTGACTGTTTAATAAAAATAAGAATACTTTTTAAGAAAATAAGTTTCAATAAAATCTATAACACACAATTATAAATATTAGGCTAATTCAGTTAATTGTCAGTAAAATGTTTTCTCTTATAACCTAGACTAGATACTACATTTTTCTAGTTTTCTGAAATATTTTGGATACAACACTCTAACTTCCATGGAAATGAAAGAAAATTTTTAAGTTTCGACATTGTTTCTATAAATGTTGACTCTGACTAATATGTGGTTTTCAGATAAGCAGCATGTTTGCATGAGAAACCTAGGAGCTAACTTCAGAAGATACAGATTCTGACCTTCAGTCATCCCAGTTCCAGGAGATTTGTTGACCTTCAGCCTTAGAACAGGATGATGTAGAACCAAGATGACCAAGACCAGGATAAGACGTACCAGACCATCACTCGACCAGTTTCAAGATCCTTATTGGAATGGACTGTGCTGGCCTGCACATAGAGAACTTTCAACCCCCTCACCTTGATATCTTTGTCCTGTTTGCCTTCTCCCTCCTTATGAAATCCATGCCTGCACTGAGACGTTAAGATGGGCTTTGCAACAAGAGTCCTCCATCTTCTCAAGTGTCTGGCATTTGAATAAACTACTTTCCTTTTTCATCAATATCTGTCTCATGAGTTTGGCTTTCACGGTGGCAAGCAGCTGAAGGTGAGTTTCAGTTACATTATTACCATTAATCTTCTCCCTGTAATTCACAAAATGAGTCTACATGGGTTTCACATAAACCAACTACACGTTTATTACTTTGACTTGTGTTGACTATTGGCTACAGTAAGCATGTAAAACTCTTGTCTCATGGGCTGCATGTGGCCCACAACAAATATTTTTGCGGCCCAGCCAATGTAATGGTATATAAGAAATGTTTTAATAAAAATTTCATCACTTAATTTTTACAATATCCTGTTATACATAATTACTAATAACAAACTACAGCACTCAGTAATGACTGATTACTATAATCGTGTTGCATTTATTTCCCTTACCCACCTTACACTCAGGAGCACCATTTCTCTCCACTAATACTAGCAGTGAATATTTTAGCAACCGATTGCCATGTCATTAGTCTTGGACTGACTTGTGTGGTGTGCTCAACAGGAAATATTTCACTTTCGGAGAACAAGAAAAATAGGTTTATTTGCATTACGCTTATTAATTTGTGCAGTTATTCAGTATCTGGTACGCTAATGTTCAAGAAAAAATATTAATTGTTATTGAAATGTTCTCTTTTATGTCAACCATTACTCATTTATTTCAGCCCTTTGTATTCAGCATGTCTCTATCGAAATAAACCTACGTTTCTATGAAAGTTGAAGCTTTTGGTTTTTTTGCAGCCCACATAAACTTAAACTTGTTTATTTGGCCCATTTTAGCCTTTGAGTTTGACATGCTTGGTGTAGAGAGATGAGAAGCATTAACAAAAACAGAAGTTCAAAATGATGATGATATCAAGAGATAAGACACTGAACACCCTTTCAAATGGTATTTCTCCCCATATTTGGACCTTTTCAAATCTCACTATACTGAGGCGATCCTCAAAAAAAAGTAGTTTCCTTTTAATGATTGATAAATGGCTATGAATTCCTCAAATGGACCATGTGATGGTTAATTTTATATGTCAACTTGTCTGTGCCACGGGATAACCAGGTAGCTGGTAAAACATTATTTCTAGATGTGTCTGTGAGGGTGTTTCAGAAAAACATTAGCTTTACTTTAGTTACCTAAGGAAAGAAGGCCCACCTCCAGAAATGTGGGTGGGCATCCTCCAATCCATTGAGAATCTGAATAGAATGAAAAGGAAGAGGGAGGGCAAGTACTTGGCTCTCTCTTCTTGAGCTGGGACGTTCATTTCTCTTGCTTTCAGACTTCAGAGTTCCTGGTTCTTGGGCCTTGGAAACCCAGGACTTTCACCAGCCCCATCCAACCCCAATTCAAAGGCCTCTGGACGCAGGCTTAATTATGTTGCCCACTTCCCTGGTTCTCTACCATGTGGAGGGCTGATGGTAAGACTTCTCAGCCTCCACTCCACATGAGCCAGTTTCTATAATAAATTTCATACCTGTATTTATATATCCATATCTATTGATATCCTATTGGCTTTGTGTTTCTATTAGACAACCCTGACAGGCCATTTCTTCACCTAAAAAAAAAACCATTCTATTATAGGGAGAATATAAACCACACTTCAAAATATGATCTGACTTGTTTCTGTTTCTCTTTGTTTTCCATTTTCTTTCCTTCCTTCCTCTTCCTAAACAATTCAGTCCTAAATCAGTTAGGTGGGGCAAAGCAAGGCATGTGTCTATGGTAGTAGGGAGTGGAGTGGGCAGCCATGGTGGCCCAGTGTGGGATACCAGAGTCTGAGAAGAGAGAAAAGGGTGCCCTCAGAGAGGTAACCCATGGTCAGTGTCAGAGCCCCAGTGGAAAATAGAGGCCCTCGGATGCAGATGTGGCCAGATGTGTTGTGGGGGAGGTCCTAGCCTAAGCAGGGTGAGGAGCTAGAGTTGCCAGATTTAGCCCTCACCACCAAGAAAGCCAGAAAACAAAACAAAATACAAGACACCCAGTTACATTTGAATTTCAGGTAAATAATAATTTTTAATAAAAAATATGTCTCAAATCTTGCATGGAGTACTTATATTCTTTCTGAAATTCAAATTTAATGGGACATCCTGCATTTTATCTGGCAACTGTATGAGAAGGGCATTCACACAGGGGGTGCCTGGTGTGTGGGGTGAGGAGAGCATACATTGGGAAGGTGGGAGAGGCCCACAATGGGGGTTCAGGCCTGGGGCAGAGAAAAAGGGGCACTGGCACAGGAGATGGGGTAGCAGCAGAGGTGTGAGGTTCCTAAGGCCGCTGTAACCAATTACCACAAATATGGTCCCTTCACACAACAGAAATCTATTCTCTCATATCTGAAAGGCTGAGGTCTGAAGTCAAGGTGTCTGCAGGGCAGGGCTACATCTGACAGCTCCAGTGTAGAATGCTTTCTTGCCTCTTCCTTCCAGTGCAGGGGCTATAGGCACTCCTTTGCTTCTGGCTGCAGAACGCCCATGTCTGTCTTCCTGTGGCTTCTCCTCTTCTTCTGTCACTTTCCTGTGTGTGTCTTTTATAAATAAACCTGCCATTCAATTTAGGTAATCCAAGATCTTATCGTGAGCAATTGAACTTCATTACATCTGAAAAGCCCCCTTTTCCAAACGAGGTCACATTCACAGGTTCCGGGGGTGAGCATGTGGACATTTCTTTTGGGGGGCCACAATGCAATGCAGTACAGTTACATACAGAAAATTGATCAAGTAAGCAAATAGTTCACAGATGGTAGAAGCCTGGTTTCTCCTATTGGAGGATAATATGAAAAGGCACTGGGTTGGAATTAGTGTGGGTTGGTATGGACTCATGGTTTTCAATATGCATAGGTAAGCATAGGGGAATTCTAGATGTTAACACCTGCCTACGTATATGTGTGTTTGCTGTCCACTGGCCATCAGCATCCCAATAGCAATGAATACCTCTAGACCCCAGGTCTTGGCCTCTACATAACCATTTCCCATTAGAGAAAATCAGGTTTTTTTACTGAGATGCCTGATTCCAGGGTTGATGGAAGTAAAGTATAAGGTAACCTTAGTATAGCTGTTGTACTTAAAACAAAGGTGTGCAAAGAATCAAGGAGTCATGTTCAAAGGATTCAGGAGCCAGCTTGCATAGGCTACCAGTAGCCAAATCAAAGACAATTTAAACATCAACATAAGTAATTACAACAGCGAATTATAACAAAATGAATAAAACGAGAATCACAGTCCATGATGGCATAGATGAATGAGTGAATGAATGAATGAGAAATTTAATGAGATAGAGGCTAGTTTCATACTTTTAAAGTCTCTTCCAACAAAACATATATCAATTACAAACGGGGCAAAACGGATTAATTTTACAATAAAGAATTCTGGGAGACTCCAGAATTTGCCCAGCCCTCAGCCTTTGGAGCTCAGCTGACCTCCTCCCCACGTGGTACCCAAGGCTTCTAGCTCCAGGCCTGGATTCCCAACTGCTCCCGCCACAGGGGAGAGGCAAGCTTCCAGCGCCTTCGCCATGGGTTTGGTGGGCGCTGCCAGAGTGGCTGCCTGCAGTAAGCCGGGAGCTTCCTGGCCACCTGGTCATCACACCTGCAACAAAGGAGAGTGCCAGCCAGTGAACGCTGCTCCCCACAGTCAGCATCAGCCTCAGAGCGTGGGTGCTGTCACGGAGTCTGTCTCCTCCTGCAACCTACGGCATCCTTCTGCTTAGCACGCCCCCACGGCTTCCCTGTCAACCAGAGGAAAAGCCAAAGGTGAGGCCTCACCTGATGCGCCCTGTGTCCTCTCACACCTCCCTTCCATACACCTCCGCTTGCTCTGCTCCAGCCAGAGTGGCTTGCTCCTCACCGCCCCTCCAGTGTGCCTCTGGGCCCTGCACAGCTATTCTCTCTTCCTCTCACATCGGCATTGCTTAGTCCTCACTTTCAGGTCTCTGCTCAGTTGGGCCTTTGCAACATCTCTCTGCACTTCCCTCTGCCCGTTCCCGGCTTCATCTCTTTCCTCTCAATTGTCATCACCCTGTCGAACAGAGCCTCCAGGAGAGGGAGGCGACTGTCTTGTTTATTGCTATTTTCCTCATGCTCCCAAATTTGCCAAGCACATAGTAGGTGTTTATTAAATACTTGTTGTTGACTTTAAGAATGGCTGCCCTTGGAAAAGCGACAGGACTATACAACATAATAATAAAAGCCAGTGCCACCACCAGTGGTGTGCCTACTGTGATCAGGTACACGCTAGGCATTTATATCCTTGATGGCAAATCCTCACCAAACCTCTACCAGACAAGTGTCACTATCCCATCTCAGAGACTAGAAGACTGATGTTCAGAGAAGTCAGGCAACTTGTCTGAGGTGCCCTGTGTGTCCTGAGTCTGCCCATGCCCCCCTGGAGGCTGCTCATGAGGTGTAAACAAGCTCAGAGACAAGAAGGCACAGTCCAAGGCCAGGCCTGAGGAGGCGCTGCGAATGGTGTTGGGTCTCTGGGAGCAACAGACTAGGAAAGGGCATGACAAGCTGGGGAGTCACACCAGAGCTTGGGTGTATGTCTTGGGACAGTGGCCAAGGGAGTGAGAGAAAACCAATGGGAATTGAAACCCTCCCCATCCCCAAGAAGTGTGCCTTCACCGATCATCTGTTTCTTGTTCTCTTCTCACATAGTGGTGCGGTCTTATTGCCTCCCTCCAAAAGATGAGGGGACAGAGCCTCAGAGAAGTGGGAGGTAACCAAGAATCTGGACTAGAATCTGGCCTGCTGGCCTCCCAAGTTCAGCTCTGTCACTGCATGCAGGGCTCTGGGATTCCAGGACAACTTGTGAAAGCCCACAGCCCAGAGCAGGCCAATCCTCTGGGCCAATTCTGGCCATTTCTCTCCCTGGCACATGTACCTGCTTCCACATCTGAAGAGGTGAGCGAGCAGCATCTTGATCTTGGTCGCTAGCCTCTGTTCCTCCTGCCACTTGTCCTTGTTCTCTTCTTCCTGGTCAGAGACTGTCTGGCCCGCTGCTGAGCAGAATAGCTGCTCACCCACTGCTGGAGAAGCATGGGATGCAGGGACGTGGGACACAGGGAGGGGACCAGGCATCCCTCCCCAGAGGGAAGTATGGGCAAGAGGAGAGGTCCTGGCGCCATCTTGCCCTCCTCCACACAGCCTCTCTGCCCCCCACCCCCAGGCCCAGGGGGATGGAGCACCAAGGCAGGGGGGAGGCTCTTTCACACTTTCACATACCTGGCCCAGTGTGGAGCTGACCAATCAGAGCCTCCTCAGGTTTTACACGGGGACACTGGGAGAGAGAGGCCCTCTTTTTTTCTCTGCTTTCTAAGATGTCCATGTCCTCAGAAGTGTGCATTATTTCCATTTTAGGATGTGGTATTTCAGTCATGGAGGTCGAGGCCTCTTTGTGGTCTTCTTTAGGGGTGACCATCCAGCTCCTGCTCATGCACCTCTTCAATGATGAGGAGCTTACTCACCCCAACTCACTGGGCCCCAACTGGTCCTTGCATGGAACTAATGGGAGACAGATTTTCCCCACCCTGAGCCAGGACCTGCCTCCCAGGACTCCCCCATTCCCACTGGGTCTCTGTGCTCTCGGGCCTGGGAAAGCGGGGAGCTCAGCTAACTTCCCGCAGGAAAGGGCCCCTGTGAGCTCAGGAGGTGCAGCCTAGGCAGGCAGAGGGAGTGAGCTCTGTTTGGAGAGCAGATGGCCCCTCAGTGCAGACAGGGCCCTGGGAGCAGGACCGAGGGCACAGCCAATAGATGGTGAGCGTGCAGCAGGCTGCGTGTACAGGAACTGACCCTCATCCAGGGTCTGCTCCCAGAGCTGCTGCCTGACTGCCAGGATCGCTCAGGAGGGATCCGGTCCTCTGGGCCCACCACCCTCAGGTTTACTGCTCTTGGCTTCTGGCTCTCAGGTGGCTTGTAGTAAGGTTGGAAGCTGGGTGCCCTCTGACCTGTGGGCAGGGGGTAACACACAGGTGTCTAGGGAGAGGAGGGGGCTCAGCTAACTTCCCGCAGGAAAAGGCCCACGGTTTCCACTCCTATTCTGCACAAGTCAGCGGTCTATGCGTGCCTGGGGAAGACCCTGGGTTGCCTGTGGCTGACCCTACTGGCTCCCTACACAATGGCCAGCATGGGAGATGAGAATAGGGGTGGGACGAGAGTGGGTTGGAGTGGAATGGAGTGGGATAGGGACAGGATGAGAGTAGGCTGAAGTGGGGGACATGGGTCCTCTCTCTCCCCTTCTCTTCCTCTGTCCACTCAGGGCTCTCCAGCCCTGTGGCTGCTCAAAGAACCGTTCCCACCCCCGCCCCCCTCCACACACACACACACACACACACACACAGGCGCAGGCTCCATTACTGCCCTATGCTCTCTGCTCCTGGGTGCCCCTGCACCGCTAGGCAGCACACGCTACTGCTCTGCAAAGGCGGGCAGACCCTTCACCAGCTCTCCAGGCTGCTGTCCTCCAACTGCGCTAAGGGCTTGCTGCCCCCACCGTTTTGGAGCTGCCTTCTGGGCCTGAAGCGAGGGGCAGATCTTTCTCTCATTGTGCTCGCTCAGAGGGCCACGGGGCAGCCAGGACCCACGCGGTGCCGAGGTAGCCACAGAGGCGCTTGTGGAACTGGCAGAGGCGAGCTCAGGAGTCTCCGGTGCGCAATGCCAGGCCTCTTCCTCCTTGACATCCGTGCCCCCCTCGGTGGCCACCCCAGCGGCCACATCCCTGGAGGTCTTGGAGGGAAGCGTCCCTAGCAAAGCGCGAACGTCTGCGGGGGGGGGGAGGGGGGGGACCTCGGGCAGTCCAGGTGATGGAAGACCGGCTCTCTAGGCCCGTGGCCAGCACTGCTATCTCGTTCTCCGCGTCCTGGTCCAGCCCGTGGTGGTGCGCCAGGGCGCTCAGCAGCCCGTGTGTGTGCCCTGCAAGTCGCCGGTATGAGTCACCTGCGCGCCCACCATGCCAGCCTCCGTGCCCAGGCCTCTGGGCTCCATTGCTACCTCGCGTCTCTCCTCCAGGGCCTCCGCCCGGCCACTTCCAGGGAAACCCCATCTTGAAGGTGGGGACAGTGATGCACGCTATGCCACTTACAGGTCTAGGTATTAAGAGGCCTTGCAGCTTCCGCCTTTGCCTTCATGGAACCCTGCCCTGAGAATGCCACACGAGGCAGACAGTTCAGCCTGGGGGAGGGGCCGGGGCCGCGTGGAGGGTAAATGAGGTGCCCCCAGCCAATGGCACCAACTGCAAGACGTTTGCATGATGCCATTTTGGGCCTTCCAGCCCTGCTGACCCTCCAGATGAGTACAGGCCAGTGAGCGAGCCCAGGCAACACCAGTGAGAAACCATCCAGACGGCCCATTATTAACAAGGCCATCTTTGCTAAGGTGAGGTTATGGGCCCATTTCTTACCCCTGCCCTCATTCCCTCCCATGATGCTCTGGGTCTTGACCGGGATACCACCTCTCTCTGGGAAGCGGTTCCAAATCTTAGCTGTGCAATAAAATCTTGGCGGAAACTTTAAAACATAGGAGTTCTGTTCCAGTTATTTATTCTTATGCAATAAATCATCCCCAAACTTAGCAGCTTAAAACAACAATGGTGTACTTTGCTCATAATTCTGCAACTTGGGGAGGTCTTGGTTGAGGCAGCTGGTCTATGCCACACGCAGTGTCAGCTGGGGTGGCTCAAAGACTGGGAACTGGGGTCATTTGAAGTCTGGCACTCTCGCCACGTCTGGTAGTTGCGGCTGGAAGTCAGCTGGGACTGTTGCCCAGAACATCTACTTGTGTCTTTTCCATGTGGCTGTCTGTGCTCCCCCATGACCTAGTGGCTGGATTTTCTAGGATGAGTGGCCCCAAGAGAACAAGGCAAATTAAAGCAGGTCTTCAAATAATGTCGTTTTGTTCCATGCCATTTCCTTATAACGTGGATGCAACGCCGTGGGAACTTAACTGCTGTTGGTATCAGTTCGTCCATGATAAAATTGTTTTTGTTGTATTTCCTTCCACTTAAAGTCACAGAACTTATTAATGATGTCAAATGAGGACTTAACTGTACATGGTAGTTGCCTTACCTGGCCTTCGAAGTCACGTACTGTCACTTTCACCAGACTCTATTGGCTGAGGTGGTTACTAAGTCAGTCTGAGTTCCAGGAGAGAAGACTACACCCACCGCCAGATAGAAGGCGTGTTGACATGGCAGTGTAAGAAGAACATGAGGGAGGACATATATTGAGGTGGCTGTCTTTGGAAAACAATCTGTTACCAGTTCCTAAGGCCCAGCCCTCAGGACTGGAGGGAAGCCTCAGAATTAAAGTTTTGAAATGTTCCTGGATGGTTCTGATGCATTTCTAGGACCTGGCATTGGCTCTTTCCCCAGATCTATGGCCTCTCAATCCGAGCTCAGGGCTGTCCTAACAGGAGATGCTGGAGAGACTGGCTGCGGCCCTGGGTGATAAAGTGAGCGAGGACCCTTTGGAGGGAAACCAGCCGCAGGCCAGCAGATGGGACCTGACTAGCAGGAGGCCTGCTGCCTGCCCCAGGTATTACTGACCTGCCCTTGTTAATGGGCCTTTGGGAAGCTGTGGCTTTGATACATCCTAGTGCCTTTTTTTCCTAAGACCCTCTGTGCATCTCTTTACACTTCCTGGTCTATAGATGGAGCTCTCCAGGCTGCTGGTGGTACCTTACAGCATGGCATTCAGTGGTGAGAGTTTAAGGTCCGGGTTTTTCTTAGATTGATTGAACCTGAGGAATATGGAGGGCCCCAGTCAGTGGGCAGTATTCTGGAAGGAGCTGATCTAGGAAGGTGAGCTGGGAAGGCAGGAGACCTGGTTTCCAGCTAGAGCTCTGCCACAGTTTTACTCTTTGACCATGGGTCGGACATATCTCAGCTCAAAGCCACAGTTTTCCCAAGGGTTAAGTATGTGTGGACTGTCAGCTCTCATTCTCTTTTTTTAATATATTTTGATTGACTTCAGAAAGGAAGAGGGAGAGAGATAAAAACATCAATGATGAGAGAGAAAATCATTGATCGGCTGCCTCCTGCACGCTCCTCCTGGGGATGGAGCCCATAGCTCAGGCAGGTGCCCTGACCAGAAATCGAACCGTGACCTCCTGGTTCATAGGTCGACGCTCAACCACTGAGCCACGCCGGCCAGGCAGCTCTCATTCTCTTCAACAAACTACTGTTGGATGGTGCTACTCTCACTGACCAGAAAACCTAATGTGACACCCCGTTGTCCACAGTCTTATCCCCTGCCTGCCCTCCACAGCTATGTACCAGGGGCCCTACCCACCACTCCAGCCTCATCATCCCTTGCCTGAACTTGCCATGTGTTTTTATCCCTCTGGGCCTTTGCATATGCCGTTCCTCCTGCCTGGAATGCCTTCTCTTGCTTTTAGTACCTGACAAACTCTAAAATGTGGCTTTTGTCCTCTCCTTCATGAAGTCTGCCCCTGACCCTTCCTTCCAGTCACCTCTGCCATGTGCCCCTCTGCCCACCCCTTGGGTGTTCTCTGGCCTTCTACATGGAGAGCAGCTGCCAGGCTCTCTCAGCAGCAGGGGGAGAGGGGTGGTCAAAGTGGCAGTGGGGATGGGGAAGGACATTTTACAGCTGAGCCCAGGCTTTAGAGTCAGATGGTCTGAATTTCAATCCAGTGCTGCCACACACTCCCTGTGTGACCTCCGCCAATCGCTTCACCTCTCTAAGCCTCAGTTTCCTCATCTCTGGGTTGGACTCACAAGCAATAACAGAATTTTCATGCACTTTTAAAGACATCAGGGACAGAATGCAAAGTCTATGTGTGATGTTTGGGATGGGATGGGGGACCTGAGAGCCCATTGGTTCCTTTGCCTTTATCCCATCCTGTAAGTAAGGGTCAGGCGCTTTATAGGTGCTCACATTCAACGTAGGAGTTTTTTAAGGATTGAATGAATGAGCGGATGAATGATTCAACCAACTGGTTTCCGAATTTGGATACACCTACCAGTATTTGCCAGACTTTGTCTGTACAAGGAGTCTGAGATCAGTGGCTGAGGCAGGAAGCCCCGCCCCTCAGGGGAGCTGTCCCCGCCCCCCTTTATCCACTCCGTCTCCTAGCAACTGTCAACACAGTGGACCAGCCTGTCTCGCGGGCCTCCTCGCTCAGGCAGCCGCGCAGTGGCTGTGCTTGCTGACTGACGCCAGGGCCTGAGCCTGAGCTGCTGTCCATGCATCCGCTCGAAGGTACTCTGGGTGTCTTGAGGGGACTGTGTTTCCCACCCGCCCCCAACCCCTGCCCCACGCTGCATCCTTTCCTTAACTTTAGCCGGTTCGGCTTCCTTGTGTCTTGAGGCCCGCACTCAAAGCCCATTTGTGTCTTGCCTAGGGGTTCTCTCCAGTCTTTACCTGCCAGGCACTTGCACGTGCTGTCCTGGGGCCGGGTTTGCCGCTAACCCCAGGCCTCCCTGAGTGGAAGCGGGGCGGGGATTCTGCTCCCACCCCTTGTGGTTCCTGGTGAATGCATTTCCCTGGTAGGCATTCCAGAAGTGCCAAATTAATGCAGTTAGGGCTGGGGGAGGACAGAGACTCAAGTTGGAGAACCGGATGCTGCGTATGATCAAAATTACTGCCAGGACCATTCTCTGTGGTTCAGCCATTCATTGTCTAACTTTATTGAGTGCCTACTGTATGCCCGACAGTGTCTGAGGCCTTAGCCATTCAACTCTGAACAGGACAAGGGAAGGGAGGAGGGAGAATGGCGAACCTCCTGGGAGCAGAGGAGGGCGACAAAAGTGCCTTTCTTTTCTTCCAGCCAGGTGGGGCAAGGTGGGCAGCTCTCAGCAGCAAGCATGTCGCTGCATGCCTGGGACTGGGAAGATGAGGACGTGGAGAGCATGGGGCCCATGTCCTCCATGGGCAGCTTTTGCCGGTCCATGAGCGAGGGCGATGTGGAGGAGTACATGAATGCCAGGACCCAGGCCCTGGAGTCAGAGTCTGACCATCTGTACAGCAGCACCGCGTCTAGCAGCACTTTAAACGCTGAGGTGCCCCAGGTGGTCCCCTGCAAATTCATCATCTCACTGGCCTTCCCAGCGACTGTTGGTAAGCACTGGAGCAGAATTCCAGCACTCTATCAAAAGGGGGTGGACAGAGAGAAGCGTCGATCAGACCGTCAAACCTCAGAGGGAAGGTAGGGGAGGGTGGGGGTAAGGAGGAGAGGTCAACCAAAGGACTTGTCTGCATGCATATAAGCCTAACCAATGGACACAGACACCAGGGGGGTGAGGGCATGAGTGGGGGTGGAGGGGGCCGAGGGGCAATGGGAGGATAAGAACACATATGTAATACTTTAATCAACAAAGAAAAAAATCAGAAAAATAATAAAATAAATAAAGGGGGTGGACTAACGGCCTTCTGCCAGGAGTTTAGGATACACATGCTCCCTCCCTGCTCTCCCAAGGAGGGTGGTAGATTCCAGGAGCAAAGATCAGGAAAGAAGGTGCAATTTTATGAGGCCCACAGTGGCTGTGGGGTCTTCACATACTTAATCCACTCAATGACCCTAAGAAGTAGATGGTGTTGTATCTGCTTTTTGCAGATGAAGAAATGACAGCGAGGTTAAGGCCTTGGGTCCCATAAGCTAATTGGGCATCACCTAGTTTCCTTATTTAAAATGCAGGTTCTCGGGTGTATGAGTCTCCGAGTATAAGGGTATGTTGATGAACTACTGCTGCCACAATGCTGTGTAAGAGACCCAAAGAAGCTCCCTGATCCATTGGCTTCAACCAGAAACCCCTTGTTCTTCTGGATCACAGGGTCGCTGCTCCAGCCTGAGCTCCCTGCAGTAGCTCAGCTGTGTTTCACGTGTCTGTCACCTTCCTTCTGGGCACATGGGTGGATCCAGACACATTCATATTATGGAAGAGCAGAGGGCCAGCCCAGTCACCATGCACTCAGTCTTCTGGCACCTCCCACCTGCTAACATTTTATTGGCCAAAGCAAGTTATCTGGTTGTATTCCAAGATGAGGGGCAGGAAAAAAGTACTCCACTTTTATATATCCTTTTTGTCTACGTAAACTGTACCCCCACACACCATGATGATTAATTTCCGTTTCTCTTTATAGCTGTCAACAGTGGGCTTCAGCTATTTTGGAGGCTACTTGCTTAGGTGTCTACCATGTTTAGAACTGATCAATCTTCTTGGTGAATTGAACTTTCTGTTCTAATGTGGTGAC
The DNA here is from genome assembly GCA_026230045.1 of Corynorhinus townsendii. Lineage (NCBI taxonomy): Eukaryota > Metazoa > Chordata > Mammalia > Chiroptera > Vespertilionidae > Corynorhinus > Corynorhinus townsendii. Next base: position 87,532,607 of record JAPDVU010000006.1, read on the forward strand.
CTCCTCTATCGATAATGATGCTTTTTATCTTGGGTCTATTGATACCAAGCAAAGCAAAAAGAGCCCAGAAAAGACTTGTGGCAAATACAACTAAAAGAAAACTGGTGTTTATTGACCACCTTCAACCTCACATCTCCTGCAGCATCTCCTAGACTTTTTCCTTATTTGGGTGCTTCTTCAAAAGACATTTACAAAGTAGATCTCTATGCAGCAAAAGTTTATGAGGCCTTGCATGTCTGAGAGTCTTTTATATTAATTTATTTTTCCAGTTACTCCTGACATGCGAGAGCACATTAGATTCAAGTGTAGAACGTAGTGATTAGACATTTATATACCTTACACAGTGACCACCATGATAAATCTAGCACCTATCTGACACCATGCATTGTTATTCCAGTGTTATTGACTCTATTTCCTATGCTTTACATCCCCATGACTAGTTTTACAACTGGCAATTTGTACTTAATTTTATCTTTTTTCACTCAACCCCCTCCCATCTGGTGCCCATCAATTTGTTCTCTGTATCTAGGAATTTATTTCTGGCTTGTTTGTCCATTTATTTTGTATTGTAGAGTCTTATATCCACCCAAAGACGTGTCCTCCTTAAAGGACATGTCTTTGTCCTTGGCTGGATATAAAATTCTAGGTTTGATATTTTCCCCTTCAATACCTGAGTATTTATGAATTTGTTTATAATTTTTATTTATACAAATTATTTTTAAAAGAAATAACATGCTACAATATTTTTCTAAAATTTGCTTTAAAAAATTGACAATGTCTTAGAGGAAATGAGTGTACTTGTTTTTACTTTGCTGATAGTTTGTTTGAAACACCTAATAGTATGTTTCTAAGTTATCTTACCCTTTATTGGTGAACATTTGTTTGCAAATGTTTTCTGTTACAATCCTGCAGTAGCCCTCCTTGTGTGCACCTTTCTGTTCAGGTGTGTGGGCACTTCTGTAGCCTGAATTTCAAGAAGTGGAATTGCAGGCTTAAGGTACAGCGGGTCCTTGAATAATGTTGTTCTGTTCAATGTCATTTCATTACAACATTGATGAGATGCTGTAAAACCTTAACTCTTGCTTTTATCACTTAGCCTGTGGTAAAATTGGTTTCATTGTATGTGGTTTTATTTAAAGTCCAGAACCTATCAATGATATTGAGGACTTACTGTATGCATTTACATTTTTTATAGATACTGTCCCATTTCCCACCAGGGGGTTGTAGCAATGTTTTCTTCCTGTTGACAGGAGGGTCCGTATATCCTTGGATTGAATCAGGACACGGACCTGTGAAACGCAGCAAGCTTTCTGATTAGTTGCACCTGCCCAAGCAAGTCTAATGCCTACCAAGCTTTGTTCCAAGCGCTGCACAAAGGCTAACTCTGCTGGTGGCACAAAATTAATACAGAAGCAGTCTCCTGGCTTCTCCTGAGTGTTAAAACAAAACAAAACAACAACAACAACAAAAAACATTGAAATTTCAAGACTTCAGCTTTAAATATAGCCATCACATTTTTCGCGGATGAAATTTGCATTAAATATTTATGGAGCTTTTAAAGCCACTTCTGGTGTGCCAAGCGCCAGCCTGGAGGGTCCCATTTCAGGGCAAGGGCAGGCAGTGGAGGCCCTGATCTTTGTCTGGAGCCCATCCTTGCTTTCTGCATCCTTTCCCCATCCACCCCACGCTGTGCAGCTGCACGCATGAGGTTTTGCTGGGCTCTGCTCTCTACCTGCAATGCCTGCCAGCTTTCCTTCTACCAGACTCTGCTGAGGTCCCCTCAGGGGCTTCCCCCACCACCCGGTAGAGTTCACCCCGGCCAGCCTCCTCTGCTGTTCTTCAGAACCTGACTTAGACTGCTGGGATTTGGGGTTGCACAAATCAGATCGTGCTGTGATTTGTGTTTTACTTTACTGCCAAGACTAGGGTGAGGCAGGTGAAGTGCCTATGGTAAAAAAATATAAGGAGACAGTCCCTCGCAGAGTCATGCACTGAAATCATGTACCCTTGTGCCTCGTCCTAGTCCAGAGTAGCCTGCCACTCTGCTGGCTAGGAGAGCTGAACCTGCATCTTGGCCCCCCAGGCCAGGCAGGTGGTGTGGGAACTGCAGGGTTAAAACAAGACTCATTAAATCTGTATCTTCTAGGTTCAAAGAGAAAATACACAAGTTTGCTCAAAAAGCACAGGAAACGCTCTAAAATGGATAAACCTGTTGCAAAGGGTCATCGTATCTACCACATTGAGTATTTCCTTCTGCCAGAGGATAAAGAGCCTAAAATCATTGACTTGGTGGTGTTTCCATCGGTGGTCAAATTGTTCATGGATTCGGGAGTAAAGGTATGCATGTGCATGCGTGCGTGCGTGCGTGTGCGTGCGTGCATATGTAGCCTCCCATATAGCATACAGCCTAATACTACACAAAGTGTACTTGCTTCCCCTGGAAGCTGCTAGAAATTCAGGGTCTTGGGCCCTGCCACAGACCGACCGAAGGAGAATCTACATTGACCTCATAATACTCATTACGTGACTTTTTCTTTAGATATTTTTACCTCATACTTTCTTTGGTGTTCCAAATATTTTCGTAGCTCCTGTGATTTCTTACTTTGTGTGTATGTGCACACATGTGCGCACACCTGCCTGCCTGCACACACGCACACACACACACTCCTGCCTGCGGTCCAGCTGGGATTGGAGTTAATGGAAAGGACACTCTCTTGTAGGTAATTTCTTTAACTTAATTTTTTCCCCAAGGAACCCAGAAGTGTGACAGGGCCCAGCCCATGACACCCATTTCCTGGTGTGACTTGGAACCTGGGAGAGAGCCAGACACAGAGGCCAGACAGGTGGAGAGCAGGGTCCCGCCTCCCTGTCAGTGGGGTGAGGCTGGCAGAGGTGGGTCCTCCAGGCTGCTGAGCCTCACACGGAAAGCCTCTTGGTATTTTTCTATGCAGACCATGAAGCCATGTCAGGAAGGAAACAAAGTCTGGGTGTCATGGACCCAAATGTTTAACATCAACGTGACAAAGGAATTACTAAAGAAAATCAATTTTCACAAAATAACCTTGAGGCTCTGGGACACTACGGACAGGATTTCCAAAAAAATCAGGTTTAATCGAGTAAAGACTTCTACCTATGCAGAAGATGGAGGATGTTTTGGTGAGTCAGGGATCCATGTTTTATTTTAAATGTTTCTAGGGGGTGTGGCTTCTCACCAGTAACAGGAGAAAAGCTGGCGTCCCCTCGACCTCATTTTCCTGGGCTCACGCTGGTTTCTGTGTCAGTGGTACGTCATCCCTTCAGTGTTCTCGGCTGTGGAAGTGCCTCCTGCTGTCTGTGTGCAGGCACATCAGCCACCACCTCCACCTCTGCCACCTTGAGGGACTTCCTGTCCCTTGGCGCTGCCCACACAGTCACCCACACCAAGCCTCGTTCCCTGGATAAGTATTGTGTGTTTGCTGAAAAAGAAAAAAATTAGAGGATACCAAGAAATAAGAGAAAACTTTTTTTAAATTCCCACCACCCCGAGACACCATGTTACGTCTTCACATGGTGAAGCTCTGACTTGTGTCAATAGTATTTCAACCCCAGCAAGTGTCCTTCGAATTCCCCTCAAAGGAGATTGTTGGAAGGAGTAGAACAACCCAGGATTTGAAGGCAGACAGCTGAATTCCATCCTGTCTCCATCTTGTACTGGCCGGTGACCTTGGGCACCTACATCCTCTAATCAGATGCCCAGAGCAGGGCAGTGGGAGTGGTCCCCCTACCCTAGTCACAAGCAAAAAAGAGGGTGTGCGTTGTCTCTAGAAATTTTAAAAACAATAATAGTCCTGCCAGGGTGACTCAATGGTTGAGTGTCGACCTATGAACCAGGAGGTCACGGTTCAATTCCCAGTCAGGGCACATGCCCAGGTTGCAGGCTTGGTCCCCAGTGTGGGGCATGCAAGAGGAAGCCGATCAATGATTCCTCTCATCATTGATGTTTCTCTCTCCCCTTCTCCCTTCCTCTCTGAAATCAATAAAAAATTAAATGAATAAAAACAATAGTAAAACGCTGCCAATTAAACGATGCCATGACATTGATTATACAGATGCATCCCCATTTTGGAGTTGTTAAAAGATAAAAGCAATGTGCCTCTGAGAGCACGTGGAGTGTGGTACTATTGCTTCTGCTGGTGGCTTGCAGGGAAGTACAAGTTTCCTGATTTGACAGTAAGCACAGTGAGACTGTCACCTGCTGGGACCAAATGGCAGCGCCACAATCAGTCACTTGTAACTTGAAAATCTGCCCTTTCGGGTTTGCAGCCTGACTTCTCAAGGAGCCTTTCTGACGATGGGCACTTAGGGCTTCCAGCCGTACACACACACACACACACACACACACACACACACACACACACACAAACACACACACACACACACACAGGCCTGGTGCACGAAATTCACGCAAAAGTAGGCCTTCCTTCCCCCGGCTGCCGGCACTGGCTTCCCTCTGGCACCTGGGACCTGGGCTTCCCTCGCAGCCCGGGCTTCATGTGGGACCTTCCGGAAGAACGTCTGGTCTAATTAGCATATTATGCTTATATTATTATGGGTTGGTTTCAGAGAGGAAAGGAGAGGGAAAGAGAGAGAGAAGCATCAATGATGAGAGAGAATCATTGATCAGCTGCCTCGTGCATGCCCCCACTGGGGATCAAGCTTGCAACTCAGGTATGTGCCCTTGACCTGAATCGAACCTGGGATCCTTCAGTCCACAGGCGGACTCTCTACCCACTGAGCCAAACCAGGTGGGGCAGGGCTTCCAGCTTTTAATATTTCATTTGCATTCAGGGTTTTTTATCCGCAGCACCGTTGGCATTTGGGTCTGATCATTCCTTGTTGTGGGACTGTCCTGTGCACTGGAGCGTGTCTAGCAGCATCCCTCTGGTGGCCAGAAGTAGCCTGCCAGTTGTGACAATCAAGAATTTCTTCAGACATTGTCCACTGATGGGAGTCGGGGACAAAACCACCCCTTGCTGACAACCACTGGTTCATATGTAAGCTACTAATTGTAGGGTTCCTGTGTGAGAACATCAGATTCAAGGTGACTTTTCTCACTTGTACCAAAAGAAAGACCCAGGACCACAAAATGTGGGCTGTAAACCACTTGCATTAGATGCACTGGAGTGCTGCCTGAAGCCAGGTTCCAGGCCTGTCCCAGAGCTGCTGAGCAGAATTTCTGGTAAACATCTGCCCCACAGGGGGCTCGCGTTGGAGCACAGGTGCTGGGGCGTGTGCATGAAGGTTTCCTGCAGAAGGGGCCATGGGAGCCAAGGTTGGAAGGGTAAATGGAGTCAGGTGGCCAGAAAACGAAGGAGGAGGGGTGTTGTAGGCCCTGCCGGGAGGGGCCACAGGCCCTTTGCTTAGCGTTCTTAAAATAAGAACACCTGCCTTGCTTCTCACCTTGTCCCAAGCTTAGCATCATTTGCACCTTACGTTTAGCGATTTTTTCTATTACAAAAATCAGTGTATGTTTGCTTTGTAAAACAATTTAGAAATAGACTAGCTCAAAGAAGAAGAAATTTAAGATCATCTGATGCCTGACCACAGGTAGCCATTGCTAGCATTTCCTGGTCACTTTCTATGTGGGTACAACATGTTAACAAAAATGACTCTACTACACATGTTGCCTTAAGTCCTGCCTTCTATCACTAAAAACTTTCTTCTGGAAACTCTTGTGTTGTGGGAGTGCAGAACTACCGTACAAGGTTTGTTATCCAGGAGATATAACATTTATTTGAATACACTGTAGGTCACATGCTAGAATTTGTTAGCTTTCAGTCTGCTGGTGTTGAATGGAGCATGCCAGCCAAGAGTTAGCATTTTTGTTCTATAAAATCTGCTCCATCTCTTGGTGTCTCCGTATTGGATAAAAATGACCTCATTCTTGAAGCCCCCCCAAGTCATAGTTAACTCCTGCTATGTCCTCAACTCTTGGCTACTAGCCCACGGACACCTCGTTGGTGTCCCTGCCTGTGTGTTATTCTTTGAGCTTTCTCCCTCAGCTGGCTCTTCTCTGCACACCCAGCTCTATTCCTGCTTCCTCTCTTCTGTCATTGTTCCATGACCCTTCAATATCACCCTTTACCCTGGCACTTCATTGCTCTGCAATTTTTATGGTTTCCCAGTGACTCAGGGCAGAACAAGTCTGATTTCTGAGTCCGGCCTTAAAGGCACCTTATAATTTGTTCCCCAAGGCTCCTTTCTCATTGCCTCTCCCATATCATACCTGGTCCACCCCTGGGCCCTGAAGACACTGGGCTTTTCCTCATGGCAGGGCCAGCCTTCAGGCATTTGGTATAGGCAGGAGGCCCTTAGCCTCATTCCTTTCTCCAAAATTTTTATCTATCCTTCTGCACAACCCAATTTCACTTCCTTGTCCCCACACCTTTCTTGTAGCTTCCATCATCTCCACTCATTCATTCACTTCCTCTGCGCACTCATCATTCCACACATGCTGGTCACTGCCATGTGTAAGCCAAGCCCCGCTTTGACAGAAGTGGCCGACGTGCATGAAGCGTTGTCTCCATGCTGGGGACAAATGCTCAGGGTGTAGTCCTGACTTTGCTAAGGCCAGTTCTCAGCCCCGGGACAGTTACTTGAGTGTCACCTGTGAAATGGGGGAGTGGTAATGCTTTCCTCAAGTGAACTGTGATGATTACATGGAATAATATATGTCAAGTACTCAGAGGTCTTATTTGGAAGAAGCCATTGGCAGTTGAGGTTTGAGTCTCCTGGTATTTTGAAGCAGCCCCCTAGGCAACAACTCCAGGAGGCCCCATTGCTCCATCTCCAACACCTGCAGAGTCATCATCACGTAGTAGGCATTCAGTAAGTACTTCTGGTTTATTGAATCAATGATTCTTTTTTTTACCCTGCATTCTAGAGGAAGTGAAACATTTGATTTTAAATCGGAAAAGAACGTGCGAACGAAGCATTCCAGGCAAAGATGAGTGGAGCCAGGCGTATGAACCAGTAAAGCCAGTCAAAGTAGGAAAACCCTTAAAGTCTTTACATGGTGAGTAGAGATGAAGGCTGTGGACCAGCTGAGTGAAGACTGGCAGGGAGAGTGATGGGCGGGTGCTGCTGCTGTAGTGGGTGCGCCCCAGGGTCTTTGCCTTCTACCTCCCGGCCGCGCTGCCGGTGCCAAAGCAAGCTGCTCCCTGCACACCTCACTTTTGGTTGTGGGTTTTTTTTTCTTTATTTAATTTTTGTCTATGTTGTGGCTTACAAAAAACAAACTTTCTAAGTGTAGAAGTTATATGTGTGTTCTTTAGAAAATTCAGTGGAGTTAAAAAGTACCAAACAAACAGGGAAAATGACCTCTAATTCCATCTCTAGGAACAAGCCTGGGAATATTTTGGTTTATCATAGCTTTTCTCTAAGGTTTTTTCTTGACATAGATAAAGTTATCCTGGACACATATTGTGTGTTCTGAGATTAATGTGTCATTACATGCACTTTCCAATGTCCTTCAGAACCTTCCATAAACTCTATTTGTGGGGACTAAACCATATCTCATCCGCTGGCAATGCTACAATTTGCTTACTCATTCCCTGTAGGTGGGAGGCCACGTGTGTTTGGAGTATTTTCTAATGTAAACAGTGCAAAGTAGACAGCTGAATGGATAACGGGCATTTCTTCTTTTTTCCTTTTCTTTGTGGGGCATTATATAAACAAATGGAGGCCCCCTCTTGCCTTCATTTGTCCAAATAATTATAATTAGTTTGCATAATTCAATCATTTACTCATTTATTATTGACAAACCTTTTTATTGTGCTCACCACATACAGACCTTCTGTGTGAGGCTGGCGTTACAAAATGTGAAAAGGACCCTCACTTCCTGGTGAACAGTTTGGAACAAGAGGTTGGGAGACATTTGCTAATAGATATTACCAGGTCTCACCCAGCAGTGCCTGAAGCTTCCCCCGAGAACACCCAGGGGAAGGAAAAGCTGCTCTGGTGGGAAGATCTTGCCACAGTTGGATAAGGAGGGACCCATGGTGTTTTGGGGAGTGGCAGTGGAGCCCTGTCTTGTATGAGTCCTACAGACTCCCACCATAGCCATGTGGATTTTTCTTAATATATTTCTACTGGTTTCAGAGAGGAAGACAGAGAGAGATAGAGATAGAAACATCAATGATGAGAGAGAATTGTTGATCAGCTGCCCCATGCCACACCCCACACTGGGGATTGAGCCTGCAAACTGGGCATGTGCCCTTGACCAGAATCAAACCCGAGACCCTTCAGTCCGCAGGCCGATACTCTATCCACTGAGCCAAATCGACTAAGGCTGAGCCACGTAGATTTTTAGTAAATTCAGTTACTAGGGGGCTCACGCAATCCAGGTGAAATTAAAGGAGAGCTTGTGTTTATGGGCACGTTTTATATCTGACACTGCGCTTTGGCATACGGTACTTTATCTTATGTAATATCCATAACGATCACCGTGAGGTGGTATTACTATCTCCATTTTCTACACAAGGTGACTGAATGGTTAAAGTAATTTGTACAAAGGTCTAAAACCAGAATTCTTGGGAATCTTGGAAGTGTGATCCCACCTCACACCTCAGATCACTGAGTCCACAGCCCTTGCTGGCTGAGGGTGCGGTGGTTCTTGGGGCCTCCTGGAGCCTAGGAGGGGCCTGGAGAGGGGGTTTCCATGGATGCTGTGGGGACCATGGGTAGAATGGAGGCCCAGCTGCTGGCTTGTGGGGATGGGATGGATACAACCAAGATAAAATGTCGTTTAAAAATCTTAATTTAAAAAATGTGTTTTGCATTAAATTATAGATTAATTTGGGAGGAATTGACATTTTAACATTGAGAAGTCCTCCCATCCCTGATCATGCTATATCATTTCACCTAATTCAGGTCCTTCTTTATGACTTTATTAATAGAGTTTATTTGTTTTTCTTCCTATAGGCATTGTGGATAATTCCTGTAAATGAATTCCTGGATATTTTAGAAATTCCAGTTACTTCTATTAAAAAATATATTATTTCCCATCATACAGGGTGGGCAAAAGGAGGCAACAGAAGGTTTACAGTTGTGAGTATGGAAACACAGTTTATTCTTGTAGTATTATTTAGTAATTATGTATTATTTTCCATATGAACAACTGTAAACCTACTTTTGCCCACCCTGTATTTTCTAGTTGGTTAGAAATGGATAGTACACGTGTGGTCTGCAGCCCAATAGCACCAGCATTACTGGAGAGCCTGTTAGAAATGTGGAATCTCAGGCCCACCCCAGGCTTACTAAACCATAATCTGTATTTTATTTAACAAAATTCCCAGGTAATTCATGTGCATATTGACATTTGAGAAACGTTGGCTTAGAGAAATGCAATGCTATATTTTTAATTTCTTTACATTTAGTCCAATAAACAGATTCTTAGATCTCTCTGGTCCCTGATTTTTTCACCTTTATTTATTTTTCTTTTTGTGAATTTTTCAAATGGAGCATTTCAGGAATACCAACTATTTCTTTGGGAGGAGCAACAGTGATGGAAATGAAGGAATTAATTGAGAGACCATTATTTAGCAGCTTAACAAACATAATATAAAAGCAAAATTTTCAAAGTAGGATTGGGTTTTGGAATTTTATAATATAACTAGATTTAGAAGAATTATAAAATACTTCAATAAAATTCTTTGATATCTGACCAAATATTACTCCAAATAAAAAAGATACTACACATACGTCCAACTTATCCATTCTATCTCACCTCATCCATCCATTCCCACCACCCACCCACCCATCCATCCATTTAATTCCATTCCATTCCATTTGCTTTACCTGCATTATCCCATCTATCCACCCCTTCTCACTCTTCCAGTATTTTGTGTTCCTGATCCATGGTGTTGTGAATATGGGAAACATGAAAATCGCTAATGTCTACTGGAGACATTCAAGCAAACAATTACAGTTCTATGTGATAGATGCTATGTTAGGGGTAAGTATGTAGTATGTTGGGGAAGCATAAAAGAGTGGGGGAAAGACTCTCCTTGGAAGGTAGGAAGCTGTTTGCTTATTGTGGAAGGAGGGAAAGAACATCCCAGGTTGTAGGAACTGCTCACACAGAAGCATGCAATCCTAATGACAGGTGCCAAGCAGCAAAGAAACTCAGAGGCCAGTTAATCTACCTCCTCATTTTTCAAAAAAAAGAGGGAAAGAGAGAGAAACATCAGTGATGGGAGAGAATCATTGATTGGCTGCCTCCTGCATGCCCCACACTATGGATAGAGCCATCAACCCAGGCATGTGCCCTGATTGGGAATCGAACCATGACCTCCTCGTTCATAGGTCAACACTCAACCGCTGGGATCTACCTCCTCATTTTTTCCTAGATCTGCTCACCAGTTTTTCACAAGCAGTAGGGTTTTCAGATGGAGGTAGAAAATTCTAGAGCCAGTGCACTGGCAGCCTGCTGTGAGGGCCATTCCCCATTCATTCAGCTGTAACTGCTCCAAGTCATTTCCTTAGCTCCCAGTCAGTCCATCTGCTTTCCCTGGTTCTGATGCGTCGCTGAAGCTGCAAAGAGGCGTGACTGCTTGAGTCAGGCTCTCTACGAGGTGCTGGGGACACAACTGATAAGATTCTTTCCTGTTTTTAAGGTCCTGAAAGACTAGTCCACACTTTCATATCTGAACATCTCTCAGCTTGTTCTGAGTTTTCCCTTTTTCAGATCAAACAGCCCCACTCCTTTTTATGTTCTTTAAGCATGTTAATGAGATTTTCCAACCATTCTTTTTATTTTGAAATAAAGATAGAAAAGTACACAGAAAAAATATAACAACAATGTACCCACAATTTAGGTGCTATTTTGCTATATTTCCTTCATCTCTTTCTTGTTCTTTCTTCTTTTTTTAAGAAATACAAGATTACATAGTTTAAGACACCTTTGCATCCTGCACCTTTAAGAAGTATACTGGCTCTGCCGAAACCGGTTTGGCTCAGTGGATAGAGCGTCGGCCTGCGGACTGAAGGGTCCTGGGTTCGATTCCAATCAAAGGCATGTACCTTGGTTGCGGGCACATCCCCAGTAAGGGGTGTGCAGCAGGCAGCTGATCGATGTTTCTAGCTCTCTATCCCTCTTCCTTCCTCTCTGTAAAAGAATCAATAAAATATATTTAAAAAAAAAAAAGAAGAAGAAGTATACTGGCTCTGGCTGGTGTTTCCCAGTGGTTAGAGCGTCAGCCACACAGGGTGACCGGTTCGCTCCTGCCCCTAGTCAGGGATTGTGCGAGAGGCAACCAGTGCGGGATGTGTCTCTCACATTGATGTTTCTCTCCCCCTCCCTTCCAATCTCTCTGAAAAGCAATGGAAAAAAAATATCCTCTGGTGAGAATTAACAAAAGAAATAAAAAAACAAACAAAAGTATACTGTAACCTTGCCCTGGCCAGCATTGCTCAGTGGTTAGAACGTTGGGGTTCGATTCAGGTCAAGGGAACATACCTGGGTCCTAGGGCAGGTTTGATACCTGGCCCTAGTTGGGGTGTGTGTGGGAGGCAGCTATTTGATGTGTCTTTCTTACATTGATGTTTCTCTCTCTCTCTCCTCTTCCACTCTCTCTCTAAAAAAAAAAAAAAAAAAAATTGAAAAAAAATCCTCGGATGAGGATTAACAACAACAAAAAAGGAAGTATACCTTATCCTGTTTAGAAGTTGGTGTTGGTCCTTTCTGCCACCCATTCTTTCTCACCTATTTATACATCATTGTATTGATCTTTGTTTTTATGAGTTACAGAAATGACTTCATACCATCCATATCTTCTTGCAACTTGCTTTTGGCACTGTACTCTAATTCTGAGATTAATGTGTGTCAACATACATAAGTCCAGCACCTTCATTCCAACTTCTATAAAGTACCCCGTTAGATGGATGTACCATCCTTCAGCCATGTAGTACCCCCCGAGGGGCATCTGACTTGTCTCCAATGGCCCGCTGCCACCAGCACTGCCGAGTGAGCATCCTTGAGGTGTCTCCGTGCATGTGCAGGCGAGTCTAGACCAGCGATTTGCAACCCGTGTGCCACAAGCACTTTTAAAACATGCAGTACCTGACTATTTAGTCCGGGGCACTGACCTCTTTTCCCTTAGATCGTCAAATGAAAAAATGACAACAGCCAGCACAACAATAGCCGTTCAGTGTGAACAAATCAAAATTATACCTATTTTGGGGTCAGATAGGCAAAAAATAGAATATTTTTTTGGTGTGCTGCAGAATTTTAGTTATTAGTTTGTGTGTGCCATGAGATTTAAAAAGGTTGAAAATCGCTGGTGTAGGGCATTACCCAGTGTGGTTGCCAGGTGTATGAAACTCCATTCCTCTTCAGGGTGCTGCCAGCCCACTCGCTGGGTTGTACTTATTTGCCCTCCTGACAGCAGTCCTGGGAATTCCTCTTCCTCCACGTCATCACCCCTGCTTGACACAGTCGGGGCCTTAGTCACTGATTTCTAGTGGGTTTGAGAGCATCTCATATGCTCATTTGATCACACTCTTATATGATCTGACTATCCTTATATCTTTGCTTATTTTTAAAAATATGTTTTTATTGATTTCAGAGAGAGAAGGGGAGAGGGAGAGGGTGATAGGAATATCAATGATGAAAAAATCATCCATCGCCTGCCTCCTACACGTCCCCTACTGGGGATCGAGCCCACAAGCCGGGCATGTGCGCTGACAGGCAATGGAACCATGCCCTCCTGATTCATGGGTCAACGCTCAACCATTGAGCCACACTGGCCAGCTATCTCTGCTTATTTTTCTGTTGGGTTTCAATTTTCCTTAGGGATTAGCAAGCTTTATTTTTTACATCTTCTGGATAATTATGCATTGTCAGTGACATACATGATAAATACCACAGACTGAGTCATGTTTAAGAAATATTTCCTCCTCAAGATGTCAGTATAGTCTCCCATGTATCTTCTCATTATTTTGAAGATTTTGTTTCCCACCTTTAGCCTGTGGTTCATTCTGCATATGGCATGAAGTGTCGGATCGTTTCCTTTGCCTGCAAATGGATCCTCGATATAATTAATGGATTAGTCCATTCCTTCCCATTGGTTGGAAATGCCACCTCTGGCATCTATTAAGTCCCTTATGTGTGTGGATCTAGCTCTGGGCTTTCTCGTCAGTTCCAGTGGCCTCTACATAATGGAACCAATAGCTCATGGTAACTGTAGGCCCTCCTGCCCATGTTCTCAGATAGCAGCAGGTGGAGAGCCAGGACCCCCCTCAATTCTCCCTGCATGTGACTGGCAAGTGGCCAGCTTACCCACATTTAGACACCTCATCTGGTTGCTTGGAAGGAGTGGCAGCACACAGAACTAACCTCTGCCTTCAAGAAGCTTCCAGAACCTTCCCAAACCTCTAAGAGAATTGATGGTATTCAATTCTTAAGCTTAAATGTGAGTTCCTCTTAACGCTTATGCCCTCCTGTGATTTCACAGTTAAATGGAAAGAGTCAGAAAAGGTAAGAAATAGACAGCGAAGGAAGAAGAAATACCGAGCAGAAGAGGATGCTGACGCCAAGCTGGCAGACCACTGGAAACAGGGCGCCTTCTCTGTCCAGCTGGCAATAATGCCGCTCCTTGCAGGTACCCGCCCTCCCCCCGTTCCCCACAGTTTCTGGTGTTTGTCCAATGTGGCTAAAAGTCCATGCTCACAGCGGGACACAGAGAGGCTGCTGGCGGGGAGGCGGCAGGTGCTTCTGTCAGGACACTGGGCGGGGCTCCAGCAAAGGAAACAGATAACCTCCTCCCTCCCGCGACGTCATGGTTGATGGCGAGAAACTGAGAATGGTCCTGGCTCGGCAGGCCGAGTGCGTGTTGTTGGCTGTAGCAGCATCGGATCCACTCCAAAGCCAGCATGATTATTTGTAGTGATCATCTTCAGTTTCAAAATAGCCCAAGAGTTTGCAGACTTTAGTGGTAAATGTTGGCTAGCTAGTAACCCAGAAAGATGCTAGAAAGACTCTGAGTGAAATAAACTCTTATTTTCATTGCATTTTGGAGGGGCCAATCTTAGCCAAGCAGGACGGGTTTATTCACTGGTTCCAACACGTATTAGCCAAGAGACCTTGGACAATGACTTAACACCCCTGGGCCTCAGTTTCCCCATCTGTCAAGGCAAGCTGACGGCAACCACACAGCATTGTTTGAGGATTAAGTGGCATCAACACATGTTCCTGTCTAGCCGTTGTAGGTGCACAAACCACACAGAGGCCATTCCCCCCTATCCTGGAACAGCGGTTCTCGCCGCGGCCACTGGCGCCCCCCAGGGGAGGTTTGGCATTGTGTGGAGGCATTTTTGATTGTCACAAACAGGAGCCAGATGCTCTTGGCATCTGTGGGGTCCTGTTAAGTGTCCTCACTAGAAAGAATGGTCTGTCCTCAATGTCTGTAGCACTGAGGTTGGGAATCCCTACCCTGCAATTATGGCTGACACCTCCCTAAATTTCTGAGTGATGATTTCGCTCCATGTTTGTTTTGGAGATTTTTTTTCTAAACTGGGTAATCTTTTCTAGGAAAGGGTTTCCAAACTGCTAGAACACAAACCATAATTAGTCGTGGCCTTAATGAGCTGGCTTTATTGAAGAGAATCACGTGGGAATGGGGAGGGTGGCCCCCAGGAGACGCTCACTGCCTGGGCAGACAGCTGCCACACAGGCCCGTGGCCTGTTGTGGAAGTGCCCACTCTTTCTGAGCACGAGTGACTGGGTGTTTGTGTGACCTGGAAATATAATTACAAGCGTTTGAAAGGAATAGGACTGATTTTTTTAAGCATGTACTATGTGAAGCGCACTAAAAAAGGTGGTATCATTTTGCACAGGAGTAAACTGAGCCTCTAAGAGCCTCTAACTTGTTGTGCATCATGTGACTACCAAGAGTCAGGTGTAGGGTTTAAACCTAGCCTCGCTGCTTGCAAAGGGGCAGCTTTTTGCCATTTTTCCCTCCACCAGCATCTCCCCACCTGGTGAAGTGAATGGACACCTTCTACGAGAAAAGCACTCTCACAGCTCTCTGTGAGCCGTGCATGGCTCAATGCACCTGCCCTTTGTGCTAGTTGTACCTTTGCAAAACCAACACAGTGGGAGGTGTGCCCATGTGACTTGGCTCAAATGCATCCATTATGTTGTGCATCAATATCTATGCTTTTTTCATTGGACCACAGCAGTTAAAGTGACACCAATGGACCCCAAAATAGACATTAGCGTGAAAGCTTTCCAACAGAGCTTTCTACAGTGATGGGTGTCTGATATCTGCATTGTCCAATCCCGTGGCTCGTAGCCACTTGTGGCTCCTAAGCATTTGAAATGTGACTCGTGAAGAAGGAACTGCCTTTTAAATTAGTGTAAAAACCAAAAAAAATAATAATTTTAGTTCATTTAAATCTAAGGGGCCATACAGCCAGTAACCACTGTACTGGGATGGTGGTTCTGAATGCTCTGGGGAGCTTTTTAAAATCGCAATGTGAAGGCCAACTACATCAGACTGTCATGGGTGGCACCTAGTATCTGCCTGTATTCCTTATTGTAGCCGAGAGGGGATTCAGGACCTGCTTATATTACTAGATGACCATCAAGATTAAATTTAGAAAGTTAAATTCTCTGAGAGAACTTATGGGAACTGAGTTTGAGGAACTAGTGTGTAACATGCTATCTGCATATGTTTCCCAATTCTTTTATTTTTTAAGATTTCTTTTTTTCATTTTTGACTCTTCTTAGCTTGCCTCATCCCTCCGTGCTTGTCTTTGGAATGTCATGAGTAACAGTCTAATGCTTGTGTGTCTTCTCCCACCCCCCACTCCCACCCCACTAGGATGGCAAACTGTCGTGAGTCATGGCAGTAAAATGTCTGCCAACATTTTAGATTGTTTTTTGACTTTAAAAACGGAAGTTCCCATCATGACAGAGGAGCAAAAGCAGGACTTAAACCCCCTGATCATAAAGATCAAAGGTGTTTCCTGCCTTCCATCGCAACCTGTGCCCATCGATGAGCTAGAGGTAAGAATGAGCCAGATGACCTGATTAGAGAGCTCCTTTCCCCAGCCACTGCAACATGAGGTGGATAGTCATCCCCATTTCGCCATTTAGGGTCTCACAGCGAGGCATGAAAGAGATTGGGTTTCTGGGGTTAGGAGCCTCCAAATCTTGAGGTCTCCCACGGATGTTCTTCCAATGGGGGCAGTGATCCTGCCTTCGGAAGGAGCCCAAGACTTCCTTGTTACAGCAGCAGTGCTCGCTTATCTTGCACCAGCCGGGTTTAGCACTGCTGTTTGTCTTGGAAGTTTCCTTTTCCCGCTCTTGGTGGGCGCCCTGTCTCTGGATTCTCTGTCTTCCTCTTGCTTTGTTTGCTCCCTGATTATGCTGGAGCTCATCCTCCTGTAGCTTTTTGAGAAAAGGTTCAATGATTTAGATTTAGCACAAAAGGTTTGTGCTTCTTCAGCCTAAGGACTCATGTCTTTGATGTGTTCTTAAACTCTCTATCCTTATCTTCTCTGTTTTCACCTTTCTGCTGTTGTATTTGTCAGGTAGCTATATGTTAGATTTAATCCCATTCTCCTCCATTTCCTCTTATTCATTCCTTTTTATCTGTTACTAGAGGCCTGGTGCATGAAGTTTGTGCCCTGGGGGAGGGGCGAGGGGGTCCCTCAGCCCAGCCTGTGCCCTCTCATGGTCTAGGAGCTCTTGGGGGATATGCCACAGAGGCTCCCACCACCGCCGCTGTGCTCGCCAGCCGTGAACCTGGCTTCTGGCTGAGAGGTGCTCCCCCTATGGGAGCGCACTGACCACCAGGGGGCAGCTCCTGCATTGAGCAACCGGTTGTTCCGCCATTTGGCTGATTTGCATATTAGCTTTTTATTAAATAGGATATCTTTGTCTTTTTGTGTAAACATGGGTAATCCATTCAGCTATATATTTAATTCACTAATTCTCCAGGTTTTTATTTTTTAAATGTATTTTTCAATTACAGTTTTGACATACAATATTATATTAGTTTTAGATGTACAAAAGGGTGATTAGACATTTATATAATTTACAAAGTGATCAAAAGACTCTGGCAAAGAAAATCACCAGGGGATTTCCCCCCACTCTGCCCCATAGGGATCCTTGCACCCATTCCTTAGACCAGAAATAGAGGGTTTCTCTTAGAGCTCTCTGTCCATGCCTGGTACACAATTCTGGGGTACACAATTCCAGTCAGGAACATACAGGAGGAAAATAAAACCCAGGAGACTCGATGAGTTTGGTCTCCTTCACCAGTCTGCCCATTTCCTTTTACTTTTCAGAGTCCTCTAATAAGCTGCTTCATGCATTCTGTCTAGGATTTTTAGGTGCATTCACTGGGAGAATGCAAGGTGCGGTGTGCTTTTACTCCATTTAAACAGATTTAAAAGTTCCTCTTACTATTTTTCATTTTTGGTTATTAAAATTTTTTCTTAAAGATATTTTTATTGATTTCAGAGAAGAAGGGAGAGGGAGAGAGAGAGAGATAGAAACATCAATGATAAGCCCTAACTAGTTTGGCTCAGTGGATAGAGCGTCGGCCTGCAGACTGAAGGGTCCCAGGTTCGATTCCGGTCAAGGGCATGTACCTTGGTTGCGGGCACATAGACAGTAGGGGGTGTGCAGGAGGCAGCTGATCGATGTTTCTAACTCTCTATCCCTCTCCCTTCCTCTCTGTAAAAAAAAAAAAATTTTTTAAATATATATATATAAAGAAAGAAACATCAACAATGAGAGACAATCATTGATTGGCTGCCTCCTGCACACCCCACACTGGGAATCGAGCACACAACCCAGGCATGTGCCCTTGACCAAAATCAAACCCAGGACTCTTCAGTCCACAGGCTGACACTCTATTCACTGAGCCAAACAGCTAGGGCAAAAATTTTTGATGTTGACATTATTACAGGTGTCCCCCTTTTTCCCCTTTGCCCACCTTTTTATTTAAATTTATTAGGGTGACATTAGTTAATAAGGTTCCATAGGTT
Organism: Corynorhinus townsendii; assembly: GCA_026230045.1. Classification (NCBI taxonomy): domain Eukaryota; kingdom Metazoa; phylum Chordata; class Mammalia; order Chiroptera; family Vespertilionidae; genus Corynorhinus; species Corynorhinus townsendii. The sequence goes on from JAPDVU010000006.1 coordinate 87,550,646, forward strand.
TCAGTTGTACATTTTTATGATACATGATCTGTATATTGCATGTGTGCCCATCACCCAAAGTCAAGTCATCTTTTGCCAACATATATTTGATGCCCTTTACCCTTTACTACCTCCCCACCACCTTCCCTCTAGTAACCATCATACTGTTTTTTGTGTCTATCAGTTTCAGTTTTATAAGTTTCTTCACAGTAATTTTTTTGTTTTTATTATTTTCTAGATGTTCTTTTCTATTTTCTGTATACAAGTCCTTTGCCAGATACACACACACACACACACACACACACACACACACTAAAGGACCGGTGCACGAAATTCATGCATTCAGGGTGGGGGATCCCTCAGCCTGGATTGCGAGAGGGCTCAAGTCAGGCTGAGGGACCCCACTGGTGCACGATCGGGGCTGGGGAAGGACATGGGAGGTTGGCCAGCCAGGGAGGGACTGCAGGAGGGCTCTGGGGCATGTCCAGCCCATCTTGCTCAGTACCAATCAGCTGGAACCCAGCAGCAGGCTAACCTACCAATCAGAGCATCTGCCTCCTGGTGGTCAGTGCACATCATAGTGACTGGTTGACCAGTCAACTGCCTGCTCCCTAGTGGTCATTGCACATCATAGCAAGCAGTTGAGCTGCCTTAGCATATCATTAGCATATTATGCTCTGATTGGTTGAATGGCCAACCAGACGACTGGATGCTTAGCATATTAGGCTTTTATTATCCTATCTAATAAAAGGGTAATGTGCAAATTAACCATCACTCCACTATACCCACAAGCCATGCCCACCAGCCAATCAGGAGTGAGTATACAAATTAACCCAACCAAGCTGGCTGTGACCACAGAGAGAGCAGGAGGCTTTGGTTTCCCCAACAATGGAGGAAGCCAAGCTTTCCTCACACCCTGGCAGGTACAGGCCTCCACTCAAGACTACAAAGAGTCAATTATAGAAGATAAATAAATCCCAACAAAAATGGCTGCAGCCATGGAGCGAGCAGGAGGCTTGGCTCCACTCAAGGCTACAAAGTTTCAATTATAGAAGATAAATAAATCCCAGATAAATAAATCCCAAGGGCCTCCGCTTGGGTTGCCAGGGGGCATGGCCAGCCTGCAAACCACCACAGGCCCCTCACCTGGGCCACCCCGTGCCCCAAGGGAACCCCCACCCTGATCTGGGACACCCTTCAGGGCAAACCAGCTGGCCCCCACCCATGCACCAGGCCTCTATCCTATCTAATAAAAGAGTAATATGCAAATTGACCATCACTCCAACACACAAGATGGCTGCCCCCATGTGGACACAAGATGGCCAGCAGGGGAGGGCAGTTGGGAGGGACCAGGCCTGCAAGGGAGGGCAGTTGGGGGTGATCAAGCCTGCAGGAGAGGGCAGTTAGGGGTGACCAGGCTGGCAGAGGAGGGAAGTTGGGGATGACCAAGCCTGCAAGGAAGGGCAGCTGAGGGGAACCAGGTCTGCAGGGGAGAGCAGTTGGGGGTGACCAGGCCTGCAGGGGAGGGCAGTTAGGGGCAAACAGGCTGGCAGGGGAGCAGTTAGGCATCAATCAGGCTGGCAGGGGAGTGGTTAGGGGTGATCAGGCTGGCAGGCAGAAGTGGTTAGAGGGAATCAGGAAGGCAGGAAGGTGAGCAGTTGAGAGCCAGCAGTCCTGGATTGTGAGAGGGATGTCTGACTGCACATTTAGGCCCGATCCTATCGGGATCAGGCCTAAACACGCAGTCGGACATCCCTCGAGAGGTCCCAGATGGGAGAGGGTGCAGGCTGGGCTGAGGGACACACCCCTATGCACAAATTTTATGCACTGGGCCTCTAGTATAGCATATATATGACATTTTTTGTCAGTCTGAGGCTTGACTTTAATTTTTTTAATAGTGTTTTTGATAAGATCCATTTTATCAACTTTTCCTGTTATGACCAGTGTTTTTTGTGTCCTGTCAAATAAGCCTTTTCCCACCTTAAGTTCATGAAGATACTCTAATGTTTTCTTCTAGAAGATATATAATTTTAGCTTTTATGTTTGGGTCTGTGATTCATCTAGAATTAACTCCATCTTCCTGACCATGAAAACGGTATATTTCACTATGTAGACTTTCTTTAATTTCTGTCTGCAATGTTTTATAGTTTTCAGTGTATACGTTTTATACATCTACCATTTTATTTCTTCTTAAGCATTTTTTAAAGACATATGCTGTTGTAGGTGCTGTTTAAATTGTTTCATTTTTAATTGATTCATGGCTAATAAATAGAACTCTGATAGATTTGACCGTGATGATGTTTTAAATTTTTTAAATGTAATGTGTGTTTTATGTATCTGATTATTAGTATACCTTAGGCCTTTGTGCACCTGGTTTGGCTCATAGGACCATGTTTCCCTGAGGTGTTTTGTAATTTTTTGCTATGATCTCAGGTTCAGTGGCTCTTTCTCTGTGGGAGTTCTTTGAGGCCTAGGTTGAAAGTGGGTTTCTGCAGAAAGGCTTAAGTCCTTCTAGGTACCAGGAAACACTACCAATCCCAGCATTGTTTTAAAATAAATTCCAGCACCAGTGTAAAATAAATAGGACACTTTGAATATGAATTCAGATCGCAACTTTTGTAACAGTTAGTTTTTTATTAGAAAATTCTAGCACCACGGTGAACATATGCAAAGGCTCCCTATTCCCTGGCTCAACACAGCTCTGCCCCCTTTTCCATTTCATTTTCCAACCCCTCATAAGCCCCAAACCTCTCTGAACCGTTCTTACCCTTGTCGCAGCTTCCCACGTGGATGCTTAATATGGTAAAGATGAGCCTGTGCCAACTCCCAGATGTATGTCTGGTTCACTTGTGTCCACCTTTCTTTTTGCCTGACCTTGACCTGTGACCTAGAAATATAGACTTGAAAAAGGTCCATGGCCTGTCTTCATGGCATTCACAATTTGGGAGGAAGAAGTAGTGAGTAAACAGAGCCCTTTCTTCTGCCCGCCACCACCTTGGCGCTTTCATGTATGTCACTCAGTCCTGGGAATGACCTTGCAGAGCAGGCTCTCTCGGTGGTATTTTATGGATGAGGAGACCCAGACTGCAGGGGCTGTGGGAGGTGAGTGTGACACTGGGACTTGAGCCCCTGCAACCGGGAGCCTTCCTTTAGAGGAGAGAGAGGGTGGCTGCCACTGCAGCGCAATGACGTGATGTCCCCTGGCTCTCTCACAGAGGCTCTGCACCCCCGTGTACTGCAAGTACCAGTTTCATAAGACTCCGGTTCACCAGACTGAGGGGCAGCCCCATGGAAACCACGTCTCCTTCCAGGACGTCAATGTCATCTTCCTTGGGGCAATGAATTCCAATGACCTGAGGGAATACCTGGAGGGCCCCCCAATGGTGGTAGAAGTTCATGATCGAGACAGAAAGTCAGAGGAGTATTCCCGGAAGCCCACCCTGTTTGGGGAGGACCCTCTGGATTCATACCTCAACTTTCAGGCCTTCATCTCTCCCAAAGAGACAGAGAACAACCCCTTTGGATCCCAAAATAAGATGTGGGACCCATATGGAGTCGCCCAGGTGAGTTTTGCTGACCTCCTCCTTGGCCACAAGTACTTGAACTTGGCTATCCCCATCCACAACTGTGAGTGCAAGCCCACGCACCATGATGAGGACAGCAGGAGCAGGAAGGTTGTGGGGTTTAGGGTCCCTACAGATGCCCATCACGGCCCAATGCCCATGGGTAACTACATAGACGCCAACTCCCTGCTCAAGCTGCGAGTGGACATCACGGTGCCACTGCGGGCCATGGCAGAAGCCCCCGACTCAGACATCATAGGCACCCAGTTTGGCCGCATCGTTTTCGTATTTGACACCAAGAAGATCTCCCTCCTGTACAGCCTGCTGCAGGACATCACCATGATCAATGCCAAAGCCCTCGACCTGGACTCCTACCCTATCACGAACATCCAGCAGATCCTGTCCGCCTTTAAGATTCGGGTGAAGATCCAGGAAAGGCCGGACCTGGATGTGCTCACCGGCTTCCACCTGCTGGATGGGAAGATCCACCTCCTCATCTTGGAAGGCTTGGCAGACCAAGGCTTGAAGCAGCTGTGGGAGAGCCACCAAAGCCGGTAGGTGGCATCTGGATGCTGAGTGAGGGGAGAGCTCTCGCAAAGCTAAGCTGAGGTTCCGTCCTCTGCGAGAGGGATACGTTTGCACCTTTCCTCTTGGGGTGTATTATAGGGTGCTCCTCAGGGCTCAGGAGTTGGGTTTTATAACAAGAAGAACTGGTTGATTGCCTTTAGTTGAAGGGACGACTTTCAGGATACACAGAAGAAAAGGTGATTCAGGAAAAGGGGTCCGGCCTTCAGACTCCTGGGGGGGGCTACTCAATTAACGGGGAGCAGAATGTTGTGTATGGCCCTGGTCCATGTGAATTGAAAAGGAAAAAAAAGAATGTGCTTTGTGACCGTAAGGTAGACATCACAAAGAAATGGATTTCAACTCCCCGAGGTAGGATATATGTGATATTTTGAATCTAGAGGAGCTGTCAAAGCTACAGAAAATTCTTCTTCCCTGGAGGCCTTCCAAAAGCATGGGACGGGAAGTTGTACAGGCAACTAAAGTGTCTGATTCTGGGCTAGAGCAAGTAGCCTGCATGTTCCTTCCATTCTTTAGTTTTGATGACATGGTATTTCTCTTTTCCTTTCATGATTTTCAAGTATCCCAGTTTGGGTAAATAGGACCTCCCTCCTTTAATCTGCAAGTTCCCTCAGAGCTCAGATATCCCAGGACCAGGTGTTGATAACAGCGGAAAGTCTTCAAGTTGAGTCTATCCACACAGCAGGGGAGTGCAGCCCTGTGCAGCCTGTTTTGAGCTTATGGGCCAAGAAAGACTGGAAGAAACTGGTCTTATGGCTGGTTATCTTCCCAAGAGAACTGAAAACATGTTCCCACACAAAAACACACACATGAATGTTCATCGCAGCATTATTTATAGTAATCAAAAACAACGCATATGTTCATCAACCAGTGAACAAAATGTGGTATATCCATACAATGGAATAATATTCAGCCATAAAAAAGGAATGAAACATCGATACACATGCTTCAATGTTGTGTAATTTGCTAGGTAAAAGAAGCAAGACATAAAAGGCCACATATTCTATGACTCCATTTACATGAAATGTCTGGAACAGTCAAATCCTTAGAGATAGAAGTAGATCAGTGGTTGCCAAGATCTCAGGGGAGGCTCAAAGGAGAAGTGCAGAGTGATGCTAACAGCACAGTTTCCTTTTTGGATGATGAAAATACCCTAGAAGTCGGCAGTGTTCATGGCTGCACAACACTGTGAATATACTAAACACCACTGAACTGTATACAGTGCTTTAAAAGGGTGCCATTTATGATGTGTAGCAAAGAATTTGGCCTTGCCCAAGAGAGGTCAGGCCTTCGCCCTTGTCTCCTGGAAGGTAATCTATGTTATACCTCCTAGGAGGGTCTTTGTTTAGGTTGGGAGCTGACCACACCAGATCTTAAGGCAGGAGCAGCCTCACCTGATAATCATAGTGAAGATTGGCTGTGCCAAAAAGACCAACAGTGTGATTTAGGTTGGAGCTTTGGGTCACGCAGTGTCAACTGACCTGGAGACTGAGGTTGCCACATGGGCCATCATGCTTCTGTAGACGTGGTCTGTGGACACCAAGGCTTGAGGGAGTGACTCTGTGCATATGGTCATTCTCCAATGTCATGAAGGCTACACACCCTGACTCTGAGGAAAGGCCAAGGGACGCGTTGTGTTTGGAACCGTCCTGGACCCTGCTCTACGTACCGCTTCCTTTGGCTCATTGGAACATGTATCTTTTCCCTGTAATAAGCTGTGTGAGCATAACAGCTTTCTGTAAGTGCATCTAGCAAATGGATGAACCTGAGTGTGCCTTTGGGAACCCCTGGAACTTTCCGTTGGGCAGTTTGGGGGACTGTGCCTTCAAACTTTGCAGTTTGTCTAATTCAGATCATGTGGTATGTGAATTATGTCTCCATGGAAAGATTTTCCCCAGAAATAACATAGAGTATGTCCACTGACCCCAGTTCAATTAAGCTAGAAATTAAAAAAATATATTAGCAAGAAAAAAGTCAAATGCTTAAAAATTAGCAATTACTTCCAAATAACCCATGGGTCAAAAGAGAAACTGTAATGGAAAGTAGACATTTTGAACTGAACAATAATGAAAATAGTAAAATATCTAAATTTGTGGGATGACGTTAAAGCATTATTTAGAAAAAAACTTTACTCTTAAATGCTTATGTTTGGGGAAAATAAAGGCTGAAAATTACTGAGACATTTACTGGAAATGTCTGAGATGTTACAGACATTGAAATAAAACTGTTTTAAACTATGTGGATCAGTTTAAAATTTCATTAGAAATTTACCAAAAAATAACACCAAAAATATTTTCCGATTAGTTTCACGAGGTTTATCAATATAAAAATTAATGTTGAATTTCTAAGTACCATCTACACACAAAATTTTTAAAGAGGAAGCAATTTAAAGGTATCATAAAATATGACATAAATTTGCCAAAAAGGAGCAAAAGACCTCTGTCGTCAATATTACAGGACTTTTAGAAACATTTAAGAAAACCAAAATAAGTGAAGGGAGTTACCATGTTTATTGTTTGGAATATTCAATATTGTAAAGGTGTTTATTATCTCCAAATGGGTCTATCAAATCAATGGAATTCCAATTTAATAATACGGACATTTTTTGCCATTTTTATTTTTATTTTTCCATCGCCTTTTATCCCCTCTCTGCCCTCTTCCACCTCCACCCTTTCCCTCTATCCCCGTCACCACACTGTTGTTCATGTCCATCAGTTCTCTCTCTTTTTTCAACCCCTCCACCCTTCCCCAGCCCACCTCCACCCCCAGCTGTCTGCCTGCTCTCCATCTATGAGTTTAGCCTATTTTGCTTGGTAGTTCAGTTTGTTCATAAATCCCACTGGCTGAAGCAAGGGGCGGCAGGGGGGTGGGGGGGGGAGGCGGGGTAGGACAAGGGGAGGGCACCCAACAAAAAGAGAAAAAAGAAGAAAAAGCAAAAAATGAGGGAGTCAGAGGGGAGATGGTAACTATCAGTCTCTGCCTCCTGAAAGCATCCCAGCAGGTCCCTGCGTTACAATTAGCAAATGAGTCTCTTTCACATAAAATCTGGGCAATTTGCAAAAGAGCTGCTTCTGTGCTGGGCCCTGGTCAACTGAGTCTGGCACCAGCCCTTTAAGAATCCTTTCTCCGTTTGCCGCAGCCTCGCAGATCACATGGGAATGAGCCCCATTCGTTTTCAAAGGTAGATGTTTTGAGGGCTCATCTCTTAGGTGCTCATCTTAAAAGCTGGGATGTCCAATGTGGAAAAGGAGCCTTCGCTTCTCGGGGCAAAGTTTCCGTTGTGAGTTTCCTTCCGATTGTGGGTTGTTGTGCCAAGGTGGGGATTATGGCGACATTGTGTCAGCCTTTTCCGCTGCTCCTGTGTGGCCTTTTTCTTGTTTGCCCTATGTGGAAGAGGTGTTTTTGTTTTTTCCCTTAGAGAACTGTTCCATATGTAGCTATGCTAGTAGAGCTGCTGCGTGTGGGGGAGGAGGTGGGTTCAGGGTCTTCCTACATTGCCATCTTGAGCAGGAATCTAGGTTGAGTTTTTGTTCTGTTTTAGTTGGGGGGTGGGGCGGTATTTCTTTGTTTGTTGCCAATTCATATCCATTGACTAAAGCACCATTTGTTGAAAATACCATCTTCCTTTACAGAAACACTTTTGCATTTTTATAAAAAATCAGTGGGTCATAAATGTATGGATGTATTTCTGAGTTCCCTATTCTATTCTATCGATCTATGTATTTATCTCTTCACCAATATCACACAGTTTGATTAATGTGGCTATAATCAGTCAAGTAGAGTGATTCCTTCCCCTTTATTCTTTTTTTCAAAATTATTTCAGCTATTCTAGTTTCTTTGCCTTTTCATTTAAATTTTACAATAAGCTGTCTATATATATATATATATATATATATATATATATATATAGTCTCGCTAGAATGTTCATAGGAATCGCTAAACCTACATATCATTTGGGGAAGAACTGACATGATTGCTGTTGAGTCTTCCAATCCATGAATATGGTATTCTTCTTCATTTATTTAGATCTTTAATTTCTTTCAACAGCGTTTTATCATTTTCTTTTTTTTAAATATTTTTTATTGATTTCAGAGAGGAAAGGGGAGAGAGAGAGATAGAAACATCAATGATGAGAGAAAATCATTGATTGGCTGTCTCCTGCACGCCCCACACTGGGGATCAAGCCCACAACCTAGGCACGTGTCCTGACCAGGAATTGAACCATGATCTCCTGGCTCATAGGTCAACACTCAACCACTGAGCCATGCCAGCTGGGTAGCTTTTTATAGTTTTAAACATATATGTTCAGTATATGTTTTGGTAGATTTATATCTAAGTACTTCATTTTTTAGTCATTTAAAGTGGTATGATATTTTTAATTTCAGTTTTTAGTCTTCTCCTTTCTAAACTATATGCCTTTACTTCCTTAGTGTGCTGGTTAGGACTTGCAGCATTATTTCATATCAGAGTAGTGATATCTTCAGTGGAAGGCATGGGGTCGTCCCCATTATATATTATGTTAGGGGTAGGGCTTCATAGGCGTCCTTTACCAATCTGGGGAACTTCCACTCTATTCCTACTTCACTGATGGTTTCCTAATTCTCTAGTTCACGTAATTTACAGAGATCCCTGGTGGATTAAAAGCTTATTTGAAATAATTATAGACTTATAATAAGTCATAAAAGTATTAGAGAAGTTCCAGGCACCCAACACTCAGTTTCTCGCAATGGTGACATCTGACATAAAGTGCCTTATTGGTGGACACAGTACTAATACAATTAATTAGACCACAGGTACCTGGCCTTACTCACAGTTCACCAGAAAAATCTGTTTTTGAAACCGGTAGTACAAAGGTCTTAGATGATAATAAAGGAGAACATATTCATGACCTCAGAATAAAGAGAGGTTTCTTGAATAAGGCAGAAGTACAAAGAATAAAGGACAATAATGATACATTTGGCTACATTAAAATTAATGACTTCTGTTCATGCAAAGACACCATAAGAATTGTGAAAACGCAAGCCACAGAGAAAAAAATATATTTGCAGTGTGGATCCAGTATACTGAACAAGTAAAATGCCTGTGAATCAATAAGAAAACAATAACAATATCCCAATGGAAAAACGGGCAAAATACCTGAACACATACTTCATAAAAGAGGAAGCTCCACGACAAAACACACAGACACACCAGCAGTAGGTGCAGGATACGTGTAGCCTTCGCCAGGTCCAACAAGGTGGGAACAACGTGTGCCAAACGCAGCGGGTGGCATAGCGGCTGTGTTCAGAGATTGCCAGGCTGCTAGAGCCAGCACATAAAGATGGGTGCCAGGGTAGAGGTTGAGCGAGGGGCAGTGGGGCACAGCAACATGAGGCTGGCATCAGCATTTCAGCATTTTCACTGCCAACCTCCCCTTCAAGGTTTTAAACAGGCAAAAAATAAAAATAAAAATAAAAACCTCCGTCAGCCAGCGCAAAACCACCAGAGCCCGAGGAGCAGCGTTAAGGCCCCGTCCTGCGGCCGTCTCTTGCAGAATTACCAGAGCGGAGTACGGGAAATACAAGGTGCTCTACAACTCCCAGCTGCTGTTTCAGCAGCGCCTCTACGCAGACCTGGACACCATCCTGTACCACATGCACCTCTGCAAGCCCCTGTCACAGCTCATGAAGCACGCGGCGCTCCACCTCCGCAACACCATGATGCAGAAGGCCTTCCGGGCCCTGACCAGGTACCCCCACCCGCTGCAGGGATGGGCGCTGCCCGCCTGCCGGGGCAGGGACCGTGGGCAGTGCCGTGGCCCTTTGGGGGCAGTTACTGTCCTTTACACCCAAAGAAGCTGGGCCAGGAGTGGCGCGCCGTCCCAAGGGGCCCCGTGCCTGTGTCGCTTTCACTGTTCCACATGCTCTCCCAAGAGAGCTTGAGAGGCATATCGGTGAGATGAAGACAGTGCATTCAAACACAGGTCACGTGAATCTACCGGCTGTGCCTGGAGAACATCCCAGAATAGCCTGAGGTGTAAGAAACTGGTTCAAACCCATTTTCCCAGGGGGCGATGGGAAACCGCCACACCCTCCGGGCCAGCAACAGCTTTCTCAGCCAGATGTTGGCTTTTCTGTCTGCTTCTCCCTTCTCTCCCTGTTCCTCAGAAAGCTCTTCTCCAAAGATCTGCGTCTTTCACTACTTGCATCCCTTTGCCTGTGCTGTTTCTTTCTTCCTTTCTTTAATCCTCACCCGAGGGTATTTTTTCCATTGATTTTTTGCATGGAATAGGGAGGGAGAGAGAGAGAGAAACACCGATGGGAGAACGACACATCGATTGGTTGCCTCCCGCATGCCCACCACCACCACCACCACCAGGGCCGGAGCCTGCAACTGAGGTACGTGCCCTTGACCTGGACCCTTCAGGCTGCAGGCCGATGCTCTATCCACTGAGTGAAGCTGGCTTGGGCCTGTGCTGTTTCCTTTGCTCCGACACTGGTGACTCTCAGGCCTAGAACGGTGGGCAGTCCCCACCCTGGAGGCTGTGCGCTCCTCCCGCTGGGTTTCAGGGCACAGCCCCTCCATCTTCGTAGCGAATGGTGCCTGCCCAGGAGGAGGGCTAAGGGAACATTTAGAAGAGAAGATTGACGCTGAAGAGTGCAGTGGGGTGCCGAGTGAGTGCTGGGCGCGCTATAGGGAGGCAGCACCGCGTGCGCACAGGCTGCATTCAGTGGGGCCTGGGCATTCAGGGGCTCCCACAGTGCAGGAGGCTGGCGGGCAGGGCTACAAGTGGCAGAGGCTGTGGGCACAGGCTGCGTTCAGTGGGGCCTGGGCATTCAGGGGCTCCCACAGTGCAGGAGGCTGGCGGGCAGGGCTACAAGTGGCAGAGGCTGTGGGCGGCCCTCAGGGGCAAGCGGCCAGGGCCCACAATGCCCAGGCCTAAGGGCTGGAGGAGGTAACTGTGAAGGAGGATCACCGCAGTTGTGAGGGCTGGGCTGCCTGCCCCACCCCCATGGGCTCGTGGGTGGGGCACGACTTTGGGGATCAAGGCCAAGGCCGAAAAAGGAATCCTGCCCAGGACAGTTTCGGGGCACCCGCAGGCAGGGAGGGAGCTGGTCATGGGCTGCTTGTGCAGCCTGCAGTGCGGGCAGGCCGAGCACTCCCAGAATCGGCCACCCCCTGGCTGGGTCAATGGCCCCTAGTCCTTCTGTCCACTCTGTCCCTGAAGCTGCCCATGGGCCCCAGGGTAGGACCCCGTTGATGACTGACAGCGGGGAGGTGCCGGGCACAGGCTCTGGGGCACAGCCACACCCATCGGAGGCCTCCCTGCCCAGGAAGTTCCAGCATGTGCATCGGGGGCAAGACCATTTCCGCTTCTCAACAGCAATCAACAGGATCTAGTCCAGGTCAGGCTTGCGTGGGGCGAGAAGGGGATCACAGACACAGCACTGCGCTGGCCACAGGGTTCGGGGAGGGATAGTGCGCACAGGACCACTCTCCATCCATGGCAGGGACCTGGGAGTGTGCGTGTGGCTGCCCACCACCCAGCTGGACCACTGCAGGCCCAGGTCTGCCTGGCAGAGGCTCAAAGAGGCAGCTCAGTGCCCTAAAGCAACACACAAGCCCTCTTCCCCTCGCAGCCTGGCTCCAAGGGGACACGCAGTGCCTGGGTGGAGGGTCACAGGTGTGTGGGGAGTGATAGCAGGGGGTCCCCCCCCCCCAGGACTGTGGGCACCAGGCAGCCTCAGCTCACCACGTAAAGGGCACAGATGCAATCCCACTGCCACTCGGTTCCAGGTGAAAGGCCATGAGCGAGCAGGAGCCACACAAAGGAAGCAGGTGGCGGTGCCTCTACTGTCAAGCGGCCCAGGCTGCAGTGAGGGAGACAGCTGGGTCGGGCCCTCACCAGACGCTGAGCAGAAGCTCTTCCCTGAGAGGCAGGGTGTCCCAAGGAAGGAAGTGGGGAGGGAGGGGGCTCAGTCCTTGTGAGAAACAGAAGGTCGCTGTGAGCCGTGAGCCACAATGCACTCAGCCTGTGTGTGGGGCGGAAGGAAGCGGCCTGGCGGCCCCTCGCCTGTGCACTTGGAATTTACTCAGCGATCCAAAGAGGAAGTTGAGAAGCTCAGGGTCCTGCTGCCTGGGCCCCACCCACCCGCCCTCCTCCCAGGAGCCCCTGGGTCCAAGTTGCTCCCAAGGAAAAGGGAGGGGAGGGAAGGGGACAGAACCTCATACCCATGGAGCTCCATTTCTGTGATCTTCCCCAGCTCCCCACTGCTGGGCTTGAGCTGTCCCAGCAGAGAAGGGGTGCCAGTGTTCCCCAGGCTGGGGGGAGCCTCCCCAGGTTCACCTTCAGCAGCCCTCCTCCCTAGCCCCCGCAAAGAGCCCCTTCCTGCCACTAAGGCACTAAGGTGACAAGGAACGACACGTGGAGATGGGCGGCTCTCCGGCGCTTTCCTTCTCTAAGCGCATGTTCGCCAGCTAATCAGCCTCTCTGAGCTGCCCTTTCCTCTTGTAAAATGGGGATGGTTTGACCTGTCTTACAAGGCAGGTGAGACTGAGGCGGGTGGCCCTTCTGTGTTCCAGGATCTACTACATCTGCCATTACAGCACCAAGCTCAGGGAGGTGATCACCCAAGACCTGCTGCCTTCCTCCTCCATGATCAAGCACTTGAGCCAAGAGTTTGGCTTGCCTATTTCCCTAGAAGAACTCACTGATGAAAAACTTTTGGCCACCCCACCTCATCGTACCTCCACACTTGACTTGCGAAGTCGGAAATCCACCCTCAACTCTGAGGTCCTCGCCCACCAGGCGAAGTACCTGCAGTGGCGGAACCGTGTGATGCTGAAGAGAAGAGAGGAGACTCGCAATCTGATCCAGGTGGGCACCCTCTCCGCTCTGCGGTCAGGGGTGCCAGGCCTTTGCCCCACCTGGGCTGTCCAGCCATGTGCTGGGAGACATAGGGCAGGTGGCCACATCCCGAATGGGGCATCTGCCTCTGGCCTGTACCTACTCTCCTGCCCTGGGATCCCAGGCAGGATGGGCAAGATGTGCTGGGTACAGGCCTGGCCCACACCAGAAGCACTCACTCATAGGCTGGCACACCTCGTCCTCCTGAAAGGCGAAGGGGAAAGCTCTTTACCTTGGCCTCAGAGTTCATCTCTGAGGAAGAACTGCTGTGTGTGTGTGTGTATGTGTGTGTGTGACATCTTAAGTTGCTAAGGGCATGTTATCGAATGTCCAAGCAACACAGGAGATAAACTAAATCAGCATGAGGAAAGGTAAAAGGAAGAGAGAGAAGACTGAGAAGCAGGTGAGGCAATGGGAGGCTGGCTGTTATGTGGCCTACATGGCCAACAAGAACCTCCTTCACCCCACACCAACCAAAATACAAAAACACCAGCATCCAAGGTGGGACCCGAAGTCATCACTTGTGATCTGTGTGTTTGGAGCCACCTACCACATCCCCACACCAATCTCTATTAAAACAACAACAGCAACAACAAAAAGTCCCTTAGTATGCAAACTAACAAGTGAGTCAAGGTCACTTTTTTTTTAACCTTCTTGAGTTAAAAAAAATTTTTTTAAGCAAAAGGTAATTCTTTTGCTGAAGGTTGATAGGCAAGTGAAGGACAAGCTATGCTGCCCAGCACTTAACAATTTAGAGTAAAACTCTTCCTCTTTTTCTTTTTGGGTCCCAGCCACCTTTCTCTCTGAAACCTTCTGTTTTGCCTTTTATCTCCTTCCTCATTGCTATTTTCTTTCAATGTTTTTATTTTTCAACTATAGTTGATATACAATATCATGCTACTTTCCAGTGTATAACAAAGTAATTAGACATTTGTATACCTTAAGAAGTGATCACCCTGATAAGCATAATACCCATCTGACACCATACACAGTTATTGCAATATTATTGGCTATAGTTTACATCTCCATAACTGTTTTTATAACTGGAAATGAATTGGATTTTTATTTTATTTCATATTATATTTTTTCTTTTTTCTCCTTTTTGCTTAATCCCACCCCCTCCCACACCCAACCCTACCCACTGTCTCCGGACAGCTGTCACCATGCTCTCTGTCTATGAGTCTGTCTCCCTGTTGCTTGTTAGGTCAGTTTGTTCATTAGATCCCACACAGGAGTGAAATCCTTTGGTTCTTGCTGTTTTTATTCACAAAGGAAGCCAACAGACCATCCTGAGGCTATGGAGAGAAGAGGGTGATACTCCCCTCTTCTCTCTTCTTGATACAGCCGTGGTCCAGGACGGCGGTCCCTGCTGCTTTAGTTCATGGCTCCCTGTATATTCCGTGAAAGCCTCCAGCCTCTCCCACTCCTGATCGTCTGAGCCGTAAACTCTGCCAAGTGCTATGTGTCCCAGTTCCAGTGACCTTGGGCAAGTGCCATGTGCCTGGTCCAGTGAATTCCACTGTAGACAGTAAGGGGCTGGACTGGCTGGCCCTGGGGCAGGGTTCTGTGAGCAAACGCCAGCTCTCGTATTCAGGAACCTATGCCTGCACTGCAACCATGTCCCAGGACCTGCTACAGGCAGGTAGCTGGTGCTGAGGGGCCTTGAGCGGGTAACACCTGGTGTGTCTGTCTTCAGAAAAACATCTCCGAAGCCTACCAGGTGAGCAGGAAGTCCCCAAAGCCCGTGGTGAGGGTGATTAGAAGCTCGATTCCTACTACAGAGGCTGTGCATAACTATAGTATTCAGACCCTGAACTCCACGGAGATGGTCAAGAAGAAGCTGTATCGTGAGATGGACAAGGTGAGTGAGAAGCTCAGAGAGTGGGAAGCAGCCATCCTATCTAATAAAGAGGGAATATGCTAATTGACCCTCAAGCCATCGCAAAGATGGTGGCGCCCACAGCCAATAAGGAAGGAATATGCTAATTGGCTGCCACGCCCTCAAAGATGCTGGCACCCACAGCCACAAGATGGTGGTGCCCAGTCCCCTCAGCCCTGCCGAAGTGCTCCAGTCCCCTCAGCCCCCCAGCTGCCCAGGGCCGCCCAAAGCTCAGGTAACCAGGGCTGGCCGAGGCTTGTGCTGCAGGCAGTGGCAGTAGCAGAGGTGTGATGGGGGTGTCACCTTCCCCTGATTGCCAGGTCACCTCCCTCCCCTTAGGGCTCCTGGACTGTGAGAGGGGGCAGGCTGGGCTGAGGGACCCCCTTCTCTGGTGCATGAAGTTTCATGCACCAGGCCTCTAGTGTGCTTATACTCCAGGCAGGATAATGGCCATTGCCTGACCCCATGAACTCTTTCCTCTCTGACCATCCTGCCTGGAGCTCAGCAGCAGATCTCATGTGTGGGTGAGAGCCAACCAGCAAGGGGGAGTAAGCAAGGGCCCAGGCACTGGGAAAGGTGTTCTGTTCCCACGCTACATGTCAGTCCTCCACTTGCAGGGGCGAGCCAAGGGGTCCTCATGGCAGATGGTCACAGCTGCAAACCACTGCGGGTCCCTCGCCTCCGGGAGCAGTTGGCGGCTGCCCCGGAAAGGCAGCCGTCACCCTAAGGCTAAGTCTAGAACTAGGCTTTCGGCACATGGTGCATTTGGACAAGGGCTACTCCTGTCAAAGGGAACACTGATGGGATGCTCCCAGGGCCACTGCCCAGTTCAGGGCATGTGTCAGGACTGTCCCTGTGCCCTCAGCAGTCTCTGACCCCTGCTTGGAAACCTAAGGCTGAGTCAGCCCCATCCAAGTCTGCCCCCGCCCGCCCACCCCCCACCCCCCCCATACACACACACTTCCATCCAAACGTGTGCCCCTCATTTCCAGGAGCCATGGAGAAGATTCACGTATTCACAGAATTTCCTCTCCGCCATGGTGGAGCCTTGGGGATTAAAGGAAGAGGAGAAAAAAGCCAAGGAGAAGGCCCGCCAGGCCTGGCTCACAGCCAACGGGTTCCAAGTGACAGGTCTTCATAAGAGCACTGAGAGCGACCACCACCTCAACCTGCTGCCCACTGGCACCACCACAGAGCTGACCGAGGTCCCCAGGGAGGAGCGGGGTGTCAGGGACGGGGGGTGTCCACAGAGGCCTTCTCCCTAAATCTCTGTTCCTGATTTAGGAGTGGAGGGAAAACGCACTGTTTGCTAACGTGATGAGGCCTGTGCTGGACCGAGACAGATGGAGCTGGGACCAGCGCCACCGGGACTTTGATCTGTACAAGAAGCCACCGCCTTTCTTCAAGCTGCCTGCTTCTCCAGCACGGAACCCAGCCACAGGTAACAGGGGAGACCTGGGCAAGGCCCAGCCTTCTGTCTGCAGGCAGGAGCCCGTGTGGCTTCCTGTCTCCAGCAGTATCCAGGCTTGTTGTCAGTCCTCACCCAAGGATACTTTTTCCTTGATTTGTAGAGAAAGAGGGAGAGAGGGATGGAGGGAGGGAGAGAGAGAGAGAGAGAGATTGAGAGAGAGAGAGAGAGAGACATCGATGTGTGAGACACACATCAATTGGTTGCCTCCTGCACACACCCAAACTGGGGCTGGGATTGTGCCCTTGACCGAGAATCAAACCCATGGCTCATTGGTGTGTGGGGCCAGTGCTCTAACCACTGGGAAACACCAGCCAGAGCAGTATTTATTTTGCTTTAGATGCTCCAGAGAGGCAATCAGGCTTCAGAATGGGTCTGGTATCACAGGCTGAGTGCTGGCTGGAATTCAGACCTGGATTCTGTTCCAGCCGAAACATTAACTTGCCATGTGGCCTTGGGGAGGTCCCATCATTGCTCTGGGCCTCGTTTCTTAACTGTATAAAGGGATGTTGGAAGCTAGATCTAAGGGCCTTCTGAGCTTCAGCACTGTCTCACCTCATGACCGGCCGCTGGAGGCCTCGACCCCAGGTCGGGGGCGGGGGGAGGATCTGGGCTCCATGGGAACCTTTCAACTTCCTTCCAGCTCCAGATGCTGCCGTCTCCCTCTGGGGGAGCCTGGAGCCTCACTACCTCCATCCCTCAGAGTCCTCTTGGCCTTCTTTCTATCCCTCTTGTTTATAAAGACCTCACAGTCATTTATGGGTTGATAGAGAACCCAAATTTATTGGTTAACAGAGCCAGGATGTTTATTCAGAGAAAAAGAGGTGGTTTTTCTGGCAACAAGGTTTGCCGGAGAACCCTTCCCCAGAAACCAAGATGGAATAAGCAGGACAGGTTTCCTTCCTCCCCGGACTCCCACCAGTCCCGGCTGTCACGCTGTGGTCCAGCCCAGGGACACCAGGCTCGCCTCGATGGCAGTGCCCTGGGGGCTCCACTTCCCGCCCTCCCAGCACAGGTGCCCTGGGTGTCTCAGGCTGCCTGTACATGCAGCTGGACGCATGAAACAAACAGAGCCCGGGTCTTCCCTCTTTGCAACATGTTAATAAAAACTCAGCCCTGGTTGGGTGGTTCAGTTGGTTGGAGCTTCGTCTAGTGCAGTGGTCGGCAAACAGCAGCTCGCGAGCCACATGAGGCTCTTTGGCCCCTTGAGTGTGGCTCTTCCACAAAATACCACGTGTGGGCGCGCACGTACAGTGCGATTGAAACTTCGTGGCCCATGCGCAGAAGTTGGTTTTCGGCTCCCAAAAGAAATTTCAATCGTTGTACTGTTGATATTTGGCTCTGTTGACTAATGAGTTTGCCGACCACTGGTCTAGTGCACCAAAAGGTTGTGGGTTCAATTTCTGGTCAGGCCACATACCCAGGTTGCGGGTTTGATCATACATGAGGCAACCCATCAATGTTTCTCTCTCCCTCTCTCTCTCTATCTCCCTAAATAAATCAATGAAAACATATCCTCAGGTGAGGATTATAAAAGGAAAATTCAGAAATGGCAGGTGAAAAGGGGAGACTTGAACTGGTGACCCAGACTTTTAACCTCAGCTGGACGCAGAGAGACCCTGTTGCTGACAAGGGACTTCCATGCCACAAGGCTTAGATGAAGCCCCCCCCCCCCCCCGCGAGGGCCACCCAAAGGGGGTGGGGTCTGCGTGCCTCCCAAGCGTCCCCTGCAAAGCAGCTCTGCGTGCTTCCTTCCCAACACTGTGTGAGAAGACATGTCCTCTTCATTTTGTGCAAAGTGCCTCCTTGCCAACATTAAGAACTTGAATTTCATTGGAAAGTTATTTCCAACATCACAATATTTGTAAACTGTCACCTTTTGAAGATTACCTTCCGAAACCCCAGCTGAAGGTTCAGGCCAACCCTGCTGAGCCAGCTCAGGTCTGAGCGCCCCCTCTCCTCTTTGCCTATTTCCCTCATCACAGCCAATTGTGACTTACACTTGGAGGGAAAGGACTGAGCATGGCTCCCTCCTCCCCCTGCAAGGCTACATCTACAACGGGCTTTTCTCAGGGGAGCCCCAAACCACCAGGAGCCAGAGCAAAGCTTGAAACCGGCCAGTGTGCTGGGCGCCAGCAAGCAACACCTGAAGGCTGCCTGGAAAAATGCAAAGGCCTGTTCGTGCACCTAAAGGTGCCTTTTTGTCCTTCACTTCAAGAGCAGAGGGCAGTCCTTGCAAAGAAAGCAGAGAGAAAGGCCCCCATGGGAACAAGCACATGTTGCCATATACCAAGCAGTGCAGCTGTCCAGCACGACCTGGGGGATCAAAGCTGAGGCTCAGAACCCCGGGGGCCTGACTGGGGCACCTGCCCCTCAGCTTGCAGGGCCTTCTTCTCGCAGGGTGAAGACGGAAGGGACTGGAAGCCATCACCAAAGGGTGGCCCTCGGGGTCATATTGTCATGCATTAAAGGCGGCTTCTGAGTAAAGTCATGACTAGAAGATTCAACACAAACTGCACTATTTTTTTATATTTTTTTTATTGATTTCAGAGAGGAAGGGAGAGGGAGAGATAGAAACATCAATGATGAGAGAGAATCATTGATTGGCCGCCTCCAGCATGCCCCCTACTGGGGATTGAGCCCACAACCCAGGCATGTGCTCTGACCGGGAACTGAACCATGACCTCCTGGTTCATAGATCGGTGCTTAACCACTGAGCATCGCTGCCCGAGCATCCTGCACTATTTTATGTTCTTCTTGGTCCGGTTGTTTCCAGTCCATGTTTTAAGTGCATTTTGCACCTGGTCTGGATGAATGACACGTCGTGAGCAGCTCTCAAGCTGTTTCTTTGGGGATGTGTGGTCTAGTAGGCATGGCTGTTCATGCCCCAAGCAGGTCCCCGCAGCCTTGTGCCACAGAGGCGGCGGCACAAGCCCCGGTGTCCACTGTGAAGTCTCCTAAACTAGCAGCATGTCCTCAAACCCCAGGTCCCGGGATCCCCTCCTCTCTGACTGCATTCAGAACCTGGGGATGTGGCAGGCAGCAGTGCCCACAGGTCAAAGCCTGGGAGAGGCTTCCTCGGGCCAGGAGAAAGACCTTTAGGTGAAAACTGGGATTCGCTCAGCTTGGACTAACCCCACGTTCCACGCCTCTGGAATAAGTGAGGACTGTCCAGCAGCGGGTATGGCCTGGGGGCCGGCGGCAGCAGGGACCACATTCCTCAGCTTCAGGACGTCGGGTCCAGAAGGTGGGCACAGAGGGATGCTCGCCTCTCTACAACCTGCTGGGACACTGTCCTCATCTGTTCGTCTAGATTTTCTGGAGAGTCTGGGAGGGAAGGGGAGACAATGGGTGACCTTTCTGCATTGTGATTATAGAAATATTGCTAGAGTCTTTTTTTCTAACAGCCGGTGGGTGGCACCACCACCATCCAGACCCCCAGGAAGTGATTCTGTCTCATTCTGAATAACAAATGGTTCATCCTGTCGATCCCTAAAAACTCCAGATTGTGTGGGTGTCGGGGCAGAGAAGGCACTTGGTCAATAAAAGGCCCCTAAGTAATTCAAGCCTGTTGCAGGAGAAACCACCTCCTCGCTCTCCATGGCTCATGGGCGGTCAGGTCAGCACCCTGGAGGCACGTGGCCAGGACCCAGGGCCGGGAGCTGCACAGAACTGCGTGGCCTCCCACAATCTCTTAGCAGCGGGCAAGGCTCTGCAGGGGAACATGACACAAGCCTTGAGGCCCCTAGGACTGTCAGGGTCAGAAGAATTTGAGCTTCACATTCTAAACGGGTGGGGAACGTCAGGCCCGGGGGCCATATAAGGCCCTCGAAATTATTTGGTCTGGCTCTGCTAAGGCATTCGGGGTGAGGCAGTCTGTATTTTTAAGTTGATAATTTTGGATGGCCTGAGAGCGATGTTATAAATATCCAAATGGCCCTTGGCAGAAAAAAGGTTCCCCACCCCGGCCTAAGACACGGCCATATGGCTACGGAAGAGGAGGAGCATTCCAGAGAAACTGAGCAGCACAAGCGGTCCTCGCATGGTCCAGGCAGCGGCCTGGGACATCTGCAGGAAGGGCAGCTTGGTTCTGGCCGCAGTGCAGGGGTGCGGAGGCAGGGGTGCCTCCTTCCTTTGTGAACCTTCCCTGGGCAGGTGCCAGCCGGGCCCACGCAGGGGCTGTGGCAGAGCTCTGTCTGCAGCCTGTGCTCCGGCCTCGCTGCAGGCCTCCTCGCTGCAGGTCAGCGCAGGCCTCCCCGAGCCCTCACCCCAGGCAGAGGTTTATGAGCAGCCAGCAGCCCTGGCAGCCCAACAATGCCCAGAAACAGCTCATGTCAACAGTCACCTAGAGCCAGTCCCTTTCCGCCCTCCCCCAAGCAACCCTACTCACACTTGCTCCGCTGAGATAAGGCGAAGAGATTCTGGAAGAAGCCAACAGAACCTGCCAGAACCAAGGTCGGAGAGAATGCTGGGATCACTGGGCCATAGGGCACCCCCTCCCTGGTGACTGACATCTAAGCTTCAAAGAACTATTGGACAGCTTGGCTGAGACAAGAGGCCTGGCTCAGAAGTCACCAGTCTTAGGTTCAAATTCCAGCTCTGAGCCAAACTAGCTCCGTCCGAAGAGCAAAATACTCCACATGCCTGAGCCTCTGTTTCCCCCTCTGTGAAATGGACATCATAATTCTCGTGGCCACGAGCTGCTGTGGGTCAGTGCACATAAAGCCCAAATGCACAGCTGGCACTCAGTGAATGCATCCGCGCCTCCCGCGGGGTAAGGCGGACAGACAGGGAGAGGGGCACTGGGTTTGGGGCCCGTCACTAACCCACCCTTTGCTGCCAGGTAGGAAGATGAAAGAGAGTGGCCCTGTGTCCTGAACGCCAGGGAGCCTCCAGAGCTGGCCGTGCTCACCACACACCGCAGCCACAGCTCCGCGAACCCGAACCCGCCAGCCTGCAGGCCAGCTGCTGCATGGACCCTGGGCTTCACCCTCTCTGGAACCACAGCTGGGTGCCAAGGCCCTTGACTTGCCCAGCCCCTCCCACCTGAGACTCCTCCATGCCACCCAATGACCCCCTCTCCCCTCCCCCGCCCCCCAGGCCTCATTAAAGTGCAGTAGGACAAAGCCAGCCAGTGGGAGGCTGCCTGTGTGGGGGCCAGGCGGGGGCAGAGGGGTGCCAGGGTGGGGGCAGGGCGGGGCGGGCTCCCCTCAGGGTCACAGTTCGGGATCCCTGCTCCCATGAAGCAGCTGGCCCCAGACGGCATAGCAGACATGCCCTAAGGCTGTGATCGGCAAACTGCGGCTCTCGAGCCACATGCGGCTCTTTGGCCCCTTGAGTGTGGCTCTTCCACAAAATACCACGGCCTGGGCGAGTATTTTGAAGAAGTGGCGTTAGAAGTTTAAGTTTAAAAAATTTGGCTCTCAAAAGAAATTTCAATCGTTGTACTGTTGATATTTGGCTCTGTGGACTAATGAGTTTGCCGACCACTGCCCTAAGGGAAGAGGATGTTGGCCACCAACTTCAAGACCTTCGGCTCCTCCATGATGGTGTGAGAACAAGAGGCCCAGGGTGGAGCCCCGTTACCTGGTACCCCCCCCCCACACACACACACACACAGTCCCCCCCGGGCACACAGCCAGCCATATCTGAGCCTCACTTTATGCCTCAGGGAAGAATGGCTCACTTTGCCTTTCCCTATGGGTTGTGGGAGGTTGGCTCACGGCTGCCTTCTGCTTTCCCTTCACTGTCTAGATTTAGGCAAGGGGCAAGGCAAGACCAGGTCCCAGGAACTTGACTGAGACCAGAGGCCGGTGCTTAATGCACCTTCAGCCGAAGAGCCTCCCAGATCACATCCTGAGTCTGGGCCCTGGTGGGGCTGCCCCTACCACATTCAGGGAGTCAGCCGCTCTCCACCTGGGGGTGTTCACCCAGCAGCAGTCCCACCCAGCCAGCCAAGAGGTCCCTGGAACAGGCAGCCACAGCCTACCTGCCTCCCCACCCCACCCCTCCATGGTGAGTAAGATTTCCTTCTAGGCCTGGTCCCAAAGGTGGCCACTTGGTAAAGCATCTTCTCATAGATGCCGGCCCCATCTCCCTGACCCCCAAGTTGGAGGGCCTGCCACCTTCTGGTCTCGCAGGGGCCCAACCACCTTGCCAAAGCAGAGCAGCAATATCGCCAAGACCAGCCTAAGTGATAGATGTTCCCCAGCTTGCCGGCATGTTCTGGCAGCCAGAGGAAAGGACTCAGCACAGCACCTCCTCCCATGGCCCGTCCCGTTCCCCGGGCATAGTGCATGGCAGGGGCTCCAGTGCCTAGGCCCTGCTACATCCTCTGCACCTGCCCCTGGTCACATCCTTTCTGGGAAGGAGCTATCCTACAGGCTACACCTGCTTGGCCCATTCCCCTTAACACTGGGGTGCACAATGCAGATTCCCCATCAGCCCCAGATCAACTCAAGGAGTCCCAAAGCCTCTGGCTAAGGTCTCCAGGGCAGTGGTCATGGTGCCCCAGGTAAGCTCACAGCAGAAAGCCCATGACCCATGACCTGAGCTCTGCTGCTCCTCCCCTATCCAGA
This sequence comes from Corynorhinus townsendii, assembly GCA_026230045.1. Taxonomy (NCBI): domain Eukaryota; kingdom Metazoa; phylum Chordata; class Mammalia; order Chiroptera; family Vespertilionidae; genus Corynorhinus; species Corynorhinus townsendii. Next base: position 87,573,585 of record JAPDVU010000006.1, read on the forward strand.
AACATGACCCCCACCCCCACAGCACTACAAGGATAGTTGACTAGATGGAGCAGAGTAATTGCAGGCGTTTTTGCAGTCTGCCACAGTGTCCCTAAGAGAGGTATTGGGAAGAACAATAAGAATGACTAGATAGTCATAAAAATAATAGGAAACCGTTATTTACACAGAGTGGGGCTCAAAGCATGTTTAATGAACAATTCTCATATGTATAGATGAAGTTCAGAGAAGCTGAATAACTTTCCTAGGTCACACAGCCAACTAGTGTTAAGAGCTGGAATTTGCACCCAGGGCTGTTTGATTGCAAAGCTCGTGTTCACAGCTATCACCTGCCTGTGGCTTGCCAGCACAGGTTATTCAGTTCCATCGTTAAGAGGCACTAATTGAAACTTTAATCTAGGTTGGAAGCCCTGTTTCTCCCTTCTGACCTTTCCCTTTATTGTTTTCAGACTATGAGAATGACCTCATTTTAAGATACCAGCTGTCTGTCAGCTTCTCACAAGGGCAGGGCAGTCAGCCAGGCACGAACTAGAAACCAGATACCATTTGTGTGTTTTTTTTTTTTAAAAAAATCACCCACTCACACCAGCAAAGACTTCCACCCTCGCCAGGCTCTATGGAGGCACCTCAACCCCCCTCCGGTGGGGAGGCGGTTGGTGGTGATGTCAAAGAAGGCTGCGTGGGGGGCCAGGACATGGATCCCTGCGGGATACTGAGGAATCAGTCCTTCACTCCCTGGGGAGAGCCCCCACCCATCAGAAAAGAGCAGGTCCACCCTCTCGCCACTGGGTGGCGTTAGAGGAGGCTTTCTCCAGCGCACAGGGCCCAGAGTCGCCTCCCTACCCCTGGCATTAGTGAGGTCACCTGAGAGCACTAATAACGTAGGCATGCTGTTCCCAGCGAAGGGGTTCTTGCCTCCCTTCACCCCCAGGAAGAAAGCAAGAGAGAAGGCAAAACAGATGCAAAAGCCCATGGAGTGTTTACTGAAAACAAAGTGTGGGAGGGGAGAAAGGGCGAGATCTGGTTGCATGGAGGAGCCTCCACTAATAAAGAATACGGCTCCCCGAACTGCTTCCGGGTTGCGGTTTGGTACAGGTCTCATTTCTTCACTGCAGGCACCAAGTAGATTTCTTTCCTGAACAGGTTGCCGCTGGGAGCTAGTATCGCAACCCCCGCGCAGGCACAGAGCTCTTTACTTTTGAGGTTCCCGGTTTTTGCTCTTCAGATTCCCCCATGGGCTGGCATCTACTGCGCAGGTGCAGAACGGAGCTTGTGGCTTTCAGGAAATCCCTGCTAGCGCGGGCAGGTGTCCACCGGCGCATAGCTCTTTTGGGAGTACCTGAAAAGAAACTTTAAACTTATCTAGGAAAGACTCAAAAAAAAAAAAAAAAGACCAGCATTCCCATTCGTTTAAGAGAGACTCAGCCTGGCTCAGTATTGTCCCTACCATCAAGGTGTCCCTGGAGACCTTATGGGGAGCTGGGACTCCACCCACCACTCTGCCACTAAGGAGAACCCCAGCTGCTGAGGGGTTAATAAAGGTCAAGCGGGGAACATGGATGTCCACACTCACCTGGCAGTCATGAGGCAGGACCCCCACCCCTTGAGCAGTGTCACTCGGGACCCCTGCTGGGACCTTGAGGTGCAGGAGCCCCTGCTCTGGCGGCCCTTCCTGACAGCCTGGGTGCCTGTCCGCTGCTGTGACCTGCCTTGGAAGGCCTGCCTCAACATCTGACCGTTCCTTCTCCTCAACCACCGTGGGCGCTGGCACAGCCAGAGCAGCTGTTCTCTATGGTTAGTTGTCTGGTGCTGCCACGGCCAGAAGAGTCGACTTCCTGGGTCTGGCAAGCCCAGGGCGCATCCAAGTGCTCAGACCTGTGCCCTGCTGGAGAGAGTGAGAGCCATGGGCTCTGATGGGTATCCTGATCTCGGCCTGCCGTGTGCCAGGCAGGTGTCAGGTCACCTCTCCTGTTCTCCCTGGGGATGGTCTGGCCCCACCCCCCTCGGTGCCTCCAAGAGCACTGGCCTCTCACCTGCCAGTTCCATGAGAGGCGGCTCAGCACCATACCCAAAACCACGGCTCCAGGCTCAGATAGACCTGGGGCTAAAGCGTATGGTCAACCTGCTGTGTGGTCTTCAGCCAGTAACTTGGCTTCTCTGAGTCTCTACAGACCTCCGAGGCTGCCTGTGAGAACTGAGCATGCTGCTGCAGGTGATGGATGAGATCAGTGCCTGGTACTTACTGATCACGCCACAAACATCGGCCAGGATCACCTATCCTGGGGCCAGAGTTGAGAGAGAGCTGGGACCGAGGCTCAGGGTTCTGCTGCGTCTGGTGCGGGAACACCTGCAGGGGTTGGCATCACCCAATGGGAGGTTTGAGGGGTCAGGATGGGCTAGGAAAGGGAAGGCCACTAGGAGCCACAGATGGTGTTCCTTCTACTCAATCATGAAGATAGGGATCCCCAGGGCCATGAAAGCAGGAAGAAAATCCTGCTCCCCCACCACCACTATGGGCGGCTCCTTCATGCCCACTCATTCCCCTGCATGCTCTGTATCAGGATTTCAGTATGTGCCCTTGGACCCCACCAGATGTGGCTGTGACAGCTCAGCCCTTGCCCTGTTCCTGGAGAGGGGGGAACTGGTCCCCTAGGCAGAGGGGGATAGTGACAGAATGACAGCAGAACCCTTTACATCTGCCTGGCCACCCTCAGGTCACTGGGCACCTTCCTGCAGCCTGAGCTTAGCCTCCCCTCCCCCCATCAATACCCAAGGGCCCACGGTTGGCTGGACTTAACTGTGGCCATGCGCTTGATTCTGGCCTCCTTCACTTGTGCTGCTCTATCATGGTAGCAGGCATTCTTTCACTTTGTGGGTGTTCCCAGAACTCTCCCTCTCTCAGACTCTGACTCCCCAGGGTCACTGGTTCTGCCTCTGGCCCCCGAGGGCTCCCCCAGTCTGTTGGATGCCAAAGGCTCTGGCTTTCAGTAAGTGGTACAAACTCTAGGTGGTGGCTCCTGGTAGAACCAGAAAACCGTTTGCTCCCATTGCCCAGCTGGCATGGACCACCTGCTCCAAAGATCAAGCCACATGCACCACCTAGCCAGAAGTTAATCATTCCTGAGAGGGGGTGGGGGGCTGCTCCAGGGCCTCCTGCAGAGTGGAAGTCTGTGGATAAGAAGTGCTGAACTGGGAGCGTAAGGGCAGCTTAACCCAATCTCTGCAACAACAGGATGTCTGCTTGTCTATAATCAGCCTACCCCGCCCCCCCCCCCGCCCCTCCCCACCCGCTTGCTGTACCGTGCAGACCCACATCCAGGAACAGTAAGTTTACAGAGGCTCTGAACCGAAGCCAAGTCCTCAGGTGTTAGCAGCTGGTGGCAGCCAGGGGTCTGTTACAACCTACTTTTCAGCAAAAATAGAACATTAGAAACCATACAAAGACCTGAAAGCAAGAAACAGAACCTAGGGCTATATAAGACTAGGTTCACAGCAGAATTGAGGGACTCAGCTTTGGGAAATGATTCCCTGAGCCAGCACACTGGTGTTTTGAATAAAGGTGAATTTCTGCATCTTCAGAGTGCTTAATGGTCTGTCTCCGTCTCTCGGTTACTCTGCTGGAGCAGGAGTATCTCACTGGGCAGGGAGGAGCTGGGAAGCCCGCATGGGTTTCCCAGCTTCAGAGTTGGGCAATGAGGAGGAAGTGGTGGAGGGGAGGATGAACCTCAGAAGTACAGCTGGTTTGGGGAAGTAGTGGGGGCCTCAAAGAAAGAGACCACGTGTGGCCAGGGCCCTGGCCTAGAACCAGTGTCTCCTTGCTGAGCCCAGGGGACCCACCCCCGAGAGCAGATTGCCCTCCCACCTCCCCGAGCCCAAGAGAAAGGTTCATGTCTGAGTTTCTGATTTAAAAATAACCAGGGGCCATCCACTAGCAGAGTGTGTTCAGTTATTGGTCATATATTATACCCTATTCACTGAACCACACACGTTTGATTTCATATTAGAGGCCCGGTGCACGAAATTTGTGCGGCGGGGGGGGGGGGGGGGGGAGGTGGTGGTGTCCCTCAACCTGGCCTGCACCCTCTCCATCTGGCACCCCTCAGGGGATGTCTGACTGCTATTTTAGGGCCGATCCCTGTGGACATCCCTCTCACAATCCGGGACTGCTGGCTCCTAACCGCTTGCCTGCCTGTCTGCCTGATTGCCCCTAACCACTTCTGCCTGCCAGCCTGATTGCCCCCTAACCACTCCCCTGCTAGCCTGATTGACACCTAACTGCTCCCCTGCCAGCCTGATTGCCCCCAACTGCCCTCCCTGCCAAGACCTGCCCCCTCTACCAGGACCCGCCTCCTCTGCAGAGGCAGCGGAGACGCCAGGACCAGCCTCCTCCACGCCATGCAGAGCCACAGGACCCCCAGGCCTCACTGCGCAGAGCGGCCACCAGGCCCTGCCTCCACTCTGCATGCGGCCCTCTTGTGGTAGCCATCTTGTGACAGCATCGGGTGAGGGCATCACTTGAGGGCGTGATGCCACCCTAGGCTTTTATTATATAGGATGACACATACATTTTGGAGGTTTTTTTATAAGAGCCCATGAAAATATGCCTCATTTTAAAAACTTGACTGCAGCCCTAGCCTGTTTGGCTCAGTGGATAGAGTGTCGGCTAGCAGACTGAAGAATCCTGGGCTCGATTCCGATCAAGGGCACGTACCTAGGTTACAGGCTCCATCCCCAGATCTGGTCAGGACACACGCAAGAGACAACCAATCAATGTGTCTCTTGCATCAATGTTTCTCTCTCTCTCTCTCTCTCCCCCCCTCCCTTTCACTCCCCCTCTAAAAATCACTGGAATAAATATCCTAGGATTAACAAAACAAATAAATAAATAAAAATGTAAAAATAAATAAATAAAACATTTGATTTAAAAACTTAACTGCGAATTGCTTATTACATTCTATGGATATATCACTAATTACTGAAACAGTCCTGATGGATAGACACCTTGTTTCCATGACAACAATGAAATAGAAACAGTAGAATGGAAGGTGGTGTATCAACACGCTGGTGAACTATTGTGAATGCGTCTGATCTGTTTAAACCAAACACCAATTATTATATGTAGGAGAGTTTTGGCCTGGCTGGCAGCCAAGAGCCCATTCAAAACATGTCAATCTGAAGAGGCAATTGGAAAAACTGCGAGTCACTTGTTGCTTGCCATACACACACTTATTCTCCTTCAACAAGTTAATGAACAATCAGAAACTGATCTGTTCAGCCGCAATGAGAGCTAACAAAAGCCCTGGACTGTGTCAGTCTTTCTTGGCCTGTAGCCCCTGTTTGCTCCCAACTGTTGCATCAGAGCAAACCTTTGCTCGTGGATGCTCTTTCTCCTCAGCGGTGAAGGATGTCCGGGGACATTCTTTCACTTTGGAAAGGGCGTCTGGGGACTGTGTGGCATCCATGCAATGGCCCCGCACACCCCAGAGAGACTGAGGGACACAAATGTGGTTTTCCAGAGTTTGGTGACAGGCAGGGATAAGCCTGCTTGCTGGCTTGTCTTTTCTTTGAGTGTGGCAACCTAGTGGACTTGTAAATGTATTTATAGGCTTAGTCACATGTTTGTGTACAAAAGGCTCCTTTTCTTCCATCCAACCCATCACAGCCAATAATTCAGGGTGATAGAATACATCACATCACCCTGAATTCATATGTCAGATCACCCTGTATTTATAAATTGAATTTATCACAGTTTCCCTGGGATAAATTACTAGCAATAGAAGTTTTAAATGAGCAGATTATGCACATAGTAAATTTGCATAGTGTCAAACTATCCTCCTGAAAATGGTGCATTTTATGCAAGTTTTATTCATGTAAATTTGAAATTGCATGATATTAAAAAACAAAAACATATGAGCTCTGTCCCATGTGGCTCAGTTGGTTGAGCACTGTCCTATGCACTGAAAGGTCACCGGTTGGTCTATTCCCTCACCACCACCCCCCCCCCCCCCGATTTTAGGCTCAATCCCCAGTAGAGGGCATGCAGGAGGCAGCCGATCGATGTTTCAATGTTTCTCTCTCTCTCTCTCCCTCTCCCTTCCTCTCTCTCAAATCAATAAAAACATATTTTTAAAAAACACCAGGAGAGTCTCCCGAAATTTCAACTTTTCAAGGGGAAGCATAGAATTTCAAAGCCAGCCAGTGGAGTGAATTATACCCTCTGGTTATGTTGCTGCCACATGAAGGAAACATTGAGCTAGTTGAGCAGAAAAGGGACACAGTCCTTTGTCCACAACCTAAAAATCACACATGAAAGTTCTTCAGATGAATTATGATGACTCTTGGCTGTTTTAACATTAACTGTTATAATTTAAAATTGTTTTTAAAATGTGGGGTAAGGACATCGTTCATGCACTTATTGATTCTAGTGCTGAAAAATACACCTAAAATCCGGTAACTTTGGAAAACAAATTAGAAAGGGCAAAAAAATAAAAACATAAATAAGACCGAACCACCACTGAGACACGTCATGCTGGTTTAGCAGCCCTTACACTAGAACAGGCTCAAGACGACACTGAGAAAACAACATTGTCTTTAACCAGATGGGTTCAAAACTGCTATCAGGAGAAGTGCCGGCGACGTGACCGCAAGCTCCTTCTGGTGACGATGCAGCACGAAGTGGGGGTGGAGGGTGTTTTTGCATTCCAAGAATGCAACCCCCTTTTTAATATGTATTCATATGGGAATTATGTATTGAATTATGCAGATGTTTGAGCAATGTATGATCCTTAGAAGCATGAAATGCAACAGAGAAGCAAGAGAAGGATCGTGAGTTGAACCCAGGTGCTGGCCAATTAGTCTCAGGCAAGATAGCAACAGCTGGAAGAGGGAAATCCACTCATTTCCCTCATCATTTAATGGATCCCTTGAGCACTTAATAGCATGTAACATGCAATTCTGGGTTCCAGTCTAAGAATGTTCTCATGTTCCCCTTTTTGTTGGTGGCAATAAAAGCCAAAACAGGGGCAGGCAACGCGACTCGTTTTCACAGGGAAGATACCGATGATGGTGCCTGTCCAATCCATACGTGACCGCAGGGGTGCCATCCATGAGCAGCTCAGTGTTCTGTTCTTTGCCAACAAACAGTGACAGGCTGAGTCCCAGGCTGTGATTGGACAGACACAGTGTCTTTTCTGTGGTTGAATTCTGATGACTTCCCTGGCTCCTCCTACTTGGGGGAGATAATATGGAGAAAAGGCTGAAGAGAAATCCACACTTCAGAAATTCACTACCAAGTCTAGCATGCAGGGGCTGACAAGCCAGAATTGCTAAGGTCCAAAGCTGAATAAAGAGATCCTACCATCTGACTCTGCAGCTCCACACCTCGCCCCCACCACCATCATAGATGGCCTTTTTATTTATTTCATCTTTTACAAACAGGGACCGTGCTTACTGTATGCCAGGCAGCGTTCTAGGCACTTAATACACAGGACCTCATTTCATTCTCATGAGATAGATACTACTACTCCCATTTTACGGATGAAGAGCTGAGGCACAGAGACATTAAGTGGCTTGTGCAAGGTCACAGAGCCTGGAAGTGGTACAGTTGGGGTTTGAACCCAGGCGCGTTGGCGTCATTTAAATGCAACAGTGATGAATCCCTTAAATGCTACCGATGCGTAATGAAGACTTGAAGGTTCAATGTGTGCTTTTTAGAACGCAGAGTGTTGTTCGAAGATAAGAAATTATAGCCCTGGCCGGTGGCTCAGGTGGTTGGAGTGCTGTCCTGTAACCAAAAGGCTGTGGATCTGATTCCAGGTCGGACAGATACCTAGGCTTGGGGTTTGATCCCCGGCCGGGGTGAGTACAGAGGGCAACTGATCAATGTTTCTCTCTGACATTGATGTCCCCCCGCCCCCCTGTGTGTGTGTGTGTGTGTGTGTGTGTGTGTGTGTGTGTGTGTGTGTGTCTGTCTCTTTCTCTCTCTCAAAATCAATAGAAACATATCCTCTGGTGAGGATTAATAAAAGACAAGGGGCCCTGGCCAGTGTTGCTTGCTGGTTAGAGCATCGGCCTGTACACCAAATCTATGCTATGGATTCCACCATGTGAGATGGTTTTGGTGACCAAATATGTGTTGGGACACTTCATTTACACAGCTCAGTTAGACATATCCTTTGACCATTGGTGATTTCGGACAAAAGGAAGCCAGTGATATATACTGTGAAAACAGGGTAATGTTAGGACATAATCAGTAGCTACGTAGCAGAACTATCCTTGAGGTGAAACTGTGTGTTCTATGAACAGCTGTTCCCTAAAGTTCTTCATCAGAAGTAACAACAATTCTGATAGCAACCAAGGAAAGTTGTCAACATTTGGAGGGAAATAGATCTGTGTTAGAATCCCTCTAACTGGCTGAGTAGCTTTAAGCAAACCATTTGAGCTTTCCTCATCCTTAAACAGGAAATTTAGACACAGCAAATTAAATTGATGGGCCACGCATTGCTCCAGGCAAAAGGAAAATAATAGTAGCCCAAACCATGAAACTTACAGAGAGTAGAGACTGACTAAAACCAAACACTTTGATGTCTTTAAAATAAATAACATATAATGAGATACAGGTATGCAGAGAATTTGTAATTTTAGAGTGACATATTAAGGGTCAGACTTGACCACTTAGGTAGCCACCTCCCTGTGTGTGTGTAACAGATAAAACTTACCCCATATTTTTCCTGTATTCCACACATAGGAATGTCATAGTAATAGTGATAATGATAGGAAATAAATAAAGAGTGCTACAATGTTGTAGCAATAGAAAAATAATTAAAAAGTATTATAGGAAATATAAAAAAATTATTTTTTGTGAAATATTTATGTGAAATATTAAAGAGCACAGGGAATGACCACTCTGGCCAAGCCCTAGCTGTACCATGTAGATAAGACCATAGCTGAATGGTACCCTTGGGAATGACATATGTAAACCTGATAGACACCTTCTGAGTGACATTGTAACTGATAACCAGCTTGCTCTCTAATTAACACTTGTTTGATAACATACGTAACTGATGGCTACCTGGACTGCCGTGGGTCAGAACAGGCTTACAAAAAACAAGTCCCTGGCTTCAGACATCGATCATCTTTTGATCCACGCTCCATGCTGCCTTGCTCCACTTCAGATGGCAGAAGAACGGCCAAACCTCTGATCGTGAGACTTTGCTCACCTTCCTCCCTCTGACTGGACCCAACCAGACAGCCAGCCACCCAAAGATGGATCTGCCACTGCCTGCAGAGGATGCCACTCTTCCCCGGGGACCCCATTAAGTTTGAGCCTGTGGCAACAGGAACCTTGTGAATAATAAAGTGTGCTGTGTGATTTTCAACTGCATATTTTTGTGTGGCGTAATTCCTCTAGCAGTCTTAACTATCCTAATATATAAAAACCCAGGGTCTGTAACGACCAAAGGCTCGACCGAACACCATAAGTCAGTTCTGCAGTTAGTGCTGGGTTGCCGTGGCAGGAGAGGGCAGCTGGGGGCAAGATCAGGCCAGCAGGGGAGGGCAGTTAGGGGCAATCAGACAGGCAGGCAGAGGCAGTTAGGGGTGATCAGGCAGGCAGGCAGAGGGGTTAGGGGCAATCAGACAGGTAGGCAGAGGCAGTAAGGGGTGATCAGGCAGGCAGGCAGAGGGGTTAGGGGCAATCAGACAGGTAGGCAGAGGCAGTTAGGGGTGATCAGGCAGGCAGGCAGGTGAGCAGTTAGGAGCCAGCAGTCCCAGATTGCGAGAGGGATGTCTGACTGCCTGTTTAGGCCCGATTCCACAGTCAGACATCCCCTGAGGGGTCCCCAATTGAAGAAGGTGCGGGCTGGGCTGAGGAAACTGCCTCCTCCATCTCTTCCCCTGACCCCCGCACGAATTTTGTGCTCCCAGCCACTACCCTTAGGAATGCTAAGTATTAATATAAAATCAGATAATAATGCTTACCATTGGTCCTGCTTGTTTAGAGTAGCCTCTTTGCTAGCAACTACTTAATGTCCGAATACCTGCATGGTTAAGTTTATCTCAAGGGACACCCTGAATAACACCCCACATACTCTAATTGGACATTCAGCTTCATAATGCAGGAACCTAATGCAATTTCTCTTTTCTTTCAGATCAAGAAACAAGGATGTTCATGGCAGCACAAGATGTGGGGTTCAGACAAGCACACAGCACTGCAGAGAAGCTGGTCTTACCATTTTGGTGTGGGTAGTAGAGGCAGAGACCTCAATGCTTTCAGTTTCAACTCCTTTCTGCACCCTACTAAACCATTTCTTGTATTCCATTCGCACCTGTAAGTTTGAGGAATATAGAGGATTGTGTTACATCCAGAGCTTGGTTCAGAAAAAGAAGAACCCTAAAATAGGATATTAAAGACTAGGCACTGCTCTCTACAGCTCTTTCATTGGTTTTCTATTGTCTTGACCAAACTCACATTGATTTATTTATTTTAAGTATATTTTTATTTATTTCAGAGAGAAAGGGGGAGAGAGAGAGAGAGAGAGATAGAAACATCAATGATGAAAGAGATTCATTGATCAGCTGCCTCCACGCCCCTACTGGGGACCGAGCCCACAACCTGGGCATGTGCCCTGACTGGGAATGGAACTGTGATCTCCTGGTTCATAGGTCAACACTCAACCACTGAGTAACACCAGCTGGGCTGATTTTTAATTTAAATTTTACTTTCCTCAGTTGTAGAAAAGGGGTTTACTAAATGTCAAACACCATAAGGACTCTATATGGTGATAATAATGAAAGTGATGATGGTGATGGAGATGATGATGGTGATAAAGGTGATGATGGTTGTGATGACGATAATGATGATGATAATAAGGGTAATGATGAAAATAATGAAGGTATTGATGATGATGATGGTAGTGATAATGAAAGTGAATAGAACCATGTTAATGATGGTGAAGATGATGGTAATAATGATGATAGCAAAGATAGTGATGGTGGTGGTGGTGATTATCGTGTAAATGATGATGATGGTGATGAAGATTAAGTGGTGATGATGTTGACAATAATGATGATAGTAAAGGTAATGATGGTGGTTATTATAAGGATAGAACAAGGCCTTTCCTTTCTTTGCTGTGGCCTTCCACAACTTATAAGAAGCATCTGGTAATTAAAGCCCAAGATTTTTTTTTATAGCAAAGGTGAAGATTTATTGAAGAATAAGTACAGATTCCCACGTGGGGAGAGGGAAAGAGTCCCACAAAATGGACTCTCATGTAGGGAGGGGGAAAGGGTCCCACTGAGTTCCTTTTCCCTATGGCTTATAAAGGCTACAGTTCCTGGTTCCTTGATATCCCCTCTGATTGGTCACTATTCCCTTACTACCCTTTACCTCTTTGCACACAAGATGCCACAATTGCCTAATCCTCACAGCTTCCAACTACACGGTAACATTTAGTCTAGTCCAGTGGTCAGCAAACTCATTAGTCAACAGAGCAGCGAGCTCGGTTTGCTGACCACTGCCCCTAGCCTGATTACTATAGTAACTCCTGGGCTCAAAGGTCAGACCTCACATGGGACATGTGAGGTTCTCCCGCCTCCTTCCTTATTATTTTCCTATTCCCTTTGGGCTTTCTTCTTCTCCTTCTGGATGAAGGGCTTCCTTCTCTTTATTTTGTAAATATAGACCTTTTGCTGTTCCCAGCTCCCTCATTCTATGGAAATGTACCTGTTGCAGCTTTTCAGCTTCCCTATTCTATGGAAATATACCTTCTGCTGCTCTGCTTCCTCCATGGTCCCCTTAATTTCCAAAATTTCTAAAATTTCCTAAACCTGTCCAAGTTAGGGATTTGGGGAGCCAATATGGCTTGAAATGTACTGTACCAGGGTTACAGGGAGGGGCTATAAGTAGGAGTATCTTGTGTTTCTGGGTCTCAGTAAGGACAAAGAAGGTCTCCTCCAGGTACCAGCCTAGGATTCAGGTGACACTTATGAAAAGACAGAATAAGAATTGAAACCCCAAGATTGTTGGCTCCTCTGATTCAAACAGTTCCTCTGTTCAAACGTGGAACAAGATAAGCTACTCTAAAGACTATATTCTTGCATCCCCCTCCTCCCTGCTGTTTTCAAAACACAGGGATAATTCACACCAAGGACCCTCTAGTTAGTAGAAAGTTCCTTTCCTTCCTCCCCTTCAAACAAGCCTCTTTTGAACTCTTCATAACTTTTGTTCTACGCGTGTTTTACATTGGGAATGGTTTTCCTGGGAAAAATACTGATAAGACATCTCCTTGGGACATCTGCTGGACTGTGTTCTGGAAAGCAAACAAACTGTAACTTTTCAAGACAACCCCCCTGGTATCTGCTCAACTTCAACACAAACCTCCTCCCTTCCTTGTTGCTTAGCAACAAACAGCCACTGCTTAAAAGAGCAGACCACCCATTCTTCCCTGCCCGGCATTGACTAGCAATACTTGACCGTTCTCTCTCTTGGAGAGTAAAATTAATTTCCTCTCTGCATCTCTTCTTTCGGTTGTGACTTCTTTCACAGCCCGAGTCACCAGCCAAACTCTAACAGTGATGATGATGATGAAGGGCACCATGTATTGGAAGCTAGTTGTGTTTAATGCACTTATATACAAGATATTATTTAACCCCTACATAAATCCAATCAGTTAATGACTTCTTGTCCCCACTACCCATTAAAGATGAAGAAGTTGAGACTCTTGGAGGTATATTAACTTGCATAAGGTCACACAACCAACACTCAGAATCTTGTCATTCTTACTCCAGAGCCCTGATACTAAGCCACTCAAAGTGACTCCACAAATTGTCTTCCTTTAACCTCCTCAACAGGTTATAAAAAAGACATCTGTATATTTAATACTCAACATTAATTTACCAACACTTTAATTGTATTTTACTTCTTCTGTGTATAGAGTACCAAGCATTAAGAAGGCACTAATAGCCCAGCTGGCGTGGCTCAGTGGTTGAGTGTCAACCTATGAACCAGGAGGTCAAGGTTTGATTCCCAGTCAGGGCTTGATCCCTAGTGTGAGGTGTGCAGGAGGCAACTGATCAATGATTTTCTCTTATCATTGATGTTTCTATCTCTCTCTCTGAAATCAATATATATATATATGGCTCTAACAGACAAAAAGAGAAATTAATGAACAATTAAAATGTATTTTTGTCACTTGCATCTTAATTGCTGGTAGTTCCACTCACTAGTAAAGAAAGAAAAAGCCAGGAAAACCATTCCCAAACTTCTATAAAGAGTAAAATTATAATAATGCCCTTCACTGACAGATTGATATTGAATTATCTCATTTAATTATCAACCCTATGAGGTAGGTGCTGCCACATTTTCGGATGAGAAAATCACAGCTCAGAGAGGGAAGCAGCCTGCCCAAGGTCACACAGCAACCCACGCAATGGGAAAACTGGGATTAAACTAAAATCTCTCTGAGTTTATCACAGATTTTGCCAAATATTTCAGTGCTCTCCATGCAGTACACGTCACTACAGGGGAATTATTCTTCCTCTCTCGTGTGCATTCAGGTTTGGCCATGTGCCTTGCTTTGGCCAATGAAAGAGAGCTAAGCCACACTGTGCCGTGATCACTTTCCCTTAGCCATGAGAACACTGATGTTCTACATAGGGGCTGCCCCCTCAGCATACATCCTTAAATGAAGATAATGTAGTGCATGTAGCTATGTAGCATAAGCAAGAAATAAATCTTATTGTTCTCAGTCACTGAAATTAGGGGAGGAAGGCTATTAGTTGCTGTAGCATAATCTACCTTATCCTGGCTGATAACATGCTCTGCTATGAACTGGTTTGTGTCCTTCACCCCCAAAATTCATATGTTAAAGCTCTTACCCAACAATGAGGGCCAGTGGCCATCATTGTCTTGGTGGGTGACCACTGATGGTTATTTGGAGCTGTAGCCTTTATGGAAGTAATTAAGGTTACTTCCATAAAGGCTACTGTTCACCCTGGGCTGCATGGGTGAACAGTAGCCTTTATGGAAGCATGAAAGCTCTCTCGCAATCTCTCACCCATGTGAGACACAGTAAGAAGGTGGCCATTTGCAAGCCAAGTAGGGGGCTCTCACCAGAACCTGACATTAGTAGCACCCTGATCTCAGAATTCCAGCCTCCAGAATGCTGAGGTGATAAATGTTAGGTCAAGGTGGGGCGGGGGGGGGGGGGGGGCATCTATCCAAGAGCCCATGCATGCAGCCGCAAGGTAGATGGTGACACAGATAACTGGTGCCTTCCTAGACCCCCGGCCCAAGGAAATTCCACACCGCTCATGCCCTCCGCCCTCCCCACCACTAAACAGCTGTATAAAAGAAGTACCGCTGCTCCCTTTTGGCGCAAACTTCCCTGGCCCACCCTCTGACCAGCGAATTTCGCCCAGGAGTGCAAGATTAAAACCTCCCCCTTTTAATTGGCCGGACTCTCTGTCTTTTGTCTCCTGCGTCTCGAATCTCTCAATAAATTTTTGTTGTCTAAGCCACACGGCCTCTGTTTTTTTATGGCTGCCTGAGCAGATGACTGCATGTTCTTAAGAGATATGCTCAAATGATCAATGTTAAGAGGCTAAATGAAACCCAGAGCACATGGCAAACCCGAGCAGCACCTAAACCTTTTTCTCAGAAACAAGGCAACCCCAAAATATAAAAGGTCAGAAGAGGACAAGAAATGAACAGTTTAGTAAAGCTCAGAGACAAAGTAATTAACTTTACCTGGCGATTAAGGAGACAGTGTACGACAAAAAGCAAAACCCCCTGCAAGACATTGATGATGGTGAACATGTAGGCAATGACTGATCCGATTGTCTTCCCAACTTCATCAACCATAAAAAAACCAAGGCCCCAAGAGCAGCCCAGGGTGAACAGTTGAGCAATGGCTTTAAATGTCATGACTCTGAAAAGGAAAAAGAGTAATAATTATTGACACTTATCAGGGACTCACTGCTTGTTGGGCACTTTGCTCAGTGCTTTGGGTGCATCACCTTCTTTAAACTTCCTAACGACCTCGGGTGGCTAAGCAGCTTTCACAAAGGCACGCAGCATAAGGATAAGGCAGAACCCATGTTTCCAATTATTGCCTCTGAGAATAACACTTTCTCCCACTCTTGGAAATGATTTTCCTGCTAAGTCTCTTACCTGGACTTATTGGAAGATTTGTGGAAAGTGCATTCTAGAAATTTCTATTGCAAAAAGTGGATGATGAAGATATCAAGACTTTAAAATATAACACAGTGTTGGATTTCTTCAAACAAAAATTGTGTCTAGAATAAGTTGTTGATGGCCATGGGCTAGGCAAGCTGATGTGTGTGTGTGTGTGTGTGTGTGTGTGTGTGTGTGTGTGTGTGTAAAGAGATATGGAGAAAATACCAAGAAGGCTGACATTCCAGCCCTCAAAGAAACTGAGGCTGAAATGTTAGGTTAATTTCATACATACATGGGATCAATGGCAGGATCTGAAGTTGGACAGAAATTTCTCTGAGTTTTGTCCACATGGCTCACCAATGCAAGGTTTGTACCCGCTCTTGGGTACACTGAACAGTTTATTCCTTTTATCAGTGGGGATATTAGTAGTGCTCACCAGAGAGGTTGGCGTCATGAGCATTCAGTGAACTAATCTTGGTAAATGCCCAACACCTATCCAGTTTCTACTTAATATTAGCTGTTGTCATCAGTATTTTTAATAATTTAGGTTAGCACCAATGGGACTTGAGTTTTTACAACCAAGGAGAATGGAATCCCAAAGTGGGTGAACTTTCAGGGTGAGAAAGATAATGTTGATAGTCTTGGCATTAATTTTATATGAAGAATGAGCTACACAAATGAGGCACCCAATGAATATTTATTGAATAAAGAGATGAGGGAGTACATGAAATCACCTGGAAATTATAGTTTTTACTTCTTCTATAAGTTGTCCCTGATGTATTCTTTATCTAGTGCCAGGAAATTTTATATCACATTTTTGTATCGGTTTTTCTCTCCCAGGCAGAATTGTCCTATAGGGAAATCTAGAAACCACTGGTTCTGGTAACTTCTTACCTGGTGTCCTGAATGGTGGAAACTTCTTTATTGAGGGAGGAAAGCTTGCTTCTCAAAATCCACAGAATTTGGAAGTAGAACACCAAGTTTATCTGTGGAAACAACATGGAAAATGTACTTGCCATTTCCTTTTGAGGCCATGTCATGCAACCCAACTTGAGATGAACCTAAGACTATTTTCCCAAAAGACACAGGCTTCATAAGGATGGTGTAGACACATGCTCTGGTGTAAACAGCACACAGTATATGACCTGTGGCACTTGGTGCTTGATCGGGGTGACTACATAATTTATCATTCAAACCAGGACACTTTGAAAGTGAAAAAGTGCTATGAATACTATACCAGGATAATGTATGTAAATGAAATTTCTTAACCAACAGAAAAACGTGTTACTCTATGCAGAGTAGGCACTTGCTAAATATTTGTTGAATAAGTGAATGTAGAATTTTTAGAAGAATGCCTGGTAGAGGGTTATATTATATCAAAGCAACCAGTGAACTAGGCAGAAACCAGGGAAAGACACATACAGACAGTATTTCTAGTAAGAGAGGGTTGATCCCATTAGGTTATATTTCCTTATCTTTATCTCATTTCCCCTTTAACAAATAACAAACACTCCCTATGCTTGGCCAACCCAGGGCAGGCACACCAATACATAACCATCAGTGGTCACCTACCAAGACAATGATGGCCACTGGCCCTATGAAGCTCCAGATGAACCCTTCATCAATCTTGAGCCAGCAGCTGTTGAGAGAAAGATAAGGATTCCCCGCTTATTACTCAGAAAAGAATGTATTTAATTCAGGCTCCTCTCACAAGATCTGAGCAGTGCCAGAAGCTGTTTAGTTCAGACCTGGGTTTTAGATGGAATCAGACCTGAGTCTCCATCTGATACAGGCTACATGTTCTGAGTCTCAGTTTTCCCAAGTGTAAAGTGGTGCTAACAAAAGTATTTCAAAAATTTAAATGATTACTGTGGCTATCTACCAAGCCTTGAAGTCAGGTTGGGTTAGTTCTCTGACTTTGTTCTTCTCCTTCAACATTGTGTTAACTATTCCAGGCCTCGCTACATAAATATTAGGACCAGTTTGTCAAATGTCCAAAAAAAATTTTTTTTGGATTTTGATTGTGAAAGCATTGCGAATCTATAGATCAAGTTGGGAAGAACGTCTTCTTGATGATAGGCAGTCTTACCACCCATGAACATGGACTATCCATTTATTTGAGCCTTCTCTGATTTCTTTCATCGTTTTCCTCCTATAGATCTTGTAGGAAATATGAAATGAGGTCATGTGTACACAGTTTTTGGATACAGTTCCTGGCAGAGTTAAGACTCAGTAAAGGCAGGTTTCCTAATAACAGTGAGTACTATAATAATAAGTACTATAATAAGAAAGAGAGTAAAAATAATTTTTTTCATTTCAAGAGTGTTATATAATGAGAATCATATGGAATGTAACCTTTGGTGGTGATTACATCTCTATACATGTGATAAAATCGTACAGAAATAAACACACAAAGTAAAACTTGAGAAATATGAATATGATCAGTGGATTGCTTCAGTGTCAATGTTCTGGGTGCGACCAGGAAGCTTTTGGAGGTGTGGATATGCTTGTTACCTTGATTGTGGTGATGGTGTCACAGTGTATGCATATGTCCAAACTCATAAACATGTATTCATTAAATATGTATAATTTTCTGTACATCAATTACATCTCAATAAAGCCGTAAAACAGGAATAAAAATAATAATGTAAATGTAGTTATTAAAACTACCATAAGACTCTGTATTCTGGCATGGCTTATGTTAGCAATGGTAGTATAACTTATTCTGAAAGGGAACCTGGCAGTACAAAACTGGCAAAGATATCAAGCAATTGCCAACACTCGTTGGTCAGAAAAGCTCCCACTCTTAGTTCTGTTCCAAGGGTTGCAAAACTATGACCCATGGGCCAATTCAGTTTACCCCTTGTTTTTATAAATAAAGTTTTATTCAAGCACAGCCATACCCAGTCATTTACCTATTGTCTATGACTTGGCTGCTTTCATACTACAAGGGCAATGCTGAGTCATTGCCACAGAGACCACATGGCCTGCAAAGATAAAAAACAGTTACCATCTGGCCCTTTTATAGAAAACTTGCCAACTCCCATCTATCCTACCATCTCCAGAACCATTCTAGCAGGACATAGGGATCAAGCTGGAGATAAGGTATTCTCAGACTTCAAGACGGACAGCCTCTTACATGTTTGTTTGTGTGTGTGTGTGTGTGTGTGTGTTTTTGTTTTTGTTTTTGTTTTAGCACATGCATAGCTACTTCCTACCCTAAGCCCCGTTGCCTAAATACTAATTTCTTCAACAAATTTTGCAAGGCTTTGCAAACTTCTTTAGTGAGGCAGCAAAACACTGCTTTGGGAATTCTGACTTTCTTTTAGATATGACCTTGAGAACATTTATTAGATGCACTAAGGCCCAGATGTCCTGTGCATGACATGACAAACAATGCCAGCCTCATGGGAGGAGTAGATGAGGGCCTGCAGATAGAAAGCACTATCTCTGACATAGCACAGGACTTTGAGATTTGCTGTTATTGTTATTCTTTACATTCTATTCTTTCAGGATTCTACAGAACATAAAACCCACGGATTTTTAATGTGGGGTCATCGGTTTGCTCTCTTACCCCTGAATTTCATGAAGTTGTATTATGGGTACCACTTCCACCATAAACACTACCATCATGCTTACTGAGTGTATGTTCCATAATTCTTGTGTCCTACTATTGCAGACACAGCCACAATCAGAGCTGGAATCCCATAGCCTGCAGGGTACAGGAATCTCTTCTTGAATCTGCCTGCGCTGGTGTAGTTGGCCACCTTGAGGTTCCTGACCGTGAGGAAGAGATGGAGTCCTTCAAGGAGCATCCAGGTAAAGGAGGCCAAGTAGAGGTAATGCAGTACCCCTGCGATGATGGAACACAGTACCTGGAAGGGAGAGAAGAGTTAGGAATGCGGTGCCAATGTTGTCTGTTCCTGATTATATCCTCAGCACTTATCGTTGCCTGGATGCTGGCTGGAATTTTAATTCCAGCACCTGTGACACTTTGCCTGGGGCAACACATTTTCTGGAGGCTTTCATTGGCCATGGAAGTCTGCTTGTCCCATGCATGAGGCAGGCCAGAAGCACCAAGGAATGAATGCCACCAGAGCAGCCCTCAAATCCATGACAAATGAGTATTGGTATAGAAATGTTCCATTGCTCTTGCCCTTTGGGAGGCTGTGATGGTTAATTTTATGTGTCAGCTCGACTGAGCTAAGAGATGTCCAGATAGCCGATGAAACATTTCTGGGTGTATTTGTGAGGGTGTTTCTGGAAGATTAGCATTTGAATCAGTAGATAAGTAATAAAGATTGCCCTCACCAATAAGGCATCATCCAAGCCATGAAGCACTTGAATTAGAACAAAAAGGTCCAGGAAAAGAGAATCCACTCTCTCTTCTTGAGCTGAGATGTCCATTTTCTCTACCCCTTGGACATCAGCAGTTATGGTTCCAATGAAATGTTATTTACAAAAACAGATTGTGGACCAGAATTAGCCTGTGCACTGTAGTTGGCCAACTTCTGCCCATTTTGAAATGAAGAAACTGAGGCCCAGGAAGTTAAAATTTCTCCCAAGAGCACAAAGCTAATAAAAATCAAAAATGTATTCGAAACACAAACGGTCTGCAGAGACCATACTTACTCTTAACCTTAGCACTTTACTGCCTTTTGTGGGGGTGGGGGAGTGGGAGATAGTGCTTTCATACCTTGTGAAGGTGAGATCATAGTCTTTAGGGTTGAAAGGAGCCTTGGAGAACATCTGCTACTAATTCTTCCTGGATGTGATGATATGATCGTGATCATGACAAAAATAAAAGCTAGCATTGTTCTCTGGTTGATTAATCCAGACTCTATGTTCTATCTTGCTAGAGCCCTATGCTGATGCCCTTGTTTTAGAGAGGAAGATTAAAAGGGGGAAGCCACTTCAACAAGATAATATAGTGAGTAGGATGAAGAGTTGAGATACAACTGCTGATTGTGTGGTAAAGACACTGTCTACCAAAAATACAAGCACCCCTCCACTCCTCAATTCCAGAAAATAGATTTGTCTCTAAGAAATTACTCCCCAGCCAGAGACTATATTTCCCAGCATGCCTTGCAGTTAGGTGTGACCATGGAATGTGAGAGGAAGTGGTGTGTACCACTTCCTGAGGTGGCCCATATAAACCTCCCTAGTGGGACTCCACCAAGCTCTTTTCTCTTTTCAGTTGGCTAAAATGGAAAGGACTCCAGGATGATCTTGAAACCACGTATGAGCTAGAAGAGCCTCCATCAGCCTGAAGTTAGAGGACAGACACCCTTCAAACATGTTTGCTCACCCTCTATAGATACATACAGGTAAAGTAAAGTACTCTTGTGATAAACCACCGCTTTTTGGAGTTCAATTGTTACAGCAGCTATTGTAAACCGGTCTAATACCATCAGTCTGACTCTCAAACACTTTGCTCACTGCCCATCAGAAAGTATGGGTCTTACCAAAATTACACAGGAAGAGAACTAAAATTGGGACTCTAGCATTTTCCCCCAGGTGATTATTGCCTCCCTTCTAGTCTTTCCTCAAGACAAGATGATAGATTTGATTATTACAAGGAAATGTGATTAAATTACCTACCTCAGGCTCAGTTTGATCAATCCCAGTGAGGAAGAGAAGGTGGGCCAGGAAGAGGCAGATGCAGAGCTGCAGGTGGAGGGTGGTGCTGATGTTCTGAATGGGTCGGCACAAGAGGAAGGTGAGGGCTGCCAGGAGGAGACACAGCAGAGACAGGCTCAGTCCCACGTAGGTGATCACAGTCAGAATGGGGTCCGCCTAGGAGCCACCAAAGGAGGGACCTGTTATAGTTTCCAACTCTGTAGTTATGTTGGAGAGTCAGATGGGCTTCCTAGCTCAGGCCCTCAGATGAATGAATGAATCTCTTTGAGACTTACTGTTCTCATCTTCAAAACAGGGGCATATATAAGAACAGAGAGGCATCGATGTGAGAGAGACACATCAGTTGATTGCCTCCTGCACATACTCCCACTGGGGCCGGGACCAGGGATTGAACCTGTAACCCAGGTACATGCCCTTGACCGGGAATCAAATCCATGAACATTCGGTGTGGAAGCTGATGCTATAACCACTGAGCACACCAGCCAGGGCTGGTTAGACTTTTTAAAACTTAAAAGTGATTCCTCCCCCCACGATGATTCTAGTATCCACCTGGAACCATACATAGTTATTAAAATATTACTGACTATATTCCCTATACTATACTTTATAAACCTGTTAACTATTTTGTAACTGCGAATTTATAGTAATCCTTTCACCCAACCCTCAATCCCCCCCCCCACCCCAATCTGATTCTGTTTTGTTTGGTCATTAATTTTGTTCTTTGTCTGTTCTCTCAGTCTGTTCTCTGTATCTATGAATCTGTTTCTGTTTTGTTTGGTCATTAATTTTGTTCTTTAGATTTTACATATAAATGAAATCATATGGTATTTGTCTTTCTCTATCTAACTTATTTCACTTAGCATAATACTCTCTAGGTCCATCCTTGTCACAAATGGTAAAATTTCATTCTATTTTATGGCTGAGTAATATTCCATCTCTATTATAAAAAGTAAGTGGCCCTAATGCCATCATGCTGTAACCACCAAATGGTGGGTGGGCGGGGCCACTCGATTTCACTCACTGGGCTTCTAGTTGTATATATGTACCACATCTTCTTTATATAGTCATCTACTGATGGGCTCTTAGGTTGCATCCATATCTTGGCTACTGTAAATAATGTTGTAATGAATATAAGGATGCATAGATCTCTTTCAAGTAGTGTTTTGGGTATATTTTGAAATATATCCAGAGGCAGAATTGCTGAATTATAAAGTAGTTCTATTTTGAACTTTTTGAGGAACCTCCATACTATTTTCCTAATGGCTGCACCAATTTGCATTCCCACCAATAGTGCACAAGGGTTCCCTTTTTTCCATATCCTTGCCCATGCTTATTTGTTCATTTATTGATGATGGCCCTTCTCACAGGCATGAGGTGATATCTCATTATGATTTTTAATTTACATTTCTCTGATGATTAGTGATGTTGAGCATCTTTTTACTGTCTATTGGCTATCTGTATGACTTCTGTGGAGAATTATCTATTGAATATTTCACATCAATCCCATCTGGCTGAAAATTTTCTGTTTGGAAATCAGCTGACATTCTTATGGGAGCTTCCTTGTAGGTAAGTAATTGCTTTTCTCTTGCTTCTTTTAAGATTATCTTTGTCTTCAACCTTTGCCATTTTAATTTTGACATGTCTTGATGTGGACTGCTTTGACTTCATCTTGTTTAGAACTCTCTGCACTTCCTGGACTTGAATGTCCTCAAATAGACCCTCAATCCCTTGCTCTCTTTCTTCTCCTTCTGGTAACCCTATGATGCAAATCTTGCTAAACTGATGTCATCCCAGTATAGTCCCTTAAACTATACTCATATTTTTAATTATTTTTTTCTTTTTGCTGCTCCAATTGGGTGTTTTCTGCTACCTTGTCTTCCAAATTGCTAATTCAACCCTAAGCTTCATCTAATATGCTGTTAAGCCCTAACCAGTTTGGCTCAGTGGATAGAGCATCAGCCTGTGGACTGAAGGATCCCAGGTTCAATTCCAGTCAAGGGCATGTATCTTGGTTGTGGGCACATCCCCAGTAGGGGGTGTGCAGGAGGCAGCTGATTGATGTTTCTCTCTCACTGATGTTTCTAACTCTATCCTTCTCCCTTCCTCTCTGTAAAAAAATCAATAAAATATGTATTTAAAAAAATAATAATATGCTGTTGATTCCTTCTTATCTATTTTTTTATTTCAGTTATTGTAGTCTTTATTTTTGACTGGTTCTTTTTTATAGTTTCTATTTCTGTTTTTATGCTTACTATCTCTTTATGGAAGTCCTCACTAAGTTCTTTGACCATCATTATAACCAATGTTTTGAACTCTGTTTGGTAGATTGCTTGCCTCAATTTTATTTAATTCTTTTTTCTGGAAATTTCTCCTGTTCTTTCCTGTTTTTTGTCTTCTCCCTTTGACTGCCTGAGACTGTTTCTATGTATTAAGTAGATCTGCTACATATCCAAGTCTTGGAAAAATGGCCTTATGTAGTAGGTGTCCTGCAGGACCCAGTGATGCAGTCTCTCTGTTCACCTGAGCCAGGTGCTCCAGGAGTGTCCCTCATGTGGATTGTGTGTGCGCTCCTATTGAAGTTGAGCCTTGATCATTGTTGAAATGTCAGTGGATGAATTGACTTTCAGGCTCACTGGCTGTGAGGATTGACCACAACCACAGCACATGAGCTGCTCTCCAGAGGCTGACCCCACCGAGTAGGATTTGCCCCAGCAGATCCTGGTGCCTGCTGAGACCATCTTTGGGTGTGCCACTTGTGGAGTTAATTGGGTGCTACTCTAATGGGGTCTGAAGCTAGCCACTAGGTGTGTTGGTTCTGGGGCCCATTGGGAGGGGCTCTGGTGCAGGCCAATGTCAGATGCTGCCTATGATTGGCCTAGGGCTTCCTATTAGGAGCTACAAAGTGATTGTGGTTGGTAGCTGCCCGTGGTAAGTCTGGATGCACATGAAAAAGATCACACTGAGAACCGAGGCCAGCTTCCACCAGTACCAGACCTGGGGCAGGTCATCAAAACTCACAAAGACCTGCCACCACCTACTGGCTGCCTATAAGGCTCGGCCACTGAAAGAGCCTCCGGTAGTACTTGAGTTGGGTGAGGTAGGGTCTCAGGGAGTCCCCAGGTTAGGGCGAGTGGAGTTCACCAGGCAAATGCAGGTTCAGGTTCAGATATGTTGGAGTGAGCTCAACACAGAGACAATGGCTGTCATCCCTCCAGCCCTGACCCTGAAGCCACATAACTCAGTTTCTCCCTGTATGTATCTGGTGGGCCCCAAGCCACTGTCCCTCTGCCAGAGGTCAAGATGAGTGCCCACAAGCGAGATTTTGTGGGTCCTTAAAGAGAACACCTAGGTTTCAAGCAGCCTCCTGTCTGACCTAGACAGACAGAATCCTACTGATTTTCACAGCCTGATGTTTCATGGGCTTATCTTCCCAGCACTGGTGCTCTGGGCTGGGAAGCCCAGCATTGGGTTGAGACCCCTCACCCCTCAGTGAGGGCATCAGCAGCTGAGATATCCTATGGATCTCACCACCACACATGGGTTTGGGGCCAGCCCACTTTATGTCTTTGTCCCTCCTACTTGTCTCAATGTGGCTTCTTCTTTATATCTTTAATTATAGGGCTTCTGTTTAGCTAGTTTTCAGATAGTTCTCCAGGTTGATTGTTCTATAATTTAGTTGTAATTTTGATGTGCTTATAGAAGGTGGTGAGCACAGCCTCCATCTACTCCACCATCTTGAATGGAACTCTACATTGCTTCTTAATTTAAATAAATTAAAATGAAATAAAATTTAAAATTTGGTTCTTCAGTCACACTAGCCACATTTAACATACTCAATAGCTACATGTGGCTGGTGATCCTATTGGAAAACACAGCACTCAGAAGTAGTTTCCATGAACGTTAGTATTTCTTTGTCTTGTTCCAGTGCCTATAACAGCATCTGATACATAGCAGGCAATCATATGTGAACTTGGCAAACGAAAAAACGAGGCCATTTTATTAATTATGCAATAAAATGATTGTCATGCAGTAAATATTCAATAAATGGAAGCTAAAAATAAATAGGGGAAGAAGATAGGTAAATTTCTTTAAACCTGAAATATCCTAGATATGGGTGGAAATTCAAGGGGCTTTGCTTTTTCATTGGTGACAGTCAGTTGTCTTCTTCTGGTCTGACCACGAAGGTTTAGATGTAACTCTCTCTTGCAGAGGAACAGATGTTTTTTTTTAATCCCAGATCGGCTTGGGCCTTTCCACCAAAGGAGCTGACAACCCAACTTTCTAATGTCTGAGGGCTTCCTCCACTAAGTTGAGCTCACTCTGTCATGCCCATGGAAAGTGTCCGAGAATTATTATCTCCTGGATGTAGCTTTCAACTAACAACTGAAGGGAGGTGCTGTATAAATACTCCAGTTCTCTCACATTCAGTTAGAATGAACTACAGTGACTTCCAGAGTCCTCCAAAGGGACATAAACTCCAGTTATCCGCAGTGGCTTGATAGTGCTCTCTGCGTGGCTTCTGTCCTTTTTCCCATTCTACTTCTTCAGTCCCCTGCCGGTACTTTCTGGAACTAACTCTCAAGTAAGTTACTTCTGCTTGACTCCACATCTTAACAGTCTTTTTATAAGACATGGAGCAGATGACCTCCCAGGTTCCTGGACACACTCAGATTCACAGGAAGGGACCATAAATCTTGGTACCTTAGGAACAAGAGCCATGAGGACAGCAAAACTGGAAAGGTGGAAGCACTTGCATTTGGTGTAAGAATCATTGCTGATCACATGAGTGCAGCCCTCCGTCGACCAGCTGCCTCCCTCCTCTGATCCTTCCCAGTACACACACAGATGTTTTGTTCTCGCACCACCAGGCTGGAAAGAGAATAGCATAAAGTGGCTCTCTTTCTGGTTTTACTATTTTAACTTCATAGGTTGGTCAAGGATTCACTGGGTTGGAAACTGGATGTGAAAACCCCATTATCTGGAACTCGTGTGGTGAAGAGTTTTATACTACACGTATGTGGACTTTATTCTCATTGATTCTGCCCTGCTCTGGTCATCTATGAGCCCTGGGAATTGACCCTAATGAAGTACTTTACCCAGGTTGCCTGTCATTGGTAGGACCAATGAGAGGAACTAGTGAGAGATCATTGGATGAGAGCTAAAGAAGCCCAGGTATTTCTTCCATACTTTTTTCTCCATCAGGGCAATCCCTCCTCCATGCCTCCAGCCTTCACTGGGCTCAATAATGCTCATCCCCCCATTGTCTTTTTAGGCATAATCCTTCCTATATAAGAAAAGGTTAATATGCAAATCAACCGAATGGTGGAACGACTAGTCGCTATGATGTGCACTGACCACCAGGGGGCAGATGCTCAAGTTGCTACGACATGCACTGACCACAGAAGCTGCCCCCTGGTGGTCAGTGTGCTCCCACAGTGGGAGAGCCACTCAGCCAGAAGCCCCCGAACCAGGCTCACAGCTGGTAAGTGCAGCTGTGGTGGCGGGAGTCTCTCCCACCTCTGCAGCAGTGCTAAGGATGTCTGACTGACAGCTTAAGCCCACTCCCCATGGAGAGCGGGCCTAAGCCATCATTTGGACATCCCCCAAGAGCTCCTGGACTGCAAGAGGGTGCAGGCCTGGCTGAGGAACACGTTCCCCTCCCCCCCCCCACACACACACCACAAGTATAAGAATTTTGTGCACTGGGCCTCTAGTATGATCATAAAAGCTTCTCTGGAGGCCTCAATATTTATTGTCAGTTCTCTGAACCCTGGATGATCAGAATTGGATTATGTTACCTTCCAGGATCCTGATAAGACACCCATTTAAGGTAACACATAGAGAACCAGCCCTGAGTTTTGCTCACCTGAGTATGTTTGAAGGTCAGGAACACAGGTTTAGACAGGTAAACTTTTTCCTTTACACCAATGGTGCCACTCACAACACGAGAGTTCAGTTTTATGTCCAGTGTTCCTCTTCTATCACTGAAAAAGGATCCGTTCAGAGTATTCCCAAGAGACCAATAAGTGATAAGTGCAACTTTACTCTCTGAGAAAACAGAAGAGAAATCTCTTTATAGGGGGCTTATAGTCTGGTGAATTGGAATAAAAAAAACTGTAAGTCCCCACATCTTGGCCCAGTCACCTAGAAATGAGACAATAGGCCTAGAATCTGAAGGTCAAGGGACTCCGTCTTAGACACAGTACCTCTTGTGGTTCCTTTGAAAGCATCATTGCAGTCGATATCCATTGTGTTATTTCCAGCTTCCAGAACAGTCTTCTCATTTGTCCCATTGCACCTCTTGGTTTCATAGACTGGAAACATTAAGAAAGTGAGTCCTGCTTGGCTCATTTCTCATGCCTAAGGAACTGAAGAACTCCTTTCTGTGAAAGACCCCTTACTGGTGATTTCATTTTCTGCATACAGGGTAGACCAGATGGCACTTCCTTCCACTTCTCTGGCTTTTGGGGATTAAATGGTCAAAATTGCTTGAGAAACACTCACTGCCCACCCAACTCAGAGCTGGAACTAGGGCGGGCAAGCTCAACCTCTATGGTCGAATATTTAAAGGCAAAAACAATTTTAAAATGTGTACAGAAGTACTTAATTGGAGGGGGGGGCAGGAAAACTTAATTTTTTAGCAAAAGAAGCTTAGCCTCTAAAAGATTTTCAAGGAAATAGTCCCTAGAGTAGACCTGCATTTGTAAAGTATCCCTTGAGTGAACTCTCTCCATGACATATAAATACAAAGTCTGACAAAATATAAGAAAAATGTTCAGTGTTTCTTACCTACATCAAACACAGAACTTTCATGCTTTCCTGGAGAAGAAAAACTCTCATTCCATATGGTCAATTCCACGCTTTGAAGTAGTTTGGTTGCCTGTCTTGCAATGTACTGTTTGCTTTCATTTTTCTTTAGAATTGTCTTTCAAAGAAATAAAGCTAGTTAGGTAGACTCTTACATAAACTTAAAAAAAACAGGAATGTACTTAAGTGTGGTTGGGTGAGCCCAGAAGACAATAGCATTTATTAAGGTGCAGCTAGGCTCTGTGCTGTCAACCTGATATGACTTTTCTCATTTATCACTGGCAGCCCTGTGAAGAGTGTACCCTTAGCTTCATTGTATTTTTGAGAACACGAAGGCTTAAAAAATGAGGTATCTGGAACCTACAAAGAGTTTCTTATGGAGGAAGGTAGGGAATGGGAGGTGGTGAGGGGATGAAATGAGGCTCTAGGATGTTTGCTGCAGATCTTTGAATGACACCTTTGCCAGGGTTTCTCAATCTTCTCAATTGACATTTGAGACCAGATAATAATTGAGGGAGGTTATGCTGGGCATTATTGGATGTTTAGCAACATCCCTGGTCTCCATTCACTAAGTGCCAGTAACACCATAGTTGTGCCAACCAAAAATGTCCCCAGATTTGTCCCCCTGGGACAAAGTACAAAATCACTCCTGTGCTGTATCCTAAAACTCACAGGGAAGCTGTGGTAGCATTTCAGCAGAAGAATGACCGGAAGACCAATTAGCTGTTTCCCAAACCTAACTTCACCTTACGCACCCAAATGGTCTGTGATGGCTGTATCTTCTCACCAGTGTCCTCTGCAAAAGAAAAGTAGCCATTGAAGCAAATATGGAAGATAACACACCCTGGCTCACATCTCTTCTTCCAAGCACCCTCAAGTTGGGTCCTTCCTTGATGCTTCCACATCCTATTCTAGTTTCCCTCTAAGAAGTCCCAAATGCCTTCTACAGTAAAATAAAAAGAGAATTAGGATAGAGCTTCCAGTTCAATCATTCAGTCCATAGTATTTATTGGGCAATTACTAAAAGCCGGGCACAGTGTTAAACCTGTTGGATAGAGGTCGACATAATGACAAAGGGAATTCCTTCTAGAATTTGCAGGCTGCCAATAATGGTAAACAATTAATTGATTACAAGGGTCCACAATGTTAACAAATAGAATGAGATGACTTGGGAGTATACAGAAGAAGCCCCAGAATATCAAGGGTGCAGAGAAAGCTTCCCCAAGGAATGGATGTTAATTGAATTAATAATATAGAAACAGTAATAATACTTGCTTTTGTCTACACAGCATGGTATATAAAGTGGCTTCATACACATTAGCTCATTTAAAGGAAATCAAAAGGTTCTAGAACAGAGTTATGTAGCATAACAGCTAATATTAATTGAGCCTTCCCAGGTGCATGAAATATTTAACATGCTTTAATAATGATAGGTAAAGTGTGTTCATTTCCTAGGCTTACTGTAACAAAATACTATAAACTGGGTGACTTAACACAATGGAAATTTATTATCTCATGGTTCTGGAAGATAAAAGTCCAAATCAAGGTGTCAGCAGGGCTGTGGTCCCTCTGAAGGTTTTAAGATATATTCTTTGCTGTTTTTAGCTTCCAATGGTTGCCAGCAATTGTTGCTGTCCCTTGGTCTGTGGCAGCCTAACTCCAATCTATGCTTCTATCATTACATGATCTTCTGTGTGTGTGTCCAAATTCCCTCTTATAATGACACCAATCATATTGGATTTAGGGCCCAACCTGATTTGCTTTTATCTGCAAAGACCCTATTCCCAAATAAGATCACATTCATAGTTTCCGTGAGTGGACACAAATTTGGGGGAAGGTATTTCACCCAGTACGTGAGGTAAGAAGTCTCTGAAATGATTTCTGCCTCACATTCTTTTATTCACATCCTGCTGTGTGAATTCACTCCTCCCTCCGACTCAACTCAGAGACTCATTTCTAAGGAACAGAATACAGCAAAAGGAAAAAGATGTCACTTCTGAGGTTAGGTTATAAAGGGCTAGGATTTCTGTTTTGTTCACACTTTCTTCCTGGCTATTCTCATGCGCTTGTTGTAATAAAGCAAGCTAGAGAGGCCAATATAGCTAAGAACGGAGGGCAACCTCTCAGCCACCACCAGAAAGACCATGAGGCCTTCAGTCCAATCATTTTCAAAGAACCGAATCAGCCAGCAATCGTGTGAGTGAGCTGGGAAGCAGGCAAACCTTCAGATAACACTGCATCCCCGACCAATACTTTGATTGTAATCATGAGAGACCTAGAAGCAGAGGACCAGGTAAGGCACGCTTCAATTCCTGCCCTACACAGTCCGTGAGCCAATAGATATGTGTTGTTTTAAGCCACTAACATTGGGGTCATTTGTTACTCAGCATCACATAACTAGTATAGTAGATGCTACTACTATTCTTCCCACTTACAGATGAGGCATAAAGAAGTTAGTCATTCCCCAAAAGTAAGCAGTAGTGTAAGAACTCAAATCCAGTCTAACTCAAAATTTGGAATTACACCAGGACTTCAAATAGGTTGTGGATAGTGAGGGCCAGGGTGATTTTTTGTTGCTGTTGTTGTTGAAGAAAGAAGTTACAAAGAAGGAAAGCTAGATCAAGCCCTGGGGTTCCACTGGGATTGGAGCTATCAGTATGAACTCATGGATTTGAGTATATAGACAGATAAAATGAGTGTGAGAGAGAAACAAGTAGAGAAGTCCAGTAGAAAATTAGAGGTGTCCATTTGGAAGCCCGGGAAAGAGACATACATTTGTAAGGCAGTGACGTAAAGATGGTGATTGGTATCGTGGGCTTAAACCAGATCTCCTGGGAAAAGATTACAACGATGGGTTGAAGGACAAGGGCCAGGACAGATCTCTGCTATCTTACCCTGGCCTGACATTGGTGGAACTCTCAAAGCCTTCCTCGCCCCTCCTTGTTCACGTTGGAGAGCACTGGAGGTTCTTACCATAACAATCTGCATGGTTCAATTTAACAAAACGAGCCACCCAGTTGAAAATAGGAAGATTTGGGACACAGCTGCAGTAGTAACTTCCGATTTCATTTCTGCAAAATGATTTCTGCTTACACTTTGCCAGCCCGGTCTTACACTCATCAATATCTGTGAATCAAGAGAAAAATACCATTTTTCATTCTCATAAAACTATACTATTTTCCCTTGCTCATGGAAGCTCTACTACCCAGTATCATTCATAAATGGACATCTATTCTCACATAAAATGGCTTCATATTATAAAGATGACAATTCTCCTTAAGTTAATTTATAAATATAATATGATCCCAATAAAAAAATATCTACAAGTATTTCATGGAATGAGATAAATTGCTACTATCATGCAAGAATAGCCAGAAAAACTACGAGGTAGGGATTGGCCTTCCAAGACATCAAAACATACTACAAAGTCAGTGCCCTGGCCAGTGTGTTCACTGGTTAGAGCATTCACCCAGGGGTTCAAGTCTGGTCAAGGGCATATATCTGGGTTGCAGGTTTGATCCCCAGCCCCAGTCAAGGCACATGCAGGAGGCAACCAATCAATGTCTCTCGCTCCCTTTCTCTATTTGTCTCCCTTTCCCTCCCACACTCTAAAAAAAAAAAAAAAAAAAGATCAATGGAAAAAATATCCTCAGTAAAAATTAACACAAAAACAAAATAACAATGAGATACAGGTGCATGAAGAGCTAGACTAGTAGAAGAGACTAAAGGTCCAGAAATAGACCTAAATATATATGGGGCTTTAGAATCTGATAATTTTTACATGTCAAATCATTGGATAACACATTCTGCTGAGCCAGTGGGAAGACAGGCTCTCTCAAGCATTGCTGGTGAGAATGCAAATTGGTACAGCCTTTCTGAAATTAAATTTGGAATATCTAATCAAGCTACATATGGATTTACCTGTTGACTCAGCCATCTCACTTCTAGGACTGTACCCTAAAGACATACTTCCACAAATATTAGAACAGCCTAAACATCGAAACAACTTAAATGCCCACGCTTAGGAGAGGGTTGAATAAATTGTGGTTCATCCCAAAGCTATAAAGAAAGAAAATGGGGAAGATCTCTATGAACTGATTTGGAGTAAATTCTAGGATACATTTAAGCTAAAAAAAGCAAAGTGCAAAAGGGCATCTATGGTGTCCTATCAAAGTGTCATGGTCCCAGAAGACAAGGAACTCTGGGGATCTTTCACAGGTTACACAAGACTAAGTATCATGGCAATCAAAGCCAATGTGGGATTCTGAAATGGCTCCTGGAACAGAAAAAGGCTGGGGGGGGAGGGGGGGTTGTGGGGGGAGGGGGAGGGCATTAGGGGAAGAACTAATGAAACTTGAAAAAAGTCAGTATTTAGTTATTATCGTTGCCTGGTTTTGATCATTGTACTGTGGTCATGTCCTTGGTTAACCTCAGGGGAACTGGGGGAAGGAAATACAGAATTAACTAGCTGTTTTGGCAATTCTTATTTAGGTCTAAAACCATTTCAAAACAAAAAGTTAAAAAAAAAAAAAAAAGAAAGAAAGAAGATATATCCAGTATTGTGGTTCCACTCATAGGAGTACCTTAAGAGGAAACAAATTAACAGACACAAAAAGTAGATGGTGGAAGTCAGGGGCTGGAGGAGGGGATGAGGAGTTAGTATTTAATGGAAACAGAGCTCAGTTTGGGAAGATGAGAAAGTTTTGTGGATGGATGGTGACAGTGGCTGCACAACACTATGTACGTACTTAATGACACCGAAAGATACATCTAAAAATGGTTTAAAAATCAATTTTATGCTGTATATATTTTGCCACAATAAAATAAAACAAATCCTAGTCTACCATTGCATGCTTCACCTTCTTCATTGACACTAATTCCATGCATAAGATGTTCAGTTCCACCAACCGGATATTCAGGAGTGCTATTTTTCTTCGGTATTCAAATGGACCTTCAGAATTTGTGGAAATGAAAAAGAATTTTGGCTGGAGCAGATGGGTGTAGTGAGAAGTGAAATTGGAACACTAAGCTGGGGCCAGATCATGGTAGGTAGTGAGTGCCAAGATACTGATTTATTTATTTGTTCTCTTGGTCAATGTTTTTATTGAACATCTGCCATGTGACAACACTATTCTCTGTCCTAGGCATACCACAATGAACAACACAGAGATGATCCCTCCCCTTGTAAAGTTCTCCAGTAAACCAACATATGAAAACACCAATGCTGAGACTTCAAGAGCCCAGGGTCCTGGGAACTCGACCTTCCTCTAAAGAAAAACCAAGGATCATCAAGCCAGCTTCAGAATGACAACAGGAGGGTGCATAGGTATAGGGACTTCTTAAAGGACTCTGGGACTATCTTATAATATTGTTGTATCTTTGCAGCACTAGCATCCCTACATAACTCAGGGAATGGGGTATAAAAGGATGTCCCTGCCCCCTTCCAAATGCCAAGATGAATGTGGATTGCATCCTACCTTCACATTTCTCATAAAATTCAGTGAAGTGCCTCCTCCCAGACCTGGACTGATACCCATCTTTGCAAGCACAGTGGGTTCTGTTGGAGCAGCTGGCATTTTCAGGGCACGTACGACAGAAGGCTGCAGAGAACACAAGATCCTTTAATTCATTTGTTTACTCATTTACTCAATAAATATTCATTGAGCACCTAGGATTATCAGACTCTGGTCAAAAGAATGTCCTCCTGGGAATAGCTCTGTTGGCATCCTTTTTGCAGCCATCCCACAATTGAACACACATGCTCACAGTGCCCAAACCACCTCCCGCCTCTGCCACCAGCACCACTTTTTTGACAGTAGAACTTCTCCAGCACCTGTGTTTCTTTATCTGGGGCTATCTTTGGCACCCATAGTCCTCTTTGCTCTCCACATGACAGTAGCAATGCTTTCTCCCCACAGAAGAAGCTCTCTCAATCAATGACTGGCAAAAGTCAGTGCATTAAAATAAAACCAGTTATCTTATTATCAAAAATAAACAGAGAGTAGGAGGTGGCAAAGTTGTAACCCTAATGTATTGCTACTAGGAATGTAAAATGGTGCAGCTCTTGTGGAAAACAGTTTGGCAATTTCTAAATTAAAAATTGTAATTCCTGCCCTGGCTAGTGTTTCTCCATTGTTAGTGCAGTGGTTCTCAACCTTTCTAATGCCGCAACCCTTTTATACATTCCTCATGTTGTGGGAACCCCCAACCATAAAATTATTTTCATTGCTACTTCATAACTGTAATTTTGCTACTGTTATGAATCGTAATGTAAACATCTGTGTTTTCCTATAGTCTTAGGCTCTACAGCAGCGGTTCTCAACTTGTGGGTCACCACAACATGAGGAACTGTATTAAAGGGTCGCGGCATTAGAAAGGTTGAGAACCACTGGGTTAGAGCATCAGCCCATGCACCAGAGTCTTGGGTCCCATTCCCAGTCAGGGGTGCATACCTGGGTTGCAGTTTTGATCCCCAGCCCCAGTGGGGTGTGTGTGGGAGGCAACCAATCCATGTCTCTCTCACATTGATGTTTCTCTCTCTCTCTCTCTCTCTCTCTCTCTCTCTCTCTCTCTCTCTCTCTCTCTCTCTCTCTCTCTGCTCCTTCCTCCCTCCCTTTCACACTCTCCAAAAAAAAAAAAAATCAATGGAAAAATTTCCTCAGGTGACGATTAACAAAGAGCAAAAACAAAAAAATTACAATTCCCATATGACCTAGCAATTTCATTCATGGGCTTATAGCGAAAAGAACTGAAAGCAGGGTCTTCAAGAGATATTTGTTTACCAATGTTTATAGCAGCACTATTCACAGTAGCCAAAAGATGGAAGCCACCCAAGTGCCCATTAAAGGAGGAATGGATAAACGAGATGTGGTCCATCCACACAAAAGAATATTATCCAGCTTTTAGAAAAAGAAATTCCAACACATGCTACAATATGGATGAACTTTGGAGACATTGTGATAAGTAAATAAGCTCATCACAAAAGGACAAATGCTATATGGTTCCACGCATAAGGTCACTAGGAGTCAAATTCATAGAGACAAAGCAGAATGGAGGGTGCCAGGGGCTGGGGGAAGGGGGTTAGGGGATTCATGTTTAATTGGGGGAGATAGCCTTGAGGTTCATGTTTCTTACTATGTCCAACAGTCCCCATGGGATCAAGCTCCAGTTGCCCACATGTAACTTGCTGTATAATGGACCCTGTATTGGCTCCTTGCCTTCTAACCTGACTTCTCACTCCCAAATGTTGCTTCCTAGGATCACCTTCCAGATAAATTACTTGCTCAGGATTTGCCTTTGGGGGGCCCAACACGAGACATGGGGCAAAGGCAACACTATCTCCCAAAATTATTTGGGACACAGGCTTTTGGGGGGAAAAGGACAAAGTCCAACATCTACCAGCTGTGTAACCTTGAGTCAGCTACTTCTCTAGAGGGCCATTGGCCAAGTAGGGATAATGTCAAAACCATCATTGCAGTAATGTCATGAGAATTGAATCAGTTGGAGCATGCAATTTGCTTAGCATTGAGCCTGGTGCAATGCAAGAGCTAAATAAATGGGTGACAATGGTGATAGTGGAGGAGTGGGAGCTCCAAGGAAAGGGCAGAAGGCATCAGGGATTAATATTGTCTCTCAATGAAAGGACACCTTCCCTCCTCTGGAGTTAGGTTGCAGACCCCAATTTCCTTTCCCTGGCCTTTGACAATCATAGACTCACCTCCAGAATTCTCCACTTCTGATCCTGACAGAGTTAGCAGGACACTGAGGCCTAGAATAG
Organism: Corynorhinus townsendii; assembly: GCA_026230045.1. Classification (NCBI taxonomy): domain Eukaryota; kingdom Metazoa; phylum Chordata; class Mammalia; order Chiroptera; family Vespertilionidae; genus Corynorhinus; species Corynorhinus townsendii. Next base: position 87,608,981 of record JAPDVU010000006.1, read on the forward strand.
AGAGAGAAGGGGATAGTTCAGTTGGAGGATGCTCTGGGGCTCTGCTCGGCTGAGGCCTAGGTGAGTTCGGGGCTTTATCTGCCATTATTCACTTTACCGTAGACTCTTCCAGGCAAACTATAAACCCAATGAAAGGCATCATTTGTGGGGAGCGGTCTCGCTTTGACAAGGTCCCGAGGAGACAGAATTTCACAAGGTGGGCTGTCTGGCATTAGCTCCCACGGCCCTCTGAGGTTTGCCAGTTTACAGAGGAAGCAGGATATTTTTGGAATAAGGAAGCTAGCCACAGCCACAAGGCAGGGTGAAGAGACAGTCATGAGGAAGTTGGCAAAGTCTGAGATACCATAATTGCTTATGCTTGTATAATCAGAACTGTATAAATATGCTGTGTGAAAAAAACTCTAGGCTGCAGTCTTGAACTGTTAGCCCTCCCGATCCCATCTTTTGTCTGTCTTTCTTTTCCCAATCCTCACCCCCCTTTCAGGTACTGTTCGACAAGCCGGCGGGCTCCGGCAATCATTTATTACTGCGGTATGAGAGGTACATCTGATTGCAGCTGTAAAAGTTTGACACCCAATTCTAATGTGCACTGGCGATGGGGGGGGGGGGGGGAGTAGGTAGGTGGAGGGGGAGTCCATACCAATAAGCAATCCGTGGGTACCAAATGGGTGTTTTATGATTCAACTCAATTCTGCCACTGTCTATCCAGAGACATCCACAGATTAAGGGCTATCGATCGGACGTTCCAATGACCCCCTCCTTGGGTTTGATCCATTTGCTAGAGTGGCTCACAGAACTCAGAAACATTTTACTTACTAGATCACTGGTTTATTGTAAGAGGATACAACTCAGGAACAGCCAAGTGGAAGAATTTCATAGGACCAGGTATGGGGAAGGGGTACTAAGCTTCCATGTCCTCTCTGGGCACCATTCCGGAAGCTCTCCGAAACTCATCCTTTTGGGTTTTTACGGAGGCTTCATTACATAGGCATGATTGGCTAGCTAATTGGTCATTGATGACTGATTCAACCTCCAGCCCTTCTCCATCCCTGGAGATCAGGGGGTGAAACCATGAGTTCCATGGCCAAAATGGTGGCATAGGTAAAGACAGTACTCATCTCCTCCTCCGACCACATTAAAATTACAATTAAACTACAGAGCAATCATCATTGAGAACTACCAGAAGTCTAGCTGATCAGAAGTCCTGGAATTAAGGGCATAAAAGAGAAGCTACATCAACACTGGTAGGAGGGGCAGAGACACCAAGCAGGCTGGTCTCACAACCACATGTAGCGGTTAAAAATAGACTTTAAAACAAAAGACAAAGAAGGACCCAGCAATTGCATTTTGGGGTATTTATTCAAAGAAACCCAAAACCAATAAATTGAAAAGACATATGCACCCATATGTTCATTGCAGCATTATTTACAATAGCCAAGATATGAAAGCAACCTAAGTGTCCATCAACAGATGAATGAAGAAAGAGTGCATATATACAATGAAGTATGACTCAGTCATAAAAAAAAACAAAAAAACTTGTCACCTGCAACAAAATGGATGGACCTAGAGGGTATTGTCCTGAGTTAAATAATTCAGCAGTGAAAGACAAATGACATATGACTTCACTTATATGTGAAATCTAAAAAACAAAATAGAAACAAACAGATACAGAGAACAGTTTGATGATGGCTAGAAAGGTGTGAAAGACTGATGGAAAAGGTGAACGGATTAAGAAGTACAAATTGATAGTTACAAAATAGTCATGGGGGTATAAAATATAGCGTAGGGCCCTAACCAGTTTGGCTCAGTGGATAGAGCGTCGGCCTGCAGATTGAAAGGTCCCAGGTTCGATTCCGGTCAAGGGCATGTACCTTGGTTGCGGGCACATCCCCAGTAGGGGGTGTGCAGGAGGCAGCTGATCGATGTTTCTCTCTTATCGATGTTTCTAACTCTCTATCCCTCTCCTTTCCTCTCTGTAAAAAAAATCAATAAAATATATTTAAATAAATAAATAAATAAAATACAGTGTAGGGAATATAGTCAATAACATTGTAATAACTATGCATGGAAGGAACCTGCAACTGAGGTACGTGCCCTTGACCAGAATCAAACCCCGGACCGCGGTCTGCAGACCGGTGCTCTATCCACTGAGCCAAACAAGCTAGGGTGGTCCACTCGTTTTTAAAAGGCAAAGAGAAAACAGGTGAAGTTAATTTCAATAACATATTTTATTTAACCAGCTATAGCCAAAATGCTAACACACAATCACTATGAAACAAATTATCCATAAAGTATTTTACATTCTTTACTGTATGTATTAAGTCTTTGAAATTCAGTATGCATTTGGACTGGACTTATTTCGAGTGCTCAGTAGCTACATGTGGCTGTGGCTATGGTACTGGACAGCCCAGGTTTAACCTCTTTTTTTTTTTTTAATATATTTTATTGATTTTTTACAGAGAGGAAGGGAGAGGGATAGAAAGTTAGAAACATCGATCAGCTGCCTCCTGCATGCCCCCTACTGGGGATGTGCCTGCAACCCAGGTACATGCCCTTGACCAGAATTGAACCTGGGACCTTTCAGTCCACAGGCTGACGCTCTATCCACTGAGCCAAACCGGTTTAGGCGCAGGTTTAACCTCTTAATAACCAGTTTGTTCTCTGGAATACGGAGAGTCGGAAATAGCATATGGACTGTAAGAATCCCACGAGTCCAAGACTGTGGCCAGTTTGGAACAAATCAGGATGTTTTCAGGATGATCTATTTTGAGGATGACCTAAAAATGTCTACCATATGACTAGACCAAATGTCTACATATTGAAGCTGGAGATGAACTCAGAAATGCAGACAAGTTTGCCACAAATGTATGAATAGCACTCCCCATGGTGGGTGGGCTGAATAACCAGCACTGGGAAAAGGATTGGTCCTTATCCCTCTCACTGCGAGCAGGCTGAATTGGAATCCTTTGCTAAATTCTGGAAGCAGCTGCTTTCATGGCCAATATTAGTCCTAAAAGGTTTAAGTGGGACAAATAAAATCCAGGTAACTTGGATTTGTAGCCTATGGAAGGGGGAGGAGCAAGGATTAGTTGGATTATCACAGAACAAGACAAGAGCCCTGGACAAGAGATGGTCAACACCTGCTCGTCCTACCTCCTCTCCTCTATATCACTAATATTGACAAAAACATCATATTTTAAGGATTCATACTGATAGGGGTAGAAGAGCAGAATAAAAATTATTGTTTTTTTGTTGTTGTTGTTGAAGTATGGTAGCAATCATACTTGGGTAAAAACTGCTGTTTGAATTTTAACCCTGCTATTCTGACTTCTGCACTCACTTACTTGCTTAAACAATAGGGTAGTTACCTCAGCTTCCAGACTGAGACCTGGAAACTCACATAAATCCATCCCACTTCACAAAGGTAATTTTTCTGTGATTATTAACTTTGCTCAATTCTGCTTCTGTACAATCTGCTTTCGCAAGATAGGTCTACATTCCAATCCTATGTCCAGCAGGATGTGGCTGGGAGTGACCCTGCGGGCTGCACCCAGCCTTTGGAATTTAGAGTTTAGAACAAAGGAAATCGCAAGGCTGATCAAATAGGCCAGTTTTCTGTAACTACATTCTCCCATGCTTTGTAACTTTTGTAATTGCTTGTTCAACTGAAAATTTTCCATTATTGTGAGTAATGTAACTGACCTTTGACCCAAGTTTAACCAATCAGGTTCTGCCAAATCCCCCTGCATTGGGGATAAAACTTGCTTGCTCCGAGTGTTCGGGGCTCACGCTGCTCCCTGCTGTGTCAGTCGAGAGGCGGGCCCGGACTCGAGTTCGTAATAAAGGCTTCCTAAATTTCAATTTGGCTGCCTGGTGGTCTTCATTCGCGGGTCGCACCACAACATGACCAGTTTCAAAATGCTGGCCATTCTGTTCTGGGGACCAGTAAGGAAGACATTCATCAAGACCTATTGTAGTAATATATACAAATGTTTAAAAATGTCTAAAAAGGTTTAAAAAGGTTTTAAAATGTTTGAGTTAATGTTCCTGAAACTTAAAGCGTGATATTAAGGACACATACCCCACTTCCCTGAATGTGTGTATCCCGTAGATAAGGATTTGAACTTCAATTACTGACTTAGAGTGACTTGCTATGATAGACATATGTTCACATAGCTATGTCAGGGCTACAAGTGCTAATCAGCAATTACGCAGGTGAATCATGTCAGGCATTACTGAGAAAGCCAGACAACCAAGAAGACAGGAAGCTCACAAGCACCCAAAACCTGTTTTATGGCAAGGTGCAGGGGACAGGATTATAAGGAGGATGGGCTAGGGTGAGGCTGGGATTGGAATGCAACTACATACAGCCCTGGAGGTCCGCAGAATTCAGCTATTGTTCTTGGTCATCAAGCGATAAGAGGATGTCTGGATGCTTAATGGTTCTGCTTGCTTGCTGGGTGCATTGTACATTGTCCACAGCTGAGTCACCTCCTCAATCACTTTTGCATCAGCCTAAGAAATGAAACTTAGAAAAACTTAACCCCCATGTTCACATAAGTATATGTATTCTAGGATTTAAAATTAATATGATTATTTTTCAGATTAATTCTGGTGCTCTATCTATCAGATTATAATCCCCCCATCATTTGTCCAGTAACAGGACTAGCTATAATTATAAGAAATATTAATCATGCTCTGTTAACGACTGTTTTATTCTGATTAAAGAAGGCACATTCTACCCTGGCTGGAGCTGACCTGGAGAAGCAGCCCTTCCTCCCCATTTGGAGCTGCCTATTCTCATGGAAAGATGAACAACTTCTCTGCAGAAACAGGAATCGCCAGCCCTTTGAAGATCCCCAGCCCTTTGAACACCCCCAGCCCTTTGCAGACCTCCAGCCTGCTCACCTGTTAACTGCCCATCTGGCGCTCCCATTGGCTGTTTCCCCATGTTACCCCAGCCCTTGCATATCACTAAACCCTTTGAAGACCCCTAGTCCTTCTGCATATCTGTACACGGCCCTTTTGCCTACTTTTCCTTGTGCTTTTACTGTATAAGCAACTGGCTCGTGGTGGGGTGCAGAGCAGATTCCCGCGGCTGACCTGCTGCTCTTCCATGCTGCTGGCAGTACTGGAAGAAACGCTCATCTATGATTCAACCCTGTCTCTGCTTCATTGGCTTGATAGTGGACAGGCAGCATGGACCCATTGTTTGTCCGGTTACATAATCTCCTTTTCCGAGAAGTGCCTATCATCATGGAAAGATTAACTTAGTTGCTGACACAATCGGGTCCTGAGGCGCCCGCCCTTTGCCCATCCTTTTCAACCCTCCCTCCACCCCTCCCCAAGCCTGTGCTGCCTGCAACCTGTAACCATTATACCTTCCCTACTTCCCCATGCCTAATTCCTACTTTCCCATGTAGTCTTTGTCCTTCTACCCAATATAAGCAGTTTATGGGGAGGGGTAGAGCAGATTTTTTTTTTTTTGATGACCCGCTGCTCTTTCATACTGCTGGCCTTATTGGAATAAACACTCATATATCATTCAACCCTGACTCTGCAATTTAATTGGCTCAAGTAGTAACAGGCAGCCCAGGCCCATTGGTTGTCCAGTTTCAATATGCTTGCTTACATGTTCTTTCAAAACTCCTAGCCTGTATTTGACTCATCTGATGATTTTTTTTTATTTTATTACTCCAAATGTAACCGGACAACCAAAGGGTCCGGGCTGCCTGTCACTACTTGAGCCAATTAAGCAGAGAGAGGGTTGCATCATATATGAGCGTTTCTTCCCATGATGTTGGCAGTATGGGAGAGCAGTTGGTCACCCACAAAAATCTGCTCTGACCCCCCTTACCAGCTGGCTTTTTATATACACACGAGGGAGAAATCTAACATGGACAGGGGAGGGTAGAGTCTGCACTCCGGCCTTCATAATATTAACGTAAAAAAAACAATGTTGAAACCTGTAAAGAATTTTTGTGACTTTATTTGAGCCAAACTGTCGACATATGCCGGGAAGCAGAACCTCAACAAATTGAGATAATGCTCCAGAGAATGGCGGGTTACATTTGTATTTATACATTGCAATCAAAGGAGGGACATAGGTGGGTTACATGAAATCCATTGGTGATAGACTAGAGAGGCAGGATAAAGCAAAGGGGGGGGGGAACACCTGGGATTGGATGAAAAGTAAAATGATGGACACATGCTTAGGAGGGTGCAGGAACAATTAATATGATAATGAAGGAATTTGTGGCATCTGTCCTGGCGCCCACCACATTTGGTTGTGCCCCAGGGGCTCCAGAAAAAGGGAAGTTACAAGTTACCCAGACATTTCAAGGGTATGTTATCACAGATGCAAAAAGACAGATAGGCTCAGTTAAGGTAAAGGTTGACCTTGTCAGTGAAGAGACTGGCCTAGGATGTAACTGCCCACCATAACTGCGTTTAGCTAAAGTTTAATTTCAGACCATCCTTTGTGGTTACTTTAGGTCTGAGTCTGCAAGACTGCCATGCAGGCCTCCCCTGAGCTTGTCAGGTCAGCATGTGGCCCCTTTCATCCACAAGAAGCTCCAAGTCTGATAACAAGGTGGTTACTCTTCTGTGACAAGTATGTCAAACTTGGGGCCCACAACAAAGTCATTAACGATTACTCATTTATTTCAGCCCTTTGTATTCAGCATGTCTCTATCAGAATAAACCTACGTTTCTATGACAATTGAAGCTTTTGGTTTTGTTGTGTTTGGTTGTTTTTTTTTTTTGTTGTTTTTTTTTTTGCTCATAAACTTAAACCTGGCTCATTTGGCCGGGGTTAGCCTTTGAGTTTGACATGCTTGTTCTATGATGTTACTTTCCTGAGACCCAAGAATGGTCAGCATTCCTAAGGAAAACTCCCGGAGCAGGTCAGGGTCTGGGCACAGCAACCAAATCAAAGCATGTCCTGGCCTTGGTCTGTTCTCAAAATGTATTTCTCTTTTGAGTCAGGGGCCCATCTGGGCTTTGGGGTGGCTTATCTTTTACAAGCCTGTGTCATCCTCCAGTTTCCAGGGTCTGTACGAAAACTTCTCATCTGTAGTTAGTGACGTGAATAATTATTAGACAACCGTGGCTCTGTTCTTATTAATGCCCTTCCCCCTAACACGAAGACCCTAACGCCCAGAGCCCGAGGCTGGGTAAGTGCAGGTCTTTGTAACTCACTAAAAGGAGGTTCTCCGAGCAGGACGCCCTTGGCGGCCATCCGTGCGGCAGACTTGAAGGGTCTGTCCCCTTATCCTACCGCTGAGGGGTCCCGTCTCCCTCGGTAAGAGGGCATTTTTCTCCAGTTCGGTGGGGACAAGCCAGAAATGTGTGGGAGTTACCCTAGGCGCCGGGTCCAGCCCTGAGGTTGTAACCACAAATTAACATTCCAATGCAGCGATAAGGAGGCTCTGCATTCTATCCATTTGGAGGCTGCAGCCCACCTTCTGGTTTCTTAAGGGTATGTCAATAAAGCCCTGTTATTCTCTCATTCACAGTCTAAGGGAAGTTTATTTCAGGGAGGAGGGAATGCCTGGCGCCAGCCACGAAAATCCACAGGTGTCGGCAACCAAAACGACCAAGTCCTGAGAGATAAGGCCTCTCTGGCAGAGAGAGAAAACCTTGGGAAGGGAAGCCACCCTCCCTCAGCCCCTCCTCCTTCCAGACCCCTTCCCTGGGGGCGCGGCCTTTCCAGCCCTACAGCCCCTCCCCGGGTCTCTTTGTTCCGGTTTCGCCGACCCCCCCACCCCCACCCCCCAATAAAGTCCCGCCTGCACCGCGCGGGCCAGGCGGGTGTTTGAGGACCAGAAGAGTCCACCGTCTCCCCACTTGCTGGCAACGGGAGTCAAACTCCTTGCCTTCACCCCAGCCCGTGTCTCGCCAGCTTGGCGACAGGCAGAACCGGACTTGGCCACAGGTCATTTCTTGGCAGTTTCAGACTTGACGAGCCATAGCCAGGAGCAAGTGGGAGCCCCCGGTAAGTCGCCAGATTTGGGAGGGGAGAGTCCCCGGGCTGCCGGGTGATTTTACCCGGGGACTGCCTCTTTCCGACGCCCAGCGGAGCGGAGGGAACGGGTTCCTGGGGACTGACTGGGAAAAGTTCCTACTGGGCAGGACCAGAAACCGGCTGTCCCGCCATCTGGGTTCATTTGACCAATCTGGGGTTCCGTGGGAACCCATTGGCACCACTTGGCGGGTGGCAAGGCTTTGTGAGAACATCAGTCCCCCTTCCCCTTGTACGGGGATCTGTGAGGCGTACTCGCTCTGGTCTGGTTGCATATGGACTTCTGGGTTCTGGATGCTTCTCTGATTGTGAGAAGGCAAGTCGAGAGCAGATAAACCTCCTTGGCTTGCACCGCTGTAGCTACGCCACCGCTGGCTTCTTGCATCAGCCAACCGCCCAAACTGCATGCAACGAAATGTGGAAAGTCCCCAACTTTTACCCGGAAGCTTATATATAAAGGACTAGAAACCCGCTCGGGGTGCTCAGCCTCCGGAGGTGACTCTGCTGCTGTAACAATACTATAGATTGTGTAGGGTTCTTGATCGTGTTCGTGTTTCTAGGCAGGTGCAGCCCTACTTTGTACAACTGCCTCCTTCCCATTTCACTGGTTCTGTCCTTGGCTAGTAACTATGGGAACAACGCAGTCCATCCCGAAAGACAGCCCCCTAGGCCGCATATTAGAGAGATGGTGTGTCTATGGACATCAGCCAATGACAAAGAAGAAAATGATTTTCTATTGTAATAAGGTCTGGCCAACGTATGTGTTGGGGTCTGAAGAGCGATGGCCCCTGAATGGCTCTTTGAATTACTATACTATTGTGCAGTTAGAGTCCTTCTGTAAGAGATCTGGGAAATGGGGTGAACTGTCTTATATAGCGGCTTTTATGTATCTGCATAAGAAAGATGCAGCCAAGGAGGGCAATCCGTTAACGGTTCCATGGGGAAGCTCTCTGAAGCCTCCCCTTGCAGACAGTAAGACGCAGAAGGGGGCAAAGAATGAGGAAATGCCTCCTTCGGCCTCCCAGGACCCAGGAACACAGACACCAAGGCAGGGAGGTGGCAGTTATCCATGCTTGCCGCCCCCACGGCCCCCGGTAGATCTTGGAAATCAGGGAACCCGGGCCGCCAAGGCTCCGCCTTCATGTGATGAGCAAACCATCTCCCCTTCTAGGACCTCACAGGGCACCCAATGCAGGACCTCACAGGGCACCCAATGCGGACCAGGGGCTCTGCAGACTGGGGCAGTGCCATGTCAGCTGAGACATTTGCCAATGGGAGGCATTGATCAAAGGGGCCAGCTGATGGGGTATTATTGGGCCGGTACCCCATTTTCAGTTTCCGATTTACTTAAGTGGAAAACTGTTAATCCCTCTTACCGAGAGGACCCCCAGAAAACAACTGATTTCTTTACATTTATTTTCTCAACCCATCAACCTAACTGGGCTGATGTAGAGGCGCTCCTGAACATCCTACTAACAAGTGATGAGAGAAAACTAGTAAGAGAGAAGGCCACAGAGGAAGCCTGTCGGCTTTATATGGAGAACCCCAACAGAACCCCTCACCCAGCAGGGGCAGTGCCTCTCGCCGAGCCTCATTGGGATCCAAACAGCGGAGGCCTAGTGCACCTGGAGCATTACAGGAGATGCATACTAGAAGGGTTAAGGAGAGGGGTCACTAAGAAAAACTGCCTAGACAAGGTACTGGCAATACAGCAAAAACTTGACGAGGACCCTGCTGACTTTCTAGAGAGACTTTACCAAGCCTACCGTAAATACACCAATATAGACCCCGAGGCAGCTGAAAATGTGTGGCAGGTCAGTCTGTCCTTCATCACCCAGAGTGCACCATATATTAGGAGAAAGCTTGAAATGCTGACTGGAGCATTGGAGATGAACCCGGAGCAGTTGGTCAATATTGCCACGTCTTATAGCAGAAGGATGGAAACGCAGCAGCAGATTATTATTTTCTTAGGGCCTGGAGGGGGATGGAAAGAAACGAAGCTGAGGAGGCCTCTAGGCCCAAACCAATGTGCTTATTGTAAGAAAGAAGGGCATTGGAAAAGAGAATGCCCTAGATTAGCTCTGAAAGCATGCAGGAATGCACCTAGAAACAGAATGATTGGGTGGTATGCGGAGGAATGACGGGACCGCTCCCTTGGATATTACCCGGCCCATTGTTATCTCCCCACAGGGGCCCTGGGTACAATTGACAGTAGGGAACCAACCCATAGACTTTTTTGTGGACACTGGAGTGATTGACAGGCAGTCCTCGTGGTTACATCACCATCTCCCATTTGTAAAAAAAAAAAAAAAAAAAGTTCCGTCATTTTGACGTATGTACATATGTGCTTTATGTTTTTTAATATTTACTGTATTTACCACAAGTAAAGGTCAGGAATTGTTAACTTTCTTTTCAGTTTTTTTTACTGTTTCACTTCATTACTTCTGTGTATGTGCTCCATGTGAGTGACGCAGGTGGGTTCCCACTTAAGGTGAAAATCGCGTTATGTCGCGATGTAGGAACAGATCGCCAACGTAACCCAAGGACCATGGCAGTGTCGGGGGTTTCAGGAAAACCGTGGAAAGCAAGCTTTCCTTAAGTCCTTAGAATGCTGGAGGGAGGCCAAAAGCTAACACACAGCTTTCCTCACATGCGAGGCTGCCCGATTCCTCTGTTGGGTGGGGATTTGCTTTGCAAGTTCCCTGCTCTAGTGACTTTCTCTCCAAGAAGCAGCAGCTCCCCCTTCAGGTGCCCCGGGAACACACACTAAGGCTCCAGATGTTCCTTGCTGAAACCAGAGGCCCCCCAGAGGAATTTTCCCACCCAAAATCTCTGAGCAAGTAAGACCCTGTGGGCCCACGGGACTGGGGCCACCAGAAAATCTTTCTCCAGTATCTGTTCAGTTAAAGGAAGAGACCGTTGTGCCTGGAGAAAACTACCCACTAGAAAAGGAAGCTCTAGAAGGGATACAACCATCCTGCAGGAATTTCTAAAAGCTGGATTAATTAGGCCTTGCAGATCACCATGTAATACACCAATCCTGCCCGTTAGGAAGCCATTTTGTCCAGGACCTCCAGGCTATTAATGAAGTTACTCAGGACATTCATTCAGCTGTCCCCAAACCCCTTGTTGACAGCTGTGCCAGGGAACAGCAGTTGGTTCTCTGTTTTGGATTTAAAGAATGCCTTCTTTTAAAAAAAAAAAAAATGTGTTTTTTAAAATTGATTTCAGAGAGAGGAAGGGAGAGGGGAGAGAGATAGAAACATCGATGATAAGAGAGAAGCATTGATCAGCTGCTTCCTGCACACCCTCTACTGGGGATTGAACCAGAAACTCAGGCATGTGCCCTGACCAGAATCACTTGTGACCTCCTGGTTTATGGGTTGATGCTCAACCACTGAGCCAAACCAGCCGGGCAGGATGCCTTTTGTATTCCAATTGATAAGCAGGCGCAATTGCTGTTTGCCTTCGAATGGCAGAGCCCAGTGAGTAAAGCTACTACCCAGTATGGTTGGACTGTGTTGTCATAGGGATTTAAGAACTCTCCCATGGTTTTCAGAAAACTGCTAGCCAAATACTTGAGAGGCCTATAATTGGATTCTATAGGCAACTCTTATGAGACTTGTTTGAAAAATACTATCAGTCCTGCCATTGTGGCTCAATGGTTGAGCATCAACAATGAACCAGGAGATCACGGTTCAATTCCCAGTCAGTGAACATGCCCGGTTTGCAGGCTCTGTCCCCAGTAGGGATTGTGCAGGAGGTGGACAATCAGTGATTCTCTTTCTTCCTCTCTGAAATAAATAAAAATGTACTTGAAAAATAAAAAATACTACCAAAGTCTTTAACCATCTTGCATCCTGTGCGTTTCACGTTTCTTGTCACAGGACTCATATTTGCGGACAAGAGGTGTCTTATTTAGGGTTCAACTTAAAACCATGGGAGAAGCCTTAACTGGTTTGGCTCAGTGGATAGAGCATCGGCCTGCGGACCAAAGGGTCCTGGGTTCAATTCCGGTCAAGGGCACGTACCTCAGTTGCAGGATCCTCCCCTGCCTGGGCCTGGTTGGGGGCACATGCAGGAGGCAATCAATCGATGTGTTTCTTTCACATCCATATTTCTTTCCGTGTTTCCCTCTCCCAATTTCTTTAAAAAAAATCAATGAAAAAATAGCCTCAGGTGAGGGGTAACAAAAATAATAAATACATAAATAAGTAAGTCTCTTTGGGGAATCTTTGTTGGGAAGAAAAAAAAATACGGAAGAGAAGTCTTATGGCAGACTGAAAAGAAGCCATTGCTGCCACTAAACCTCCTGAGAACCAGAGACAACTCTGGGAGTTTCTTGAAATGGCAGGATTCTGCCACATTTAGATTCCTAACTTGGGGCTAATAGCTAAGCCACTCTATGATTCTTTGAAAGGGCTTGACATAGCCCTCCCCTGGAACTGGACACAGGATGGCAGAGGGCTTTTGAGACACCAAAGGGAAAAACTGACCTCAGCCCCTGCATTAGGATTGCCCGACCCTCAGCAGGCTTTCAAGTTTATATACATGAAGGGCAGGGCGTTGGACTCAGAGCGCTCATCCAGATGGTGGGAAACTCCCCGAAGCCAAATGCATATTTCTCTAAGGAATCAGGATGGCCTCCCTGCCTCAGGGCGGCAGCAGTAACCTGAAATGTCCTTTGGGAGCAGAAGGGTTTACCCTGGGACAGCCCATCATGTTCGTGTCCCACCAGGTGCTAACCAGGCAGGAGCAGAAAGGGGGCTACTGGTTAACAGCTGGATGAATGGGAACATACCAGGCCATCCTGTGTTGTTAGAGAACCCAAATGTCACCTTGCAGACACCAAATGTTACTCTGTAGGACCCAGCCACTCCCAACTATGAAGGCAGGCTGGGACCTCCATATAATTGTTTAGAAATTATTGACCAGGTTTACGCCAGGTGACCAGACCTGTCAGATCACTGCTGATAGACTGCGACTGGGACTTACACGCTGACGGAAGCAGCTTCATGGAAAACAGACAAAGAAAAGCTGGGTATGTGGAGGTGACCAATGGCAAGGTAATGGAGGCACGTGCCTTACCCACAGGCTCCTCAGCACAGAAAGCTGAGCCACGTGCCCTCACCAGGGCACTGAAACTGTCTCAGGACAGACGGCTCAGTATACATACTGACTCTAAACATGCTTTCATGCTAGAACATGCTCATGGGGCAATATGGAAAGAAAGAGGACTTCTCACTTTGGGGAACAGATATTCAATACCCAAAAGAGGCTCTAACCTTACTTGAGGCGGTAAATTTGCCTACTCCAAGTTGTCATTACTGCATTGCCCAGGGCATCAGAAGGACAATTCCCAGATAACTAGAGGGAATCAAGAAACCGATAAATCAGCCCAGGAGACTCCCTTGATTGGGGCTTTAATACCCCATTTAAACTTACAGAATTCACACCTCATTACACAGGGCCAGACAAAGAATAGGCTGTAAGTTGGGGTTTGCTGACACTGACCCTAGCTGTTTATGGAGAAGCGATGCCCATGGCATGATCCTGCTCCCCAAAGCTCTGGTATACCCAGGCCTGAAACATCTGCATGAAAGAATGCACTATGGATGGGATACACTGGCTGATTTAATCGGCCTTACTTAAAGGGACCAAGTTTGCAGAAGACTATTCAAAGAACAGCTCAGGGTTGCTAATTAGATGTTAGAAATAACCCCAAGAGAGAATGCAACGCAGCCCAGAAGGGGGAACAATACAAAGGAAGGTGCCCCATTCGAAGATTGTCAGATTGACTTTACCGATTTGCCTAAAACCACCAGGAATTTCAAATACTTGCTGGTTATTGTAGACACCTTTTCCGGATGGGTTGAGGCATACCTGACTAGAACTGAAAAGGTGACTGAGGTAGTGAAAACTCAAGGAATTAATTAGTTCCCAGATTCGAACTCCCTAACACAGTGGTCGGCAAACTCATTAGTCAACAGAGCCAAATATCAACAGTACAACGACTGAAATTTCTTTTGAGAGCCGAAAACTGACTTACGCACATGGGCCACGAAGTTTCAATCGCACTGTACGTGCGCGCCTATATGTGGTATTTTGTGGAAGAGCCACAGTCGACGGGCCAAAGAGCCGCATGTGGCTCAAGAGCCACGGTTTGCTGACCACTGCCCTAACAGTATTCAGCACAGGCCGTCATTTATCTCTGAAGTCACCTAGAAAGTAAGTGAAGCATTGTGGATCTGATGGAGAGCACAGGTGTCCTGAAGACCTGTCTACTGGAACTGGCAAACAGCCATGAACCACACCTTGAAGAAAGCGTTGGCAAAGCTGTGTCAGAGGCACATTGCAATGAGACCGGGTGCCTCCTATTGCTGTACTCCAGATCAGGGTAGCCCCTAGAAGTGGGCTCAAGTTGAACCCTTTTGAAATTGCATATGGGAAACCCAAACTTCTGTTCTAGGGACTCCCCTCCACTGGGTTAGAACAGGAAACAAAAATTAAACACACCGTGTTCAACATCTAGGGCAAGTTTTGCTAACTTTGCATAAGTTTGTTCTTTCCAGCTCTTCTTTTCCCACAGAGAAAACTGCACCCCTTTCCCCCTCCCCCCTTTTCTAGTCGGGGACAGCCTGAAGACTTGGAGGACCCAAGGACCAGAACAACAACCAGTGGACGGCTCTAGCTCGCAGGAGTGAGAGGGGTAGCTGACATGCCTTTTCCAGTGACAGAACTCTACTAAAGCTAGGTAACAATGTCCCCTTCCTATTTCTTACATTACATGCTCTCCAGCTCTGCGGGCATCTGCTTGGACAGATAATGCCTTTGTATGCTTGTCCCAAGTTATGGCTTCTTCGGCTTATCTGTCACCCTGTTGGGTTTGTCATCCTAAGCCTACCCCTGGCTTAGACCATAGTGACCCATTAGTTTTTCCTGTTGAGGTTTCTCCTCCCTCCCACCCTGCACTGTTAAGGCAGCAAAGCCTGGGAGCTCCTACCATACCCATCAGCTTAGCTTCCAAGTGCAAACAGCAAAAGCCACTCTCCTTCACAACCCCCTCCTTGTGTTAGCATACCTATAAACATTACTGAAAATTGGAAACGGTAGCCGTGGCTTTGAAATAGTAGCCCCCTTGTTTCCTAAGGAAAGGAATTCATTACTTTCTTGCAGTACTACAAATACTTGGTTTCCTGGAGATCCCAGGAGTTGAACCCCCACATCTCCCTTGATTTATTTTTATTTTTTTTAATCCTCACCAGGGATATTTTTTCCATTGATTTTTAGAGACAGTGGAAGGGAGAGCGAGAGGAAAAGGGGAGAAAGGAAGACAGGAAGACAGAAACATCGATGTGAGAGAGACAAATTAATTGGTTGCCTCCCACAACCAGATACATGCCCTTGACCAGGAATCCAACCCAAAACCTTTTGGTATCCAGGCCAACACTCTGACTACTGAGCCACACCAACTACTGAGCCATACCAATCAGGGCCCACGTCTCCTTTAAAATATTGGGACTATTTTAAGGAAAACCTTACCAGAGACTGTCCAGACTGGCTAGTAAAGACTTCCTTTGCTCCAGCAGCCATCTAACTCTTTAATGCAATGTGCCTCTGAAGGACATATCTTCATTTGCAGCTACAAAAAACAACCCTGGGGCCTATCCCTGCCTATGGACCAAAACGGACTCTGGCCAGCGTTTTCTTAGAACTCTAGTTACACCCTTGACTGTCCACCCATAGGATGAGATATGGGTCTTTTTTTTTGCAGTTTCCAGATGAGGACTAAAGAATAGATAGCTCAGACTTCTTGCCCTTCAAAGGCACACTACATAAAGCCTCCTGAAGGGTCCCCAGCAGGACTGAGTGGTTGTTACCCCAGCAGTAACCCCTCATTAACATGCTCTTCATTCCCTCCTCTCCCTTCCCTCTCTGACATCCCCACTCCTACCCTGTGCCTCCTGGGATCTGCTTACACCCAGCCATTGTCTCAATTCTGCTTTGGGGTTGAGCAAGGGAATGGTAAATGGGAAATTGGGCCCCTTCCCATGCTCCAGCTCCTCCTCCCGTCCTGTGGGAAGACTATGAACTGTAAGACCTTGGGAGCCTGACCAGCATCTCAAAGAAAACAGCTAGCAGTTTTGAGCTCACGTAGCTTGGGGGCGAGGGGCGGGGGGAGGATGAGGGGGAGTACATCCCCCACTCACTGCAGGTCCTGTTTTTCCATAAAACCTTGTGTTGGGAAAGTCTGTGAAACAATAGCACTGGCCATGGCATCCTATATAATAAAGAGGTAATATGCAAATTGACCATCACACCCTTGCACAAGATGGCCACCTCCATGTGGTCACAAGATGGCCAGCAGGGGAGGGCAGTTGGGGGCAACCGGGCCAGCAGGGGGGAGCAGTTAGGCATCAATTGCTGGCAGGGGAGTGGTTAGGAGGTGATTAGGCTGGCAGGCAGAAGCGGTTAGGGGCAATCGGGCAGGCAGGCAGGCAGGCAAGTGGTTGGGAGCCAGCAGTCCAGATTGGAGAGGGTGCAGGCTGGGCTGAGGGACACCACCCCCCACCACCCCCAGTGCACGAATTTCATGCACCAGGCCTCTAGTGAGCCATAAGTCCATATCTTTCACAGCCAGTTCTCTGGTCATTTTTTTGGGAATCCAAGAACCAAAGGCTGAGGTTTTCTCACCCTCAGCACTTTGCATAACAACTGGCATAGTGGGCAGGTTGGATTCCAGAGAAATTCCTGTAGAGCTAAAGGCTGGTGAAGAGGGTGGATGGGAGGCAGTGTGAAATGTAGTGTGGGGAACCCCACTTTGGAAAAGGAGCTCCCTGTGGTATGAGGGGGACCACCACATGAACTTTCTGGGGAGATCCAGAAAACGCCAGCATGACCGCCTTCAGTCCTGGTAACAGTGGCGTGGAAGTGCCACTGGCAAAATAAAGGAAAAAATTTTAAATTTTGAACACCTTGAGTCTTCCTTTAGGAGACTCGGAGGCTGCTGTGGTCCCGGGACTTGGGGAATCAGGGCTGCCCCCCAGCCCTGTGCCGGAGCAGCATGTGGGAGGGGAGCTTGGAGGGAAGAATATGGCACACCTTTACATTCAAATTGTTATCTTGGAATGTGACATCTTACAGAAAAGCCGAGTTCTTTGTCAATTGCATTTTAATCAGATCCATAACCATGTCATTTTAAGTTTGTCATTCGCAATCACTGTTTTGCTCTGATGCATTTGCAAAGAGATTTCATTGTAAAGACCCATGGAAAGGACTGTGACTTATTCTAAAATGGTGTTTTCTGAGAATAAATTTGCAGATCAGGATTATGGAAAAACTGACATGTTCTGGATAAAGAAGAATTGATCAGATAGGCCTGAATGAACTGAGGATAATTATTGTTTTATGACTTTGTTTAAAAATATTGCTGGTTTTTAAAAAGTGTTTTGTTTTCCAGATTTAAGCACCCTTGTTTTTTCCTTAGAGCAGTTTGGTAAATTGTACCTTTGTAAGCAATACAAGGCATTTGTGTGTTTTCCCTACCTGATCCCTCTAGAATTCTGAAACTCTTAGTGTATATTACTTAATTGTCATGGCAATATGGTTGTTTGCATGCATTCAATGAACATCTGTGCGCTTTATCACAGGACACAGTTGAAAGCTGGTTTTATTGACCAAGACTTTGACTGGCTTTTCATGTTTGAGGGAGACATGCGTTAGACTCTGAATGTCACCAGAAAACTTTAAGGAATTTAAGAATCACTTTGATTCCAAACTTGAAAACTCACAGACAAGAGTATGTGATTACCAAAAGAAAAAGGATGGGGGGAGGTAAAAGGGGTACAGGGGAAATGAAAGCTAATAGAAGGACACTTGACTTGGGGTGGTGAACACACACTGCAGTGTTCAGAGGATGTGTTGTAGAATAGTGCACCTGGAGTCTTTGTATGTGCTTATAAAGAGAGGGCGACAGTGGGACTGACAGGAGAAGCACCAGCGGGCTTTTGAGGAGGCAAAAGAGCAGGTAAACGGATACAGGCGCTTGGTATCTACGATCCAGCCCTACCTGGCGAATTGGATGCACATGTAACCCAGGAGGGTGTGTCGAGGAGGCTCTGGCAGTGACAGGGGAGACTCCGCCTCCCAAAAGGATTTTGGTCCCAGGTGTGGAAAGGGGCTGAAGAAAGATACAGCCTAATAGAGAAACAGCTCTATGCCACCTACCACCCCCTGCAGGCAACAGCCTATACCTGGAAGCTTTGCTGTAACGGTGAGGGCCACCTATCCCATCATGGGGTGGCTGCACGACGTGTCTCACACCCTGAAATCGGGCGCAGCACAGACACAGGTGATAATGAGATGGAGTGTTTTCCTGCAGCAGAGACATGTCCATTCTATGTCCCCACTTAGCCAGGAATGGCAGACGCATTGGGCCAGTCACCTTTGTGTCAGAAGGAGATGCTGAAAAGGCACTGAAGGGAGAGCCTATTGGTCCTTGGCCAGTGAGAGCAGGTGCGGTTCCAGTGCCACCTGAAGCATGGTGTGCTGATGCCCCATGCAAAGGACAGCCCCCTAAGTGGCATGCTCAGGACTGGACTATGAGCAACAGACCCCTGTGGGGACAAATCATGTGGGCTGACGTACGTGCAGACTAAGGAGGTGACCCTATGTCATGTCACAGGACATCAATCATATGTCCAGGGAATGATGAAGTGAATGCACTTGCTCCCGTCGGATGGCTAGAAGAAGCCCCAGCAGAAGACCTGGCTACACAGGAAAATGACATACTGGTCAAAACCCTGTGAGCAACAGCTAAAGCCTGGGGGCTCCCACTGAAAATGACTGACATTACAGCTTGTCAAGGCTGTTCTGTATGTGCAGAGCAGCATCCGTGCCCCTTGCTGGCGATTACTGGACATTACATGCAAGGCTGAGCTGAGAGCCACAACACTGAATGGCGACTGCACCGCCCTTGCAATCCAGCAGGAGCTGGGCTGATGGAACACTCTAACGAGCTCTTGAAAACGCCCTGAAAACTGAGGGAGGGTTGTTACAAGGTTGGACCACAGGACTCGGACTTACTGCAAAACATGAATGAAAAGCCCTGACCACATCACCCTGCAGCGTTCCAGATGCAGCAGCAGAGGTGGGTGGCCCACCGAGAGTGCAGATTCAAAGAACAAACAGGATGCTAAGACAAGACCTTGTTGGGGAGCGGAGAAGAGCCTGTTGCTGCCAGCACCCCAGGACATAACCCTGGAGCTCTGGTGGATTAGCCTGGCCCTGGGAAACTCAAACTGGCACCCGCTGGTGCGTTCTCCTAGCCCCGTGGGGGAGGGTCTGGCCCATGACGGGTAAGTGGCCGACTAATATTCCAGCTGGCAGATGTGTAGTCCTCCTCTCACAGCTAGCATTCCGGGCTAGGGGACATCTCCAGTCAAAGATACGGTATAGAAGACCAGGGAGATATCTGAACGAGCCACAGTTCTTACACAGGATAGAGCGATGGCCTGTGTACTACCCACTGGTAAAGGTTTTGCTTCTGTTGGCGTCTACGAAACATTTGTCTTATTCTCCTGGCTAACAGCTTTGAAAGGTAGGCTGATGAAGGCTCTCCGGTCCAGTGTTTCAGACTGTTAGATGCCCCTCTCTGCTACTGCTGGGCTGCCTTGGAAACAAATCCAGTCAACCTGACAGAATGATCCTGTCTCAACATGATTTGGAAAGTGGTCTTGGGACTGGGGATCTGCTTTATCCACTCTGATACTAGTATGTGTGAGTCTGTTATTCCTTTACTGTATGTTACATTGTTGCTGGAAAATATGAATGCAGCGTCTCCTCCCTCCCCAGGATATGTGCGGGAGATATAACGGGCAGATTGTACGGGAGTGGAGAGGGAAGGTACCCATGTTGGGTTGGGATGTATGGCAAAGGGGACCATGGGCCCCTTCCCAGGCTCCGGCTCCCCCTGCCACCCTGTGGGAAGACGACGAAGACCATCAATTAGAACTGTGAGACCTTGGGAGCCTGGCCAGCTCCTCAGTCAAGAAAACAGCTAGCAGTTTTGATCTCACACAGCTTGCTCAAAAATGCATGCCCCTCCCTCTGCGTGCCTGTTCGCCTCTGTTTTCTGTGCTGGGAAAGTCCAGGTGATGGTGGAACAATAGCACCTGCAGGCCGCCCCCGGTGTAGCCCATCCACAGGCCAGTTGGACTTGGTTCTACTTCACGGTGGCAGCGGTGTGATGGTACCCTTCAGGTCAGCCCCACTGTTGTGCCTATAAGCCCTAATAAACCCATTTCTTTCATAGCGACTCCTCTGGGTTACTTC
Source organism: Corynorhinus townsendii (assembly GCA_026230045.1). Taxonomy (NCBI): domain Eukaryota; kingdom Metazoa; phylum Chordata; class Mammalia; order Chiroptera; family Vespertilionidae; genus Corynorhinus; species Corynorhinus townsendii. The sequence continues at coordinate 87,629,337 of JAPDVU010000006.1, forward strand.
TTTGGGGAGCCAAGAACCATGCACTGATGTGTTCTGGGCCTTGGCTCTTTGCATAGCACCAGCTAAGACTCGAATAGGACAGGCGCACAGTCATTTCTGGAGAAAGTGCCAAAGGTGGGGAAGCATCCGAAGCTAGGATGGGCACAGGGTCATGGGGAGAAGAGGGAGGGGGTCTTTGTCCCACTCACCTGAGAGCAGGGGCAGGCACCAGCCCCTCATAGCGCTGAGACACCAAGGATGATGGTCTGCGATGCTCCAGCAGGGCGTGGCGAGGGTTCCTGGAATGAGTAAGTCCCGTGGAGATCAGTTTCTGATGGTCACAGAGTTTAGAAGCCAGGGGGCTGATAGTTACCAAAATCCTTTTAAGTTCTGCCCATTTTATTTTTTTTAACAGAACAGGATTATATTTAATACAATCAAAAAATAAAACACCAGAGTAAAATGCTAACAAAAAACATGGTATTTCATTTGCAATGCATGAGAAATAGTCTTTAGTCATAAACAAGCTCTTACAAACCAGTAACAAATGTTATAATAATGCAAGGAAACCGGAAAACGAAAAAATACAAATGATTAAGCATTGAGCACATATGATTTTGCTGAGCAGTGATGAATAATTTCTCTGCAGTATAAGTGAGCAGAATAAAGACACCTAATATTGTACAGTTTGAACAGTGTGCAGTTTGAATTCTCAAACACCAGGAAGCAGATTAATGAGAAGAATCTATCATGAGGTGGAAAGCTACGTTTTGAATCTGTATATAAATTGAGTGTTTTTAGCCAGAGCAATTCCAATGCATTGGAATTAGTTCACGTTAGTTGAATAAATTCAAAAGGAATGATATAAAGGTATATTTAGTGCAGAAAAAAATGTGTGGCCAGTGTAAGCACCTAAAACTACTTGCCTATCAATGTCTGAGCACCACCAATTGGGTGTGCACTAACTCTTACTAGTAGATAGCGTAGGAAGTACAGTCCATCGTACTGTGATCTGTATGGGGCCTGGTGGGTACCAAAAATATTGAGGGGACACTTTACTTTTCAGTATACCTGAAACTAATACAAAATAATATTGAATTGTAACCTAATTGAAAAATAGACATGACATGGGGGGAGGGTAAAATTAAAAGGAAAACAAAAGTACATAAAGTAATAACTACATACTTAACTAATTTTTATGTCGCCTAAAGTCTAAAAAAAAAATTGTTTTTAATGAATACATTTTAAATCTACTCTATGATAATAAGCAAAATAGAAATATATGAGAGCCCTGGAGGAGGCCTGGCAATGGCATGCCCAGGGCTTCGGTATTAAGGTCTCCAGCTTCCCACCTCCTGGATTCACCCCACAGCAACGAGGACAGCAGTCAACATGCTGCTTACAGTCCCCCCATCCCCCATGCCACCCGCTAGGTCACCTTGGCCATGAGCTTTCTCACTCCTGTTAGGACTGACCATCTTTCGACTCAACAGTTCCACACGTAGAAGATCACCCCAAGGGCAGGCTCCTGCAAGGCTGATCAGAGCAGCGTAGCTTACAGGAAACACGTTCACAGCCCAACAGGTCAGGACCACAAGCCGCCCCTGCTGGGATACCCTGCTGGAATTTAAAATCCTAATCTATTGCAATCCGCACCATCCAGCCTGGGAAGCTGCACAATACCCACTATCCAGTAAAAAACGGCACATATATTAAAAGGAACAGAAACGTAAGCTGCAGTGTCTTACTGGACCCCAAATCCAACAAACGATTTTTTAAAAAAGGCTGGAGGTGTAATGACATTAAAGAATGATGGTGCATTTTCCAGAGGTATAAATTCCCTCTCCATTTCCTCACCTGTCAACTCAGATGACTGCTCCAAAGGAAGCTATAAGTATGATAACGGGGCTATGTTTAAAGACGGATCTTTTGGAGATATGCACTAAAAACTTTGCAGGTGAAATAATGTGACATGTAGAATTTATGTCAAGATACCTGGGGAGGTTTGGGGAGCAAGTGGGAACAAAGATGAGATGAAATTGGGCGTTTTTTTAGAGCTGGGGAAGCGTCTGTGGTTTTCATGATGTTATTGTCACTAAATTAGTATATGTTTGGCAAGTTCCCTAATAAAAGGGAGAGAAGAGATCGTCTTAAAGGTGTGCTGCTAAGTAGATAGATAACCAAAGGGCAGACATGTGTATGCTAACATTTGTATAATAGGGGCAATAATAAAGATGCTAACAGTACATGCAATTAGAAACATGTACATATAGTTCTATTGTATTTACATAACCGGGAAACCATCTCTATTTTACACAAATATTACCTATTCTCTACAATTTACTTGTGTGTGCACTTGGGCATACAGAGTCATACAGGCCGGCCTTTGCATTAACATAAGTGCCTCAAATGCACATATATGTATAATGAGTTCGGATTGGGTAAAACGTTCCTGGAAGTTGCCTGAGAAACTCATAACACCTGTTGCCTTTGAAAACTGAGAGGCTGGGAAACAGCATTCTCCAGAAGCAAGGAGAATTTCCCATTCTGCCCTTCCAAAATTTCAATTTTGAACCAAGTGAAGGTATTTCATATTTGAAAAAAGGAAGTCACTCCCGCCCCTCCCCCCCCAACCTAGCATTTGTTGAAACTGAAGACTTGTGCATAAACTTTTGTTTATGCCTAATTATCTAAATTGTAATAGTTGCATTCCTTCCATCCTAGTTACGGTATTCTAGAGGAGAGAATAATGGAAGTACTAGACATCTCTATGAATGAGCCTTTCAAAGAAGACTTTAAAACACAATGTAGCAGAGTTTGCCATGAGAATATCACTTTTATATGTAAAAAGCGCTGTTATCAAGTCATGTTGATGGGCAGCTGAGGTTTAGGGTAAAAGTTCCAGTGCACATTAGCAAAGGTAAGTGCTCTGTAAATTGGTTAAGTCACCCAAAAGTGATGCTAAAGGCACCAATGGGAAAAATACAGCGAAAGAGTTGAATTAGTTTCATAAAATGTCAGTGGAAAGAAAGGCAGCATTTAAATATGTGTAATGAAAATAATTCAATATTATAAGTAAAATAATGTAGGAGGCTATTAAAATAACATGGAAAGCCACCGTGACGTAGCATTGCGATAACAGCAGGAACTGGAGCAAAATATAGAATATCATATGTAAAGAAATGATAAATGTTAATAAGAGAATGGCATTGTGAATGATTTTAAATTTCGTCCATTTAACTTTTGTAATTCCAAATTTTATACATTACTTTAGCAATAAGAAATTAATAATCGTGGAATATTTTAACAGGAGAGGAAACACAGTGGCTTACAATATGGCTTCTTTGTCAGCTCCATCCCTTCTCTATTCCTGTTTTGACATAACTGTTCTTTTTTATAATTGAGTTTGGGGTCCTTCAGGGCCTCCCTGTGGATCAATTCTCTCTCATCAGGTGCTGGCAGTGCCCAAGACAATCTAAGCTTATTTATTTTTATCCTCACCCGAGGATATATTTTTTATTGATTTTTAGAGACAGAAGAAGAGAGAGGGAGGGGGTGAGAAAGAGATAGACAGACATCAATGTGAGAGAGAAACATTGGTCCATTGCCTCCCTGACTCGCCCTAACCAGGAATCAAACTGGAAACCTATATGTACCCTGTCCCTTTTGGTGTTGAGGGATGATACTCCAACAGAGCCACACAGCCTGGGTGACAGCCTGAGTTAGAATTGCAAATCTGTAATGACTGGTTCCGTGACTCTGAGGTGGCGACTTTGTCTCTGAGCCTCAGTTTTCTTATCTGCAAAATGGAGCTGAGAAAAACATACTTCATTGTATTGTTATCCTGATTCAGTGAGATGACCTTTCATAGCTTGTGGCACCTGCCTGGCACATGATAAATGCTGAATAAAGTGAACTGTGATGAGGACAGGATATAATGTTGACAGTGGTGGCAATGGTGGTCGTAGAGATAATGATAACAGTGATGAAGGCAATGATGGTGGTGATGGTGGAAATGGTGGATGAGGACAACAAAGGGGCTCTGTAACAAATCTAACCAAATGTAAGCTCTTAGGGTGATCTGGTTGTAAATTCCCAAGTGGGCAGGTCCTGTTGGGTAGTCACACCCCAGGCATGTAAAAGGTTTATCATTGCCATAAGCAAGCCCTTGTCCCTTGTTTTTGTGCATCTAGGTTAGCACACCTTTGAAGTGCCTCTTTTTCAGTTCCCTGGGAAGTGTAACCACCCTCAAGGGAGCACATAATCTTGTTAACTACCCTGTCATCCAAGAGATGTCCCCGCCTTGCTTTCTCCCATGTTCATGCAGTCATCCTTACGTACCCTCCTTAAGTCCAAATATATAAAAGAAACTGCACACTGCCCTTCTGGAAAGCGTTTTTCTCAGTCTTTGGAGATGTTGCTTCCAGGCATGCCTTCTGTTTGGCCCAAGTAAACTCATAAAAACTATCCACAGGTTTAGACGCTCTTATGTTGCCATGGTGATGATGGTACTGGTGAATGAAAATGGCGTACATGGTCGTAGTGACAGTGGAGGGAGCTGGTAATGACAGTAATGGTGGTAATGAGGATGGGTGTGATAGTGATGGTGATGGTGGTAGTACTGACACTAGTGGTCATGGAGCTCTCATGGCCCTTCCATGACCCCAGTTATAACCATGTCCTTGCACGCTAAGGACTGACCCCATTACCCAGTGGTGATGTGAAGCCCCCACGGGAACAAACTAGTGGTCTGAGAAGGCCCATCCCGAAAAATTTCTTATTCCTGATATTCCCCAATAGGCTCCTCATGCATTATGTACTGACACCAAACATGTAAATCGAATTTTGCTGCAGATAGTTCTCTTAGTTCTTTCATTATAACTTTAGCACATTTATGAAATGTCTATGACAGGCCAAGAGTTTACTAAGAGTGTTAATGCTATTGTTCTGGGCAGAAACAGAATATAGTTATGGCTATAGTTATAAGAAATATTAATCATGCTCTGTTAATGTTGATTGTTTTGTTCTAAGAAAAGAAAGTGCATTCTAACCTGGCAGGGAGCTGTGCGCCCCTGGGACTTGGGGGTCAGTCTTGGAATGTGGTCGGTCCATTTCCATTCGAGAACTGCCTGTTACCAGGGGGAGATTAACAGCTTGCTGCCCAAACAGGGATTCCTGCCCCAGCCTACATTGCCTACTTCCCCATAACTGTAGTACCCACTTTGCATACCCATTCTTATTTCTTTGGCCTACTTCCCCATGTCTGTAATACCCATTTTGCATACCCATTCTTATTCCTTTTGCCTACTTGCCCATGTAATCTTTGTCCTACCCAATATAAGCAGCTAGTTTAGGAGGGGGTGCAAAGCAGATTTTCATGGATGACCTGCTGCTCTCCCAGCAGGACAAAGTTAGGCTGAATCTAAAGCTGTTGTGTAACCCCAACACCAAGATCCTAAACCCCCATGTCTCCTAGGAGCTAAACATGGGATACAAATAAATGAGGCCTTTGCGGGGAGAATTGGGAACTGTGCCGAACTGGAGGTCACAGGCTCCATCTCAGGTCTTCCAAATCCACTTTTGCTTTAAGGGCAGAACCAGTGGGTATAATCTCTGACTGAAAATCAGATTCTGTCCAATCTTTGAGGAGTTATTCTAGGTCATTTCCTACATGCCTCCCCTTCTGCCAACATTTGTTTCCCTTTGGGGTTCGAGTTTCTCTTTCCTTGCAAAAACATAGTCTAAAACACACTGTGGAAACTCCACACCCTGTCTAGAGAAGACACCCTGTCTAGAGAAGGACAATTCTTTGTTGAGGTCTCATTTGAAACCAGTTTAAATGGGCATTTTATGTGAAAGAGGTGATAATGTTTCCCAGAACAGCTAGACCTCTAACAGTGCTGCTTTGGATGTTTTTTGTTTTCTGTAAAACCACTTTCCTGAGAAATGATTGGCATGTAAAAAGCTATACATGTTCAATGTACACACCTCAATGAGTCTGGAGAAAAGTACACACCTATGAAGCCATCACTACCATCAGTCCATAAACACATCCATCACCGTGTTAGGGGCTGAAATAGAATAGTGGGGACTAGCTATAGCTATTAAGAAATATTAATCATGATCTGTGAACCGTGATTGTTTTGTTCTGACTAGAGAAAGCACATTCTAACCTGGCTGAGAGTCGTATGTCCCAGGAGCTGGGCGTTTATCTTGGGATGCTGTCCATTCTCCCTATCTGAGATCTGCCTGTCACCATGGAAAGATTAACAACCTGGTTGAGACCGCCCTTTGCAACCCCTGCCCATGTAGCCAGTAATGTGTAACCATTTTACCCATTTTTATTCCTTTGCCTACTTCCCCATGCCTGTAATACTCATTCCTTTTGCATACCTATTCTTATTCCTTTTGCCTACTTCCCCATGGAATCTTTGTCCTTCCCCCCCATATAAACATTTGGCTTATGGAGGGGTGCAGAGCAGATTCTCATGGATGACCTGCTGCTCTCTCTCCCATATGCCAGCATTATTGGAATAAATGCTCAAATATGATTTAACCCTGTCTCTGCTTAATTGACTCAAGTAGTGACGGGCAGCCCCAACCCATTGGTCGCCCAGTTTCAACCTCCCAAAGTGTGTCCCCCTGCCCCCCTCGTGATGTGTGTGTAGTAAGATCCACCCTCTTAACAGATTTTACGTACACCACATAGTATTGTTAGCTATGCATACTATGCTGTATAGGTCTCCAGAATGTATTTGTCTTCCATCATTGAAACTGTGTACCCTTTGACCGTGACCTCCCGTATTTCTCTCCCCCCAGGCCCGCACCCACATCCTACTCTCTGATTCTGTGCATGTGACTACTGCCGTTCACAGTGAGGTCTCACGGGTTTTGGTCTTTCTGCGTCCGGCTGATTTCACATAAATGTCAAGGCTGATTTGTGGAGAGCTTTGGCCATGACCCACTGTAAGAAATACATTTTGCACCAGAGAGATAGCAGGAGAAAGAAAGAGAACTGAGCCAGGTTTCGCAAATCGATATCAACTATATGCAGCCTGTGATATTTTATAACGACAGCCCTTTCCTTCCTTCTAAAATGCTGGTTGGTACTCACTACATTGGTTTCATGAGCCCCTACCCTACCATGGGGTCACAGCAGCTGGCTGGAAAAAAACACCAACCTGTAGATCCTTTGGCTGTAAATCAAATAGACAAGACTTTCCCTGTGCACCTGGCACTGAGTGTGTGAGGTGTTTATGGGGGTGAGGTGTGTGGTGTGTGAAAAGGTTTGGTAATTCACTGTGGGACCCTGGGAAAGTCACTCATACTTTCAGATCTTGTTTTCTCATTTTTAATAACAAATGAGTTATCCGCTGCATCTGCTTCAGACCGTGTCTTGCCACCTCTCTTATTTAGTCCCCCTTAAGCTCCTTGGTCTCTTTGGAGTGTATTAAAGCAATGTGGGCCCACTCCTCACCCAAGCAGAATTGGGCAAATGGACCTAAAGGAGATGCCCCCAAAGCAGCTTTCAAAAAAATAAAGCCACGGGACCTGTAATGAGGTCTCCTGGAAATTTTTCCAATGCAGGACATTTTTCTAGACCCAAAGTTACACTGGAAATATTTTCTATTTTCTATGAAAAAACACTTAGCCATTTTCTACTTACCCACAGGATGAAAATCCCTTGATTCTCACTCAGTCTGGGAGCTTCTCGGAGCTAAGAGAAAAAGGAAGTACATGGTTTATTATCTCGACCTCCAGTTTCTCAAGGAGCCTTGTGGGTGGAGCAGGCTGGGAAGTTTGCATAATGCAGGGACCATTAGGTCGTACATTACCCGGGTGTACCATATAAAGGGCCTCAGAAAATGAACTTGGAAATGGTGATGGTGTCCAATGGGGAAACCAGGTAATGGAGAATGGTGCCAGCTTCCACCTACACCAAGGAAATGGATTCAGCTTCCAGGATGCTCCCTTAGGTTGGTGAACTTCTTAGTGAGAGACTTGAAGGCCAGAGTATGAGTCAGTGTATCTACCGTGTTATCCAGTTTCCTTTTCTCATATTCCATCTCAGTTTACCACTTTGGGAAAATGGCATGCCCATATTCTTGGTCTTTGAGATAGGGTTACCCAGCATAATCACACTCACCTCCTTGGCTGGTAAAATTCTTGACTGGTCCCATTAGCGTGGTGTCTTGAAATTTTCATCTCATTTGTATTAGAAGAAAGTTGGTAAGATCTAGCAAAAATATGGCCAATATCCCCTACTCTTACAAGTCCAAATACCCAGAGATTTACTCCTTATCTTGGTTTTAGTACATTTATGAAACATTGCCTATTATCTCTAACATGAATATCTTCCTTTTTCAGTGTCCCATTTCTTTTTATAAAATATTTAAATTACCCAAAGAAAAATGTTTAAATTATCACCTGTATATAACTCTGTAGGTGGGCTGGTCCTCAGCCCCTCCGTGTCAGACTCAAAGTTTTTGCTGCATGTGATACTCAAAAGGTTTCTTTTGCATGGCAAAGGAAAGAGAGTTTAAGCCTACCCTTGTCCGCTGAGCTGAAGTGAACAGTCTGAATGTTAACCTGAAATGCCTAAACCAACAGTCCCTGAAATTCTGAGCCTCCCAAGTGCTCACAGCCTAATTCTGCATGTGACAGATTACTAGCCCAAACAGATGCCAGAATGCCCCTTCTTCATGTGCAGTCTTCCCAGGACGACTCTAGACTTGGTCATGTGGCTGGCTTTGGCCAAAGAAACAACCAAGAGAGATTTGAAAAGCACTTGCAAAACTGAGGCTTGCCCTCTTTTGCTGCACTTAAAACCCCGAGATCACTATGTGAATGAGCCTACACTGCTTTCTGGAGAAGGAGAGAGCATGTGGAAGAGAAGCAAGTCTCACTAGTCAATAATCCAGCACTTTGGTTGCCAACCTGCCAACCACCAAATGTAGGAGTGAGGCCATGCAAGATCATCCAGCCACCAGTTGACCCACCAACTGGCCAAAAATGCAGAAAAGAGCCCATCAGAGACCAGCCAAGCTAGCCTAGATCAGAAGAAATGTCTAGCCAACCCAAAAAAATCATGAACAAAATAATATAGCTGTTGTTTTAAGCAAAAGAAATTTGGGGGTGATTTGTTACACAGCCAAGGCTAACTGATATACTTCACAAAGTTGATAAAGACTAACTAGAGCCCTAACTGGTTTGGCTCAGTGGATAGTGTTGGCCATGTGCACTCAAGGGTCCCGGGTTTGATTCTGGTCAAGGGCATGTACCTTGTTGCGGGCATATCCTCAGTAGGGGGCGTGCAGGAGGCAGCTGATCGATGTTTCTCTCTCACCAATGTTTCTAACTCTATCCCTCTCCCTTCCTCTCTGTAAAAAATCAATAAAATATATTCAAAAAAGACTAACTGGAACTTGAAGCAAACATAATTAATCAGGAGGGCTTATGGGAGGAACTAGGGCTTATGGAAGTTCTTGCAACGTAACTGAGAGAACACTGCAGGAAGAGGTTTATAATAAATCTCTGTGGTTCTAATTTCCCCTCCCCTTAACTCTATTTTCCCTTCTATATATAGCCCTCCATCTCGGCACACAGGCCAGAGTGTGCATGTGGCTTGTCATGTCTGCATGCACTGGTTGCAACCCATTCTTTTTTCTGAATAATTCCTTTTTGGTGACAAAACACCTGATGGATGTTATTTTTCAGTTGATAAAGTAGAGTGGAAGGAGTACTTTGCACACATGTTGTCAGGCATGGTATCACATGACTTCAACCCCCAATCACAGCTGATTGGGCCTAGGAGGTGGTCCAGCAGAGAAGTCTACCTTAAGGCCATCCTCTGTATTACATGTTAACTGACCAATCCACCCAGCTTATGTCTCTCTTGGAGAGTGTGGACACAATGAGGGATTCATGCAAATAGTGAAGTGGCCCATGAGCCAGTGAACAAATGAAAACTGACAAAACTAGAAGCCATCAGACAAGGGGGGTTGTTGATGACCTTCCTCTCCAATCCGTGCTTCAGGTGCCCCACCTTCCCTTGGTGGAGCAGTAGGTTGTCACCATCACAGGATTCCAGTTGGTCTCACAAACCAATGGAGAAAATGCTCAGTCTGAGGGAACAGAGGTGTGGCCACCTTGCAAACTTTATCAAGCGTGTAACTATTCACTGTGGGCAGTTGTAAAGAAACTGCTCTCCCTCCTGGGCTTGCACTGGGAGTTGTCCTGTCCACGCTGCACCATCAGGACCCTCCTGTGCTCTGCCTTCAGCTGGGTTTGACCAATGGTAGCCGTGGAAGGAGAGAAGAGAACTGGAGGAGAGGGAAAGATGGGGTATTTCTTTCCCAGGTGAGTGGATTCTCCTGTCACAGGCTAAGGCCCTTTCCAGGTTTCTATAACTGCTCCCTCCCTTTGCCCCTTCAAGCCAAGGATTGATAAGCGTTCCCCCACCCACCATTGCTGCTCCCAGGGTGCCCACTGTCCTTTGTCACTTCTCTTCAGCCCTGCTGTGAGATTGTAATTTATCATAAGAAATAGATCATTGGTCTTGCTCGGTTTCTGGCACAGAGCTTCTAAAATCCTTGGATTTTCCTGAGCGATAAGATCAATGGGAGCATCTTTTACTAGAGTGTTTGGTTTTGTCTTCAGTTCTGGATGTCAGTTCAGAGCCATAAAGGAGAAATAGGTGTCTGGTTTTTCTTAACAAGTCCCTTTCCACCACAGCTGAGGTGCCTTTTGTTACTGAGGTGCCTTTTGGAAAACACCTAAGGATGGGGGCTGGTTGCCAGGGGAACCAACCAAGAACCAAATAGAGGGTGGGCACTTTCAGTCCACCACCACCCCACACACACCATTTCACCAGAGGGGCAAGGGGCTAGACATTGAATCACTCATCAATGGCCAATGATGTAATCAATCATGCCTATATAGTGATGCCTCCATAAAAACCAACAGAACAGGGCTCAGAAAGCATCTAGGTTCTGAGCACCTGGAGATTGGGAGAGAGTGGTGCCCAGAGAGGACATGGAAGCTCTACACCCTTTCCCATGTACCTGGCCTTCCATCTGGCGGTTCCTGGGTCCTATCCTTTCCTAATAAAATGGTGACCTAATAAGTAACATGTTTTTCTGAGTTCTGCTCTAGCAAATTAATGGAACTCAAGGAGGGAGTCGTGGGAACCTCCAGTCAACAGCCAGTATGTCAGAAGCACAGGTGACAACCCAGACTTGAGATTGGTGTCTGAAGTGGCGGGGCGGGGGGCAGCCTCGTGGGACTGCACCCTTATCCTGTGGACATTGTCTCCAGGTACATGGTGGCAGAACTGAGTTGAATTACAGGACACCTCACTGGTGTTGGAGAGTTGCTTGCTGGCATGGAAACACCGCACACACCTTTTATCTGCCCACACTTATATAAATAGTATCTTCATTTAGCCCATTTGTCTGGGCCAACTGTTTCTTGCCAAGTAGCCAACCAATACATACCCTAGCACTATCACCAGCTCTACCCATTCTAACCAGAAGCCAATCCTGTTTTATTAACTGTAACAAAAGAGGAAGCCACATTTTGGGGAAGAAAAAAAAAAGGAAATATCATCTTCTACCAAACTGTTGAACTCAAGCACAAAACATCAGTGCCAGCCACTTCCTTCTTTGCCAGTCATTTAACAGTTGTTTCTCAACAAACTAACTTTCCGTGCCTTGAAATAGTGGTATTTCACAGGAGGAGTGGCTAGAAATGTGGCGAAGATGTCAAATTAGAATCTTGTACACCTGAAAATCATACAATGTCATTAACCAATGTAACGCCAATAAATTTAATTTAAAATAAATTTAAATGTTTTATTTAACAAAGCTGCGCACTTTGGCTATTCTAAAAGTCACTGGATTGTACACTTTAATATGGTTAAAATGGTGAATTTCACATTATGTGACTTTTCTCTTAATAAAAAATAAAGAAATAATAAGTAGACTACTGATCCCATCCAGGCTTAAGCAAGGAACTTGGTTGACCTGTTTGGATTTGGGCAGATTCCTACCCGTTACCTATGGATTTTGCTAGACATTATTTTCCATAAAATCCAGACAACATTGGCTTTTGTTTTATCTGTGTGGTGATCATGCAGTGATTACAACACTCAAGTTGACGGTGAAAAGGGCAGGATGTATTGTAATTCATGCATCAAACAAGTATTTAAGTGATCAATAAGACTTTTTTCATATTAGATAGTTGTGGGGATGGGCCAATGAAGTAGGTATTTTTAAAATATGTTTTTATTGATTTTTAGAGAGAGAGGAAGGGAGAGGGATAGAGAAATATCATCAATCAGCTGCCTCCTGCACTTCCACTACTGGGGATCCAGCCCACAACCTAGGCATGTGCCCCGACCGGGAACCAAACCAGCCACCTCTAGATTCATAGGTCAAGGCTCAACCACTGAGCAACACCAGACAGGCCACAGTCAGTATTTTTTGTTGTTGTTGTTAATCCTCACCTGAGGGTATTTTTTCCTTTGATTTTTAGAGAGAGTAAAAGAGAGGGAGGGGTGGGGAGGAGGAAAGAGAGAGAGAGAGAGAAAGAGAAATATTGATGTTGAGAGAGACACATCAATTGATTGCCTCCTGCACATGCCCTGACCAGGGCAGAAATAGAACCTGCAATCCAGGTACATGGCCTTGACAGGGAATCAAACCTGAGACCCTTTTATGTGTGGGTCAGCACTGTAACCACTATGCACATGGGGCAGGACCATAGTGGGTATTAGTAATGTCCATCCTTAATTCCCTAGTGGGGCCAGCTGTCCCTTCTACGGGAAACTTGTCTCAGCCAAATGGAAGCTGTTAACACCTCCCCACCATGAAGGCATCACACAGCCAATAACTGACTGGCAGGAGGATTAAAAAGGCTGGTCTCCTTGCCTCTAAACAGGACTGGTGCTGAGATGCCATTCATGCTCCAGAGCTCACCCTTGGATCTGGAAGAACCCAGATCCTCTCCGACCCCTTTCTACTTCCGTCACTCTCTCTCTTCTCAGAGCACTCCTTCAGTAAGTCATAGGCAACAAAATCCTTGTCCCAGGCTCTGCTTTCAAGGAACCTGACCTGAGTTGCCTATTGTCATTTTAGAGACAGTGTTTGTAGTGAAATTACTAGAGTACTGCTAGTGGAAACTTAAACGAGAGTATTTGGGTGACTGCAGAAACAAGACATATCAGCCATGCACTGCATAATAATGACGTTTTGGTCAACAATGAACCACAGGTGCAATGGTGGTCACAGACCAGCTAGGTCAGTGTCAGTGCCCTCTGTGCTGTTTGTACAATGACAACATCCCCTCACAATACAGTTCTCAGAACAGATGCCTGTCTTTGTAAAACCGAGAGTCATCCTTCAAACAGTGCCCTGTTCTGACTCCCTTTCCTTGACCATTCATTTAACAAATATTATTGAATTAATCAGTGAGCCCAATCTTCTGCTAGATTATGGGCACACAGAGATAACTCAGTCAAGGAACTCGTGGGAAAGCTGAGGACAAAACATGAACATCTGATTGCCCAGCATGCTGAGTATTACAAAGAAAAGGCTGATAACTTTAGGAACAATGGACCAGAAATTTGAAGACAGAAGGCAACCAGATGTCTTAGAACCCACAGTGGAAAGCTTTTCTATGAGAAGATCTGTGGGAAACTGCCTATTGTCTTCACTAGCAGAGAGGTATGGACAAGGAGCCCAGAATGCTGGTGGACCCTTGAGCCCTGGCAAAGGTCAGAGCTATGCACCCACTGTTTAGTCAAGACAATGGTAGCTGAAGCAACTTCCCCACCAGACAGTTATGTAAATCCTTACTGATAAGATAGTCTGTCTGTTAATGGAGACTGCCTACCTAAGGGCTGTAGGTGTATCCCAAACTGAAAAAAAGGATGGCAAGGCCTGAGCCCAAGTGGAAGTCCTTTCTCTTGCATCGGGCTTGCCCGCCTGGCCCCCAATATTTCCAAATTATTATTTCTTGTCTCATCTCTTTCATTTGCCTCTGACCCCTTCTCCAGATCCTGAACCCTGAACCACGTGGGATGTGGATCAATTACATAGATCTTAAGTTATATTCAAATTACTGTACTTCTAATGTTTTACTTTTTTATAGTAGACTGATGTGTGTGTTTGTTTTTCTTTAACCAGATATTGAGACATGTAAGCTTCCTCGCACAGATAACTACTAGTAACTTCAGGAGTATCTAAATAGAATGTTTAAAATGTACCTCAAAGATGTTCGTTACAATATTGTTCATAATACTGAAAAGTTGGAAATGATGCAAACTCAGGTTAAATACATTATGACATGTGATCCATAGATTACCATACAACCATCAGGGGAACAACGAAGTTCCAAAGGTTTGATGAGTTGAAAAGACGTTCTCAGTGGGACAAGTGGGAAAAATAAAGCTTTCAAAATAACATAGGCGTGCCTATTGTAGGTCACCCGCAGGGCAACTTCCTACTTGGCGTGAGACATTAGGCACTGCTATGCCATGATTTTCCCTCTACCTATAGACATATGTGACTACTAGATTATTACCATAATCAGTGTGGTGTTTATTTGTGTGTGTGTTTTAATATATTTTTATTTTGATTTCAGAGAGGGAGCAAGAGATAGGAACATCAATGATGAGAGAGAACCATTGACTGGCTGCCTCCTGCATGCCCCCTACTGGGGATCAAGCCTGCAACCCGGGCATGTGTCCTTGACTGGAAATGAATCTGGACCCTTCAGTTCACAGGCTGACACTCTATCCATTGAGCCAGACCAGCTAGAACTATAATCAAGGATTATAAGCAAGGATTGCCAAGGACACAACCTGGGCATGTGCCCTGACCAGGAATTGAACTGTGACTCTTCTGGTTCATAGGTCGATGCTCAACCAGTGAGCAACACCAGCCAGGGAAATATTTTTTTAATGATTAATATTTTTCTAGAACTTGATTTTGAAAATATTATTGATGAGTTTGCTTCCAAGCAAACCAAGAAGTCAAATTTTAATAAATTATGGCTTGGAGGTTAAATAAAATATTTAAATTTAGAATAATGTTTTATATTCTAATATCCTTACTTTTCAGTTTTTCAATTATTTTGCTGTTTGGGGTGGAGGGGAAGGAACATTGTAGGTGGTCAAAAAATATCACTTGAGAGAATGGATCTCTATATTTTGGACACTGTAAATTATTTGAATTACAGGATGGCAAAGTTATTTCATATTTATGGAATTTGAGAGCCATGCAGTTTTTATTCTGAGTATCTTCTCCTTCTAGTGGAGGCAAGTGAGACCACAGAGGAAGGGAACTCAACAAGTGTAGCTTGATGTTACAGTAAGAAAAATTCCTACAGTGGAGGTCACAGCTTTATTCAATTACATAGGACATACAGGGTCCCTGAGGGCAACCGTTTTAGAGCAACATGTAACACTGGTAGAGACAAAGCCTTGTGTCAGAACTTAGTTCAAGCATATAGATTTACATATCCTGATTTAGCTAAGAGGAAATGAAGACTCAAATCCTTCTTTGTACTCAAATTGTTGCAATCAAATGCAAAATGTTGGCAATCCGTTGGTTGTTATCAGTCAGCAATTGCCACAGAAATGTTTAATAGCAAACCACCCCTGAAACGCTGCCGTAAAACCATACTTGATTGTTGATCCTGAGTCCCTGGGTGGGCCTGTGCTGATTTTAGCCGGGCTCATTCCTGAGACTAGTCAGCTACAAGCTGGGTAGGTGGCTGGGTAAGGACAGTCTCAGCTGCTATAATGGGATGACTGAGCCCTCCTCCACTTGTTTTTGGGTTGTATTTTAAAATCTTTATTGTTGAACCCTCCGTTTGTTTTCCACATCCCTCCAGCAGGTTAGCCTGGGCACGTACTCATGGTGGAGGCAGGAGTGCAAAAGCAAGCAAGGTCAGTCATGTAAAGGGTAAGAAGGAATGCACATCCAGTGTCGAAACCTCTCTTGGACTCCTGTTTGCTAAAATTTCATTGGCCAAAGCAAGTTTCAAGGCCAAGCCAGAGTCAGAGCAGGGAGTGGTTACAAAGTTACAGGGAAGCGGGTATGGAGAGATGGAGACCATTCTTGAGGCCACTGATGCACTCAACCTACCACAGTTGCCTATGGTTAAGAACCAGGCCATTTCTTGCTTCAATATCCCTTACAACTCTCCCCTCTGCACTGAACACTCGGGACAAGCCAAGCATTCAAGGCCAACCTATCATAAATAATCTGATGTCCCAGCTCCCCTCCCAAGCTGTCACTGCCTCAAATAACAAAGACTGAGCCTCCATCAAGTTTCATGATCAAATTGTCTTACACGTGATCATTATTGAACGAATTCAATCCTAAATAGTAAGGTGACTCAAAGTGAATATTTAATCTTTTCTCTGCATCCCCAAACTAAGAGTTTATAGGATCAAAGGAGAAGAAGAAGAGGGTCAAGAGGTTGGGAAGAACTCCATGGTCAAGAGGTCAAAACCCAGCTCAGCCACCTGTGGCTGTGTGATGCTGAGGAAGTTACTTAACCTCTCAGAGCCTCAGGTTCCTTGCCTTCAAAATGGGGAGCAATCATTTATTCATCCTATGTTTATGGATACTCTACTAAGTGTAACCCTCTGTATCATGGAATCTATGTTGGAAACACCCTAGAAAAAGAAAACTTCTAATACAGGGCTAAAAAGCATGGAGCCTCAGGGGACACGAAGAGGTGCCATCTAATCCCACTGCAGATTCAGCGCATGCTTCCCGGTGGAAATGATGATTTAGCTCTGAGACTCAAAACGAGGGCAGAAATTTGTGAATTTTCAGGAAAGGTGTCCTATGAAGAGGGAAGGGCAGGTAGAAGTCC
Organism: Corynorhinus townsendii; assembly: GCA_026230045.1. Classification (NCBI taxonomy): domain Eukaryota; kingdom Metazoa; phylum Chordata; class Mammalia; order Chiroptera; family Vespertilionidae; genus Corynorhinus; species Corynorhinus townsendii. Next base: position 87,646,206 of record JAPDVU010000006.1, read on the forward strand.
TAACCTCAAGATATTTCCTTTCTGGCTATCATCATGGCAAGCAGAAGAATATCCCAGCATACTCTAGAATATGCATTCAGGGATACAACACAGATTCCCTGGGGATCTCGTTAAAATTCAAGTTCTGGCTGTGCAGATCCGGGGTGGGGTCTGAGATCCTGCTTTTCTAATGAGGTGATATTGATCCATGGACTACACTTTGAGTAGGGAGGTACTGGAGAGGCCACTGAAGGGAGGATTTCTACAGTTAAAATTTCCATCTCCTTCTCTCCCTGGCACTTCAGACGTTAGGGGGTGTGGAGAGCAAGGTGGGACCGTGATACCTTTGTGAGCAGGGTAAATCCTGGCCAACTCAGAAAAAAGTTCTTGGAAGGAAGGGAAATGTTGGTTCCCTAAAAGGTCCCAAGAAACCAAAACACTTCCCAAAGGCTGTTGTTATCAAGTGCTTCGACCCCTTCACGAGAGGCTAGAGTTCTGCTCCCCAACCACTCCTGCTTACCTACATAGCTCTCCAGTGCTTCTGTCAAAATAGCCTCTATGTCTCTGTGCTTTGTTTGCCCCCGGGACTGTCATTACAGTTTTACTGACCATTTCTTTGAAAGTAGGAATAGTGTTTGTCAAAGGGTAAGCCAGTCAAGTGGCAAATCCTTTACTGAGCATTGTGCTATGTCAGGCACGTGGTAGGTGTTAGAGAGGTACGCTTGGAGCACACACCAATGAACATAAGAAAAAACCAAAATGGTAGCCAGATCATCTTGCTCATGCCATTGCACTGAGATCGGTTATTTTCACAAAACGCTGGAAAGGCAAAGATTTGCAGAACACAGAAGGTGAAATTGTCACCTGGAACGGAAACTCTCGTTTCCCACCAGAACACAAAACGATGGGGAGACTGCCCACCCATCCACGCGCTGTATCGCCCAGGATATCCTTGAGCTGGTGTGATCTTGTATTTTTGCATTAAGCCAGAAAGAGAAGATTTCGGGACAGGCTCCTGTAGACACTTGCTTTCCTCCAATGTTGCTCCATACCGTATTGGAAAAGCAAGAAAAGGCTTTAAGCCTGTGAAGAGAAATCAGAATCAGCAGCAGGATTAGTACAAATATAATTCCAGGGGTCATATCTATAAGGGGAATAGATCTCCTAAATATAGAGATAATACAGCAACAAATATTAGAAGTATACGCATTGAAATGTTAACAGTGATTATTCCTAGCATGGCAGGCCTCATTGGCAAACTCAAGAGCTATTCTCAAACTCTTCACCAGTGATAACTCCCATTCTCTAAGCTAGAAAGCCAAATAATTGATTTATCAAATGCCTTTATAACTATGAATGGTCACGTGATGCAGTTCTGGTCATTTAGGTGAACTGGGAATCCGCTGGGGGTTCCTGGGAAACCTTCTGCATCCTGTTAAAGGGAGAGGACTGAAAGGAGACGGTTGCTTCTGCCCATCCCTCTTCCTGCCTTGACCATGGTCCTGATGGCTGGAGCTATGGCAGTCATCTTGCAACCATGAAAATAATGTGATGGAAACCCAACATGCCGCTAGTGGAATGGCAATTTACGAAGAGTCTAGATCCTTTATAATACTACCAAGCAATAGAACCAATACCAGCAACCCCTAACTCTGGGCTTCTATTCTTGCAAGAAAAACAATTCCCTATTTAACTAAACCACTGGATCTTATTTTGCGTGCTTGTAATATAGCAGTGAAAAAAAAACACACATTCTAGTGGAGGATGGAAGACCATGAATCACAAAATAAATAAGGAGCATGTTGGAAAGTGGGGTGCCATGCAAAAAAAAATAAATCAGGGTAAAGGGGCAGGGAAAATATGAACACCAGGGTAGAAGAAGAGGAGGAAGTTCTAAATAGAGTTGTCAGAGGAACTCCACGGATAAGGAGTGATTGAAATAAAGATTTGAAGGAGGTGAGGGAAGTGGAGGAGTTGGTCATGTGGGCAGCAGGACAAGAAACATCTAAGACAGTGAACTTCCAATTCAAAGTTCCTGAGGAGGAAGTGAGCCTGGCATATTTGAAGAATCCCGAGCAGGCCAGTATGGGTGGAGCAGAGTGACGTCGGGGAGAAAGAGTCAGCGCAGAAAGGGCTTCGTGGGCCATCTGGAGCACTTCGGCTTTTACTCTGAGTAAGGCAGGGGCGTGGAGTGCTGTCGGCAGAGAAAGGAGGTGACCTGACTCCTGTGTTCACAAGTGCCCTCTGGCTGCTAGAGGGAGAGCATGCCAAAGGGGGGGCAGGGAAAAGGTGGCACGGGAAGCTGAAAGACCCCTTAGGAGGCTATTTCCATAATCCTGGTTAGAGACCATAGAACCTGGACCAGAATAAAAACAGTGAGAGAAAAGAAGTCAGATTCTGTACACATTTTGAGGAAGCGTCAACAGGATTTGCTGATGGATTGGAAGTGAAGGGTGAGAAGAAACGCAGAGTCAAGGATAACTCCATGGCTTCATGCTGAGTGACAAGACAAGGGTGCAAATGGGCGGTGGGAGGGTCAGAAGCTCATTTGGAACAAGCTACGTTTCTGACATCTAAGTGGGGGCATTGGTAGGGGGATGGTTATATGAGTGTAGAATTAAGGACAGGGGTCTGGACGGCACATTTAAAATTTGGGGGTCATTGCTAATAGATGGTGTTTATAGCATGAGACTGGATGAGCTTTGTTGTGCAGACAAAAATGTGTGCTTCAACAGAAAACAATGCATTGACAAAGGGACCCTATGTGGGAGTTATATATAGCATCACTATATATAACTGTATATATATGTATGTATATATGTAATTTTTAAAACATACCACAATTTTTATTGCAAAGTGGCCATTTTTATGAGAGTGGGGAGTTTGATCTCAAAACAACATTCCATTAAGGCTCTTTTATACAGAAATTGCCATCATGACTGATAAAGTATCTTTAGTGTTGCAAGACTTACATGGTAAACATAACACTCCTACTTACCCTTATTCAGTAGTGTACACTCAATAGAAAACAAAAGGGCATTAATAACAGCTACTTCTTTTCAGAAGATATGCAGGTAACAGGAATGAACACTGACTTCCTAGCATAAGCTGATGACAGAATTAATACAACTTAATTGGCATTCCTTTTCAGGGTGGGAAGTTACACTCAATGCAAAGAAAAAAGTGCTTTCAATGCATATTGTTATATACGTGCTGCCATGTCGCTAAAACAGCCTTGCCAAGGCAGGCGAGGTGTATGAATGCTGGAGCCTCACAGAACTGCAATCAAATGCAACGATAAATAATACTGAATAAAGTTTACCATCTGACCAGTGGGTAATACTTTCAAGGCATTCCATTCGCTTACCCTTTGCAGTACTCTAAGCTAGTCACATTGACAATCACAGTCAGTGGGGTGCTTGCTGCAAGGGAGGCATGTAACCAGCTGTTTTGGCTACAATATCAAGGGAAGACATTCCTTGGGTTCTACATCAAAGTAACAGTATTAAACAGTCTAATGGCAATCGCTGACAGCCTGCTTACATGAATGATAGTTCCTTCTTCCATTGTGTTGGAAGGACTCAGTGGGAAACTAATACTATTACTATTACTATTCCAATTGACTGAGCTGGAGAAAGGGAAGCTCCTTAAGATCCACATGGCACTTGACTGTCATTTTATAAGGGTTTTCCTTCAAGTGAAATTACCACATTGCCTCCCAATTGCTCTCCAAGTGTTGAACGGTCCTTTATGTCATCCAAGCCATTCACTTGCCACTCATGTTTAATACCTGCTAATTTCTTCTTAATGGCATTGTTAGAGCTAGCATAGATCATCTTGCTTTTTAAAGGTGCACTTTCAGGAGCCCATAGTGCCCACGGCTGTGGCTGCACGGTTGGGTTCCGGCTGGGCAGCACAGGGAGGAGGAGGATGGGGGGCGGCAGGGAGCGGCGAGTGTGGGGCATACTGCTCTATGTTTTAAACAACTGTCAGCAATGCAAAATAATTCTGTGGAAAAATAAATTTTACCTCCATTTGCACATTCATTTAAATATTTGTGAAAGTATGTACATATGCATTATAATCCATGTATACATATGTGGGATATATATATGTAAAATTACACATATTATATTGTAATTTTATGTATATTTATTAATGCATGTATAGTTTTATTACATATAATTAAATGGTATATTTTATATATATAATTATCAATGAGAGAAACAGGCAGATGTAATAACTGGCTCAAAATAGAATGCAAAACCAGCCATGTGTGTGTTTGTGTGTGTGTATATATATATAAAACACAATACATATTACATAATACATATATAATGTATACAACATATATAATGTATACATACTCCTATATAATAAAAAGCTAATATGCAAATGGTCATCATGCTCTTGCACCCTTGCACCAGGGCTGGGAGACCTGAGGCCGGGCCGGGGGACCTGAGGCAATGCCCCCGCCCTGGCATTGGGGCCGGGGGACCTGAGGCCACTCGCCCAACCTGGCGGGGCTTGATGGGGGACCTGAGGCTGCGCCCCCCAACCAGTAGGGCTTGACGGGGGTGGGGCCAGCCAGGTCTGGGTCTCGCGTGATTTTGAGGTGCTCATGGGTGGGTGGGGACTTGACTCTGGGTCCTGCGGCACACCCAGACTCTGACAGGAGGGAGATTTTCATATACATTTTACTAATTTTCTTTCATCAATGACACTTCTTTTATAGAGAAAGGGCAAATAGCAATATTAAAATATTTCCTCTAATTAATTCCCTTTTAATGTGCATGAATTTCATGCACTGGGCCACTAGTATATATTATATAATGCATATCTATATATATAAAAGCCTAAGCAACCTTTCAGCTGGTAGCCATGATGCGCAATGACCACCGGGGCAGATGCTCAACACACAGAAGTGGAAACATGGAACAGACTGACGAATCTCAGAGGGAAAGGGGGAGGGGAGAGGGTGGAAAGAGATTAATCAAAGATCTTATATGCATACTAGAGGCCCTGTGCATGGATTCATGCATGGGTGGGGTCCCTCAGCCTGGCCTGCGGGGATTGAGCTGAAACCAGCAGTCCGACATCCCCCGAGGGGTTCTGAATTGCGAGAGGATGCAGGCCAGGCTGAGGGACCCCACCAGTGCATGAGTCCATGCACTAGGCCTCTAGTGTTAATATATAATGTGTAAAAAGCTTGCATGATATATAATACATAGGTATTATATACAATGCATGTAAAATAGACATAACATATTACATAATATATATACATGTCTGTACTTATTCTTTTGAGCCAGTTATAACATCTGCTTGATTCCCTCACTGATTAATGAGGAGAATCAAGATCCTTAACATAAGCTCATTTTATAACTGTGTGAGTCATGATTTTATCTTGGTTAGGTCACATAACTACTAAGAGGCAAAGCTAAGATTTGAACCCAGGTAGCCTGGCACCTGAACCCCACACTTCACCAGTGAGCTAATATACGTGGACACACTTAGCTCACTGTAGGTACTAACGCACAGCAGTGTCTAGTATTGCTAAGAAGCAGGCGTGCCCCTCAACAGAACCTGTGTCAAACGCCCTGTCTCTCACCGCTTTGGAAGTGGAGGCGATGGATGACAGTAAGACCCCTGAGGTCTGGGACTGGGAGCTGGGTTTGGCCTTCCTGGTGGTCCATCTCCTGTATTCTTCCCGGACCTGGAGTTGGAGACAGACATGGGGCAATGAGTCATTTCCAGGTGCAGGAAGTGTGCTCCACAGGCATGTCCCTTGGAAGCGGGGAAGTCAGGGACAGGGAGGGCAGCAGCTGCATACCTGGCGGCTGAGCAGACAGTGAATGAGGAAGATGAAGGCTCCCTGCAGGCTATTGATGATGGTAAACAGGTAGGCCATGACACTGGCTATGGGTCCTACCTGGAAAATGCCCAACACCCAGGAGCACCCCAAGATGAAGAGCTGGGCAAAGGCCTTGAACGTCAGCAACCTGGGGGAGAAGATTTGCAGAGCGTAAGGTACTGGGAGGTGGCTGTTGTCCTTGTGGGTCGTGCTCCCAAGAGTGGTCTGAAGCTGTCACTCTATGACCCGCCACCAGGGTGGGAATAAACATGGGGCAGAGTCTCCAAGGCTAGTGGTAGGAAAATCAAATTCTACAGGCATCTGAAAGGCAATACAGCTACAGATACCCCTGGGCACAAAGATGTGTGAACACGTGTTTAATGCAATTGTCTGAAAGCTAGAAGGACCCACATGTCCATGAATATGGGACACATTTTATCAATAGTAAAGCCATGGTATGAAATACTATAAAGCCTTTTTTTTTATTGAGGTAAATTTCACATTACATAAAAATCACTGTTTTTACCATAAAGTGTGCTATTCGGTGATGTTTAGTATATTCACAATGTTGTACAAACATCACTACTACCCAGTTCCAAGACATTTTATCACCCCAAAGAGAAACCCATACCTATTAGCCAGTCATTCTCATTTCCTCCTCCCACAACTAGAAACAACCCAGATGACCATCAAAATATGAATGGGTCAACACAACGTGGCCCATCCCTGAGCTGGAATACTATTCATCCATGAAAAAGAGTGAAATGCTGACATTCGCTACAATGTGGATGAACCTTGAACACAGGACGTTCAGTGAGAGAAGCCAGACACCAAAGGCCACACCGTGTGTGACTCCATTCATGTGAAATGTCTACAACAGGCAAAGCCAGAGAGACAGAAAGCAGATTATAAAACAATTTTTAAAATGAAATGAGAGTGACAATATACTATACAGGATAAGGAATGGTTCATGCTCTGGGTCAGACTGCCTGCAAATAAATTCTAACGGCTTCATTCACTAACTTGTGGCTTTAGTAAGTTTTTTCACCTCACTGTGCCTCAGTTACCGCCACTTGATATAGAGATAATAACACAATGGTATTATGTTATAATAACATGGTAGTATTGCTTGTCCTACAAATTAAATAAGATGGCAAGACTCTAAAGGTGCATACAACAGTGTGTGGCACAAAATAAGCATTTTTGTTAGTTTTAATCTTAAGTATTACAAGAAATAAACTATGTATTATGTGGGGGGAAAGTGCTGGATGATATGTAGAGTATCCTATCACTTATGTAAAAGGAGGAGGATGTGTAAGTACAGAATTTTCTGGAAGAAAACTCAACTTGAGTGATAATGGCTGCTTAAGGTGGGAGAGATCTGGGGACCTGCAGTGTCAGGGAAGGAAGAGGGAATTACTTTTCACATGTTCTCTTTGTGAACTCTGAGAAAAAAAGACACCTACTAAGAAGAGCTCCTGGTGGTTAACTGGGCTCCAATTTTTATTTTAGTTTATTTATTTATTTATTCTAAATATATGTCTTTATTGATGTCAGAGAGGAAGGGAGAGGGAGAGAAAGATAGAAACATCCATGATGAGAGAGAATCATGGATTGGCTGCTTCCTGCATGCCCCCTGCTAGGGATCAAGCCCACAATCCGGGCATGTGCCCTTGGCCAGAATTGAACCTGGGACCCTTCAGTGCATAGGCCGACACTATCCACTGAGCCAAACCGGCTAGGGCCAGCTCAAAATTTTAAAAACAGCCTAGCAGCCATTTCTGCCCAGGGGCCTCTCACATAAACTGCACATTGGAGGCATTGGACTGCCTGCCAATAGGCTGAACTGCCTGCCTGCACTATGTTTCTGCCATCTGAGCCTGCCCTTATAAAGGAAGTCCTGGAATCCTATTTCAACCAATAGGATTAAGACTTCCCCCATCCAATCAGAGCTGCACAGTTCCAGCTAATCAGAACAGCTTTATTCTGACCAATCAAACTGTGAGTATTTGGAATCCTCATTTGCATGAGGATGGACCAATCAGGGACCCGGGATGAGGAATTCTGTCCATATAAGCCAACTCCCCTCTGGCTCAGAGAGCAAACTTTTCCTTTCCACCAAAACAGAAGGCTGTGTCTCTCTGGCTGAACGGAAACACTGAAGATCTCTCAGCAGAGCAGAGCAGAGCAGTGCAGTGCAAAGTGAACAACCTGGAGCAGAGCAGAGCTGTCTAGCCAGAGAGGGGCCTGGACTGATGACACACAGCCATGCGGTATCACAACTGAACTGTTGTGCACTGAATGCTTCCTCCTTCACCTCGCCCCCAACGGGGGATTCCTGATGGCATTGGATTGGCACCAACAACTGTTAGCCATTGGTTGGCATCTTTTACACTACTTAATTCTTCTTATCATTGCAAGTCTTAACTTCCACCTTTTTACATTAACTTTTTAAAAATAACATTTTAAAAATATATTCAAAATGGATGAGGGATTGGACCCTGACAGAATAACAAGCAGAGGACTTGAGCAGGTTGCTGACAACAAAACCTGTGGTGTCTGGGTTTCAGCAGGTTCTTAATATGAAAATCAGTTGAGCGATGAAGTTAGGAAACATAAATGATCTGATAATGGGAAAATAAAATGGAGCAAGCATTGCTGAAAGTCACTAACACAGAGTTAGGAGGCTCTGAGGGAAGTGGGCCTCTGCAAGACTTGTGCCTGGGTTCTCAGGGCTGCTATTAAGTTACAAATGGGCTGCTGGACTCAGCTCAAGGCTGAGCCATAAACATCCCCGAACTACAAATGAAATTGCCCTCCTCCTTGCAGGGTTTTTTTTCCCCATTGCTTTTTTAGAGAGAGTGGGGGGAAAGAGGGAGGGGAGAGAGAAGAGAGAGAGAGAGAGAGAGAGAGTGCAGTGTGTTGACATATTGATTGGTTGCCTCCTGCAGGCTCCCTGACCAGGGCCAGGGATTGAATCTGCAACCCAGGAACATGCCCTTGACTGGGAATTGAACCCGTGACCCTTCCATGCGTGGGCTGGCGCTCTAATCAGCCAGGGCCTCCTTGTTGTTTTTGCTTCCCTCAGTTGCATATTGAAACTAACAAATCCTGGTAACCTAGCCAGCAATCCTTCATTTGTAGGAAAGAATTACACTGGAGGGTGGGGGGTAAACTGTTGATGAATTTCTAATTAAATTTAAAAATCCTCATGTTAGAGAAAACTGCTAATACAAATAAAATAGCATTCTGTTTTTGCAAATATGCACATAGAAGTATGCACAACGTAATTAGAAAATGTGTCAACCTATGTTCAATATATGAAACACTTTTCCTAGTAACCTGTTAGCATCGGTAGCTAGTTAGTATTAATAAAGGAAGGGAACAAAGGGAATCAAACATGAAGCCTAACAAGCCAGGGAGCCGAGTTGGATGTTAAGCCAGCTTCAATAGGAAGTTACAGCATTCATAGGCTCCCCAGGGGGCCACCACATCCTCCACCCTGGGACTTTATCCCCGAAGGATGCAGAAAGCATCTACCCAGGGATCCAGTGGCCAGGTACCCAGATTATCGAGGGGAGCAGGAGCAAACTCCTTTACTAGGCACATGCACAGTAGAAGCCAAGATGGCACAGGGGGAGGTCCTTCTAACCACAGAAGGGAGGTACCAAGACTGGGAAAAGAATCAGACTGGATGAGGGCACAGAACCCTGGAAGGTTCACAGAAGGGACTGATTCGGGGAAGGACCCAGTACAAGCCCAGAAAAACCCAAGAAGTAGGTTGGATAGTTTGAAAGCACTCTTGCTCATATCTACAATAATAAAAGCATGATATGCAAATCGACCAAACAACCGAACAGCAGAACGACCGTCCAGACGACCTTCCAGACAACCACGCTATGACACACACTGGCGCCAGGCCAGCCAAGGCAGGTGCAATGTGATTGGTCGGGAGCTCTGCCATTGCCCCACGATCGATCTGGGGGCCCCATGATCGGTCGCCCCACAGAGGGAGGCCCAGGCCAGCCAAGCGATTGCATCCCACGCCTATCGCCCACAGAAGGAGGCGACTGGTGGCCAGGGAGCGGAGGGGCAGTAGTGTGGGTGGGGCCAGGTGCTGGCAGCTGGGGGAAGGAAAGCCCCAATAGGCCCTGATCCCTGGCCAGCCCTAGGGACCCTACCCAAGGGGTCCTGGATTGCGAGAGGACACAGGCTGGAGTGAGGGACAACCCCCCTCTCCTGCGTGAATTTCATGCACTGGGCCTCATATATATATATATATAGAGAGAGAGAGAGAGAGAGAGAGAGAGAGAGGGGATTATCAAATGCTACTAGAGCCTGCCACCTCTACATCCCCAAGGACATATTATTTTCCTTCACCCCCAATAAATCTTGCCACTACATTTAAACTTCCCCCACACAGATGCCCTTTGAAATTCCTTTCTCATGACACCACAAGAATCCATTTTCAAGAGCAACAACTGTGCTAAGTGCTTCATAAGCCACATAAAGTGTGTAATATCAATATCCCCATTCTACAGATGAAGACTTGAGTTTCAGAGAAGTTATGTAACTTGCCTAAGGTCACACAGCTTATAAGCAGCTGAGCTGGGTTTGAGGCCCAAATCTAGGCACTATGCTATTCTGTCTTGGGTAGAAGACCAGGAAAAGGTATTCATTTGTGGAAAGAAAGAAGGCGGGGAAAGGAGAGAGAGGAAGAAGGGACCGCACCTGGTGTCTTTGAGTGTCGAGACTTCAGCATTGACGCTGGAAAGTTTCTGCTTCAGGATCCACAACGTCCAAGTCAGGAGGATGGAATTGATCTACAAAGTCAAGCAAAAGGGACTGAGGGATTGGATATACAAACTGTTAAGAGGGAAAAAACAAAATGGAACAAGCATTACTAAGAGAGAAACTTAAAAGTAGATTCAGGAGGCTATGAGGGAAGTGGGGCCTCCGTACAACTTGTGCCTCAGTTCTCAGAGCTGTTACTAAGTTGCTAACCTGTTGCTAAACTCAGCTCAAGGCGGAGCCATAAACATCCTGGAACAACATAGGGAAACTCCTAGTTTCACCTCCTCCCTTGGTTTTGAAACTAACCAAGCCTGGAAAGACTTACACTTGGGGGTTTTTGTCTGTACAGACCCTGCCTCTCTTTGTTCTCCCAGTTTAGGTTGATAGGTAAATAATCTGTGGCTCCAGGGCGGCAGCTCCTTTTGCTCAAATAAATGCTTTTCATTCTTCGTCACAGTCGACATTTAATGTTGGTTGGTAAAACAGACCATGGCCAAACGATCTTTCAAAATGGAACTCTGGCCCAGTCTTCGGTAACCACTCCAAGAAGCCCAACAATAAGTCCAGTAGTCACTGACTCAAATCAACCAGGCCTCGGTTAATAATTGGCAGCCACCCTAATTTCTGCCCTGGATTCCAACCTAGGACAAAAGTAGAAAGCCAGTGTGTGCCGTAGCCCACCTACAAGATGCCCATGCTCACCGCCTCTGATCAGGGCACACCTGAGGCTTCCCTTTTCACCTCTTTCAAGCTTTCCCTCCTCCGCCTGCTTTTGGAACTAACAAATTGATGATCTGACTCCCTTCCTATAGCAATCTCTGGATAAATAGCCTTTGCTGTTCTCATCTGGGTGATCTTTATGTATTTCCACTCGATGCATCTGGGAAGTTAGACTCAAGACAGGTGCCCTTTTATTGGTTGAACTGTACCCCACCCCCCAAAAATGTGTTGAAGCCCTAATCCCCAGCACCTCGGATCTTATTTGGAGATCTTTGCTGAGGTGATCACATTAAAATGGGGTCAGTAGAGTGGGCCCTAATCCAATATGACTGGTATCCTCATAAGAAGAGGCGATCAGCCACAAAGAGACAGACATGCACAGTGGGATGACGATGTGACACAGGAAGCAGACAGACATCTACAGGCGAAAAAAAGCCTGAGGCTACCAGTCGTTGGAGAGAAAACTGGAACAGATCCTTCCCCAAGGCCTTCAGAGAGAGCTTGGCCAGCCAACGCCTTGATTTCAGAGATCTAGCCTGCCTCCAGCACTGAGACAATAAAATCCCGTTGTTCTAAGCTACCCAGTTTGTGATAGTTTGTTCTGGCAGCTCTAGAAGACTAATAACGTGACCCTGGAAAAGCTGATAGGGGTCAGAGCAAAACCCTCTGGAGGAATACAGCTACAAGAATTCCCAAGATTTAGATTGGTCACATATGAGCTCATAACTAACAATGACAAGCGACACAAGGAAACAAGCCACCAGGAGTGAGAAAGATCATCTCGCAAGACTGTGGAATCTGGGTTGGAGTCAAGGAGGCGAGAGATGGTTGTTTCTCAACCTCGCTCAGGATCCCCGGATTGCCAGGGAGTTGGGGAAGGAAATTTGGTGGTGGTGGTGGGGGGGAGCGGGGGTGGGGTGGGGGGGGGTGTTGGGCTAAGGTTACAAAGTTTCACTGATGCAAGGTGAGGATTTCTCCAGATCTAATCTACAGCATGGTGACTGTAGTTAACATTATCTTGTTATATTCCTAAAATTTACTGAAAGGGTAGGTCTTATATGTTCTTACCTGCTATTTTCAACAACATGGATAGATCTTGAGGGTTATTAGGCTAATGAAATAAGTCACATGGAAAAGGACAAATGCCTATGATTTCACTCATAGGTAGAATATAAAACAAAACAAAAACAAACTCTAGAATGGTAGTTGCTAGAGGGTAAGAAGGGTGGGAGGGAAGGCAAATTGGGTAAAGAGGAACAAATACATGGTAATGAAAAGAAACTAGACTTTTGGTGGTGAGCATGCAATAGAGTACACCAATGTCATGTTATGATAATACACCTGAAATGTATATACAGCACAACCAATGTTATGGCAACAAATTTAACTTAAAAAAAGGAGAAAATGGTAACTATGTGAGGTGATAGAAATGTTAATTACCTTGATGGTGGTGATCATTTTCCAAGACATACCTAAGTCAAAGTTTCAAGTTGTTCACCGTAAGCTTACAATTTTTATGCCAATTACACTTCAATAAAGCTGAGAAAAACCCTCTACCTTTTCTTTCATTCAACTTCTGTGCTCAGAAGAGATTAATAGACCCATTTTGCTGAAACACAAAGGACAAAGAAGACTGTGGTCCCTCCCAGGGGATGAGCATGCTGCATTTAAAAAAAAAAATCACAAGTCGAAGATATTACATTCCAACTTGGAAATCTCAAGAATCAAGGATCAGTGGGGAGAACGTCTGAGAGGAATACGTGACCTCGGCTCTGGCTCTGTAACTTCCACTGGCACACCCTGATCTCCTGGTTCAGGTCCCTCCTCCAGAACCCACAGCACCAAGCAATTTGCTTACCAGTATGATTGTGCAAACTGGCCCCAGGAAACTCCAGATAAACCCTGTCTCCGTATTCAACCAGCAGCTGTGGAGAGAAACAGCAGTCAGTGCTTGCCTCAGTCTTGACCTTCAAGTTAATTACTCCAGCCAAGTGCAGAAAATTGGGAGATGAGATGGCGATAAAAAATTCTCATGATGGGGCAAGTGGCATTTCACTTTTCTTCGGACTCTAGCAAGTCCTCTATCTGACCTCCTTCCTGAGTAAATGTTCCTGAAACACTCACTTCGTGCTGTGGGGAGAGGCCATTCTCAATGCAGAACCTTTGCAATCCCTTTCCCCTCTTTTCAGGACTCTCCATGGCACACCTTGTCATTCAAATGTCAGCTCAAACGTCAACTACTCTGAGAAGCCTCTCCTGACTGTTCCTTACTAAGTATACTGTCCCTACTCCTGGTCCCTCTCTGGCAAAGCTTGCTGCCTTTTGTTTATGGCATTTATTTGGATCATAAATATCGTGTTCAGCTTGTCGACTGGCCGATTGCCCGCCTTCCCCTACTGGATTATGAGCTGCTTGAGAATTTAGACCTTGAATGTCTGTTCATCTCTGAATACCCAGAACTGCTCTAGACATGGCATTCCTTAACTGTTCGTTGAAAGAAAGGATCTTGCCATTTGCAGCAACACAGATGAAACCTGAGGGCATGATACTAAGTGAGATAAGTCAGAGAAAGATGAATGACGTCACTTATATGTGGAATCTGAAGGGGGGAAAAACAAGCTCACAGATACAGAGAACAGATGGGTGGTTGCCAGATGTGAGGGTGGGGGTGGGGGTGGAAGAAATGGGTGAAGGAGGTCAAAAGATGCAAGCTGTCAGTTATAAAATTAACTAGTCCTGGGGATGTAGTGGATAGCATGGTGACTATAGTTCATAATGTTGTCTATTTTAAAGTTGCTACAAGAGTACATGTTAAAAGTTCTTCTCACAAGTAAAAAGTGTGTAATCATGTGAGGGGGTGGGTGTTAACTAGATTACTGTGGTGATCATTTCACAATATATAGAAATCTTTTATCTATATGCTGCCTTTATTAAACATGCACCTCCACAGTCAAAACATAAACCAGGCATTATATGAGAGCATACTTTTCTGGTTTACAAATGACATCGACACATTCTCCAGAAACATACTGACATTCTACTGAAAATTTATGTTGGATTTCCAAAACCCACCCACTTCCAGTGTGAATACCACATGTGTATGTCGGATTGCATCCTGTGCTGTAAGGATGGGCAGTCTAGTTCCTGGAATCCAGGGAAAGCTGGCCTATTTAGGCAACTGATTGCTGTGACCATTAGAAAATATAAGACTTTCAGGTTACTTGAGGGTATATTAGCTGTAAGAGAACATTCCATTTTGTTCACAGTGATCCATATGGGATATGACAGATAATTAGGGAATCAGAGTTTATAATAGACTTCTATTAGATAAAGCCCTTTTGATCACTTCCTTCAATCTCCTGAATTACTCCATAGTAGCTATAATTGTTTTATGATTTCCTCTGAATGTTCAATTAGCAGTGATACGCCTGTCTCCCTTTTCCCCTAGCAATAGCACAAACATAGTCATTCAATTAAATTTATCTTTCTTTTTTGAAACTCTACAGAGAGATTGGGGGATGTGATACTGTTGCATCCTTAGTTTTAGTGGTAGACGGGATTGAGTCTTGGACAAAGTGGGGACGAGCAGCCTCCTTTGCTCTTTCATCTCCCTGTGCTCTGCAAAGCTAACTCTTCACAGAAAGCCTGGAGAGTGCCAAGTAGCTTTTGATGAATGCAGGGTTTGCTTTATTAAATGCTTGCAGGGCTTTTCCTGCTATGAACTAGTCACTGCATAATTGCGTGCAGTGAATAGACAGCAGTGTGGACCTTCAGAGGTCCTGCAAAGATCCGACACCTTTCCGTTTTCAGTGATCATTGCTTATGCCTCCCGTGGCTGCGTACGGAGCTCTCTGTTGAGTTTAATAATACAGAGGAATCGCTTGGCTTTCAGTGGCAGGTTATGCTGCTCTTTGTAGGCGCCTTTACGAAGGTATCCACAGTAAAGCTGTGACAGAAGATTTTTGGAAATGTGTATCTGTGCTTAGGAATTAAGGTTTTCAAGCTAGAATGGCCTGGGCTATGAGGAGGTGGACAGATTCTTTCTGGAACAAAAACATCCATCATTCAAAATTATTATCTATATGTAAAAACTGTGCATAATCTATTTGATTCTGGCTGAGTTTTTTTTAATGTCCTTGGAGATTCCAGTGAGAACTGCACTTAAATAGTGGAAGAAGGGAATATGCTTGCTCTCTCCTGCGCTTAAAAAAAAAAATACCCATCTATAAGAGAAAAACAAGATGTGGTGTTTGTCCCAGTCTGCTTTTTCTTGACTTCATATTCTTGGCCTTCATGGGTTGTAAAGTAAGCAAAAGCAGGGAACTGAAAAAAGGGTTATGTGGTCATAGGAATCCTAATAAAACGTCAACCTAGTAATAGGACACAGGGGCTTTGTTATAGGGCAGGTTTTCTATGGCTCTGAACTTGGTCTCCTCAAACAATAGAGCTCTACTGCCCTGGTAGTCAAGTTTGCCAACCACATGGTCTCCCCTGGCACTGAGTCTCCAGTAGCAGAATAATAAAGGCAGGAAAATGCTTGCAACCTGAGAAGAGGCTGTCCACACCCAGTCAGGACCGACCACTTACACAAATACTGGCTATGTTCCTTGGCTATTACCACTTACACAAATACTGGCTATTTCCCTGTGGGCTCTGCTTCTCTGCCTGCCGGCCTCAGGGCATCAGACTAAAAGCTCTGGAGACTGTTCTCCTGGGAGCAGCCCCCAACCAAGGGCTGATGGGAGGGAGCTGGTGGGTCAATGTGCCGGATCCCTCCCCCTTGGGTGGGATAATGGTGGTACACACCCTGCACGGTCTCTCCTTGGTACCTTTGGTATTAAACCCGGTGACCCACAGCAGGACCTGCTCCTGAATTCACTCTGTGCGCGTTCCTTCTCCTCCCTCTCTCACTTCCCCACCTCCTTCCTAGTGCTTCCGAGATCATCTCAAATCCTTGTCAATGATGCCTTCCTTCCCAAAACTTTCCCAAACCACCTACAGGTGTTGTCCAAATTGCCTGCCCACCCCAGTCTCCCCAGCCTTCTCCCAGCCCAGTCCATCTGTTCTTCAAACACACCTCAAGCTCTCCCCCGTGGGCGAACTTTCGTCCTCATCCATGTTGCTACCCCCTTTCCTCTTTGCTGTGTACCTTCCAGCAGAGCTTTAAAGACCCAGCTCCTGCCTCCTCCAGGAAGCCTTCCCTGAACTTTCCAGCTTTCAGATGCCATCAGCCTCTAGCTGTGCCGGGGCTTATCCTACCTGCACCAGCAGGAGGCACTTCTTTGTGGCAGCCTTCCATGGTCACCATCTCCTCACAGGACAGTCAGGCCTGAACTCAGCTTGGTCACTTCCTAGTTATGTGACCCGGGCAATTTCTGCAACTGTCCTGAGCCTCGATGTCCTCTGCAGCTACCACTTATTATGCTGTTACTCCGTGTTCGTTTGGTCTCGGGCTGCCATGCACAGCAGCACAGGTTGTGCACTCCACAAACCCAGGGTACGATGTCTCCTGTGCACGATGGAGACGCTTCGATTTAACACGGGATGTTTGTTGGGAGGCACCAGCGATAATAGGGTTGTAAAGCTTATGGGGTTTAGGTTCTGATGGGTGCTCACTGAGTGTGAGTTCCTTGTCCTCACCTCTTACCCTACAACCTCACCCGAAGTAGAAACCATCATCAGGCAGAGAGGAAACCCGGATCACTGAACCCCCCAAACACGGCTCAGCAGAGTGCCTACGCACGGGGTGATAAGCAGAGACCCCAGGATTGGAAAGGCCCAGATCCAGGTCCTCACATGCCCCCTCTCACTGTCCTAGGGAGAAAGGTTTTCTGAGCCTGTTTCCTCGTCTGTGAATTGAAGTAGCAGCACTCCCTCAGGGCCTGTCAGAGAACTAAGGAAATAACACGAGTTACCATGTCTGCCCTGTCCACCTCCTCCTTGTCCTAGAATTTACCAGATTTTGTCCTCAAAGTGAACTCCGTCTTTTACTTACATAAACCGTGTATGTGAAATCATGAGTTTGGTATTCTGGCCATTTTTTTCTACTTACCTACCAAATAAATACTTTTTAAAATCAGCACTTACCAGCATACTGCCTAAAATGATCTCGCATAGAAACGCGGTAAACACACCTCACTTAGAACAGACAATATCATAACAGTGATGCTGACTGCGACATGAATAATGCGTGGCTCTGTGCCAGACCCTGCTTTAGATGTTTGGCAGATAACAGCTCGTTTAACGTTTAACCCTCACAACAGCACCCTGATGCCATAGGGCTATTCGCCCCCACTGTACAGGTCAGGACGTGGAAGCACTGCTAGGAGGTAGTGGAGCCAAGACTCAAACTCGAGAAGGTTGACTCCAGAGTCCATGATTTGAAAACTGTGCAACCACGCCCTGACCGGGTAGCTCAGTTGGTTGGAGCGTCGTCCTGTACACCAAAAGGCTGCAGGTTCGATTCCAGGTCAGGGCACATACCTAGGTTGTGGGTTCGATCCCTGGTCGGGGTATGTATGGAAGGCAACTGATTACTTTCTCTCTCTCACATCAATGTTTCTCTCTCCCGCCCTCTTCCTCTCTCTCTCAAGTCAATTAAAAAACATACAGTCAAGTCCACTGTTTACATCGCCGCCATTTACCTAGACTTCAGCTCAAACAGGAGCCCCTGGCTCTGCGCATGTGCAACCTGTGCTGCTGTATGCTGCCGGCCGAGAGCATCAGTATACAGAAAGTGCACTGACCGGTAGCCACGCTCCCGACAATATCATTGCTCTTCTATGGTCCATGTCATAATCACCACGAACCCTGGCAGCAGGGGCTTCAGGGAGGGAGGGCATGTCACATACCGATTATGCATCCCGTAGCCCTGCGGCTGCACGCTGACAGAGACAGCCACTACCAGCCCTGGGAGCCCGTAGCCAAAGGCGCAGAGATACTGCATCTTGACGTTGCGGGAGTTGAAGTAGTTCACCACCTTCAGGTTCCTGACCATGAGGAAGAGCATCACGGCCTCCACCAGCATCCAGAAGAAGCAGGCGAGGAAGAGGTAGTGCAGCAAGCCCGCGATGACGGAGCAGCCTATCTGAGAGGAGAAGCGCATGCACTCAGGACTCCCCCCCCCACGCCCCCCCCCAGGGTCAGGTTCAGCGGAAGAGGGCAGGAGAGGGGCTACTTTGATGGGCATTCCCCAAACACAGCCCATCCACTGGCTCATTCATTCATTCACTCCACAGATATTTATGAGAGAGTCTCCATCATGGGCTGCGCCCGCCCTGTGGTAGGGTGACCGATGGTCCTGGTTTGCCTGGGACTGAGTTTTCCTAGGACATGTGACTGTTGATGCTAACACTGGGAGCATTTGGGATAAAAACGGGTAGAGGATCCCCTACTTTAGGAGATGACTGAAGATATGGGGGCAGGAGGTTCACAAACTAGAGCCTCTGGACTGGCTGCCTGTTTTATAAGTAATGTTTCAGGGGCACACAGCCACGCCCATTTATGTATCCTCTAGGGCTGTTTCGGACTAAAACAGCACATGTGAGTAGTTGCAGCAGAAATCGTAGGATCTGTAAAGCCGACTGTATCCTATCTGGGTCTTTATACAAGCTTGTCCAGTGCTGGCTTATGATGGGAGTGGGGTGCAAGTACCAGCATTTCGTTCCCAAAGGGACTGGGAAGCCAAGCATCCCGCAGGGAGAGGGGTAGCTCTGCACAAAGAATGGTCACCCGCCCAAATTGTCAATAGTGCTGCTTGGGGAAACTCCGAGAGCCTCCTTTGTTTCGGGCACAGCTATGGGGGTCAACGAACCTAAGTTCTTGCTCTCACAGGGCACACAGTCTACTGGCAAAAGTAAAACAATAAATAATCACTATGGTTTCAAGTAAGTGCTGGGAAGGAATGCAACATGGAGTGGTAAGCTGAGTGTCTCCGCTGTAGCCGTATTGATGGCTGTAACGCTATTGCCGGTTATTTTCTGCCTTGGGGGTGCTGTCCTGTGGGTTGCAGGATCCCTGGCCTCCACCCACGACATGCCAGCAGTACCCTCTCCCAGTGGTAACAGACAATAATGTCTCCAGATAGTGCTAAGTGTCCCGGGGAAGAAGGGGGAGCAGAATCATCCCAGGAGAGAACCAATGGTTTAAAGAGTAAGAGGAGGGACTGCCACAATATATAATATGATCAGGGGGATGATTTTAAACTGAGACCAATTATAAGAAGGAGTCAACCAGATGAGGTACTGGAGGATGAGTACTCTGAAGAGGGCATAGCATGTGCAAACGTCCTGAGGTGGGAAACTACTATAGAGGGAGTTGGGTAGGGATGAGCAGAGGCAGATGTGGAGACCATGGGGCTGGATGGGGGCCGAGCCTGAGGGATGTGAGACCTGGTTTTCGGTCTTGTCTACACCGGTGAGGAAGAGAAACTTGGCCAAGAAGAGGCACACGCAGAGGTGCAGGTGGAGGTAGGTGTTGCGGTTGCGAATGGCACGGCACAGCAGGAAAGTGGCGATGGTCAAGATGAGACACACCAGGGAGATGATCATGCCCACGTGGCTAATGACGTACAAGGAGAAATCCATCTGTCAGGAAAAAGACACTCCACTCAGACAGAGAAAAACGTTCTCCTGGGCAGGAAACGAAATGATACAGACCCTTGACTTGGGCAGAAAGAGCTTGGGAACTTTTCTTCCTCTGACATCAGCATAAACGAGATATTGCCCATCACCATTCTTTAGCATCTGTAAGCATCCGTCAGCACCATTCCCACCTCTGTCCCATTCCCCACCCCACATATTACTACGGCAGGATGTCTACAAACTACACTTCCCAGAATCTCCTGGGGCTAAGGTCCTGGATGTCCTTCAGGTTCTCCCATGTGATGCATGCATGGAAGTGTGGGAAGACAGATACCAGCTTTCTGCAGTCAGGATTGAGCTGTGGCTGGACACCACATTCCAATGGCCAGTTTTTAATTCTAATAGGTGGGGAGTGGCCTGACAGCAGCAATTTTTATCTTCTGATTGCAGCGGCAGAGGGGTGATCCTGAAGCCCAAATCCAAGTGCAGCTCCCTGACTTCAACTGCTCCATCCCTTCCTGGGAGCACCCAGTTCCCCGTCTTCACTCCCCTCCTGCTTGAAATACCTGGAGCGGTTCCTGCTCCCTGCACTGAACCAGGACTGACAATACATGTTCAGAGCCGCCAGCTTCCGGGAGTGGAAATGACAAGCCGAGTCCTTCCCATAAACCATTATTCATCAATCATTTTAAACTAATTTTAAACCTATTCGAGTGTCCTCTGTATATTAAAGATATTAATAAAGGTATGCCAGGCACCATCTCATGAGCTCCTCTTGACAACATGGTGACCCCGTAGCTAAGAAAACGGTCTACAATTCTGCTGGTTTCTAGTTGTATGAGCTTGAACAAGACACTTGATTGCTCTGTGCCTTTGTTTCTTCATCTGTTCAAAAGGGGACACCAGTAGTAACTACCTTATAAGATTGTTTTAAGATTTTAGGAGCATTCAATGAAAATACTGAAATTACTCACAACTGTGCCACAAGCATATGACGTGCTGTGGAAGTGTTAGTTGTCGTCATTTTTTTCTTATTCTCAATTTTGAGATGAAAGGACTGGGTTCAGGCTCAGAGAGGCTGAGTGATTTGTCCAAGGAAACACAGCCAGGATGTGAAAGAGATAGGACTTAAAACTAGGTCTGTCTTGCTTGGGATCTGATTTTCTTACATCCTACGCATTGTATTTCTCTAAATAGCATTCAGGGCCCTCCTGGCAGAAAACTGAACCTCAGATCTGGCATGATAGGCAAGGATACTCACCCCAGCACTAAGGAGGTTGTCTTTCCTCTATATCAAATCTGCCTGCTCACCAAGTCTCATTTCATACTCTATTTCCTTCCTGATCTATCAGCAGCTCTCACTGATACACCTGAATTCCCACAGCCTCTTGCACCATTTGCATAATTTAGTGGAAAGAGACCTCTGGATCCAGATTTTCCTGAGTTCAAATCCCACCTCAACCAATTACAAGCTTCATGACTAGGCAGACTGCTGAGCCTCAGTCTCCCATCCTATAAAATGGGTCTAAAACTAACAAGTTAAAATAAAGGGTCCAGCACATAGTAGGTGCTCATTAAAAGGAATCTGTGATTGGTATTGTGTCTGCACCTATTTAGGGTCATTTCTCATTTGATATATGAGTGTCATGGCTTCCCAAGCAGACCACGAATTCACTGTCCCCATGACTCACTCACATAACACACACCATGAGGGGCACACTCAGATGTTGAGTCATTTTTCCCAATCAGGAGTGGGAAACCAGAGCACGGGGTGTTAGCACTGACCGTGAGCTCCCCAGAAGCCATGATGATGGCCAGGTTCACCAGTCGATTGCAGCTGCAGACAGTATGCATCTCGGAGGCTTCAAGGACCACACAGCCAGATGGTGTCCACCTACCACTCCCCATGTCTGTGCTCCAGGAAACACACATGGGCCTCTCAAACTTCTGTTTTGGCTGAAAATGCAAAGGCTCTTGTCACCTGAGAGCTCCTCTTAAATGGACTCAATGTGATCACTTAAGAGTCATTTGGGGCAAGAAGATGCAGGGATGTTCTGTAGGGAAAGGAGGAAAATGCTGATATTTCAACCTGCAGTGATGAAAAGAAATGTCTTGGATGCCAGACGTGTCTCTACCACTGGCTTGGTTATAGCTAATGTAAATAAAGTCCACATGCATGTTCCTGCATCAACGTTACATCATCTAAACTAAATGTTACAGGTTGAGGAAAGGAAGAACACCACATAGAAAGAGAAGAGTGCAGCCCCGGGCAGGCGGCTCGGTTGATTGGAGCATCGTCCTGCACACCAAAAGGTTTCGGGTTCGATTCTTGGTCGGGGCACATACCTAGGTTTTGGGTTTGATCCCTGGTCGGGGCATGTTACGGGAGGCAACTGATTGATGTTCCTCTCTCACCTTGATCTCTCTCTCTCTCTTTCTCCCCCTTTCTATTTCTCTAAAATCCTCAGGTGAAGATTTAGAAACAAAAAGAAGTAGAAGAGCCCTAACTGGTTTGGCTCAGTGGATAGAGCATCAGCCTGCAGACTGAAGGGTCCCAGGTTCGATTCTGGTCAGGGGCATGTACCTTGGTTGCGGGCACATCCCCAGTAGGGGGTGTTCAGGAGGCAGCTGATCGATGTTTCTCTCTTATCAATGTTTCTAACTCTCTATCCCTCTCCCTTCCTCTCCGTAAAAAATCAATAAAATGTATTTTTTTTTAAAAAAAAGAAGTAGAAGAGCTCATTCTTCTAGAATGGGCTTGTGTTGCTAGTCATTGGGTTCCTATGAGAAATGAGAGTCAAGCCTGTCAATAGGCAGGTGGGGACCCAGTGAGGACTCTTCACAAACCTCGATGTTCTCCAGAGTGTAGATGACCGGCTCAGAGAACCCATCTTTCTTCTCCCCCGTCATGACGCACCCAATGATGCGAGAATTCATCTTCAGCTTCCTCTTGGAGTTGGTCAACGGGGTCTGAGAGTCTTGGAAGAAGCTCTCATCGAGCACAGACTCCATACCCGCAAAGGAGACAAAAGCCACCCCAGTGGTTCCTGCAAGTCCCCCAGGGGCAAAACAATGAATAAATAAATTAAAAGGAATCGTTTGCTCAGTAGGTATCACAGATGGCCCAACACATGCAGACACATGTATGCTCTAGTACCCTGTACATCTCTGCACTGTCACTGGCCTGCTCTGAGGATTGACACACCAGTGGATTTCCAGGTGACTCTCAGCAGAACCATAAAAGGAAAATCCCGAGGTGCTATCACCTGGAGAAATCTGGACAACCTTCACAAAATAAATTTGACTTTGTTCTTTTAAGGGACGGTTTGACTCAGCAGTGGGAACGAACGTCCCTCCCATGTTTTTGGTTATTCTCATTCACTCTCTTGGGTGGTCTCAATGTTGATGGTCTCCAGGGATGTGTCCTAGGCCTGCCCCTGTGCCCTTCAGAGAGCACATAGATCGGGGGGTGGCTGACAATGGCCAACAAGCCAATCGAGCCATTGCTTGGGGTGTTTGTTTTTCCTAAATAAACATTGTATTGCAACCTAGCCACACACATTCCTTTACGTATTGCCTATGAATGCTTTTGCACTATGATGGCAGAGTTGAATAATTGGGACAGAGATTGTAGTTCTCTCAACGCCTAGAACAATTACCAACCAGCCCTCTATAGGGAAAGCTTGCCAACACCGATACAAATTGGCACTGTCACTGGAAGGACAGCAGGAGCCACATGTGTGATTTTAAATTGTCTAATAGTCACATTTTAGAAAAGGGAAAAAACAGGTGAAATTAATTATAATAATTTTTAACTCACATGCAAAATAACATTTCAACATGCAATCAGTATAAACAACTATTAATAAGATACTTCACACTTTTTTTTTTTTTGCACCAAGCCTTTGGAATTGGTATATCTTTTTACATTTACAGCTTTACCACATTTCAAGTGCTCAATGACCAAATGTGACCAGTAGCTGCTGCACTGGAGAGGGAGGCTCTCGATACTGCAGTATTGTGAGAGTATTTATTTCATGTCTGATTTCCCTAGCAGATGGAAAGCTCCTTGAGGCCACGGACTATTTCTAACTCCACCATCAGGAGTCCCTCAGTGTCTGGCACAGGTCTTGGCACGTAGGAGGTGATCAATTCATATTTGCTCATTGAACGCACCCAAACCACCCTCCTTGACTCTCACGAGCAGGTCTGTACCTGTGGATTCAGACTCTTTGATTGTGGAACAGCCAATCTTCATCTCATCCCCTTTGGCTTTCAAGTTAAAGGTCACATTCTCTTCAGCACATTCTTCCTTGATAACTTTGCTCTCAATATCTAAAAGGAGAAAGAGAGGCTTTGCATGACATCGCCCAGAAAGTGGGTCGATTTGGGTTTCAGACACAGGTTCGCATGCCTGGTTGCAAGCCACGGAAAGAACAGAAAGGCCAGTTGTCCTGGGCCCGCACTACAGCCCCTCCATGAACGATAGGTGTGTGGGAGCAGCAAACATGAGAAACCCAGTCGGAGCTCTCACATCATAGGGGAGGCATCAGGGAAAGATGGAGCTGAAGTCGACAGTGATGAAGGCTAGAGTGTTGAGACACTCTTGCTACTACAAATTTAGATGAGTTTTCCAAAGCCAAAGAGAACAGGAAGGGACTGGGATAAGCCCAGCCTGTGGACAAGGGCTCAGGTTCTGCAGTCGGGTGATGCGAACTGGGAGCCCTCGCCCTGCTGCTCACCAGCTGTGTACACCTGAGCAAAGTCTTAACCTCTCTGAACCTCAGGTCTCTCACCTGGAACATGGCCATAAGTACAGGACTCTTCATGAAAACACAATACATAATGGAATCAGAGGAACCCTTTAAAAATATAAACAATGCCACACCTGTTCCCAGACTCTCCAATTCTGCCCCCCACCCCAGCTTACTTCAAATAAAGTCCTGCATCCCTCCATTTATCTACAAAACCTGCCTCTCCCTTTTCTGACTCCTTCTCCTGCAGCTGTTACTGTACTCTCCTCCACATCAGCCACACTGGCCTTCTTAGTGCTCCCTGAACTCGCCAAGTATTCCCACATTTGCTCTTTCTCCAAATATAGGGTGTCCCAAAAATGTGTACACACACTTTGAATAATTATAAAGGCAGTGTTTAACAAAATATATTTCATTTTCAAAAACTGAGCTATCCGTGGTTAAAGTGTGCATACATTTTTTAGGGTGCCCCATATTTATGTGGCTCCCTTCTCTCAGGTCCCTGCCCCAGTGGAACTTCCCCTAACCATGCTGTATAAGACAACAACACTTCCCTCATCCTGACCCTCTCTAGCCTCCTTATCCTGCTGCATTTTTTCTCTATAGCACTAGCTCTATCTGGTATACAGACGTCTGTTTGTCTGACTCAACTCACTAAAATATAAGATTCATGAGGCCAGTCTTGTTCACTACTGGTAGCCGTCCACCAAGTACTCTATTTCCACATCTTGACCTCCCAGGCACCTATCAAGATAGAAATTCCGAAGGTTGTATGACTGATCCTAGAACGAGTACCATGAGTGGGGTACTGCTGTGAAAGGTCTACAGCAGTCAGGATTCCCAAGTGGTCACAGATCACATATGTTCAGGGTGTATCAGTCAGAAGAGGGTCAGTTAGGCCTCAGTAACAAACAACCCCAAATCTTAGTGGATTAAAAATAACAATAAATTCCCATCAATGCATTGACTTGGGATGGTATTCTGTTTTGGTGTCCTTACGTTGAGACCTGCACAGATGGAGAAACTGTGACCTGAAGTATGACCTGTCGGTAGGGCAGAGGGAAAGAAAGCTCTGGAAGGTCTCACACTGGCAACTATTCCATTCACAATCCACTGATCAGAACTAGTCACAAAATCCTACCTAACTCCAAGCCAGGAAGTACCATCCTACCATGGGCCCATTTGAACACAGCAAGTGACTATCATCCCTTAATACCTGGCATAGAGCAGGCACTTCGCAAGTACTTATTGAGTGAATGAATGACACACTCCCAATGCAGTGCCTGGCAACACACACACAGCGCTCAGCATCAATCCATGAGAAATGTTGATAATATGATTAGAGTTGCTTTGCTATAAGTTCAAAAGTTTGAAACAGTTAGGAAAATGGCATATGGAGAATCACATTGCCGAAGTCACTCCTCAAAACCAACACCCAGGTGTGACCTTGCCATGAAGGATATGTCCTACCCAAGTGCTCCGTCTGAATCGTTTGACTGCCATTCGTTGAGGGTTTCAGAAAAGCTGCCAAAGTGGTGCTTTCCACACTCTCCAGCAAGACAGTGGCCAGCGTGGAGGTCTCGTCTTTGGTGAAGTTGGACCACGTTGATGTTTGTTCAAGCACAGAGGCAAAACTCTCAGCCGTACTCTGCAAGGAAAAGGGTGCTTGCTTGCTTTTTGTCTTCCTTTCTCCTCTCTCTGTCTGTCTCTCTTTCTCTCTGTTTTTCTGTGTGTCTGTCTTCTCTCTCTCTCATCCATGAAATAACAACTGTCCTCTCCGTTCAAGAGAGTGTTTTACAGCCCTAGCCTGTTTTGCTCAGTGGTTAGAGCATTGGCTGGTGGACTGAAAGGTCCCAGGTTTGATTCCAGTCAAGGGCATGTACCCCGATTACAGGCTTGATTCCCTGGCCCAGTTGGGGCTAGTGGGAAGCAACCAATTGGTGTGTCTCTCACACATGTATGTTTCTCTCTGACATCGATGTTTCTTTCTCTCTGTTTCTCCCCATCTCTTTCACTCTCTCTAAAAATCAATGGGAAAATATCCTCGAGTGAGGATTAACAAAAATAAAATAAAATAAATTTTAAAGAGTAATCCAATCCCCTATTTTAAAAAAAGAGATGAGTGGATAAGCAAGCTATGGCCCAGCCATACAAGGGAATATTACTCGGCCATGAAAAGGAGTGAGGCACTGACACTCACTGCAGCACGGATGGACCTTGAACACACGATGCTCAGTGAGAGAAGCCAGACACAAAAGGCCACACCGTGTGTGATTCCACTCATGTGACATGTCCAGAGCAGGCACATCCACAGGGACAGGAAGTGGAGTAGTGGTTGCTGGGTGGAGGGGATGAGGAGAGGTGCTTATGCAGTTTCCTTTTGGATGGTAAGGCTGTTCTAGAACTATAGTGGTGATGTTGGCTCAACCATGTGAATGTGCTAAATGTCACTAATAGTTGCCCCAAAAAGGGCATGGAGCTATCGATAAACACAGCATTAACAACTCTCAAAGGCACTGTGCTAAGTGAAAAAAGCCAGGCGCGAAGGGCTGCATACTGTGTGACCCCATTTATATGATGTTTTAAAAAGATAAAACTATAACGACAGAACAGATCAGGGATTTATCGAGCCTAGTGGTGGACAGAGTATGCGACTATAAAGGGGAAGCCCAAGGAAGTTTGGGGTGGGGGAGTGGGGAATTAGAACTGTTCTGTGTTCTGATGGTAGTGGTACCATCTACTCAGGTAATGATAAAACATGTAAAATTGTCCAGAAAAGGGCAATTCTGCTGCATGATAACTTTTATTGTTTTGTTCTGTTTTTTCTGTATGTTAACTTTTCAAACCTCACAACTTTCATACATTAAACGTGAACTCACAGCTCAATTATAAAGAGAACTTTCTGTACCCCTGAGAGATTCAAAACATGAAATACAATTACAGTGGCGTCATTACCTTCAGAGAAACGGCAGTGGTCTTATTTGCACAGGTCTCATCTAGGACACTGAAGGTGGCATTCATGAGTGCACAAAACGAAACCTGTGCCCAGAAGGAAGAACTCTCGTGAGCATTGATCTGTCCCTCCCCCAAGCATTCAAGGTACAGACTGGGCTTCCAAGTCCACTGCATGGGGTAGCTGGCCCTCAGTCCCTGAGGCGTCATGAGTCCCTAGAATCCTCAGGGAAATACAAACTCACCATATGATCCAAACTGGAGCCACAGCACTTTTCTCTTCCATGAATTAAACATCAGACACACAGGAAAGCAGAACGTCATAGTGGGGTGAAAAGATGGGGGGATGTGTGAAGAAAAATCAGTGGCTAAATACTTACATCTTCAAGCTCCACTGCTGCTCCCACTTGGCAGAGCAGGACCTGTTTATTGTTGGGGATCACATCTTCTTTACACTTGAAGGGAACTCCTAGGAATAGCACAAAAGCAACCAAATCAGACTTAACCACAGCAAGATATGACTGAAGCAATCTGATTATGTCACGCCCTGCTTCAAGCCCATCCACTGCCATATTCTACAACAGTGGAAACAAGCAAACTCTACACTACCACACAGGGACTCTGAGATGTTCTATAAAGCTCCAAAACAAACAAATCTAAGCAAGGTATTGCTTAGGAATATATACAAGGGGAGAAATCTTCATTTAAGTAGGGTAATTATGAACACAAGTTCAGAGTGATTCCCTCTGGGGCATTCTACTTATGTTGACAAGGGCCTCACGTAGATTCATTTTATTACTGTACTTCATTGCTTCCATGTAAGTTACTTATATTTTTAACATCCCAAATAATCCCTAATTTAACATTTTAAAACCTCTTATGGTTTCCCATTGTTCTTGACAAAGAAGACTGCAAAATTGTTTGCACAGCCCACAATATCTTAGAGTGTCTGACCACTGCCCACCTTCTCGGATACAGCTAATGCCATTTCTTTTGCCCTTTCTCTGTGTTAGCCTCAGGGCCTTTGCGTGTGATCTTCATGCTTCATCTGGAAAATTCCTACTCCTCCTTCAAGCTTCAGCTGAAATGTTATTTTCCCAAAGCATATGAAATATCCCATTAGACACTCCAAAGTGTTCTAAGATTCTTCAGTGGTCACATTCATCATGGTCATTAAATAATTATTTATGTGCTCTCTACTTTTTTCCCTAGACTATAAAGCTACGTGAGGGCATGTATCGTGTCCATCATGTGCAGGACTGAATTCTCAGTGTGTGGGTCAGTTTGAGTCATTAACTCATTAACAGATGCTCCGAAAAGAATGTATTGAATGAGTGAATGAATGAATGTGTAAATGAATGAACGAATAAGGAGAACATGTGGATGAGGTGAAAGTAAAAAAAGGATCCAGAGGTTGGGCAGAGAGAGCAAGACACAGATTCCAGTGCCAAGACACACAAGGAGATGATTACGTTTGCAGCTGAAGTTGCCATATTTCCAGGAGCCTTCCGGCTTCGGACGAAAGCCCACAATGCAGCCACAGCTGTAGGAGCCCAGGGCATTGGTGCAGACAGAATTGGGGCCACATGGTGATGGATTTTGCACACACTCATCAATATCTGCAAAGAATGTGAGAATATCAAACAACCAAAGGAACAAGGAAATGCTTTTTGTCCAGGGATGTCCACACAACCCTCCATTTACCTCTACATTCCACCTCTTGCTCTGTGAAGTTCAGTTGCCCATTGCTTGGTGCAAAGCCAGGATGACAGGTACAAAAGTAGCTCCCAAGGGTATTGGTGCATGTTGCATTGAAAGGGCACATATCCAGGCACTCATCAATATCTGTGTAGCAGAGAAAGGGCGTGAAGCAGAGTTGGCCAACAATCCAACAAAAGTCATGCTTCCCATTCTGAAACATAAGAGTGGTCCTTTAAATAATGGCAGCCCAACCGGGGACTACATTTCCCAGAATCCTCAGCATCTGGGCGGGACCATGTAGTAACCCACCCCAACATTCTTTTAACATTGTTTCTGTTAACTAACATATAACTTCAGATAAACAGCCTATTTGTTTAAGAATTCTAGGAACTAACTTCAAAAGAAGCAGACCCCAACCTCTAGATCTTCCGGCCCTGGGAAATTTGCTGACCTTCAATCAGTTATCTGATCAAACTGTGCTGACTTGCACGTAGTCCCTTCAATGGAGAACTCTGAACCCCTTCCTTCCGATTTCTTTGTTCTGCTCTGTTTGTTTGGTTTGGTTTCGTAATTCCTCCTCTCTCCTTACAAAAACTACTGTCTGCGTCCAGTTGTTAAGATGGTCTTTGCAATGTAAGTGCACATCTTCTCGGGCCGCCCGCTCTTGAATAAACCTACTTTCCTTTCACCGACCCTTGTCTCTTCATTATTGGCTTTCCAGTGGCAGGCAGCTGAACCTGGGTTGGGTATCAGTGTGACCAGTCTTCACTTACAGAATGTGAAATGTATGACATTTGTCACTTCTGGGCCAATATGACCAAGAATTGGGTGTGCCTTCTCTCTCTTGCCCCACCACTGGTTGGGACCAGGGATTCCAAGGTCCTAAGGGATAGAAAAACAAGGAGATGCAAGGAGGTTGGAGCCCTATTATCACCTTGAGGAGGAAGGCTGCCCACCGGCCCAGTATATCCATATCGGATTGTTATGAGCATAAAAATTTCTAAGTTAAGCTAGTGGTTCTCAGCTGGGGGCAATTTGCCTCCCCAGGGAACTCTGGGCAATGTCTGGAGACATGTTTTATTGTCAAGTCTGGGGGAGGGGATGCTACTGGGATCTAGTAGGTAGAAGCCAAAGACACTGCCAAACATCCTGCCATGTACAGGACAGCCCCCGCCCCTCCCCCCCCCCGCCCCCAACAAAGAACTATCGAGCCCGAAAAGTCAATAGTGCAAAGGTCGAGAAACCCTATCCTAACAAATACAGAGTGGCGTCAGGGCACCGTGGCAACACAGGGTTACCTCCCCGTCTGAGGGTTTCTGAGCCACAGAGAATAGATGGAATTGAATGCCTTGGAGAAAATAACTAGGAGGGAGGCAACGACATCTCTATGTCAAGTCACAAAACAAGAAGACTTGCTCCAGCTGGTTTGGCTCCGTGGTTGGAGCATCAGCCCTCAGACTGAAGGGTCGAAGCTTCTGTTCCAGTCAAGGGCACGTACTCCGTTGCAGGCTCAGTCCCTGGACCCAGTCTGGACAGATGTGGGAGGCAACCAATCGGTGTGTCTCTCTCACATAGATGTTTTTCTCTCTCTTTCTTTCCCCCTCCCTTCCACTCTCTCTAAAATTCCATGGGAAAAAATATCCTCAGGGGAGGATTAACAACAACAAAACAAAAACAACAAAAGAATAAACAAGCAGCGCCCGCTAGTCACTGAAGCAGGTGTGTGGCACACTGCACTGGACATCACCATGGAGAACCGGGACAAGAAGTCCCTCTGATACGAATAAAGACTAATTTGGAGCCATCAAAGTGGCCCACAGCTGAAAGCACAGGGAAGTGGTTTTCCTCTTGGTGTTACAGAAAACATCTCTAACCAAAGAGTGAGCTTCCCATTTCCAGACATATTGAAGCCTTGACTAGGCAAGCTCTTGTCAGAAATAGCAGGGAGGGAATTTATATTTTGCATATGGAGCTGGACTATTGCATGATTTTCAAAACGTTTGGGCCAAGAGAACCTTTGTTCCTGTGAAGTGAAACCTGAGTAGATAAGACAAATGAAAGAGGTGATGGTGTGACGAAAAGTGGGGTGGAAGTCCATGGTTTGGCTTTCTTGCCCTTGATCGGGATTCTGAATAGGTTCCCAGGAGCCACTGGAGCTGTATTACTCTCTCTAAGGTCCTTTTGATTTTATCGCTCTACCGTTCTGCTTCTAACAATGTCAGCATCTAGTGCAGATCAATAAGAAGAAATAGACTGCTTCTAATTAAAAGAAGCATGATTTCCCCTGGGGGATGAGGAATATAAAATGTGTTCTGCAGAGTAGTCAATACACTGAGGACGGCCTCCATCAACCCTTTCACTTCCTGTATGCATTGGAAGTGTTCCCTCCCAATGTTCCCCCAGAGGGATGGGTGTTTATTTCTCTTTCCTCTGAACCTAGGCTGGCCCTGACTGTGACCAATAGAAAATGCTAGAAAACTGCCGAGCCCAGGCCTTAGGAGAACTGGCATTTCTGTTTCTGCCCCTTTGAACGTTCCTTCTTGGAGGGCAGCTGCCATGCCATGAGGAAGCCTAAGCAGCCCTGTGGAAAGGCCTACGATGAAAATTAGGGGCCCAACTAAGCGTCCAGCCAGAGACCAGCACCAACTACCAGCCACATAAACGAGGCCATTTCAGATCTGCCAGCCATCCCAGTACCCGAGAAAACCCATGTGGTCAACCTGTAAAATCACAAGCAAGAACAAAGGGTTGTTGTTATATGCCATTGCATTTCAGGGCCATTTGACAACCGTTGAGAAGTCCTCCTCACAGCTGGGAGAATTACCTGCACATTTGAAAGCCTCTGGTTGCTTGGGGGTCCAAAAATCAGGCGAAATGAACCCAGGCAGGCAGGAGCAATTGTATTCTCCCGGGATGTTGGTGCAGACAGTATTGGGACCACAAAGAGTCAAGTTTCTGGAACATTCATCCACATCTAAGCAGAAAATTGGTCTAAGTCATAAAGATGAAGGATGCTGAGGCTATAACAGCAGTACACAGCCCACCAGGGACAGAGCCAAGGGGTTTCCCTGACCCTGTCTCACCTTCTTACATGTTTTCATCACTATGGAAGGAAGTGTTCAAATGCATGTCTATAACCCACACAACCAGAGCTCCCCATGGCTCAGGGTAAAACTCAAACTCCTCATTAGCACCAACAAGACCCTGAGAGCCTGATCCCAGCTAAACTCACCTCCCTCATCTTATGCTTCTACTCCCTGTATAACGAGGGATCCAGATTCGTTGATTACCTGTAGGTTCATGAAGACTCTTTTCTCTCACCTGTGTTCCCTCAGAACTCAAGCTCATTCACTCCTTCTTTCCCTGGTGAATGCCAGCCCCTCTCCAAGGAATCACATATATTATCCTATATAATAAAAGCCTAATATGCTAAGTGTCCGGTCATCCGTTCAACCAATCAAAGTGTAATATGCTAATGATATTCTAAGGCCGCTCAACCGCTCGCCATGACGTGCACTGACCACCAGGAGGCAGACCGTGTGACCGGTAGGTTAGCTTGCTGTTGGGGTCTGGCCATCGGGACTGAGCGAGATGTGCCAGACACACCCTGGAGCCCTCCCATGGTCCCTCCCCAGCTGGCCAACTTCCCGTGTCCCTCCCTGGCCCTGATCGTGTACTGGTGGGGTCCCTCAGCCTGGCCTGTGCCCTCTCGCAATCCACGACCCCTCAGGGGATGTTGGAGAGCCAGTTTCAGCCTGATCCCACAGGCTATGCCAAGGGACCCCACTGGTGCACGAATTTGTGCCCTGGGCCTTTAGTTAATAATAATAACAACTAAGATGTATCAGAGTGCAGGACTGGAAGACAGGACATCTTGGATGTGAAGCTGCCCTGAGGCACAGTTCAGATGCTGACCCTCCTAACTCCTGTCTATTCGACCTTAGAAGAGTGACTCCACCACAGTGGAGGCTCCATTTCCTCACCTCAACAATGAGTATAAAATGTCACCAGCGCTACCAGGTTCTTGGGAAGACTGAAGGAGGTCACATATGGAAGAGCGCAGGGCCTTGGCTGAGCTCCTGCCTCCAGGCCTTCGTACCTGCTGTTCCCTCCTCCTGGAGCTCCCTTCCCCAGAGATCCAATATCTCACTCCCTCGGTGTCTTCAGATCTTTCTCAGATATACGCTTCTCACGGTGGCCTTTGCTCTAATAAAATTAGAAACCCACTTCAGCACTCTCGGTCTGCCTTCCCTGCCTTATTTGTCTTCGTCTCCTTTAACTATTCCAGACACACAGTACATGGGTGCATTTATTTTTGTTACCTGTCTCCCTCCACATGAGATGATAAGTTACAGGAAAAAAAATATTTTTGCCAATGTTTTTCACCACTGTATCCACCATCCCTAGAATAGTGCCTCACGTAAAGTAGGTGCTCCAGGAGTATTTGTTGAATGAGTGCATGAGTGAACGAAAGAAAAAAAAATGATGATTGGCTTCACCTTTGTAGATGAGGGCTTTGAACGCAGCTGAGATCCACCCGGATTCCTGCCCCACCACTGCTGTCTTTGCAAACAGGCTTAGACCCGGATCACCAAAAGACCCCTTCACCTACCTTCACACATTCCCCCTGGGCCATGGAAACTCCTGTTTCCACTGCTGGATTCAAATCCTGGGTTGCAGACACAAGAGTAGCTTCCAAAACTGTTGTAGCAGGTCGCATGCTCCGGGCAAGCTCTGGGATCGGCACATTCATCCACCTCTGATGAGTGGAAATGAAAACCCAGATCCAGGCAGGTGAGGAATTGAGGACAGGAGACTGCAAGCAGGAGACCCCCTCTACATGTTCCTAACCGGTGGCACACAGTGCTGCTGCTCACCAATACCCGTGTTCCCCCTTCTTCCTCACCTCCCGGGCAGTGAGATGCGCCCGGGGAGAATAACTTCTGGCCAACAGCATGTAAGCAAAAGGGTGGCAAATAGTTTCAAAACATAACGATCATAGATTACAGAGGTGCTCATGGTCTTTCACTGCTCCCTGTACCTACACCCTGGGTTATGGGCTCTGCCACGTCTCTCTTTAAGATGTGGAGTTGTTTCCCCACCCCTGGATCTAACTGGCCCAGTGACTTGCATTGGCCAACAGAATGTAGCGAAAGTGATGTTGATGCCAGTTCCAAACTTACACCTCTAGAGGGTTAGTTTGTTTCTGCTCATTCTTGGGGCTTCTGCCATATGAACAAACCCTGGTCTGGCCTAACGAAGAATAAAAGACAAAGTGGGAGAGAGATGGGTGGACCCCAGATATGTGGACAGCCCAATCAAGATCAACAAAACTGACCCCCAGCTGACCGCAGACCCACGAACAAATCCAATTGAGACTCAAAGAACTGGCCAGCAAAGCCCAACCTCAACTGCCAAGATGTAGAACTGAGAATTAAATAAATGGCGGTGGTTTTTAGCCACTGACTTTCAGGGTCATCTGTTAGTCAGCAATAGCTAACTACTGCAAATGGACTGACTTCAAACATCTCTGGCTCCAAGGCAAGAGAATATAATGAGGTTTGAGCCTGCCATGCAGTCACCCTCTCTAAATGAACCTGGAGAATACAGACTGCACCAGACTCCCTGCCTCTTGGTGAGAATATTCTGACTGCAAGGTGGGCGGCAGAATCGAAGAGCAAGACAGAGACTGCTATAAACCGTATGGTGTTTGGACCAAAGATGGAGAAGAATGGAGAGATTCCAGACCATTTACCAGGTCAATCACCCAAGACACGATGACTGATTTAATATGGAAGGAGACAGAGGATCAAGGGAAACTCTCAGGTCTTAATTTAAATGCCTTTTAGGAGAAAGTTTTGAAGTTTGGGTCTCCCTGCGACAGTGTCTCGACCTTAGCACTACTGCCATTTGGGACGGGATCATTTTTGTACGGATGTAGGTGTGAACAAAACCAACTCCATTTCTGCGTCCAGATCTCATTTCTTTTTAAGTTTCATGCTGTGATTAACCTCACTGTCCTTAGCAAGCAGATCAAAGCCTCTGGTTGATGAATATCTATGTTCCTTAAAATGTAGCCACAGATATTTTCATTAGTAATGGCCAAAATGCCATGGCAACCAAGATAAATATCAAACTGGCCATCTGTCACAAGACCACAAGGAGGTATGACCCCTTGCATTGCTGTACTGTATTCTTTGTCCCTTTGTCTTTTCAACTATTAGTACCTGAGTTATACTATAAAAAAGCACTGTAGCCCTAACCAATTTGGCTCAGCGGATAGAGCATCAGCCTGCGGACTGAAAGGCCCCAGGTTCGATTCCAGTCAAGGGCATGTACCTTGGTTGCAGGCACATACCCAGTAGGGAGTGTGCAGGAGGCAGCTGATCGATGTTTCTCTTTCAATGATGTTTCTAACTCTCTATCCCTCTCCCTTCCTCTCTGTAAAAATCAATAAAATACATTAAAAAAAAATTGGGACTCAAAAGAACTGTTGGCCCAGAAAGAAACTCACTACAGACTGGTTCATTTGCCTCTCAGCATAACCATTATTGCTTGTCTCATTTTTGGTTCTTATAAGGGTATTTCTAGTATCACATGATCTCACTCATCTAGGGGAAATAATGAACAACATAAACTGATGAACAAAAACAGACCCAGAGACAGGGAAACATCGATCAGACTGTCAAACCTCAGAGGGAAGGTAGGAAAGGGTAGGGGTAAGGGGGTGAGATCAATCAAAGGACTTGTATGCATGCATATAAGCCTAACAGTGGTCACGGACAACAGGGGGGTGGGGGCATGCATGGGGAGGGGTTTGGGAAGGGAATGGGGGGATGAGGACAAATATGTGATACCTTAATCAATAAAGAAATTAATAAATAAAAGATGCTTTGGTTTTTGTGTGTTTTTTTTAAAAAAGTACCATAACAGGGGTCTGGAAGTGGAGAATAATCTGTGCAGACTGCTGGGCTGTCTGATCTGCTCTGATCTAATCTTCCTGTTAGTAAGTAACCTGTAATAAATTCTGTCATATTCTATGGAGTTGCCTGCTTCGTTCTTCAGTCTGAAGTTAACTTCTCGTTATGGCGGCCAGTGCACCGTTGCCCACCATCAGATGATTTTTGATTATGGGAAGCTGTCCTGTGCATTGTAAAGTGCCTTACCCTCTAGATGACAATAGCACACACAACCCCACCATCACCACCAGTTGTGGCCATAAAAAAAATGTCTCCAGACATGGCCAATGTCTCCTGTGAGAAAGAGCACTGGAGAGCCTCCCCTACTCTCAAGTACTTCCTGACCCCACTGCTTAATTCATCGTAAGATCTCAACAGGAGTTCAAATCCCAGTTCTCCCACTTTAATGGCTGTGTGTCCTTGAGCAAGTGACTTCATCTCTCTGAACCTCAATTTTCTCAGTCTTAAGATGAGGATCAGCATCCCGATCTCATAGGATCATCAAATGAAGTGACGCTTCATTAAGTAGGTAAACGAAGAAGAGCAGGTCCCCATACCTTCACAGAGAGAGTTGTTAGAGATGAATCCATCTTGGCATTGGCAGCTGTAGCTTCCCAAAGAGTTGGCACACTCAGAATGCTCTGGGCAGACTCCACTGTCGAGGCATTCATCAATGTCTGAGGAGCAGCAGAGGAGAGTGAGCAGACAAAAGATGGGCTGTCTAAGGTTAAATGCTCATGTGCCCAACTCAGTGGTAGCTAGCCACCAAAGACCCATGCAGAGCCCAGGAGCATTACCTGTACAGGAGAAATAACCTGGATTTTCCGGGCTCCAGGTATCTCCGGTGGGAGAAGAGAAACCAGGCAAGCAGCTGCACTTGTACCTCCCCGGCAGGTTTTTGCAGACTGAGTTAGGACCACATTTTGAGGGACCTGAAGAACATTCATCTACATCTAGACAGAGAAAGAGTCAGAGTTACAAATCTGCCTCATCTTGTATAAAAGACTGTATTTTCCAAAGATGGCTATAAAGTCTTCCATTCCTTATGCCCTTCGTTCAGTGTGAATTTGGTACCCCTTTCATCAAGCAGTGGGCCTATGTTCCTTCCCCTTGAATCTGAGCATGCTTGTGACTATGGTGGAAGTGACACTCAAGGTTATAAAAAAGCATGCATTGTTCTCTTTAGATGCTCATTCTTAGAACTCAGCCACGATACTGTGAGGAAGCCCAACCAGTCATGAAAAAGCAGCCCGCATGGAGAAGAACTAAGACCTCCAGCCCACAGGCCTGGTAGAGCAGCCAGCCAACAGCCAGCACCAGCTTGCCAGCCATGTGAGTGGGCCCTCTTCAAAGTGGATCCTCTAACTCCCATATGAGCCAACTCCACTGACACTGTGTGGAACAGAGACAAGCTGTCCTCACCAAACTCAGCCCCAATTGTGGATTCATTCATGAGCAAAATAAATGATTATTATTGTTTTAGGCACTAAGTTTGCAGTTGTCTATTACCCAGTCGAGAACACCTTGCAAAACCACCTCTAGGAATTTACTCATTGAGGCACCCATAGAATTGTGCAATTGCGGTACCATGGGGGTGGCCCTGCTCTATCAAGCCACCCTAAATAAACACTTGCTATGTACCTGTCATGCAAATAAAACTTCAAGGCAAATCTCCTATAGCTCTCTCCTGGCAAATTGCACCTCTCCTAAAGAGAAATCTGGAACTCCACTGTCCACCAAGATAAGATCACAGGGATATTCATCCCAGCTTTGCTTGAAGTTATAAAACTGTAGAAGCAACCTAAGTGTCATTAACAGGATGTTTAAATCTGGAGATGACATAAAGAATAACATGTTCCTTCATTTGACAAATATCTATTGATACACTCTATGGGGGGGTCACAGACATAGAGTGGACAAAATCCTGGCTATAGTGTCCATCACTTTCTAGATGAGGAATGTGCATTTCACCCCAAATTTAAAAACCAGGGCTCACCAGCACTACTACGCTCACTGAATAATCCATGAACAGTAGCACAAAGAAAGAGATGTTTGGGGCTCCCTGGGAGCTATCATGATAGAAATGATTTACCTTGTTCAGCCAACTACAGCCCAGGGTCAAATTCGGTCCACCACATCCATTTTGTGTAAATAAAGTTTTATTAGCACACAGTAACATCCATTCATTTATGTATCATCTACAGCTGCTTTTGCAATACAGCTGGAGCATTGAGTAGTCATGACAGAGACCTGTATGGCTTACAACCTCCAAAATATCTGGCCCCACACAGAAAAAGTTTACAGAACCCTGATCTTATTCAAAGGCACAGACAGATCTTTACTGTCAAGCAGAGAACTGGGGTCTAAATATAAGAAATGCAGACAAAGAACTTAGCTCATTCTGGGAACTATTTGTGTTTGTATTATTTATGTTAATAGTAAGTCTTGGGATTGTATATGTGCCTAGCACACTGCAAACATTATTGCACTTAATCTTCCCAACTATCCTTGGAGGTAGATGCTCTTATATACCTATTTTACAGATAGAAACATTGAGGCTTGGAGAGATTAAATTCATTTCCCCAACATCTCACAACTAGAGTGTGGCAAATAAGTAATGTGTTAAGAGACCAACACTAGAGTCCGAAAGACCTGGATCTGAATTTCAGTTCAACTGCATGATGCTACACAAGTCATTTCAGCTCTTGGAGCCTCAGTTTCCTCATCCGTCCAATGGAGACGCATCCTACTGCGACACTCGATCACATGGGGAAATGCACCTAAAGCCCTTGCCAGGGCCTGGCACTCAATAAGTGTTAGAAAATCTTATCTACATAGAGAAGGAGGGTCCCCAACATGAGATCAGTAGATATTGATAAATAGTATGATCTTTATTTTTTATAATGCTAGTCTCTAATCATTGAAAATTTTAGTAACCAGGAATCATTATCAAAAGAGACAGAGAGAGAGAGAGAGAAAGAGAGGAGAGAGAGGAGAGAGAAGAAGAAGGAAGAGAAGGAGGAGGAGGAGGAGGAGAAGGAGGGGGAGAAGGAGAAGGAGGAGGAGGAGGAAGAAGGAAGGGAGGGAGGGAGGGAGGGAGGAAAGAAAGAAGGCAAAGGGAAGGAGGGAGGAAATAATGTTTGGCTGGGAGGAACAAAGAACCTACACCAGCTTCCATCTAACTTTCTGCTGAATGCTAGAGGATTTTGAGGAGGTGTGCACTCACCTTTGCATTCCACTCCTGGGCCTCTGAACTGCGTCAGTCCGTTGCTGGACAGGAAGCCTCGTTTACAAGTACAGTAGTAACTTCCCACAGTGTTGGTGCAGGTGGCATAAGCTGGACACGTGGTGGTGTCCCAACACTCATTCGCATCTAGGCAGCAAAAAAAGAAGATCTCGGGTTACAGCACCAGAGTGGAGCTGCAGGGAAACCAGTGGGAGAACAAGAAGGCAACTGTTTTGGGTCAAATTGTGTCCCCTGTGAAGATATTGAAGTCCTAAATCCTGGTCCTGGAGAATATGAACTTACATGGAAATAGGGTCTTTGTAGATGTCATTAAGATGTGAGTTAAGATCAGATCATACTGGAGTAGGGTGGTCCCTTAATCTGACATGATTGGTGTCCTTATAAGAAATGGAGGAGAGGTACAGAGACATAGGGAGAGGACCCATAGGGAGAGGTACAGAGACATAGGGAGAGGACTTCTGATCTCCAGAACTGTAAGATATGTTCTTGTTGCATTAATCCACCAAGTGTGTGGTCATTTTTACAGCAGCAATAGGAAACTGATACAGTTTCCACTGCATGAATGTGGAAAACAGGCTCAGAGATGTTAAGTGATTTGCCCAAGGACACACAGCTGGCAAGTGGCAGCGCCAGGCCTGTCAACCCCCAAAGTGCATGATTTCCACCACTGCTACACAAGAAGAGGTAGGTCTAGCTGGAGATGGAATACATTTTCATGCCCTTCCTAAGACAATCCTATAGAAAAACTTGTGGGATTGGTTGTTTCAAGTCTGTAGCCCTGATGGACTGTGAGCTCCCAAAAGGCGGTGATTTGTGTCTCTTGTTTACTGCGGTGTCCTGAATGCATAGAACAGTGCCTGGTACACAGTTGTTGCTCAATCATAAAGACCTTACTGAGAAGGTCACATCAGAGCAAAGACCTGAGGGAGGCAAGCGAGTGGGCTAGGAAGCTACCTAAGGCAGAGGAAAAGGCAAGGATAAAGGACGATTTCATGGAATTCCAAAGAGGCTAGTGTGGTTGGAGCAGAGCGGAGGAGGGATGGCCAGACCATGAAGGATCTGCTGGACCAGAGAGAGACAGGAGCCCCGGGAGAGTTTAGAGCAGAGGAAGGGCACAGCATGACAGGATTTACATGACCTTCTGGCCACTGGTGGGGAAGATGAACTGGAGAGGGCCAGCGGCAGTGTGACAAGGCAAGAGGCCTCTGCACTTGTCCAGCTGAGCGGTGGGAGCAGCGGAAGCAAGAGAGTCTGGATTTATTCTGAAGGTAACGCCAATAGAATTTGCCAATGGATTGGATAGGGGTGCGAAAGAAAGAGAGGGGTCAACAATATTGCCGACATCAACTGGTAGGATGGGATATCATAGGAAAGCTCTTTATAAAAAGTGCTATAAAAACATCATAGATGAATTATCATGATTAGGATCTTGAGAGCCGGGTTTTTTGCCTCCTGCAAATGTTTTCTTGATTTCCCTTTCCTGCACTCAGATGGTATCTTTCTTCTCATTTCCAGCTTCCTCTTTCATCTGCAGAGCCAACCTTTCTCTCTGCAGACTTCCGGCACATCGCCACTTGCGGTCTCCCCACTCAGCTTCCCAAAGCTTTCTTCCTCTAGCTCAGTGGTCGGCAAACTGCAGCTCGCAAGCCACATGCGGCTCGCCAGCCGTGGTTTGCCGCTCTGTTGACTAATGAGTTTGCCGACCACTGGGATAGAGGCTTAATCACAAGGAACAATAACAGCCTGTAATTATTGGAATCGAGAGTCTAGGTCAGTGGTCGGCAAACTCATTAGTCAACAGAGCGGCAAACCACGGCTTGCGAGCCGCATGTGGCTCGCGAGCTGCAGTTTGCCGAACCACTGCTCTAGCTCTGTCTGCCACAGCTCCAGGCCTCCCCCAACCAGAACAGCAGCCCAGTCCCCTGAGTCTGAGCACCTGTCCACCTCTCCAGCTCATCTCCTGCCCTGTCCCATTAGCCGTGCTCACCTTTGCTTTGTTCCCGAAGTCCTTTCCTGACTCGGGACCTGTGCACCTCACCCTGCAGACCTTGGGACTTGCCAACCGCTGTAATCAAGTGAACCAACTCCTTGTAATATATCTCTGCATATATGAATGCAAATATTAAGATATGTAGATGTCCATCCTATTGGTTCTGTTTCTCTGGAGAGCCCTGACTAATCCAAATACCTCTTACATGCCAGGATTCTTCTAGGCATGGTAGACTCAACAGTGGAACAAGACACACAAAATTATCAACCATCCCAGAGCGGATAATCCAGAGAGGAGCGGGTGAGTCATACAATGTCAAAAATAGGGTAGTCCCTGCGAAGATGACACAGGAGCTGAAACACCAAGATGATGACGGAGGGATCCATGTGTCTTCACAGGGCAAAAGCATCCCAGGTAAAGGGCCAAGTATATGCAAAGGTCCTGAGTCAGGACTGGGCCTGGTGTGTTGGAGGAACAACAATGAGGCCCATGTGGCTGGACAGTGAGGGAGGGAGGGGGTGAGGGCAGAGAAGGGATGGGGCGGGTCATGCAGGGTCTTGTGGGCCTTGGGGAGAACTTCGGCTTCTACCTTGAAGGAGGTGGGAGCCCTAGAGGGCTCTGGGCAGAGGAAGGACAAGACCAACTCAGATGCTCACAGTTACTGTCTGGCCACTGCTGGGAGGGCAGGGAGCCGGGAGACCAGGCCAAAGGCCACTTCAACAGTCCATCAGAGACACACACGATGCTCATTCATGAGCAAAGCAACTTAACTGGTGGTCACTAAATTAACCTAAGCAAAAACTGTGACTTAGAGAGGCAGAGAGAGCTTTTAAAGTATAACCAGAATGTTCCTTTCGTCCCTTCCATGCATTTTCCGCAGTCCCCTCAATAACACTGCCGGGTGAGCTGCACAAGTCTTTTTCCTGGGCTTTCAGGGTGTTAGCACCCAAAGTCCAGTGTCCCGGGTCCTCACGCCCCAAGTCTGGGAGAAGTCGGGATTGTCGGGCCACCTCCTTTGGGTACCTGCTACCACCACAGGGTACAGATGTGGAAAGCGATGCTAAGAGCATTGGGTCAACCTGCCCCGGGTCACACCGCTGGTCAGAATGCAAGACAAGGGCCAAGTGGAGTGAACTGCTGCTGGGAAGGAGTCCAGGAGACCTGGTCGTTACCCTGGCTGTGCCCCCTCATTGGCTACCAGCTTTGGATTATTTGCAGCCCAGACAATAAGAACCAGATAATTCATATTTCTCTGAGGAGGAAATGGAACAGGAGAGAGAGGAGGAGAGGGTAAGGAGAAGAGGAGGAGGTAGGG
This sequence comes from Corynorhinus townsendii, assembly GCA_026230045.1. Taxonomy (NCBI): domain Eukaryota; kingdom Metazoa; phylum Chordata; class Mammalia; order Chiroptera; family Vespertilionidae; genus Corynorhinus; species Corynorhinus townsendii. The sequence continues at coordinate 87,689,053 of JAPDVU010000006.1, forward strand.
GAAGGCTAATTTAATTGAACATTTACTATATCCCATTTTCAGCACTGCCTCTATCTGACCTTCCTTTATCCTCGTCAAAACTCTGTGGGATTGGGTGAGCGTGGTTTCCCTTTGTGAGAGGGGGACTAGGGTGGGGAGGGGTCGGGAAAGAGCGGGGTCGGCTCGCGAGGTGGGAAGGGGTAGCCACAAGCGGACATGCATTTTCCATGGCGGGACTTGGAGTCCTGTGCTGCATTTGAATCGGGCAGCAGTTATGCCTCTGCATTTGAGGGTGAACAGACGCAGTGGAGTTTGGAAAAAAGCACACACCGACCAGGCCTCTAACCACTCCATGAGAGCCTGCGTGGCAGCAGCCGGGAACCCAGAGCTTATCCTGAAGCCGGTATCTTCCAGAGAGACCCACCAGGACGCAGCTGAGTTCTGAGAGGCCTGAGTGCCTCCGCGTGCCCCAGGGCACCGCGGGGACTAATTCTCTTGGCAGACGTGTGGCCCCGTTATCCTCGGCTACCGCCCAAGATCGGCTCACAGAAAGATGCAATGCGGTCTGGGGGACGACAGGACTGTGAAAGGCACCTCCTCCAGATCACCCCAGGGATGGCTACCATGGAGCAGTTAGCATGGTGACAGAGAAACCAGCATGGCTGGGCAGGCCGGTTGAAGGAAGCGACAGTAGATATGCCAGTCATGATGGAAGGAGTGGCCCACCTCACAGAGGAGATGTCTCCCTACCAGTGGACCAGAGATGGTCATTCTGGACGCCGCCAGCCTGAATACAGGGACGTGAGAGATGGCCTTAGAATAAAAAGTGTCCAAGCTTCCTGTGATGTCAGAGACCAGTCTCCTCATGAAAGAGAAACTCCGGATTTCAGAGAATCACCTACTGGCAGAAAGGACTCTGCACACAGCAGATCTGGCCCCAGTGTGCATAGTAGAAGCTTCTCTCCAGAAAGAAGCAAAACGTACTCTTTCCATCTGTCTCAACCTAGAAAACCCGTGTGTGCTGCTGCCCATGGCAGCATGAAGGAAAGCCAGGAAGAGGTCAAGAGAGACCTGTTCGGTCTTTGAAAATGTCAAGAGGCACTTCCCCCTCAAGTTCCTCAGCAGCTCCTTCATCAAAGGCGTGAGACAACCCCAGTCAGCTCACGCAGAAGGAAGCTGCTGAGGCTGCAGGCCAGGGGGCTGCTGGAGAGCTAGAGAAGGCAGATGAAAGGAACGTTCTTGAAGTTTCTGAGGAGGAGGCAGGATCCACAGCACCATTGTCCATGGACCAGTCAGAAGAACCTGAGTCAAATGCAGCAGATGGCACAGAATTATTTGAAGACAGTCAGCTAAACAGCCGCTCCAAAGCAATAGCATCAAAAACCAAAGAGATTGCCCTGGCTGCTTTGGCTCAGTGGATAGAGCGTCGGCCTGTGGATTGAAGGGTCCCAGGTTTGATTCCAGTCAAGGGCACATGCCTGGGTTGCAGCTCGATCTCCGGTAGGGGACGTGCAGGAGGCAGGAGGCAGCCAGTCAACGATTCTCTCTCATCATTGATGTTTCTCTCTCTTCCTTTCCCTTCCTCTCTGAAATCAGTAATTTTTTTTTTTTTTTAAAGAGAGATTGAACAGGTTTACTGACAAGACTGTGAAACTTTCGGGATGGTTGGGAAAATGCTGATTGGAAAAGATCCTTCATTTAAAAAGTCCATACAGTTTGCATTGAGACAGAATTTACATGAAATAGGTGAGCGGTGTGTGGAAGAACGCAAGCATTTCATTGCAGGGTATGACGCTTCTAGTCAAGAATTTGAAGAACCTTTTTAAAATTTTACTTGCTCAGGCAAAAAAAAAACAAAAAAAAAAAAACCAGTACTAGACCCCCCCCCCCCCGCCTGGATTGTGTAATTCCTTAAAATATGGATTATTTTTTTGATGAAGAGAAGTAGTTTATGATGTTGACCACAGTTCCAAGATCAAATAAACATCTAAAATAGTCTTAAGATATTTTAATTCAAATTTGTTTTATCTACGTGTAGAGCCTTCTAATTAATTACTTGTCTTTTCCCCCCTCTAAAATGATGGGCCAAGTAACGTTTCAAGTTCTGGAGAACAGTTTTCTGTACTTATTCATGTGCTGCAGGCTTGTGATAGTATGTGATTATTTGTTTGGTCATACTAGTGTAATTTTTAGAGATCACTCACTTAAACATTTGTAAGATTTTTTGTATTTTGTAGTCATTGATACCATGTGAAAATGTTAGAATTCTAAGTTGTGATCTTACTGACTTGTTGCTTGCTTATCTTAGGCTTTGTAAGTTTTTAATATGTTTAAGTATAAGATCCAAATAAACTGAATACCTTGGTATCTTAGAGAATACTTGCTTTGAGTATAAATTCTCATGGCAGTACCTAGAGCACTTAAATCTCTTAAAAGACACCTCACAATAAAATCCTGTTTTCTAAGTAAAGAAACCTAAGTTAATGTCTTCTATTAAAATAATCGTGAAATTCTTGTGTGTGTCTTAAACAACATCATATATAGGTAATTTGAGATGAAGGATGAGGGCCATTTTAAAGCTGAACTTTCTTGTAAAATTTCTAATTGAAAGAGAAGAATTTAGAATTTGAGGGAGTAGTAGAGCTACTTTTTTTTTGTTTTTTTTTTGTCATTGGCCCATATTCCCTATCTCCAGAAAGAAGACTGATAACATACCCATGACTAAACTATTTACTGATTATGCCTTGGTTAATCTACCTGTAGTCTAAAAAGTTCTTTGTTTTGCTACTTTTCTAAGGGGTTCTTAGCCCTTCAAAAGTGTTCTTGGAAGAAACAAAGCAAAGTAGGTAGTAAGCCTCACACAACACCATCCCTCATGAGCTAGCCATCCACATAACAGGTTAATTAGGAATCTAACTGGGACCATTAGGATATTCCACTCATTTCCTGATCACTTCCAGCTGTCCAGTGGCATTTAGCCAAAAAAATACAATGTTGTGGCATTAGTTAGGAAACCTTAAAAATTATGTTTGTTATTACTACCCAATGTCATTACCCTCCCATCCTCTTTCCATTTCCACTCTCTTCTCACCTGAATTCTGGCATCATTTTTAGTGTCCTTTATTGGTACTATCTTAACAGCTACCCAGAGTAGATAAACATTTTATTAAATATGGAAATAGCAGTATAAAATAATTTTAGCAGATCCTGTAATAGGTGCCTCAAAAAATGTTTTATGGCCCTAACCGGTTTGGCTCAGTGGATAGAGCGTTGGCCTGCGGACTGAAGGGTTCCAGGTTCGATTCCGGTCAAGGGCATGTACCTTGGTTGCGCGCACATCCCCAGTAGGGGGTGTGCAGGAGGCAGCTGATCGATGTTTCTCTCTCATAGAAGTTTCTAACTCTCTATCGCTCTCCCTTCCTCTCTGTAAAAAAGTCAATAAAATATATATTTAAAAATGTATTATGCCATTCCACAAATTTAAAGTGGAATTGAAGGCAACAATGATTTTCTTACGTTTCCTATATAAGACCACCTTGAATTGTTATTTTTGCCATTTAGATGTTGTACATAGCCAGAACTGAACCCCACGTCTCATCTCTGGTATTCTTCATTCATATGAGCAATGATTTTGTTTGTTACAACCACCTTAGAAAGAATGAAAGTACTGATTTTGTTTCTCCCCGGTCCCCAGGGCCTCTTCTCCTGAAGTGTTACAGTTCCTGGACCCATTTTCTTTAGTCAGGATTCACAATTTAAAAAATAAACTTGAGAAACTACCATGGAGGCAAAAGAGTTGTTCACTTTCTTGAAATTCATTCAATTATAGGACTTTTACTCACAATTGCATTTAAATGCAGGTTCAACAGATAACATTTAAACGTTTAAAGTGGTTTGTACTAACCTTGCCACCAGCATTACTCTGGTAGGTTTCTCAGTGTTTAAATCTGTCTGTGTGTTTTTTGTTTTTAAGCTTTAAAGTCTAATTTTAGGAGAGATTAATTCAGATGTGTACCAGAGTGTGTATTTTGCAAAATGTTCTTCATTAAAAAAATTTGTTTGTAAATTATCCATTGTTTTTGAGTATGCCCAATTGATGTGATAACATTTTCATTGTCTTATAAAGCCTTGGTGATCAAAAGGGGAAAGCAGATATTGTGAATCTTTTTGTGAGTTTTAAAAGTGCAAAATAAAGCAACTAGATTTAAATAAAATTTAAAAAAAAATCAACTCTGGGATTCACTCCTCTTACCTTCGTTCTCATGAAAATTAAAGTCCCTGAAATTTACTAAAACACCCGAGGTCCCCATGGCAATGGCACTGGAACCAAGATTCGAACCCAGGAAGTGTGACTCCAGAGCCTCCTCTTAACAGCTCCACATGGGGCTGAATCCTCACAACTATCCCATCAGGCGGGTCCTACAACACCCATTAATCAGGTGGCAAAACTGAGGGGCAGAGGCACTTATCCAAGGTCCGACTGCCTTCAATCAGGGGGCGTCTCTTACCCAAATCCGCCTGTGTTGGCCAGGGCTGCCAACCTGCAAACAGAGAAAAGAGGTCATTAGATGCACCTGAGATCTGGCCAGGACTCACGGTCACCCAGCCAGCCCCCATATTTCCCTAAGTGCCAACGATCTCTTTTATTTTTCTAAAATATATTTTTATTGATTTCAGAGAGGAAGGGAGAGAGGAGAGAGATAGAAACATCAATGCTGAGAGAGAATCGCTGATTGGCTGCCTCCTTTATGCCCCTTACTGGGGATCGAGCCTGCAACCCAGGCATGTGCCCTTGACTGGAATTGAACCCAGGACCCTTCAATCCACAGTCTGACGCTCTAACCACTGAGCAAAACCAGCTCAGGCGAGTGCCAATGATTTCTGGGGCAAGTGATGAAAGCAGGAGGAGTGCGTATGTGACAAGGAAAACGAGGGCTCTTCCTGGGGAGCTTTCTACATCAGCTCGTGAGATCTTTAGGCTTTGCCAGGTCAGGAGCGGTGGGCAGGGAGCCACTCTTGGCACCCCCTCCATCCACCCCCCAGCTGTTTCGCTGGCCCAGAAGCAGTGACTCACAGAGGCAAGGGTACAGCCTGGCCCCCTTGCCTCCCAGCAGGTCAGCCTCCCTGGTGCTACTCACTGTACAGAGCTCCCTGTGGGTCAGGCTGTGGCCAAGCCTCCCCAGAAAAGCCTTCTGAGTTCGACAGAATCTAACACACTCACCCCAGAAGAGGAGCAGGCTGAAAGTCCACATCCTGCTGCTCCTGTCATTCAAAGAGGAGGCCCTTTCTGCATCCTCGGGCTTTCCAATAAAGCAGAGGATGTCGGGGGAAGGGGAGCAGGGGTGGAGCCAGAGTTGCTCAATTGCTGCCAGTGCCCCATGGACCTTTTTTGCTGAGTTGCTGCCACTCACACAGTGTGCAAACTCAAATTCTCCTTTCTCCGTGGGGAAGAGAAGTTGGTCTGTTCTCTCTCTCTCTCTCCTTCCCCCCTGTTCTTTTTTTCTTTCCAACCAACATCTGTCTCCCGTTTCTTATCACCTTGTTTTATTGCAGCCGATACTAAATGGGCTTTGCCACCTGCCCCCAAAGAAGGAAGCCCCAAGCTCCAGGGCCTCTTCGCTCCATTATCACGTACCAGGCCCTGTGCTAGACACATTGCTAACAACATTTAACAACATTGACGCGTCAACATCGCAAAGTAGGAATTTCGACTCCACCTATTTTACCAAAAAATGAAAAGGGAAGGCTTTGGAGAGGATGTGCTGCGTCCAAGACTGCTTGAGGACCTGAGATTTGAATCCAGGGCCCTCTGCCAAGTTTAGAGATTTGACTATTTCATCTTCCCTCAGCTCTCCACTGTATCACATCACTGCCATCGCCACGGTGCACAGCAGCACTCCCACCCCTTCCCAGCCCCAACTCCACACACACACACACACAATCTCATTCATATGGAGGTCTTGGAATGCCTTCGTTAGGGTCCCCCAAGCAGCAGACGCTGAGATAAGGATTCTAGTGAAAGTAGTTTCTCAGAAAACTCTGGGGGGTGGGGGGGGGGAGGTAGTGAGACTGGGCACGGATCCAACCCACAGTGGGTATTATCAAGCCACATACATGTGACAACCTGGGCTTAACCTCATTGGGCACCTCTTGTAGGTGGCATAGAGCCCACTCTGCAGAGTTATCCCAACTGAGGGGCGAGGGATCTAGGTATTTATCCACCAGCTACTGTCAGTCATGCACTGAGTCTTGTGGCAACCCATGACACCTCAGGCCTGGTCTCCAGGGAGACAGAGGTCAGTCTCGTGTGCGCTGAGGGGTGTGGAGAGGCACCAAGAGCATCCGCCATGAGCTAAAAACGAGGTGCAGGAACTGCCCCAAGTTCCCTGGAAGAAAAGTGCCGCCAGTTCTTGCCTTCTCCCTTTTGTTCTCTGCAAAGCAAAACACCCATCTTGGAGTTATGGTCACTAAAGCAGATGCACAGTGGTCCCGTTTGTGCACCCAGGGGTCCTGCCCCCAGAAGCTGCAGTTAAGAGCCAGTGTGAAAATATGGCAAATTGCACCAAGAAGGAGGATAAACAGAGCTGCCTGATGTCTAAGAGAGGCTCTGGAGGATAAGCGCAGACTCTGGAACCAGACTGCACATCCCCAGGGGTGGGGTTCAAATCCCATCTCCACCATTGGCTAGTCATGTGGGGTCCTGAGAAAGTTCTCAATCTCTCTGTGTCTCAACATTCCCATCTGTAAAATGGGCCGGATGATAGTAAAATCTACTTCACGGGACTGACATGAGCATCCGAGGACTGAGTGTGTGTGATACACAGGAAAGGCTGCACGTGTTGGCTATTATGGTGACAGACCTGGGATCGAATCCTAACTCTGCAAGATATTCCCAAAGTGACCTTGGGTGGTGACTTAGCTCTCTGGGCCTTGGTTTCTTCATCTGGAGAATGGGCATAACATAGGCTCTGTTTCCGAGGATCATTGCAGGGGGAACACAGAACATGAGGTAATACTGCCATCTGGGAGGGGCTGCTGGGGCTTGTATTTTCATCTACAATCCTGCTCAGTGCATCCAAGAGTGTGGGTCCAGGAGGCAGACAGACCAACTCGGTCATTTTGACACATGTCCACAAATGCTTTTATCCTCCTCCCTTGAGTGTGCACTGGACTTAAGACTTGCTTCTGATGCACAGGATAAGGAGGATGTGACACCGTGTAATGTCTGAGATTACGGCATCAGGGACATCTGAGGTCATAAGAGTCCTTGCAGCTTCCCCCTTGCTCTCTCTTTTCAGGATCACTCGCGGAGTGGAGGGAAGGGGAGCCGGTCACCATGTTGAAAAGGCACACAGTGCTATGGGGAAGCCCACGTGTGGGAACTGAGGTCTCCAGACAGCAGTGGACGGTCACCTCTGAGAGACCCCGATCCACACGCATCCAGCAAAGCCACTGCCACTTTCCTGACCCTCAGAAACTGTAGGAGAATAAGCAATGTGTCCTGTAAAGCTGCTCAGCTTTTAGAGTAACTGCTACATAGCAAGACAGAGTTATCCAACACACCACAAGCAATGGTCCCCGTCGGTAAAACGAGGATAATAATGATTTCAGAGGGTTTGAGGCTTAATGCGATACAAGTCATCAAACCCTTCCTGGCACAAATTAAATGCTCAATAATAGAAGTTCTTGTTGTCATTATTAGCCTCCGCTGTGCTAAATGATGTGGCTACTCACAGGAGAAGCCACCAACAGAGAGGCTTGAAACAGCACAAATTCATGATGTTATGAGCTCAGAGCCCCAAATGGGTCTTTGGGGGCTGGAGTCAAGATGTCAGCGGGGCTGCATTCCTTTTGGAGGCTCCAGGGGAGAATCCATTCCGTGTCTTTTCCAGCTTTTAGAGGCGCCCACATTCCTTGGCTCAAGGCTCCCTCCTTCATCTTCCAAGTCAGCACTCTATCACATTCCAGCCAATTAATCTCTCTCTCCCCCCCCCCCGCCCATTAGATAGATTATAGCTATCTTGATTAATCTTTCTCATTCTCTCTGTCTCTCTCTCATTAGATAGATGATAAGATGTCGCAATTAATCCTTCTCATGCTCTTTCTGTCATTCTCTCTCTCCCCCTCAATCTCCCTCCCAAGAAGACCCTTGTCCTTACATTAGACTCACATGGATAGTCCAGAATAATGTCCCCACCTCAAACCCCTTTACTTCATCTCCTCTGCCAAGTCCCTTTCTCCTGTCAGGTCACATATTCACAGGCTCTGGGACTCGGATGTGGACAGCTTGAAGTGGAGGGGTTTCCCTACCACAGGTGGGGTCTGGGGTCCTGGTGAGTGAGGACACAGATGCCAGTTGCCCTTCAAACCCAGAGGAGGCGACCCAGGCTGTACAATCTGACAATCTGGGCAGCTGAGATCCTGCAGGGGCGAGGGGAGAAGAAGGGGAAGAACGGGCTGGAGGAAACGCACAGCTGCTTGCAGAAGCCTAACCCCCTGTGACTTTCCCGGCAAAGGGGAAATCTGGGGGCGCTCCAGATTGAAGAAGTCAGCCTGGAGGAGCCCCAGAGACATCATGTATCCTCACCCAGAAGGTGGGGGAATTCCAGGGCAGCCCTTCCCAACTTGACCATGTCCCTCCTATGTTCTAAATCCTCCCATGGCTCCCTATTACCTGGGGATGAAGTCCAGCCTCATGAATACACCAAGACCCTGCCAGGTCTTACACTGGCCTCCTCCTCTGGCCTCAGTGCTCCCACCTGCTGCTGGAAACCCCAGTCATCCTAGACTAACCGAAGCCCCTCTGTGGGCACGTTGATGCCCGGTCCAGCCACCTGGAGCACCCATCCCCACAGCTGGAGTGTTCCCTGCCAACAGCTCACAGCTCATGCTTCCCCAGAGAACAGCCCTCCAGTCCAGCGGCTGCATGAGCCCTCAGGCCTGACCACCAACAATAGCAGACGGTCACAAAGGAGCAAGAGGCCAGCCCTCACCCCAAGGGGAGATCAACTCCATGGTGTTATTCAGGCTCCAGGGCTGCCCATGGCATCAGGCCTCTATCCTACACTGCTTCCCTCACTCCTTTCTGCTAAGCATCCTCCCTCCATTAACCCTGTGCCCAAGAATCCTTATGGGGGGAGGGGGTGGCCTAACCTCCCAGCCATTAAACACTTAGCTGTTTCTGGATCCCCAGTCTGACATGGCTACTCACCTTAAATCCTGTGCATCTCTCCCACATGAATACCACCTCCACCAGGAAGCCCTCCTTGACCCCTCTGCACTCCTCCCACACCAACACGCAGTGTGACCTATATTTGTTGGAATGTCTGTTTCCTCCCAAAGACTGGGAACATCCTGGGGACAGGGGAGGAATCGTGTTGGCTGTTGTATCCTAGAAAATGAAAAAACAAGTGAGGAAGAAGAAAGAAAGAGAAACTGATGAATTTCCTGACCTACGGAATCTCCCGCATCCAAGAGAGAAGACCAAGGATTTGAGAGGGTGGAGAAGGGCAGGGGTCCCGGGAGGGAAGCAGTGCCTGAGGGGCAGGGCTGCTTCCTCCTCCTGGGGTCATGGTTACCCCAGGCGGGCTCCTGCGTCCACAGAACTGGAGGGCCAGCCCCAGGTTCAAGGACGCACCAGGAGGCCTCACAGTGCTCAGCAGAGTCATCCTCGCGGAGATGATTTATTGCAGCGAAAAGATACAAAGCGAATCCAAGAAGGGAAAAGGTGCCTGGCCGAAGCCCAGAGGAAAGCAGCCCCAGTCCCAGTGGTTGCGCGGGGCCAGGGGTGAGCGAGGCTCTAGGAAACTTAGGCGGTGATGGGAACGCTTCGGGTCCTGATTGTGGCGGAAGAGCTCAAAACTCAGCCGTGTTTGCACTCTGAAAGGAAGCAGTCCAAAAATCACTCTGACCAAGTTGGTAAGATTGGCTGCAAATAAAGAGGGCCCACCATTCTACCCATTTTATTGTGCGCTAGGGGACCAGGTGGTCTTATGCTCTGCAGAGGGACCGAGTTACACGCATTCTGAGTTTCTCCACTGAAGTGTGATTCCTTAGGTTTTATCAGAGAGTTGATCTTTTTTTAAAAAAAATATTTTTATTGATTTTTTTACAGAGAGAAAGGGAGAAGGATAGAGCGTTAGAAACGTCAATGAGAGAGAAACATCCATCAGCTGCCTCCTACATACCTCCCACTGGGGATGTGCCCGCAAACAAGGTACATGCCCTTGACCGGATTCGAACCTGGGACCCTTCAGTCCTCAGGCTGACACTATCCACTGAGCCAAACCCTTTAGGGTGAGCCGATCTTTTTTTTTTAAAAAAAGCTAAGAACCCCATCTAAATGTATACTTCCTTAAAAATAAACGGAAATAACAAGACCGGTGCAGTTTCCCAATTGCACCCTGGCCGATAAGAAATGTTTCTTGGAAATCCTTCCTCTTCCAGGGGCAGTGCCTGGCGCGCTCTGCGTCTGTGCAGCCCACGCAGCGTCTGCAATGATTTGCTTGGCGATGGTCTGCGGGTCCCAGCGCAGCACACGCTCTCCCTCTGTGCATTTCTGCAGAAACTCTCCTTGTCGCTGCATCTCTCCAGGGGCAGCAGAAGCAGCTGGAGGTACCGTGGGCCTGGACCTGAGACGGAGAACCAGAAGAGGATGTGCAAGTGCAGAAGCTTCCAGAGGAAACGAACTCATCACATTTACTCTGCAAACACAGGGCCCGCGCAACAGGCACCAGAATTTGAGGGAAGTAGGTCTCAAAGAATCTAGAGAAGAAAGAAAATGGGTTGTCAGGCCTAAGCCTCTGAGGAAGAGGAAGGTTCTGGAAGGAGAGGGCCTCAGAGGATACAGTCTGGCTAAGGGACAATATGCTATTCTGTGAGCTTAGAGGACTGGCTTTTCTGGCGAGAGTACTAGTTGCATTGGATTTGTTTGCTGGGGCTGCCACACTACATACCACCGTCTCAGTGGCTTAAACAACAGACACGTATTGTCTCACAGTTCTGGAGGCTGGGAGTCCAAGATGGAGGTGTCAGCTGGGTTGGTTTCTCCCGAGGCCTCTCTCCTTGGTGTGTCGATGGCCGTCTTCTCCTCCGCCCTCACATAGTCGTCCCTCTGTGAGTGTCTGTGTCCTGATCTCTTCTAATAGGGACACGGGTCATATTGGATTAGGGCCCTCCGAATGACCTCATTATCTTGATGACCCCTTTAACAGTCGAGTCTCCAAGTACAGTCACATTCTGAGGTCCTGGGGGCGAGAGCTTCAACTATGCATTCAGGGGCATCGATGCCATTCAGCCCATTACATTCACATTCCAGCTCCAACCACTTCACATGTGATCTTGGGATGTGAGGGCTTCTATGATGCCCAGTTTTCTCATTTACTGAAAACAACATACTTACTTTATGTAAATACCGTGAGGACTACATGAAGTAACCCATGGAAAGCGCTTAGCAGAGGGACAAGTGCACAGGAACGACTCATCAGATACAATCCCGATTCCGATATACTACATACATATACATACAAACACATACATCTATTGTTTCTACAGGGTATTACAATGGGGTTCTCTCTCAATTAGGTTGCAGCCCCCAAATCTAGAAAAGCATAACCATAAAAGTCAATAAGAAAGTGTTATTATATCATCCAAGCAGAGCTTGCAAAGGAGACGGCTGAAAAACAGCCTTGTGATCCCTTAGCTCAAGGGTCAGCAACGTTTTCCATAAAGGACCAGGAGCAGATATTTCTGACTCTACAGGACATCAGATCTTTGTGGCAATTCTGTGGTTACAGTGTGAAAGCAGCCATAGAGGATGGAACCGTATGAATGGGAGTGGCTGTGTGCCAATAAAACTTGATCTGTGTACACCAAAATATGAATTTCATATACTTTTTAATGTGTCAGGAAATATTAGTCTCCTTTTGATTTTCTTCCACCATTTAAAAATGTAAAAACTATTCATAGAAGCGCTATTCCCAATAGCTAAAAAGTAGAAAGAGCGCAAATATCCATCAATGGCTGAATGGATAAACAAAACGTGGCACATGCATGCCGTGGAATATTACTTGGCCATGAAAAGGAGTGAAGCCCTGACACTCTCTACAACCTAGATGAACCTTGAAAACAAGATGCTCAGTGAAGAAGCCAGACACACAAGGCCACGTATTGTGTGATTCAACATATAAAATATCCAGAATAGGCAAATCTATATCAATAGAAAGCTGATTTTAGTGGTTTTCAGGAGTGAAGGGGGGGATGCAGGGGGGAGAGACTGTTAATGGGCATGAGGTTTCCTTTGAGGTGGTGGAAATATCCTGGAACTAGAAGACAGAGGTGGTGGTTGCAACATGGTGAATGTACTAAATGCCACTGAGTTGTGTGCTTTACAATGGTTGAGCTAGTAATCCTGTTCCCCAGGTACTAGTATCTAAGACTCACAGATGCCCCCTTGTGTACCTACAATAAGCTTAGTCACACTCCCATTCTTTGTCTAAGTGATTAGCTGAACTGCTTGTCCCCACTCACCAATGGGGACAAAATGCCTGTTAACCAATCTCTGGTTAAGCTTCTCTCCTCCCCCGGCCCCCGGACTCGGGCCCCCTCTCCCTAGCCAGCAGACAACCATCCTTAATCTACCTCAGATCTAGACCCAGAAATGTGCTGAGAGAGACAGGATGAAGCACACACATCGATAAATGTGGTGTGGACCTGATCCCTCACTGATCCCTCGGTGAGCAGAGACTCATGGCTGCTCACAGGCTGTCCCCTCTGCTCGCAAATCCGCAGCTGCCGCTCACTTCCCAGCCCCTGTACATCCATCCCTGTGGCCATGTGTCTGAGAGCCAGACAATAGGGCAAAAAGCAGAAGTGGCAGGCTCATGACCAGTACCACCCATGAAACATACTGCCCGTCTTCCAAACCTCCCCTTTCTCTCTGCACTGACATCTGGGAAGGGCTAGAGGATGACAGGGAGAAAGCCACCCGGGAAAGCCACTCAACCAAGAGCATTCATGTTGCACGACTTGAGTGCATAAGAAATGAGCGTCTGTCGTTAAAGCCTTTGGGAGTTGGAGGCTTGATGGTTACAGCAGCCAGCACTACCCCTCCCAACTAAAACGCCCGGAGTGTTTGCAGAAAAAGGCCGTTCTAAAGCAGGGCATTTAAAGACAGAGGCAGAGCCAGAGAGAGGGTCACACAATAGCTTGGAAAAGACCAGGAGGTGGAGAGAAAAGCAAGCAGGAGAATGATGGCAGCCCAGGGACCGGGACATGGGGTGACAGGTGCCCAGAAGTCAGCTTCAGAAAGTCCACAGCCTGCAACAAGCTGGACCAGCAAGAACGAAGAGGCCCTGTGTGAGGTCCCTGGAGGAGTCAGATCCACAGAGACAGAGAGTGGATGGTGGGAGCCAGGGCTGGGGACAGAGAGGGGCGGGGGCGGGGGGGGGGGGGGAGTGAGTGTGTAATGGGGACAGAGTTTCAGTTTGGGGAGATGTCACAGTTCTGGAGACGGATGGTGGGGATGGCTGCACGGCATGTGAATTACTTAATGCTGCTGAACTGTAAGTCAACAGCAATAGAAAGGGTAAAGTTTATGTTATGTATATTTTAGCATAATGGGAAAATAGCAGTTATTTTATTTTTATTTTTAAAAATTATCTTTACTGCTGAAAGCATTACAGAAGTCCTTTTCCCCTCTCAGTAACCCCCTGCACCCTGCTCCCGCCCCCTTACCAGGCCTTCACTGCACTCTTGTCTGTGTCCGTGGGTTATGCATATATACTTACAAATTCTTTGGTTAATCTCTTCTTGCCCCCACCCCCTTCCCGCTGAGATTCATCAGTCTTTTGCATGCTTCCATGTCTCTGGATCTATGTTGTTTATCAGTTTATTTAATAACAAAGATATTTTAAATTCTCTGAGACAGGCCAGCAAGCCAGGACAAGTGGAATAGGGAAACTGAGGCAGATCACTGAGAAAACTGGCCGAGCAATTTACAACAGATACAAAAGGTCACCTCCTGAGAGAGAACATCTAGGCCTCAGCGTATTTCAGCTCCAGACCCAGAAAGGCAGTCAAGGTGGGCAACACCAGAACCATCTGCAATGACTGACAACCCCCTGCCCTGACACTGACCAATCAGTGGAGACGATGACCCTGAAGGAGCACACCTAGAAAACCGATGAATATTCTGTCGAAACCCTCCCCTGAGATTCCCCTAAGAATCCCACCTGCAAGAGACAGATAAAGCCTCAAGCACATGCTTTCCTCTGGGGAGTAGCTCCTACCATTCTACTTCCCCTTTTCCTCCCCCACTTATTTCCCCACAGGCCTGCATCTCCTAAACTCTAAAGGACCCCAGGAGGCTTGCAACCAGGGGAGCAATGGGCAGTGGCAGCTCATCCCAGGCTTATCCCTGTACCTGCCCCCAAATCCCCTTTTCCTTGACTTCCCAGAGAGCTAGGACAGCCCAGCCTAGGCTCTCCTGTAGCTTCTTCTATGCTAAGCCCTTCCTTGTTTTACTGTCCCTTTAATAATAAACGTTCCTTCATAGTCACCTGGACTCGTGTTGTGAAATTTTTCCTGCACGAAGTTAAGAACCCACACACTAGCCCTGGCCAGTGCACTCAGAGGTTAGTGTCAGCGTCCACACCAAAGGGTCGTGGGTTCTATTTCCAGTCAAGGGCACGTACTTGGGTTGTCGGTTTGCTCCCCAGCCCCATGGATGCATGTGGGTGGCAACCAATTGATATGTCTCTCTCACTTTGAAGTTTCTCTCTCTCTCTCTTTCTCCCCCCCTCTTTCACGATCTCTAAAAATCAATGGAAAAAAATATCTTCAGTTGAGAGTTAACAAAAAAATAATAGTTAACCAAAGGACTTGTATGTATGTGTATAAGCATAACCCATGGACACAGACAGTTGGGGGGTGAGGGCATGTGCTGGGTGGTAGGAATGGCTGGGAAGAGGGCAATGCGGGGAAAAGGAGATATATGTAATACTTTCAACAATAAAGAATTTTTTAAAAAAAGATCAGTGGGAAAATATCCTCAGGTGAGGATTAACATAAATAAATAAATAAATAATCTATCCCAAATAAATAAATAAAAAATCTATCCCAAAATTATTAAATAAATAATTAATCCCAATAATAATCTATATTAATAAAAGGGTAATATGCTAAGTAGACTGGATGTCTTCTGGATGTCCTTCCAGACAAAGCTACTGTGGTGGGGGCTGAGGCAGAGGAGGTTAGGGGTGATCAGGTTGGCAGGGGAAAGAAGTTAGGGGTGATCAGGCAGGCAGGCAGAGTGGTTAGAGGCAATCAGGAAGGCAGGCAGGTGAGCAGTTAGGAGCCAGTGGTCCCGGATTGCAAGAAGGATATCCTGTGGGACTGGGCCTAAACTGGCAGTTGGACATCCCCTGAGGGGTCCCAGATTAGAGAGGGTGTAGGCCAGGCTGAGGGGATCCCCCCATGCATGAATTTCATGCACCAGGCCTCTAGTAAACTATATATATAAAAGCCTAATATTCTAAGTGTCCAACCATTAGACTGTTCTACCAGTCACTATGACATGCACTGATCACCAGGTAGGTTAGCTTGCTGCTGGGGTCCGGCTGATCAGGACTGGGCAAGATGGGCTGGACATGCCCTGGAGCCCTCCCGTGGTCCCCAACCTCTAAAATATTTCTTCTAATTAATTTCCTTTCAATGTGCACAAATCCATGCACCAGGCCTCTAGCAATAATAATAAAAGAACCCACACACTACGGGCTGGTTCTAGGCAGACCTGCCAAGGGCCAGGTCCCCATTCTGATAACATCTCCAATAGCTTCCGATGGTAGCCACTGTAGACCTACACAAAGTCTGTGAGAACGAGAAAAAGGTGCCCTCTCCACCGCACAGTCCCAACCCCAAAGTGTATGGCTTAGCTCAGGATGAGTTGCCATCCCCTGTTGCGCCCTCAGCCAGGCACCTTTGCACAGAACACAACTATGTACAGAAGCACCGGGTTCCCCTTGGGGTTAGAAAACGATAGTTTTCACCATGGCCCATCCCTATCCATCTCACTTTCTACCTCTCTCCTTGCTCTCTCCATTGTGGCCACTCTGACCTCATTACTATTTTCATTGTTGTTGCTAATCCTTACCTGAGGATATTTTTCCCATTGCTTTTCAGAGAGATTGGGAGGGAGGAAGGGAGGGGTAGAGAGAGAGAAACATTGATGTGAGAGAAACATCAACTGGTTGCATCCTACACGCATTCCAACATGGGACAGGGAGCAAACCCACAACCCAGGTGCCCTTGACTGGGAACTGAACCAGAGACCCTTCAGTGCACAGGCTGACGCTCTAACCACTGGGAAACACCAGCCAGGGCTTATTACCATTTCTTGATCTCACCAAGCGCATGCCTCAGACCTCAATAAAGTGGTTTTAAAAAATGGCTGAAAAGGAAATCTGTCCAATGTCTGGCTTCATTGCCAGAGAGTCATTCCTTCGGATAAATATATTTCTCGTCTACGAAATATAGGGTACTGAACAACCGCTGAACAACCGCTTGCTGACCCCTCTGCCGGACCCACATGTTTTCCTCCCCGTGTTTCCTTGGTGCATTCCCTTCATCACTCAGGTCAGGGAGGTCTTCCCTGGCCACCCGATCAATAGTCACCACCTACCGCCATGGAGACACCCTCTAGCCTGCTACTCTGCATTGTTTTTCTCCATGGAGCTAACTGGAAGTAAACTCAAGCTGAAGCCACATCTTTACTCAGCTTTTTCTCCAGCCCCTTACTGCTTGGGAGAAAGAGGGCGGAGTGGGGTCAGGACAGGAAGGGAGATGCAAATTAATGAGGCCCTCGGGGCCATCCTAAGGATCCAGCTGGTGCCTGGGCTATCTGCTCTTAGCTGTGCTTTTCCCAAGTGAAGCGGAGACTGGAGACAAGCAGTGATGATACCGGTGACTTGAAATCAGCCATGGTGGGTGTATTTACACCATGGAAGTTGGAGAATGCTGTGTCAACATCCGCCAATCCCCTGGCTCCCTATCTTATTCGCCTTAAAGCTCAAAAAGCTTGGCTTCAAGCCTTCCCCCTCACATTCTGGTCTTTTCAGGAACAGCCTAAACAGAACGCCGCAGGTGCTGATGCTAAATCAGTGGTGGCCACTAGAGGGCAGCATACAGCTTCAGATTGGTGCCTTGGAGACACAATGGGGAAAGATCTCAGGGAAATGGAAGCCCCAGTCTCAAACAGAGAGGGCTTGTGTCTCTAGTCCCCATAACGCGTGATGTGGCCCTGCATGAAAATCCACCACAGGAGGAAAGTGTGGAAGGTGATGACTATGTCTATGGCCTTGGTGGTGATGGTTTCACAAGTAAATACTTATCCCCAAACTCATCACGATGTGTACATCCAATATGTATAATGTTTTATATGTCAGTCATGCCTCAATAAACTGGTGTTAAAAAGGAAAAAGTCTGTCCCATTTTACTTCATTGAAATTCCACCATTTAGCTATCTGGCTGTGCGGCTCCGTTGGTTGGGCATCTTCCCGTATACCAGGAGGTTGCCGGTTTGATTTCTGGTCAAGGGCACTTGTCGGGGTTTTGGGCTTGATCCCCAGTAGAGGGCATTGTGCAGGAGGCAACCAGTTGATGTTGCACTCTCTCATCCTGGTTTCTCTCTCCCTCTCCCTCTTTAAAAATCCATAAACTATCCTGGAAGGGAGGAAGGGAGGGAGGAGGGAGGGAGGAAGGGAGTTAGGGAGGAGGGAAGGGAGGGAGGGAGGGAGGGAGGGAAGGAAGGAAGGAAGGAAGGAAGGAAGGAAGGAAGGAAGGAAGGAAGGAAGGAAGGAAGGAAGGAAGTGTACATTATTAGAGAGTCCACCATTAGAGAGTCATTCCTTGGGATCAAATATTTCTCTCCCAGAAGATACGGGGTGCTGACTCAACACCCCACATGGAGGCCCCTGGAAGAGATTAAAGACATTGGAAGAGCCTTCAGACCACAGCAAAGGGCTCTGGGGAGAGCCCCCTCCACCTACAGTATGTCTGTGCCTTCTCAACAGTATAAATATGAACTCACCCCTCTGAGACCCAGATCCAACCTCCTCTTCCAGGAAAACTCTCATCCCTCTGGGCCAGCAGTTTTCACCCCTTTTCATCTCCTGGCACATAAACTAATCACTGAAAATCGGTGGCATGCCAAAAAATATATATATTTTTGCCAATCTGACAAAAATAGGTATAATGTTTATTGGTTTACAAAAAAATAATGATAATTACCCACCCTTTTTGCTCCAAAGTGACTTTTAAAAAATCAGGTGCCTATACTTGTACATAAGGATTTCTGGTACCAAGAATTAACCAATCAGATACAACCTTATTATTCGACATGACCAATAAGATGCAACTCTATTATATGACCTATATATGTATGGTTCAAGACTGGGCATTCACACCGGATGGCTATTGCTGTGTTGGCTGTTGTCATATTTTTTATTTGACAACCTAAGAGAAAAAATGTCAATGTCCCTGACTAAATAGTCAGGTATCACATATTTTAAAAATTCTTGGGCCACACAGTTGAAAATCACTGCATTAAACAATGATTCTCTCCACTCCTCTGCCCCCAAGTTCCTAATAATGTCTAATCTACTTTCTGTCTCTGAATTTGCCTATTCTGGACATTTCATATAAATGGAATCATACTATATGTGACCTTAGTGTCTGCCTTCTTTCACTTAGCATAGTGTTTTCAAGATTCATCCACATTGTAGCACGTGTCAGGACTTCTTTCCTTCCTAGTACTCAATAATATCTCATTGAATGGATATACCACATTTTGTTTATCCATCAACAGTTAATGGACATTTAGACTGTATGGGAGAGGAGAAGGCTGGTAGTATCTTACGGTAAGAGCCACGTACATCACCAAAAATCAAAATGAAAAGAAAGCAAACCAACAAAACGAAGGAAACATACTTTGATTATTTTCAGGAAATCAACTCCCAGAAATGGCATTGGCTGGTCCAAACTAAACACCTTGCCGGCTTTTGATAGTCTCTTCACCGGGCGTATATGCTCGTCAGGAACAGACACCTGCCTGAGCCAGCTCAAATCGAAGGTGGTTTAGGCAGAGGACACGGCCTCGGGCAGGTGCGAGCAGAGCGACCTCAGGGCTCTCCGCCGTGGAACGACGTGTCTTTCCGTCTAGGGCTCCCCCGGACATGACTCCACCAACTCCATCAGAATGTTTCACATCCAGTTCTCCGGGAACAGGATCTGCTCGGTAGCCTAAGCCTAGCGAGGTGCTCCCCAGGGTCAGGGAGCTATGAGCCGGGCAGCAGCAGGGAGGCCCGTCTGGAATTGGTACCTTCCTAGCACATGAAGGCGCATCTAAACAGCGAGAGAATAGAGAAAACATGGCCTCCTTTTCCTGTGTAAATGGACGGCCATGCTCCGAGCATAGACTCATCAGGACTCTTATGGTTGTGAGTGACAGAAGCCCAGGCCACACAGGCCTCAGCAGGCGTGTATGGAAGAGCCGTTAGCACCAAGGTGTTAACAGTAACAGCGTCCTGTGACTGGAAAGGTCAGGGGCTGGGTCCAAGAAGTCCACAGTGCCACCAGGACTCCTTCTTCCCCGCTCCCTGCTCTGCTTTCTGCTGCAACGGAGACAGTTGCAGGCTGACTCTCTCCAGGGTAACATACGATGGCGGCCAGCAGCTCCTGCCTTATCCCACCTCCTTGGCAACCCAGGAGGTAAACTCCCCTCCCACCGATTCCAGCCAAAGTTCAAGTGTTTACTCCTATTGGGCACACACACCATGACTGAACCGCTCACCACAGCCAGGGGGAGGAATGTTCTGGTGGTAGGCCTGGCCCTGGGGCTGGCTGTGGGATCAGACCCACCTGACCCAGGACAGTAAGTGAGGAGTGAGTAGGACGGGGGGGGGGGGGGGGGGGGGGGGTAGGGGTGGGGGGGGGGTGGGGAGGACTCCCAGAAGGAAAACCACTGTGCTTTTGCCAAAAGAAGGGGATGGGTGCTGAGCAGGAAACACGAACAGTGTCTCTACAGAAACAAAGTATGATTTTGTAGGGGGTTTCCCAGTGGAGGCACTAGATCTTATTGAGCCATCCTGACTTGGTTTTCCTATTTCTCCAAAATGAGAAGCCAGAGGTTTTGTGAGCTTGTTGAGAGAGGCAGACGGTCCCGCAGAACTTTCTGTAGGATGGAGAATCCGCTATCCGTGTGGCCCAGTACAGGAGCCGCCAGCCACGGCGTTGCTACTGACACTTGAAATGTGTCCAATGGGACCAAGAGACCAGATATTAAATTTTAATTACTTCTCATTTAAGCAGCCCAATGAGGCTAATGGCCAGTGTAATTGGACGACACAAAACCAAAGCCTGCTAATGTCTCCTGTTGGCATTGTATAGGAACGTGAGCTCTTGAATGCATCCTGACCTCAGGAAGAGAGACTCCCGCCCTTGTCTGCTGGTGGGAAGCTTTCTGCGTCTTGGGGAGGTTTTCCGCGGGAGCCAGGGAAGGTCTGCATCTTGGGGCTGGCAGGGAAGGGGGTGCCTCATAATGAAATAACTAACATCATTGTGACTGTGGCGTCGAGGGTCTTCTCTCTCTCCCAGTTTTACCTGAAAAACCGTTTCTAATGGATGTCAGCCCCTCTTGAGTTTGATGCAATCAGAGGAGAAAGGGATTTGACGAACCCATGATCTTTTCAAGTTGGCCGGTTCTGCATGAATGAAGTGCGTTTTCTGCAACAGAGCCACGTCCGGCCCCTCCTGGTTTACTGTGATAACAGTCATCCCCTCATGCAGCCCCTATTCACCCCAGCCTGCCAGGAGAGCTAGCGGCAGGAGGGAGACTCCGAGGGCATCCCCAGCAGCTGCAAGGGAACCTGGATTCTCATGCAGACAGTGGTCCGCCCGATGGCAAGGGTATCCATTGTCCCCGACTAAGAGAATGTATTCGGACCTGAGACGGAGAGTGGGATCCCGGTTTGGGATGAGCAGGGTTGGGAAGATGGTGAGGAAGGGTGACTCCAAGTCAAAAGGTCAGGGACTGAGATGGGGCAGGAGGGGAGAGTCAGTGGCAACAATGTCCAGTGTGACGAGCTGGCATCCGGGGGCTCTCCCAGCGACAGCTTGTGCCAAAGGATGGCCTTGGTGCCCGGGGCACAAGCAGGTTACAGAGCAGTGTGTTCTCTGAGTAAGGGGCCCGCTTTTGTTTTCCCATTGTCAACACTGGGATGAAAAACTTCTTTCTCCTTCTTGCTTCGAGGGGCAGGCTAGGTGGCAGATAAGAGCTCTCTAGATGGAAGATGGGTGGTTTAAAACAAGACCACGAATTCTTAGTTCTCCCATTGAGATGGGGGTGGGCAGTGTGTTTTTCCACTTGAATCTGGTTGGGTGGGGACTGCTTCACTGAGGAAGTCTGTGACACTGTGACTTCTGAGGCTGGGTCTTACAACATCACCAGCTTCCATGTACTTGCTGGAACCCTCAGGCTTGGAGAGCTAAGCTACCATGTAAGAAGTCTCACCTCAGCGGGAGGGTACCATGCTGGACAGGCTGCATGCTGGAACTTTGGATGGGGGACCTGAGAAGAGCTGAGCCTTCCAGGCATCCACAGTGAGGCCCCGACATGAGCGAGGTGGGGTGGGGGGGCCCTCTTGACCAGCACACATGCTAGCTGAATACTCCTGAGTGATCCCTGTTGGCACCATGTAGAACAGAAGACTCATCCAGCTGAGCCCTGCCCACATTGCTGACCCACAGAACCATGCAATTGAATACAATATAATCCTATATAATAAAGAGGTAATATGCAAATTGACTGTCACATCCTCGCACAAGATGCCCCTATATGGTCACAAGATGGCTGCTACAAGATGGCAAGCAGGGGAGGGCAGTTGGGGGCTAGGGGGCTACCAGGCTGGCAGGCAGAAGTGGTTAGGGGCAATCAGGCAGGCAGGTAGGCAAGCGGTTGGGAGCCAGCAGTCCCGGATTGTGAGAGGGATGTCCAACTGCCTGTTTAGGCCCGGTCCCTGGGGGGGTGGGGGTGGGGCTAAACCAGCAGTCTGACATCCCCCGAGGGGTCCCAGATTAGAGAGGGTGCAGGCTGGGCTGAGGGACACCCGCCCCCCAGTGCACAAATTTCGTGCACCAGGGCTCTAGTAGAATATAATGGCTGTTGTATTCAGCCATTGCATTTGGGAATAGTTTCTTACAAAGGGAGATACCTGGAGCAATGGGAAAATTATGTACACAGGTTCTTTTATTAGTAGGCTCTGGATGCCAATCACATTGAGCCAGGAAAGGCTGAGCCAGGAAAGGCGGTAGTAAGGCGAGACTGGGTATGTAATGCTCTTCCTCAAATGACACACTTCCTGCTTGAATTCCAAAGTATTTGATTCCTAATGTCCAGTTGATGGACAGACACTGTCAGGTGTCTGGGGCTGGGAGATGGATTGGGGCTGCCACGTTTTACCACTCCAGCACTCATAGGTCATAGGTCCCATGGCCAGAAGGGAAGAGTCAAAACAAAAAGTGTAATTCCGAGCAATAAAAGTAAGAAGAGGAGAATGGAGCAAAGGGAGTAGACGTTTCTCAAACTTAGTTCCAGCTGTATTATTGTTTATTTGATATTTCTCTTTAAACTTTTTTTTTATTTTACTGACTAAGCTGTTTCTGAAGCCACAGCACCCTTCCTAATTTTGTCAGGGAAGCATCGTGTCCAGCTAAAAAAGCCGCCTCACACTCCCATGTGGCAGGAGTGGTCAGAGAACTGACTGAGGGGGGTTGAAGAGGACAAGGAGTGGTGCTTGGAGCTGAAAAATAAATTCAGCTGATGAATTATTCCAAGTGTTTGAGAGATTTATGTGAACAGAACACAGGCAACTGCTAACTGAGGGGGGGGGGGAATGTTGTCGGCTGGCTGGCCAGCGTGGCTCAGTGGTTGTGCATCGACCTGTGAACCAGGAGGTCACAGTTCGATTCCTGGTCAGGGCACCTGCCCAGGTTGCAGGCTCGAAAACCAGTAGGGGGTGTGCAGGAGGCAGCTGATCAATGATTCTCTCTCATCATTGGTGTTTCTCTCTCTCCCTTCCTCTTTGAAATCAATAAAAATATATTTTTTAAAATGTTGTAGTCTTAGTACACAAGGTCCACTTTGTGAACAATATAAATAATCATCATAATATAAACATTGGCTAGTAATTCAATATTTTAATAGACTTCTTTTTAGAAAAGT
Source organism: Corynorhinus townsendii (assembly GCA_026230045.1). NCBI lineage: Eukaryota > Metazoa > Chordata > Mammalia > Chiroptera > Vespertilionidae > Corynorhinus > Corynorhinus townsendii. The sequence continues at coordinate 87,712,307 of JAPDVU010000006.1, forward strand.
CTTAGATTTACAGGAAAATTGATCATATAGTTTAGAGAGTTCCATTGTACCAATACCCAGATTCTCCTGTCACTAACATCTTACATTAATATGGCAAATTTGTTACAATGAACAGACTAATCTTGACACATGATCATTAAGTAAAGTCTATAGTTTACTTAGATTTCCTTAGTTTTACCCAATGTCATCTTCTATTCTGGGAAATCCCCATCACATTTGATTGTCCTGTCTCCTTAGGCTTTTCTTGGCTATGACAATTCCTCAAACTATCCTTATTTTTTATGTAAAGTGCCATTTTCATCACATTGCATCCAGGGTACATGCTATCAACATGATTTATCACTGTTGATATTGACCTTGATCATCTGATAAAGGTAATTTTGTTGGTTCAGTGTTTTTAAAATATTAAAGTTAAAATATATTTCAAAAATTAAGCAATACCAAAACTATACTTAGAATAAGAAATAAGGAAGTTTGTATGTGTGTAGCATGTGGAGTAGGTGAGGGTAGGACTAGAGAAAGATAAATCTTTACCTTCCATACTTGAGAGACAATAGATATATGAATGGGGAGGGGGGATAGAAATAACTAATTTATTATTATTTTTTAATCCTCACCCAAGGATATCCTCCATTGCTTTTTCAGAGAGAGGGAAAGACAGGGAAACATTGATGTGAGAGAAACACATTGATTGGTTGCCTCCTGCAGGAGTCCTGACCAGGGCCTGGGCCGGGGAGGAGCCTGCAACCCAGGTACAGGCCCTTGACCGGAATCAAACCTGGGACCCTTTGGTCCACAGGCTGACGCTCTATCCACTGAGCCAAACCAGCCAGGGCCTAAATAAATATTTTATTTAATAAAATAGAGATGATACAGAGGGGAAAGAGACCATTAAGAGAGTTAAAAGTGATTGCTATAGGGCAGTGAGAGTTCATAACCGGCTGGAGATTTCTGGGGAAGACTCTGTTCCCTGCCTCCTGCCTGGAACACAGACGTGGCTAATAACCTGAGGAGCTGCAGCAGCCATTTTGTGGTCATGAGGGAAAAGCCAGGAAAGAGCTATCCGACCTAATGCTGCTGAGCGTGGAGCTGGGGAGAGTGGCAGTCCACACCATTAGATAGCAGTTCCGCCATGCAGATGCAATAGACTATCCACAAGGACATAAATAACAGCAAAATGTATAAAATAACTAGGAAGTGATGAGCGTGATGCCTTCATTACCTGTCTGTAATTCAACCTATTCAAGTATGAGATTATATAAAATTCAACCAGCATGCAGAACTCCTGAAAATTTCACCATCAGCTTTCATAACCACTGTGAGCTACCTCCAGCATCCCACTGACTTTGAGGAAGTCGCAAGGATAAAATGAGGAAATGCATTAAATAATCACCCCGCTCCCTCCCGCCCTCACGCTCTCTCTGAGAATCAATGGAAACATGTTCTTGGGTGAGGATTAATTTAAAAGAAGATGGTGCAGCTTCTTCCTTGTGAGCTGGAGCACACCTGCAAGCCTTCAGCTTCCATAAAATGCAGCCTGGCTTCCCTGATACCAACATGCTGTGAGCAACTCCCAGAGCCTCAGGGAGGGGCCCTGGGCAGAGAGAGAGAGAGAGAGGGAGAGGGAGAGAGAGAGAGAGGGAGAGAGAGAGAGAGAGAGAGAGAGAGAGAGAGAGAGAGAGAGAGAGAGAGAGAGAGAGAGAGAGAGAGAGAGAGGGGCCGGGTCAGCACCCAGCTGCCCCCGCTCCAGCTCCACGTGACTGCAACCACACAAGAGACTAAGCTCCGACCACACATCTGAGACCTTCCAGGAGCTCCGGGGGAGGTCAGTGAGGTCCTCAGAAACACGTTGCTGGGGACGGGAAGGAAGGGACACCGTGTTACATGCTGGCAGAAAGTCTGTCACCTGCAGTAACCCGGAGAAGAGGCAATGCATGCAACGAGCTCAGTGACGTAGCAGAATACTGACTGTCCGCTGGCTTTTTCTTGCTAACTCTGATAAAATACAAAAGGAGATGACGTATGAACAAACGATTAAATATCAAGGAGCCAGGACCCGCTGGGCTCACCAGCTGAACTGTGTCTCATTGCCAGCTGCTCCAGATGGCAACAAATTCTCCAACCGAGAGATCTCAGGCTTTTATTATCGAATTCCAAGACCTGCTCTAAAGCCACAGTAATCGAGACAAGAGTGGTAATGGTGAAAGAGTAGACACAGATCGATGAAACAGAATAGAAAGTCCAGAAATAGACCCACGCAAATATGGCCAATCGATTCTCAACCAAGGTACAAAGGCGATTCTATAGAGAAAGGCATTGTCTTTTTCAACAAATCGTGCTGGAAAATTGGACATCTGTAGGTGAAACAAAAAACCCCAATCCTTGTCGCGGCTCTGCCTCTGGAAAAGTCCAGTCTAAGACAGTGACCATATAATGTATCATCCCAACCAGGATGCTTTGGAGAAGGAAAAGGGTTGCCAATGACCACCCCTGGGCAACCCCAGGGGTAGAGTCATTCCACCCAACCGTCAAGGAAACAGCCTGAGAGGGAGGTGGAAGCCACAGAGGAACCACAGGTGAGGCAGAAGCAATGACCTCTCAGCGGGTGGCAGGGTGACAGAGATCGACACCAGGTCCCAGTGGTCTCCCCAACACCCCAGGCCCACAGCCCCTGGGATGTCAACATGACCTTGGGGAGAACTGACTAAGGAGACCCAGACTCAACTGGGACGAAGTGTTGACTGCCCAGCAGCAATAGAGGGGCTCCAACTAGCAATCGAGTTCCATTATAGAGAAAGCAAACACACGCGACGCTTTGTGATCCAGAGTCTGTGAGTGTCAAATGCTTTCCTGCTACCTGGGGGTCCGTTTCCTTCTTCAGGTCTTTTTTTTTTTTAATATATTCTTTATTTCAGAAAGGAAGGGAGAGGAAGAGAGAGATAGAAACATCATTGACTGGCTGCCTCTTGCATGTTGGACCGAGCCCACAACTCAGGCACGTGCCCTTGACCGGAATTGAACCTGGGACCCTTTGGTCCGCAGGCCGACGCTCTATCCACTGAGCCAAAACGGCTAGGGCCTTCAGGTCTTGTTTTAAATGGCAGAGAAGGGTGGTAAGGCTGGAAGGCAGGGTTCAGTGGGTGGGTCTGTCTGTGTCCCAGCATCTCTTCCCTTTCTTCCCCTTCCAGGGCCCCTGAACAACACCAGTCCCTCCATTCATCATTTTATTCAAAGTGGTTGCCTTGCGCCCCACCTGCTCGAGGAGACCCAAGGGGAAATCAGTGTGTTATAAATTAACCATGGCCGGGCATCACCCCAGAAGCCCTGTCAACTGGACGCAGGCCCTCCGCAGTCTGTCTCGGACTCTCCGCCCACTGGGACCTGTCACAGCCCCTGGCCACGCAGCCTGCTCATCTTGGGCTCACAGCCTGCAGCTTCTCGTCCTCCTGCCAGTGTGCCAGAGCTAGCAGTATTCAGAATAATCCTCCTCCACATAGTTAGAGGGGAACCAGCCAATCTGGAAAGAGACGAGGAAGGGGTCAGGACCGCCTGTTCACCATTCCTCCCACGGTTCCTCGCCACAGCAGGCAGGCTTCCTCCCACCTCGGGGCCTTTGCACCTGCCATACCTTCCTCCCCAGAAAAGACACCCCTCAGACACACACACAGCTGACCACCCCACCTCCTACCGTTCTCTACTCACACCTTACCTTTCCAGTAAGGACTTCCTGTTTAAAACTGCAACCCCCACTCACCCCAACATTCAGCCCTTTTCCCACTGTAGTTTCTCCACAGCACTTACCTCCATCTAGTGATTGTTTATGTTATTATTTATGGACTTATTACCTTTCTCTCCCACCCACCCCCCTACCCCCACCCACACACAAACACAATATAAACTCCATGAGGCAGAGATTCTTGTGTCTTATTCACCACTGAGTGCCAAGAGCCTAGAAGAGTTCCTGGCACTCAGTATATACTTAGAGAATATCTGTTGAAAGGATGCATGACTGTGTGGATGGTTGGATGGATGCATGCATGGATGGAATGATGGATGGATGCCAGGATGGATGGATAATGCTTTACAGCGTAGGCCTTCCTAAACACCCCAAAAGGCTCTCTCAAACCCTAATTGTCTTCTACTGCAGACTAACCTTACCCTTCATGGTCTTTAACTAAACTCTTCACCTAAGCAATATTCCAGGTCACTTTTTCGCATGCTTCCCCTCAGTAGAACATAAGCTCCTAACCTGTTCTTTGTCTTTATTCAACAATTATTTCTGAGAAACCATTATAAGTGAGGAAGCACTCTAGAGGTTAGGGATTCAAAACAAAAATTAAAACACCAAGCAGAAACAAACTTTTTTGAGAAATCTGGAGGTACCCTCCTGACAGTCTGAATTCATGCAGGTGAAAAAGTACAAAAGGAAAAAGTGTGGTTAATCCCAGCTCTGCCTCTTCATGCACTCAATATTTTATTGAGCACCTACTGTGTGCCAGGCACTGGTGATACTACAGTGAACAAGGGACAAAAAACCCTCAGGGGTCAGCATGGCCACCTATAAGCTGTCCTGACCTGTGCCCTTAGGGCTTTCACGTTGCCCTGTGATTCCCCACCACGATGTTGGCCATTCAGCATTATAACTCCTTGATTACAGGTTTGTCCTCTTCACTAGACTATGAGTTTCTTGAGGGCAGTGATTGCACTGTGCTCATTTTCGTCTCCCGGCACTCAGCAGGTCTGGCATGCAGTAGGTGCTCAATAAGTACTAAATGTAAGTTGCATCAATGGATGAAACCTCTGTGTCCCTCGCTCCCCTTAACCAGGTAAGGCCTCCCATGAGCCACTCCCCAGCTGCTCCAGCTCCTAATTCCAGTACAGCTTCACTGTGGCCAGGATGCCTGAGATGCCAAGCTCCGCCCTGACTCACCCGGCCATAGATCTCCCCTCGCCACCAGCCTTGTTGCCCCTTCTTGTTAAGGATCTTGACAATGTCACCCTCCTTGAGGTTCAGCTCTGACCGGTCCCTGGCGCAGAAGTCGTAGCGGACTTTGGCTGTGCCAAAATACTTGGTGCTTCCTGCTGTGTAGGGGAGAGCAGAGGTGGTGAGAAGCTGTGGGCAGACACCAGCCCACCATCCAGGCACAGTGGGAGAATAATGCTCCCAAGAGGGCAACACTGGGATGAAGGGTTCTTCAACGCTTCCCTGTACAGTGCTGGGTGCCCCGTGCTCCAAGGGGACACAGTTATACTCCCAAAATCATCCTTGAGGCCAACCAGCGGCCAAATATAGAAAATAATACCATAATAATTTTTAAGATGGTCTGCATATATTTATAGTAAAGGAAACAGAGAAATGATGTGGAAAAAAACATTTTAAGCTATTAAATATTAATTATTTTAAGAAGGACCAAGAGTCAGAAAAGAGGAAATGGGAGAAAGATAAGCAGGGGGTAAAAGACACAGAGAACTTTTCATAGTACAATGTAAGTGATACTGTAATTAATTTGTAGTATTTCTGCAAGTATGATAAGATTGGACATGCATATCTATGCCAGTACAAACTAGTAATGTGCAGGCAGATAGAAACATTTATTCGATTTAGTGATGTGAACAGAAATAATTTTTGTCTTGGAGTCCTCTTACATTGTTTTGCTTTTTCAGACATGAAATAGTTTAATGATAGTTACTTTTTAAATATCTTTAAAAAACATTTTGGACATAAAAAATTCAGACACCACACAACCCATTTGACTTTTCTGAAAAACATACTTCAGAATGTATGCCAGGAAAACAAAATTTGAATCAAAATAAGAAATTTTAAAAATAGAGAAAAACATAGGAAACAAGAAATATAGGGTCTAAGTAGTTATTGATTCTGTTTTTACAAGTTCAATTCAATTGTTATGAAAGGATTCATAAACATATGTCATAATTATTTTAAATTATAGAAACTTATATCCAACATTCCAGATAATTTCAACAAATCCCGTGGGTAAGAGACGCAAAGGAAAGGGGAAGGTAAAGTGCACTAAAAGAGTTGCCTTTTTGTTGGAGAAGGCTGTAGATACTAGTAAATCCTTGGTATTGTTACAAAAATATAGGCTTAAAAGGTACAGGTGAGGACCCAGCTGGTGCCTCGTGTCCTCATCTTCCCCAATATAAAAAAACATAACCCGACCCACCTATGCAAACCACTCAAGAGCAAAGGGACGGACAGGAGTAGGAAGGGTCCCTGCTGATTCACAGATAGGACCTCCCCATGCCCACTGGAAGGAATGTCCATGTTATCCCCCAACTTTCTCTCCACGATGTGAAGGAGCTGGGGCTGCAGGCCGCCAGCCTGATGCATCTTACCTGTCGGCTTGCTTATGGCTCTCCTCTCGGGCTCCTTGAAAGGGAACTGCAGGGTGGTGTCCAGCGACTTGAAGCAATCCTTTAGGGAGTTCTGCTGGTAAAACTCCACCAGCTCCTAGCAGGGGGGCAGCGGGACAGATGCTATCCCAGCAGGCCCATGCCTGAGGGGGCAGCCCTGGAAGGAGCCATGTCCAACTCCTCCCATGAAGCAGGGGCTCCCTGGCAAGTGACTCCTAGAATAATCCCCATGATGGGAAGCTCCTTCCATTTCTGCACAGCCAGGGCCATTTTATGGGGAAGAGACCACAATACCTAAAGCCAGTTCCTCGAATAACCAATTTGCTTCATGACACATTTACACAATAATCAACCTATCTAACGACCACCTCACCAAAATCAAACCAGACCCCCATGCAGGTGGCCAGGAGCCTTATTTTTATAATTAATCCTATGTAATAAAAGGTTAATATGCAAATCCACCAAACAGCAGAACGACTGGTCGTTATGATGCGCACTGACCACCAGGGGGCAGACGCTCAATGCAGGAGCTGCCCCCTGGTGGTCAGTGTGTTCCCACAAGGAGAGCGCTGCTGGGCCAGAAGCTGGGCTCACAGGCTGGTGAGAGCAGCGGCAGTGGCGGGAGCCTCTCCCACCTCCATGGCAGCGCTAAGGATGTCCGACTGACAACTTAGTCCTGCTCCCCAAGTCCTGCTCCTGGACTGCAGAGGTCACAGGCCGGACTGAGGGGCCCCCCACCACCCAGTGCACGAATTCCGTGCACTGGGCCTCTAGTTATAATAATAATGATTAAGCACCTAATATGTGCTGGCCAGAGTGCAACCATACCTCATCAAAATCTCCTAATAATCCCGAGGGGAATGTGTTCGTGGCACCATGTGTTTTATAAAGGGTGAGAATGAGTCACAGAAAAGCCAAGTTCCTTGGCCAGGGTCCCCTGGCTGGAAGAGTGTGGATCCAGAATTCAGCCTCTGGGGAGGCAGTGGAATAGAGCAGCTAAGAGCTGGCTTCTGAAATATGACTGATCTGAATTCAAGTCCCAGATGTATTGCACTTAGGAGTATTTATTACACAACTGCTCAAGCTGATTCTAATAATAATAAGTAAACAACTAAGGGATATTCTGTAAAATGACATGTTTGCATTTTAGAGTTCTAGATTCCAAGATGCCCATGTGGACCCTGAGAAAGGAAATATCTATTAAGAAGGGCTCCTGGCCTGGCTGGAGCGGCTCAGTTGGTCGAGCAGAGTCCCATGAACCAAAAGGTTTCCGGTTCAGTTCCTGGTCAGGGCACATGCTCAGTCAGATGATCATGAGACAGATTAGGCAGAGCTAAATCTTCACGTCCAACGGAAACAGGGACCCTGCTCTTTTCAGGTTCACCCATCTGTGAAATGGGAACTTGGAGAGTGAGTTTTGAGGGGATTCACTGATGTCCTATCTATAACCTGTGTGGCACTCAGTAAGTGCTCTGTCAATGTTCACTGCTGTTACTGATTACTATTACCAGAGGCCCAGAGCACGACATTCCTGCACTTGGGGGGGGGGGGGGGGTCCCTCAGCCTGGCCTACACCCTCTCGCAGTCTGGGAGCCCTCGGGGGATGTCTGACTGATGGCTTAGGCCCGCTCCCCATACAGGGCAGTTGGACATCCTTTGTGCTCCTGCCACTGCCACTGCGCGTGCCAGGCGTCAGCCCAGCTTTTGGCTGAGCAGCGCTCCCCTTGTGGGAGCGCACTGACCACCAGGGGCAGCTCCCGTGTTAAGTGTCTGCCCCCTGGTGGTCAGTGCTCGTCATAGCAACCAGTCGTTCCACCAGTCGGTCGACTTGCATATTACCCTTTTATTATATAGGATTACCATCACCATCATCGTTATTGGCCATTAGGGGATTGAACTTAAGGCAAACTGCTCCAAAGTGCCCTTGGAGGGGCCACTGTGAATATGGATAAGAGGGAGGCTGTCCCAAGATGGAGCGTCAGGAAGGGTCCTGCCTTCCTCCTGGAAAACTGGTGTTAGGGGAAGATTGGCCCTTACCGCCAGCCCCCGGAAGGCCTTCTTTTCCGTGATGCGGTACAGTCCTTCTGCCGTCATGATTTTAATGTGCTTGACCTCAACATTGTACCTGGAGGCAGTGAGAGAGTGGGCGAGATGGCCACTGAGCCCTGAGGCTGGGGACCCAGGCCCATACTCAGCCAAGCCTCAGTCCCAGGCGATACCCCAAACCATGGAAAAAGCAGTCTCGGCTGCTTCAGGGAGGGGGCGACCCGGGATCCCAACACTGAAGCTGCCTCCTGCTGCACCAGCCGGTTGCTTCCCTCGGGCCTTTTCTGCTCTAAGCCTCCATTTCTTCCTCTAAGGCTCCAGATCTTCCTAAGATAACAGGAATCATCTTCCTGGACTCACAGGGTTGTTGAGAAGTCAGATCTTGCAAAGAAAGGAATGTTCTAGAACAGTGATTTTCAACCCGTGTGACACAATAATGTTAAAAACAGGCAATACCTGACTCTTTAGTCAGGGGCACTGACCTCTTTTCCATCAGATTGTTAAATTTAAAAATGACAACACAACAGCCGTCCAGTGTGAATAAATCAAAATTACACTTTTTTTTGGTAAGATCGGCAAAAAAAATGTATTTTTTGGTGTGCCACAGAACTTGGGTAATTAGTTTATGTGCCACAAGATGAAGAAGGTTGAAAATCGCTGGTCTACTATAGCTAGGACGAGACCTACAGCGTCTAGCTTAAACCACATGGCAGGCCACAGAGCAGCGAGGACATGGAAGAGATGGTCACTTCGGCCAGTTTGGAGAACTAGAAAACCAAACCTCCTCCCACACAGAAAACCCCTAGAAAAGCCGAGGAGAAAAGTGCTGAGTTCTCAAAAAAAGGGGAAATGCCCAGATGCCAAAAATGAGGACAAAACTAAAACCGAAGCAGTCAACTAAGCAGGAAGCAGGAACTGCGACCCTAAGGCTGATCTTGGGAACCAGGAAGCTTACGTCTCGATGATCACAGAGACACGCGAAGAGTTATGGGGTCCCTCCAGGTGGAGAGTTGGCCTGAGACCCGCCCATGCCATGTACGGCTGGACTGTCAAAAAGCTTCCCCTTCAGGAAAAAAGGGGGGCTAGAAACCCCTCCTCCCCCCGTCAGCGCAGCCAGGATGATAAACATCTTGTCTGTCTCGGCCGCACACAGAAAGCCACCCTTGCGAATTCATAACCTCAGCCTGCCCTCAAGAAGGTCTGCGGTGTCAACCAAGGAGAGGTTCAGACTGACATAAAGAACAAAAGGCATTCATTTAAGCAAAAAGTTGCAGCCCTGGAGACACAGGTTTTTCAGGTATCAACCAAAATTGTGTTCCAGGGGAGAACAAACAAAGGCAAGGTCTGTCAAGGCAAAATCCTCAGTGCGTACTCCTTTCTTCCCTGCAAATGAAGAGCGCGGCTGGCTGAGTTAGCAGCGCTTCCTTAGTTTAAATATGCAATGGAGGGCGGTGAAAACTACAAGGAGGAGGTCCAGCCCAAATGCCGGCTGCAGTGGTTGTTCCAGAATGTTTATGGCTCAGCCTTGAGCTCCGTTTAGCAGCTTAGTAGCAGCTCTGAGAAGGGAGGCACAGGACCTGCAGAGGCCCCCCTTCCCTATGAGCCTCCTCACTCTATCTTGGGTGTCTTAGCCACGATCATTCCATTTTCTTGTTTCCGTTTTCTTGTTTCCATCACCAGGAGTCTGAACTTAAACTGCCAGTGCGGTCTGAGAAAACTAAGGAATCAACCTAAAGAACAATGAACCTGCTCGTGGGTCCCACAGGAACAGATGCAAAATCTCTGGAGATCCAGGCAGCAAGAGATCCCCACGGGGCAGGCCCCAGTTCAGATGGCAAGACCCAACTACAAAGCCTCCGAGGAAGTGAGTCACCCTGAGCCAGCAGCTGCCCTCAGCAACCAGAGAAGCATGGGAGACAGGGTGTGTGTGATTCCTTGCTCTGCCCCTTCCTAGGGGCTGCTCAATGCCTTTTGGAACCTCCCTAGGAAACATCTCTCTTTCTTGTGGGTTGTCAGTCATTTAAAGGAAATAAATTTGTTTACACGCACTCAGGACTCCAGGGGTTGAATACAAGGTGGCTGTTGGCGCTCTCCCACCCGGGAGCCCACGGTGCCTTCTCTTTCCCCACCCCCTCCCTGCCCCAGGCGCGTTACCATTAGCTTCCTCACTCCCAAGCTCCAAGGGCGGTCCTTGACCTCTTTAACTTGTTTCCTAAGCCCATTTCTTCTAGGAATTACTTTTTCTACCTCTGTGATTTGCCATATAAATGTTCTCTTACAAAAAAAAAATAAAAGAAGAAGAAGAAGAAAGGAAGAAAGAAAGAAAAGATGGCGATTGTGACTGTACATTCCCTTCCTCCCAGCCACCCGAGTCACCCAGGTCACAAGGGGAGGTGGGTCAGGGAGGGAGGTATTACTTAATGCTGATGGCAAATTCGGCTGCGTCCTTCACCCTCTGCCGCACCAAGAAGGTCCCGTCGGAGCGGTTGGTGAGGATGCTTTCTGCGCCGGCACGCTCCATGGGGCCAGCGTACCTGCCAAGACACACCAAGGAGAGAGGTCTGCACAGCCCCCATGCCTGCGCCCCCATATGGCCATATGGGGGTCACGTCTTCTCCTAACCCTTGTGACTTCTTTTAAGTTGGTGACAGCCCAAGTCCAACCGCCCTTAGACACCAAAAGAAGTCTGGCCAGCGTCCAGAAGTGGCCAGCATCCAGAAGTGAGCAATTTAAAGGGGAGGGAGGGGTATCAAAAAATTCAGCCATCAAGATAAATAATAAGTAGTACTTCCCAATGTTGAAAGAAATTGAAGAAGCCACAAAGAAATGGAAAGATACTCCATGTTCATGGATTGGAAGCACCAACATAGTTAAAATGGCCATATTACTTAAAGCAATATACTGAGTTAATGCAATCCTCATCAAAACCCCAATGGCATTTTTTAAAATAAATAGAACAAAAAATTATCAGATTTGTAGAGAACCACCAAAGACCCCAAATCCTGAGAAAAAAAGAACATAGCCAGAGGCATCAGCCTCCCTGACTTCAAAGTCTGCTACACAGCTACAATAATCAAAACGGTGTACTGGCAGAAAAGCAGACACACAGACCAGTGGGACAAAATTGAGAGGCCAGAAATATACCAACATGTATATGGGCAACTAATTTTTGACAAATGAGTAAAAAACATATAACAGAGAAAAGAAAAGCCACTTCAATAAATGGTGTTGGGAAAATTTGGAAACCATGAAACTAGATTGCTATTTGACACCGTCCATAAGAATTAACCTAAAATGGATTGAAGACGTAAATATAAGACCTAAAACATTAAAACTACAAAGAAGAAAACATGGGTAATAAACTTAATAGACCTTTGTCTCAGAGAGAATTTTATGAACTTGACCTTAGAGGCAAGGGAAGTAAAAGCAAAAGTAAATGAATGGGACTATATCAAACTAAAAAGTTTCTGCACAGCAAAAGAAACCATCAACAAAACATAAAGGCAGCCCAGCCAGCATGGCTCATCGGTTCAGCGTTGACCTATGAACCAGGAGGTTATGGTATGATTTTGGGTCAGGGCACATGCCTGGGTTTTGGGCTCGATCTCCAGTGTGGAGGTGTGTAGGAGGCAGCCAATCAATGATTCTCTCTTGTCAATGATGTTTCTCTCTCTCTCCTTCCCTCTGAAATCAATAAAATATATATATTTTTAAAAGAATTATACATTTAAAACTTAGATAATGTTATTAACCAAGGCCACTTCAATAAATTTAATTTTTAAAAGTAGTATTTTAATGTAATGTTTTTAAAACTCAAGAAGACGACAAAAGCAGCCATAAAAAGGAGCAAAGTCCTGACACTAGTTACAACATGGATGAACCTTGAACGCATGATGCTCAGTTAGAGGAGCCACACACAAAAGGCCACACAGTGTGTGATTCCCATTCATGTGAAAAGTCCAGAGCAGGCACATCCAGAGACAGGAAGTGGGTTAGTGGTGGCCAGGGGCTGGGGAGTGAAGGGAGGTGACTGCTAATGGGGGCAGGGCTTTTTTTGGGGGGTAATGAAGATGTTTTCCAGCAAGAAAGAAATAATATACACACATCACTGTGAATGTACTAAAGTGCCATTCTTCTTATATAATAAAAGGCTAATATACAAATTGTCCCCTCTACCAGGAGTTTGGCCAGGGGGCGGGGCCAGCCCACTAACCACCCACACACCCACGGTCCCTCCCCATAGCCGGCCCTACCCCCCAACCCCCCCCCCTCCCCAATTGGGGGCAGGGCTGGCCTGCCAACTTCCCATGGCCCCTCCTCCCTGCCAGCCTGGCCCAATGTGCCCTAATTGGGGCGGGCCAGCCAACCCCACCTGTGCACGAATTCGTGCACTGGGCCTCTAGTTTAATGTAATTGTCAATATGGCTATATTTATGTTGTAAGTGTAAATATATAAGTATATTAAGTATAGATTATACAATTATAAATAATACTAGAGGCCCGGTGCACAAAATTCATGCACGGGGGTAGGGGGTGCCCCTCAGCTCAGTCTGCACCTTCTCCAATATGGGACCCCTTGAGGGTTATCTGACTGCCCATAAATGGGCAGTCAGACATCCCTCTCACAATCCAAGACTGCTGGCTCCCAACTGCTCGCCTGCTTGCTTTCCTGATTGCCCCTAACCCCTTCAGCCTGCCAGCCTGATCACCCCCTAACCACTCCCCTGACAGCCTCATTGATGCCTAACTGCTCCCCTGCCAGCCTGTTTGCCCCTAACTGTCTTCTCCTGCAGGCCTGGTCACCCCTAACTGCCCTCCCCAGCAGGCTTGATCACCCCCAACTGCCCTCCCTTGCAGGCCTGGTCCCTCCCAACTGCCTTCCCCTCCTGGCCTGATCGCCCACAACTGCCCTCCCTTGCAGGCCTGGTTCCTCCCAACTGCCCTCCCCTGCTGGCCATCTTGTGGTGGTCATCTTGTGTCCACATGGGGGCAGGATCTTTGACCACATGGGGGCAGCCATCTTGTGTGTTGGAGTGATGATCAATCTGCATATTACTCTTTTATTACACAGGATAGAGGCCTGGTGCATGGGAGGGGGCCGGCTGGTTTGCCCTGAAGGGTGTCCTAGATCAGGGAAGGGGTTCCCTTGGGGTGTGGGGCAGCCTGGGGGGGGGGGGCGTGTGGTGGTTTGCAGGCCGGCCACACCCCCCGGTGAGCCAAGCAGAGGCCCTGGGATCTGGGATTTATTTATCTTCTACAATTGAAACTTTGTAGCCTGGAGTGGAGCCAAGCCTTCTGCTCGCTCCATGGTGGCAGCCATTTCTGTTGGGATTTATGTATCTTCTATAATTGAAACTTTGTAGCCTTAAGTGGAGGCCAAAGCAGGCCAGGGCTACAGAAGCTTGGCTTCCTCCATCGCCACGGGCAACCCTAACTTCCTGCTCTCTCCAGTTCCATGGCTGCCGCCATTTCTCTTGGGATTTATTTATCTTCTATAATTGAAACTTTGTAGCATTGAGTGGAGGCCTGGGCTGGCAAGAGCAGGCGGAAAGCTTGGCTTCTTCCATTGCCGGGGAAACCCAAGCCTCCCTCCTGCTCTCTGTGGCTGCAGCCATCTTGGTTGGGTTTATTTGTGTTCCCTCCTGATTGGCTGGTGGGCGTGGCTGGTGGGTATAGCAGAGTGATGGTTAATTTGCATATTACTCTTTTATTAGATAGGACATAAACGTGAATATAAATATATTTATGCTATAAATGTGAATATGTAACATAAATAATATGGTAATTATAGATAATATATAACTAGATAATACATAAATGTTAATATGTATATATGTATGCTATAAATGTGACTATGTAACAAGTGTTAATTACAGATATATAATTATAGATATATAAATGAGTATTAATGTATACTATAAATATAAACATAACATAAATAGGTGTTAATTCTAGATAATATATAATTATAGATGATATCCTATATAATGAAGATGTAATATGCAAATGGTCCTTACGCCGTGAAGTGTAATGACCAATTGTGTAACAACCGGATCACAGATCAGCAGGAGGGTGGGGCAGCGAGCTACAAGTGGGCAGCAGAAAGCTACCGGAGGGGGCAGGGCAGCAAGCTATGTGGGGGGGTGGGGTGTGGAGGGAGCTATAGGAGGGCGGGCAGCAGGCAGAGAGCTACAGGAGGGTGGCAGTGAGCTACTGGCACACAGATTCATGTGCAGGGCTACTAGTATAATTATAAATATGTAATATAAATATAAACATGAATATAAATTATACTTAAAATGGTCAATTTTTAAAATATATTTTATTGATTTTTTACAGAGAGGAAGGGAGAGAGATAAAGAGTTAGAAACATTGATGAGAAAGAAACATCGATCAGCTGCCTCCTGCACGCCCCCCACTGGGGATGTGCCCGCAACCCAGGTACATGCCCTTGACTGGAATCGAACCCGGGACCCTTCAGTCCGCAGGCTGATGCTCTATCCACTGAACCAAACCGGTTTCTGCTAAAATGGTCAATTTTATTTTAATCCTCATCCAAGAATATTTTTCCATTGACTTTTAGAGAGAGTGGAAGGGTGGGGAAAGACAGAGAGAAAGAAACATCAACGTAAGAGAGACATATTGATGGGTTGCTTCCCACATGTGCCCCAACCAGGGATGGGGATCTGGGGATTGAACCTGCAACAGAGGTACGTGCCTTTGACTGGAATCGACCCAGGGACCCTTCAGTCTCTGGGTCGATGCTGTATCTACTGAGCCAAACTGGGTAGGGCTTAACATGGTTAATTTTATGTTATGTGAATTTCACCTCAATTTAAAAAATGAATGTGGCCCTGGCCAGGTATCTCATTGGTTAGAGTGTCATCCTGATACACGAAGATTGTGAGTTCAATCCTTGGTCAGGACACATACCAGAAGCAACCAATGAATGCATAAATAAGTGGAACAAATCGATGTTTCTCTCTCTCTAAAATCAATCAATAAATAAAAATTTTAAAAATGACTGCAGCCCTGGCCAGTGTGGCTCAGTTGGTTGAGCGTCATCCTGTGCACCAGAAGGCTGCCAGTTAGATTCCAGTCAGGGCACATGCCCAGGTTGTGAGTTCTATCCCCAGTTGGGGTAAGTGGAGGAGGCAACTGATTGATGTTTCTCTCTCTCAAATCAATAAAACCATATATTTTTTAAATGAATGCAAAAAAAACCCATGATGAACAAAATGTCAACATTTTAAATAAACACATGGTCTAATTCTGCACTAGCCTGATTCAACACAATTCACCTCTTCCTACTCCCAGCCCTGTCATACTCTGTCTTTATTTACAACGTTGATGTCTTGCTCATCAAGGATATTTTTTGCCTTGATCTTAATTTTTCAAAATGTTACATTAAAATGTTGTGGCCCTCAATGCCTGCGTTTTTGGGGTCCCCCTTAGATTTTTCACCCACAGCGAGTGCCTCACTCTCCTCACCCCATTTTCGGCCCTGGAGACCGCTTCCCGGCAGTGGAGGCAGAGTGAGCACAGCCTGGAGAGACTGCGGCTGGAACCCTGGCTTTGCCCCTTAGATGCTCTGTGACCTCAGGAACTGATTTTTCCCCTCTGAGCCCCAATTTCCTTTTCTAGAAAGAGGGTGAGAAGCCTACCCACCGCAGAGGAACACTTTTGACAAATGGCAATAATGCAGTGGAAGCACCTCATATATGAAATTCACAAGGGTGTTACATGCCCGTTGTGTTGCTACGACTCTCAAGAGGCAGAAAGTCTGACCCTGGAGTCAGGCTGACTTGGTTAGAATCCCATCTGTGTCACTTCCTCACTGTGTGACACTGAACAGAGCACTTCTCCTCTCTGAGCCTCTGTTTCCTCCTCTGCAAAAAGGGAGTGAAGAATAGCACCTACTTCAAAGGGTTGTGACAAGAATTAAATGTGCTGACACATGGTCATAAAACAACACTGCTGTTACGTCAAGTCTAAGATGCCAACGACTGTAAAATGCACCGTTCTTTCACGGACCATTACAAAATGAAAACCACTACCCATAAAATAAGGTAAAGACGGAGACACCATTGATTGTAAAAGTTGTTAAAATGTGTGTGGGGGGAGGGGGCGGGGAGTGGCGGTGAATGAACACTTAGGATCGATGAAATGTGACAATAGCTAATGATAAAAACAACAGATAATAAAGTGCTTATTGTGTGCCAGTTATGAAGCCTCATGACAATCCTATGAGTAAATATTGGTATTCATCTATTTTCCAGAGAGGAAAGTGGAAGCACAGAGAAGCTGACTTACTAGCCCAAGGTCACACAGCTGGGAGATGTTGGAATTAGGATTTAAAGCCAGGCCAGTGGATTCCAAAAGCAACACTGTAAACCTTCACCCCTCAAAGTTCTATACGTAGTAGGTGCTCCAAAAAAAAAAAAAAGGGTGGGGGACCACCACTACCATTGTCACCATCATTTTCCTGCCAGGAGACTATAATTTCCTAAAGTTTGGGGCCCTCTTTTGTCTGTTCTCTCCTCAGCAGCTTCCGATGCTGGGCTGGACCCAACCGTCAATGCCCAGGGTTCAAAGAGTGGGTAACTGATTGGTTTGAAGGCCCTTCCTCAGGCACCCCAGCCCCCAGAGAGACCCTCAACTTGAAAGTAAGAAAGGTGGCCCAGCTAGCATGGCTCAGTGGTTGAGCGTCGACCTATGAACCCGGAAGTCATGGTTCGATTCCCGGTCAGGGCACATGCCCGGGTTGCAGGCTCAGTCCCCAGTGTGGGGTGTGCAGGAGACAGCTGATCAATGATTCTCTCTCATTATTGATGTTTCTATCTCTTTCTCCCTCTCCCTTCCTTTCTGAAATCAAGAAAAATATATTAAAAAAAAAAAAAAAAAAAAGGAAAGGAAGGAAGGTAGTTCTACTCACCAGAGATGAACTGACAGGTCCTGAGGGGGACCCTGGGGACAAGAGACCAAGACTTAGGGCCAAGATCCCAGTTTGGCAACAGACTTCAGGGGACTTCGTTCGTTCATTCATTCATTCATTCATTCATTCTGCTGTCACTTACTGAATGCCTATCATGTACCAAGCACTGTACTGTCCACTGGGAAGACAATTCCAGAATCTACTGGGAGCAGCTGGTCCCCTATCACACAAATCAGGGACTGTCCAGACACCTGTTTTAGCAGGACCCCCAAGCTAAGAAAGGTTTTTAGATTTGTTTTAATGGTTGACAAAAGATTTTAAAAGACTATTATTTCCTGGCACATGAAGATAATATGAAATTCATAAGCCAGGGCCCATAGATGGGTGTCATTGGAACATGGCCACGCTGCTGGTTTACAGAGCCTCTTTAGCTGCTCTGGCACCGCTGCGGCAGAGGTGAGCAGCCACGATAGACAACGTCTCACCCGAGAAGCTGAAAATGTGTCCTGTCTACTTACAGGGAAAGTGTGCCAATCCCCAATCTAAATCAATGTAAAGGAGCACATTTCTACCACCTCTGGTCCATGAGGAGGGCTACCCTTGAGAGAGAGACAATAGGAGAGACAGAATGAAAGGGGGGGACAGAGAGAAAATGAGAGAAAGAGGACAAAGAGGAAGAAAAAGGAAGGAGAAAGGGAAAAAAAGTATTGATGAGGATATGGAACTCTAATTGCATTACTAGCCAGAATGAAAATGGTACAGCCTATATGCAAAACCAGACAGCTTCAGTTCCTCAAAAAAATAAAATCGCCACATGACACAGCAGTTGCTCTTCTGGGTATACACTCCAAACAGCTGGAAACTGGGACTCAGATAGTTACACCCCCGTTCACAGCTGCAGTATTCATAGTTGCCAAAAGATGGAAGCAACCCAAGTGTCTATCCTCAGATGAATGGATAAGCAAAATGTGGCCCATCAGACAATGGGATATTATGTAGCCTGAAAAAGGAAGGAGATTCTGGCGCACACCACAGCATGGATGAACCTTAAATGCATCATACTAAGTGACATAAGCCAGACACAAAAGCACGGATGCCGTGTGATTCCACTCACAGGAGGTCCTGAGAGGAGTCAGATCACAGAGACAAAAAGTAGATGGAGGTGCCAGGGGCTGGGGGAGGGGGATGGGGAATTAGTGCCGAATGGGGACAGAGGTCAGCAGAACCTCAAGTTTGAGAATGACCTGCCATGACGGGTAGCCCCTTCCCTATCTCAGGGGTATCCCCAAGCCTGCCTGCCCTCTCAGAACACCCTCCCCACCCCCCCCACCCCCGGACTCCCCTGCCCTCACTCCGTCCAGCCTTGAGGCACTCACATGCACGTAGGGCTTGACCCTGTTACAGGGAAACCAGCCAACTTCATTGGTAGCCGTATTCCTGCCCTAAAACGCCAGGAGGGAAAACATGGAGAGAGAGATCATAGGCATCTGCTCGCATGTGTGCCCATCTTTCTATTTCATGGCCACTCTGCCCGTCTGCCGCTGTCTCTGTGACCTGAGGACCCAAAGATGTGCCAAGCAGTATGGACTTCCTGGGAAGACAGCCAGCTCAGAAGGGCCTGGCCAACCTGGGAAATCTCTACCTACACCATCCTCCCCAGGCGCCTCCTCCAGACCAGACTTCCCCCGCCAGAGTGCAGTGAGGCCATGACCCCAACTTCCCAGGGTCACCCACACCCATGACCCTGCACTCGGGTCCTTCCCCCATCACTCCCACAGCCCCAGCTTGTACCTCCCACCAGTTCTGCTCAGCCTCGGCCCTGGTGAGTTCCACAATGTCTCCGGGGTTGAGCCGTAGAAAAGGGCCCAAGGCTCCTGGGGGTGGAGGAATCCCGTAGTACTCCTGGCAAACCTCCATCTTGGGCAGCCCTGGAGGGGAGGAGAGAGGTTGCCATCTGTGTCCCACAGTGGACTGGGCACTCAGGGGTGCTCCAACCTGCGTCTCGCCGCCCCCGGGGCAGCAAACATCAAAAAGATTGACAAGACCACGTGGTGGCCAGGATGGGGGCACCTGGAACTCTCCAGCATTGCTGTGGGAATCCACTTTGGAAAGCTGTTTGGCAGTCTCTACTAACACTAAACAGATGTCTGCTCAGCGATCCAGCAATTTCCCAAGAGAAATGAAAACACATGGCCACGAAAGTCATAGGCAACAATGTTCCCAGCAGCTTGGTCCACAAGAGCCAAAAACTGGCAACACACCAAATGTCCTCAATAAAATGGATAAACAGCCCAGCTGGTGTGGGCCAGTGGTTGAGTGTTGACCTATGAACCTGGAGGTCACGGTTTGATTCCCGGTTAGGGCACATGCCTGGGTTGTGGGCTTGATCCCCAGTGTGGGGCGCTGCAAAAGGCAGCCGATTGATGATTCTCTCTCATCATTGATGTTTCTCTCTCTCTCCCTCCCTCTCCCTTCCTCTCTGAAATCAGTAAAAAAATATTCTTAAAATAAATAAATAAAATAAAATGGATAGAGTGTGATATAATCATACAGTGGAATACTATACAGCAATGAAAAAGAACAACCTACTTCTACAAGCAACCACATCAATGAATCTCACCAACATTGTGCTGAACAAAAGAAGCCAGATGTAGTAAGGGTACATACTGGATATATGCACACATACACGCACTCATATACATTTCCTCCTATTGAGGACATTTCCTTTGTTTCTAACTTTTTACTACTGTAAATAAAGCTGAAATATATATACATGTAGGTATCTACCTAATAAAAGAGTGACATGCTAATTGACCGTACCTTTGCGACACCCACCAGCCAATCAGGAGTGAATATGCAAATTAACCCAACAAAGCTGGTGGGTTAATTTGCATATGCAGGCACCGAGTGGCTGGGGATGGGGTGGGACACAGGCGTTCTGCACCACCCCAGCTGCTCCAGGCCTCTGGGCAGCATGCAAAGGCAGAAAGGCAGCTCTGGGCCGGAGCAGAAAGGCAGCTCTGGCCAGAGCAAAGGTGGTGCTGGCAGCCCGGGGAAGGAAGGCCCATTCTTCTTCTTCTTTTTTTTTTTAATATATTTTATTGATTTTTTACAGAGAGTAAGGGAGAGGGATAGAGAGTTAGAATCATCAATGTGAGAGAAACATCGATCAGCTGCCTCCTGCACACCTCCCACTGGGGATGTGCCTACAACCAAGGTACGTGCCCTTGACCAGAACTGAACCTGGGATCCTTCAGTCCGCAGGCAGACACTCTATCCACTGAGCCAAACCAGGTAGGGCGGAAAGCCCATTCTTGCACGAATCTTCATGCATTGGGCCTCTAATATCAATATAAATAAGTAATAGACATGAAATCTTTACTCTGACTCTGTATGACTATTAGCAAATCATTTATTTCTCTCAGCCACACAAAATTGTTTTCACTTCTTTCATCATGCTTTGCCTCCCTGCCTCCTAGCCTTTGCACATGCTGTTCCCTCTGCCTGGAATACACAGTGCCCCCTGCTGACTTACCCAGCTCATTCTTCTTTTTGTCCTGAGCCCGGCGATGTAGCCTATCCTGGAGGGAGAGACCAAGAAAACCAGCGTGGCTACCTGAGCCCAGCCTGGGGACTCCTCAGCCCCTATGTGAGCACCCAGAAAAGGGCCATGCCCACTGCTGGGGTTTCCTGGGGCCTCCTGCCATTACTGTTGCACCCCCCCCCCTTCCTCCCTCCCAGTATTTCCAGGCACATACAAGAAGTATGCAGTCTTACCTTCTTCATAGTTCCAGCAAAATCTATGGGAGGGAAAATAAAGGTTAGGACGGGAAACATCCCCACGCAGAACCAAGCCCACCTCTGCCCTGTCTCCCACTGGTACCTTGCCCATGGCGGCCACAGGGAGGCACCCTCCCCAGACATTCTTTGTGTGCAGGTGCCCGGCACCGATGACAACGGTAGCCCTGATAGAAGGTGCCTCTGGCATGCAGGAGACGAGATAAAGGAGAGTCAGTGATGTTGATGAACACAGCCAGTCATTGACCATTAACATGAAGGATTGGGTACTCTTTAGAGCAGGAGAGAGATGGAGAAACTTAAGATCAAAGGAGAGCCTCCCACCTCCCAACTTAGGAGAGTGATGGCTGGAGGAGCCCCTTTAAAGAGGAAGTGCTGACCAAGCCCAGGACCCAGGCCCATCCTCTCAGACTCCCACCTCAGCAGCATCTGGCAAGCCTTGCAGGACGTGGTCTCCTCGAAGGAGAACATCTGGAAGTCATGCCCGTTGGCTGTGGCATTCTCGGGGTAGATGTTGGAGCTAGAGAGGGAGACAGTTCCAGACAATGGAATAGTGTTCAGCCATAAAAAGAAGAAAGTGCTCATGCATGCTGCCGCTTGGATGTGTCAGTACTTCCTTCGTTTCTATGGCTGAATACCATGCCACTGCATGGACATATTGAATTGTGTGTAGCCATTCATCTTCTGATGGCCATTTGGGTTGTTGCCATCTTTTAGCCACTGTGAACACTTTGGCCCAGTGCTGCCATGAACATGGGAGGAGACAGAAAGCAGGCTGGTGGTGCCAGGGGCTGGAGGGGAAAGTAGGGAGTAACTTCACGGGTGCAGGGTCTCCTTTGGGGGGTGGGGATGAAAATGTTTTGGAATTAGAGGTCATGGTTGCCCACGAATGTGATGCACTAAATGCCACTGAATTGTGCATTTTAAATTGGTTCAATTTTGATTATGTGAATTTCACTTCAAGGGGAAGAACCAAAAAAAAAAGGAGGAAGAGGAGAAAAAAGTTCTAGGCTGGTAACCAAAGCTTGCACAGAACGTTGGCATTCCGGGGATGCAGAGAGCCTTCAGCCTGTCCCTCCTATTTCCCAGATGATGAAACTGAGGTTCAGAGTAGTCCCACAGAATGTCAAAGAAGATGTGAGACTAGACCACAGAATCGCCTCTCAGCCCCTGCACCTGTGAGTCCTCTGAGGCTATAAAGACGGAGGAGGAGGAGTCTCACATGGCCATCTCGAACTGTTCCATCCACTTCTTCTTCAGTTCTCGTGTCTTGAAGAACAGCTCATAGCCCTGAGCACCTTGGTCCTCGATCAGGAGAAACATGTGAGTCCACTGCAGGGAAGCAGGGTTCAGAATGAAGTACCCACCCTGCAGAGGGCGGGGCCACATGCCCACCAACCCTACTCCTGTAAGGAGAAACGGTGGGGCCAGTACCTGCCTCTCTGCCCCCAGGAGAACATGCATTTACCATGGTAAAGGGATGCCCAGGACACATCCATAAATCTAAACTCCCCCCCCCCCACACACACACACACTCATTCACTCAAGTCTGAGACAAACGCTCACAGACATTGCAAAGGCCAAGAGGAGTGTCTCAAGCACGGGTGCTTCCCAGCAATGGGGTCCCCAGTTCTGGCCTCAGAACCCCACCTTCTTGTTGTCACGCTCTCCCGAAGAGTCATCTCGAACCTGGAAGCTGTGCAGGTTCACAAAGTCCTTGAGGTCGTAGGAGTCCCCTCGGCGCTTACAGATGAGCAGGGCTTTGTCGAGCAGGAAAGCGTACCTGCAAGCAGCTGGGTCAGGTGCTTCTGCCTGGCTTCTCCCAACAGTTCTGACCAGCTCTCTGCCCGGTTCCTTCCACCCTCCAGGTCCACCCCGCTGTCCATCTAGGTCCTACCAACCTAGGACCCTTACCCTCCTTTTCCTGGCCAACTTGGCTCTGCCCACTTGCCCATCTTGACCTCACCCATGTGTTCCCTGCTGGCCCTGCCATCTGCTGGTCTTGGCTCCACAAACTATGCTGTCTTCACCTTGTCCATCTAGGTTCCACCCTTGGTCCAGGTGGTCCTACCCACATGCCTATCTAGAAACCTGGCTCCGCCCATGCTGAAAATCCACCCAGATGTGTTAACTCCACCCACCTATCTACCTGAGAACCTGGGCCCACCCCCACCCAGGCCCCACCCACCTGTCTGTCTTGGAGCGGCGCTCCACGGAGGTGATCTTGAGTTCCCCATCGATCTTGGGCCGTCCATAGTGGGCCAGAGACTGGTCCTAGGCAGCAGGCAAGGAATCCGGCAAAGGGCCACCAAGGAGGAGACCAAACTCCCTCCCTACGTAGCCACAGCCCTGGCCCTCCCAGCCTCATCACCTCACCAGGTTCTCAATAGACAGCTGGAAGTTGGTGATCTGCCGCAGTGTCTCATTGTCCCGCTTGACCTCATTCACGCACTGTGCCAGGTCCTGGGGGTTGGACAGGTGTGAGTCTGGGCACCCCCAACCAGCCCAACCTCCTAACTGGCCAGGGATAGGGGTCAGCCCCCATCGGGGCCAGCAAGAGTCATAAAATCAGTGTCCAGCCTGTCCGGTGTGGTTCAGCATCGACCTATGACCCCGCAGGCCATGGTTGTATTCCCGGTCAGGGCACATGCCCAAGTTGCAGGCTCCATCCCCAGTGAGGGGCATGCAGAAGGCAGCTGATCAATGATTTCTTATCATTGACGTTTCTATCTTTCTCTCTCCTGTCCTCTCTGAAATCAATAAAAATATATTTAAAAGAAAGACAGTGTCCACAGCATGTCCGTGTCCTCAGGAGGACGCCGTGAATAACATCGTGGAGGAGGCATGTGGCCCTGTGGTGGGGGCGGGGGCGGGGTGTAGCCCATGGATGTGACTGTGTCTGGGTGGCGTTGCGCTGCTCTGTCCTGAACGTGTGGCTGACACCCCTATGTGTGACCACTCACCCTCATTGCGTCCAGGGCCAGCCGCAGATTCTCCTTCTCCATTGCGTCCTGCGTGTGTTTCACCAGCTCCTGCATGGCCCACAGAGGCAGACATCACCTGGGCCTGTCCTCTCCTCCCAGGCCTTCCAAACCAGCCTGGCCCCCCAGCTCCTCCTCCCTCCTCCTGCTGTCCCAGGAGGCCAGGCCTGGTCCCACTGACCCTCCCAGAGGGTCCTAGAGTCCAGCCTCCAGAAGCCAGCCCCACCCTCACTTCTATGGCACAGGGAGGTAGAGATGCCAAGCCCATAATCCTTGGACCTAGGAGGTCCCCAACTGTGCACCTGGAGAAGGAGGTGGTACTTGAGCACTCGTTGCATTGGCACCATCAGCAGGTCCCGCAAGGTGAACCTCCCATTGTTTGCTCGCTGAGAACATTCCTGGGGGATCAGAGAACCAGGTAAGCAAGATAAGGTGGAGGCAGGTGTGGATTTTTCTAGAGCGAGAAGTATCCTATCTCCCCTGAGGAAATACGGAAGGAAGAATGCCATGGGGTGGAGGCCCAGGACTCGCCCACTGAGTGAGGCTAGAGAGAGGTGGAGGGACAGGTCTGGAGGGTCCCCATGGTGCAAAGAGGCTGGATGCACGGGGCACCACCCCTGCCCTCTCTGTGCTTCCACCACACACGGGCCCAGGTTGGGGCTAGTCCAGGATTGGAGCTCAGTGTGAATTTGGAGCTCAGCCTAGACTTGGTGCACAGCCAGGATTGGGGCTCAGCCCAAGGCTGGGGTTCAGTTTGGAGTCATAGTTCTGCCATATCCAACTCCGTGTCCTCCCTGCTGCCCCGGGGCCCGTGAAGGAGTGGGAGAGCCCCTCATTGGGGCCCGGCCCCGACCTCCAGCTTCATTTGCACATCCTCCCGGGCGCTGGCCACTCGGTCCAGGTGCTTGCTGGCCGACTCCACCTGGCTGCAGTAGCGGCCATAGATGAGGAACCTGCGGGAAGAGGGCAGGTAGCAGTGGCCAGACAGGTAATGGTGGCCGGCACCAAGGTCAGGCAGCTCTGGGCGTCAGTCCCACTCGGCCCACCTCTTCCCAGTTGGGTGACGCTGAGCCTCCGTCTCCCCGTCTATAAAGTGCGCATAGCAATGGCATTTCCCATATGGGGTTATGATAACATTAAACGAGATAATGCACAAGAAGCTCTTAGCACTGGGCAAATCATCTCTGCTCGATGTTCATTTACTTAATAAACTTATTGAGCACATACGTGTGCCAGGCCCTGTGCTACGCACTTTAGGCATCCATTGACTCAGTCCTGTACCACATTGACTTTACAGATACGGAAGCAGAAGCACAGAGACGTTAAGTGGCTTCCCAGAACCACACACAGCTATCCAAAGGCAAAGCCAGAGGTTGAACCAGAGATGGGTAGCCCCTTGCCCAGGAGCAAAGAAAGAAAAACCCTCCCTGTCCGGCAGTCTCTAAAGGCAAAGTCCCTCAAACCAGCCTGGGCAGGGCAGGGTGACCTTGAGGGTCCCGGCTGGCCTCACCTCTCCTTGTATTTGATGAAGACCTGGTAGAGGGTAGGTGCACTCGTGGTGGCCAGGGCTTCCTTCATCTCCTTCAGGAAGTGAGTGTGCACACGAAGCAGGTCCTAGTCAGAGGGAGGGGTGAGGGCCAGGCAGAAGCCTGGGGCTCAGGGAAGGGTCATCCACTCACCCTGTGTTGCTCAACTCCCAAACCCCACACTCCAGGGACAGATGGGGCCAGCAGATGGCTCCCGGCTGACAGCAGCCCCGGGGGGGGGGGGGATCAGACACCAGGTGAGCAAGATGCGGGGGAGGGCTGGGGACAGGCCGGCTTACCTCGATGTTGATGAAGATGATCTCTATGTCTTCAGGTTTGAGGAACCGCTGCAGGGGCTTCATGAAGTGCTGCAGGGAAGGGAGAGAGGGATGGGGGAGGTGGGACCCTTCCTCCAGCCCTGTCCCAGAGAGGCAGGGACAGGGAGACAGAGATGGAGAGCGGCGAACAGAGAGACCAAGAGAAAAAGAGACAGAGATATGGAGAGAGGAAAGAGAAAGACAGAGACAAGGAAACAAAGGCAGGCAGAAAAAGAGAGACAGAGATGGAGAATGTGCACAAGCAAACATGTACGTGACTGTTCACGCAGTTATCCGCAACAGCTGCAAGTGGGAACAACCCGAGTGTCCATCAATGGGTCACAAAACCTGGTGCATCCACACACTGGAATATCCCTCAGCCATGAACAGGAGTGAAGGCCTGATGCTCACTACAACGTGGACGGACACATTATGCTCAGTGAGAGAAGCCAGACACAAGAGGCCACACAGTGTGTGATCCCATGTATAGGCAATAGCCAAAATAGGCAAATTCTAAGAGACAGAAAGTAGACTACTGGTTGCCAGAGGCTGGGGGAGAATGGGGACCGGGGGGATGGATAAGGAGTATGGGGTTTCTTTGAGGGATGATGAAAGTGTTCTCAAATTAAATAGTGGCAATGGTTGCACAACCTTGTGTATATACCTAAAGCCAGTGAACTGTGTATGTTAAATGGGCGAATTGCTCAGTATAGCAATTACATCTCAGTGAAGCTGTTTAAAAAGCAACAGCCAAA
This sequence comes from Corynorhinus townsendii, assembly GCA_026230045.1. Taxonomy (NCBI): domain Eukaryota; kingdom Metazoa; phylum Chordata; class Mammalia; order Chiroptera; family Vespertilionidae; genus Corynorhinus; species Corynorhinus townsendii. The sequence goes on from JAPDVU010000006.1 coordinate 87,739,040, forward strand.
GGAAATAGAGAAAATAGAAAGTCAAAGAGATGAGGATGCACAGAGGGAAAAAGAGACAGACAGAGAGAGAAACAAGACCGGTTGAAAGCCACAGAAAACCAGGGAGGAAGAGACACACACAAAGCAAGGCGTGGCCCCCCAGCGCGGGGCAGGTCGCCCGCTCCCACGCACGCGCCTGGCAGGGGCTGGGTGGGGGCATCGCACCTGTTGGATGGAGCCCAGCGTGTCTGTGTACTTCTCCTCCGTCTGCTGGATCTCTCGCAGGCAGCAGCACCGCTTGTCATAATCTGTCATCTTGGGCTGAGAGTGGGGAGGAGAGGGCGGTGTTGGGGGACTCGGGACTGCCCTTTGGCCGTGCACTCATCCAGGCCCAGTCCTTCACCCCCACACACCGGCATGGGCACTGGCTCCGAGCGCATGAGGTCCTCATAGATCTCGTCGCCCTCGGCCTCCTCGTTCTCCACGCAGTCATACAGGTCCTCATCCTCCTCCACAGTGTCGCTGCAGGACGCAGAGTCAGGCAGGACCTCAGGAGCCCCCAGGCCAGGGACCCCTCAGACCCCTCCCAGATCAAAGCAGTGGCCCCTTAAACCCCAAGGGCAGGATCATGTCCCCCTCAAGCCCCCAGGGCACAGTGTTGTCCCCCCAGATGCTCAGAGCAGGACCTGGCCCCTCAGACCCCCAGGGCAGGGCCTGGCGCAGACACTTACTCAATCTGGTCGGAAAGGCCGCTGTAGATGTCTTCATCCCCCATACTCTCCTCCTCGGTGGGGAAGGGCCTGCGGGAGGCAGGATGGTGTGAGCCAGAGGCTGGAGGGCCAAGTGAGGAGGGGGGTTTCAAGGACGGGGAGGACGCGGTCAGTCCAAAGCTGTCTGTCACCTCAGTGGTTACTCACATGATCCCCTTGTTCTGGGCAATCGGGGTCCAGGACAGGGCGGACAGGGTGTAGATGACCTGTGAGGAGGGCCGTGTTTTGCTCAGCAAGCCTCTCGCCCACCCACATGCCAGAACAGCCTTGCACTCCAAGCAGCTGAGGCTGCACCTTGAAGTTAGAACCCCAGGCCTCTGGGAGCCTAAATCAGGATTTCCTCCACCTTCCCATTCCCCCATGCCAGCATTCCTGTTATTCTATTTAATTCCCATAAGCACTCAAAGAGGATGGGATGACGTTATTCCCTAGGACTCAGAGAGGTACGGCCACATATCTGAGGTCACACAGCAAGTGGTGAAGCAGGGACTCGCACCCCATTCCACGTCTCCTAAGCCAGACTCTTTGCACCTGGATCTGGTCGGGCACATGGGTCCTTCCCCTAACTGCTCAGAGCCTGCCTGGTGTAGAGGTTTATGGAAATAAACTGAAACCCAATCTGTGGGCTCTATGCTCCCAGCTCACCTTCCCGAAATCCTGCACATCGAAGAGGTCAAAGGCCTCAAAGAGTTCACTCCTCTTGAGGCCAAACTTCTCACAGCAGGTAGACAAGAAGGTGCGGATGTTCTTAAGGCACAGGAACTGTGGGCAGAACAGAAACGAGGGCGGCAAACGTAACGGACAGGGAGAATCTGAGCCCCTGCTGTCTGACTTGGTGACCCGCTCGGGAGGGGAACCTAAAGCACGGCCCCCTCAGTAAACCACCCGCTCTTCTGATAAAGACCAAGCTGCACCTGAAGCCACAGCTACCCCTCAATTTTTTTTAGTTCACACGACGTAAAGTTTACCATGAACCAGTAACCAAACATATATAATAAATACAAATGAATGTTATTCAGCCGTTAAAAAGGAAGGAGATTTTGATTTATGCTACCACATGGATGAACCTTGAAGCATCATGCTCAGTGAAGTAAGCCAAACACATAAGGACAAGTACTGTGTGATTTTACTCATACGAGGTCCCTAGAGGGTCAGATCCACAGAGACAGGAAGTAGATGGTGGGAGCCAGGGGCTGGGGGAAGGGGATGGGAGTTAGTGTTTGATGGGGACAGAGTTTCAGTTTTGGATGATGAAAAAGTTTTGGATATAGGGGTGACAGTCACACAACAATGTGAATGTATTTAATGCCACTGAATTGTACACTCACAAATGGTTAAAATAATAAATGATTATTTTATTTATATATCATTAATATATTTTGATACATATTTTATTTGTATTTACAAAACATATATTTATATCATTTTAGTTACAATAATAATTAGTTTAGTTTTAATAATAAACGCGTAATATGCAAATCAACAGAAAGGCTGAAGAGCGGAACGACCTTCCGGATGACCTTCCGGATGAAGCCGGGGCTGTGAGGGCCAAGGCAGCCAGGGCAGCGAGGGCCTACCCTTGCACAAATTTTGTGCATCGGGCCTCTAAGTTTAACCATTAATCGTTTGGAAGGATACACTACAGTGGCATTTAGTACATTCGCAGCTATCACCCCAGTTCCAAAACACTTCTATCACCCCAAAAGGAAACTCAGTCCCCAGTAAGCAGTTACTTTCCATTCCCCACTCTTCTCCCTTCCTCTTGGCAACCACTCGTTTGCCTTCTGTGTGTGAATTTATCTAAGTCCACCCACAGATGAATGGATAAACAAGATGAGGTATATCCATATAATGGGACATTGTTCCACCATAAAAAGGGCCAACTAGCCCTGGGCGGGGTGAGTCACTTGGTTGGGCATTGTCTCATGCACTGAATGGTTGCTGGTTCGATTCCCAGTCAGGGCACATGCCTGGGTTGTGGGCTCAATCCCCATTAGAGGGTGTGAAGGAGGCAGCTAATTAATGTTGCACTCTCACATCAATGTTTCTCTCTTTCTAAAAACAATTTTTAAAAATCTTTAGCCCTAGCCAGTTTGGCTCAGTGGATAGAGCATTGGCCTGCAGACTGAAGGGTCCCAGGTTCGATTCTGGTCAAGGGTACATGCCTGGGTTGTTGTGGGCTCAATCCCCAGTAGGGGGCATGCAGGAGGCAGCCAATCAATGATTCTCTCTCATCACTGATATTTCTCTCTCTCTTCTCTCCCTTCTTCTCTGAAATCAATAAAAATATATTTTTAAAAAATCTTTAAAAAGGGGGGGTAGTACTAATACACAAAGTGGATATCTTCAAAAACATGAGACTGAGTGAAAGGATGATACAAATGGTCACATCTTGTATGTTTCCATCTAAATGAACTACCCCTGAACTCTTCCAGTTAATGAGCCAACATACTCCTTTTTTGATTACACCAGTTTGGGATGGGTTGCTGTGACTTGCAACCAAAAGACATCAGCAGTCAGACACGCAGGTTGTCACACTGGTCTGGAGGGTATTCGGCTCTGTTATAAACAAGCACTCGTGCCCTTGCATTTGCCCAATATCAGCTCAATTCAAATGTCCCAATGGGTTCAGCTCTCTCCAAGGTCCCTCAGATACTACAGACTTCTAACCAATCTCCCGAACAACAGTCCCTAGCGTGAAGAGCTGGCCTCTCCCATGACCAACATTCTTGGAGCAAGTTCATCAGGAGAGCTGGTTAAAATGAGCCTCCCAAAACCACGTATTATGTGATCGCACTCATACGAAATGTCCAGAATAGGCAAATCCACACTGGAGTATGACTCAGCCACAAAAAGGAGTGAAGCACTGACACTCCCTACAACATAAATGGACCTTGAACACATGATGCTCAGTGAGAGAAGCCAGACGCAAAAGGCCACACCGTGTGTGTTTCCATTTCTGTGAAATGTTCAGAACAGGCAAATCCGCAGAGACAGGAAATGGGTTAGTGGTTGTCAGGGGCTAGGGAGGGGAGAATTGGGGGTGACTGCTAATGGGGATGGGGTTTCTTTGGGGGGTGATGAAAATATCCTGGAATTAGATAGTGATGGCTGCACAATTTTGTGAATATATTAAAAACCACTGAATTGTACACTTTAAAATGGTGATATTTATGGTACATGAATTATCCTATGTAATAAAAGCTTAATATGGTAAGTGTCCAGTCGACCCAGTCGGCTGTTCAACCAATCAAAGCGTAATATGCTAATGATATGCTAAGGATGCTCAACTGCTTGCTATGATGTGCACTGACCACCAGGGGGCAGACACTCTGACCAATAGGTTAGCTTGCTGCTGGGGTCTGGCCGATTGGGACTGAGCAAGACAGGCTTGACATGCTCTGGAGCCCTCCCACGGTCCCTCCCTGGCTGGCCAACCTCCCACATACCTCCTTGGCCCCAATTGTACACCGGTGGGGTCCCTCAGCCTGGCCTGCACCCTCTCACAATCCAGGACCCCTCTAGGGATGTCGGAGAGCCAGTTATGGCCTGATCCTGCAGGCCAAGCCAAGGGAACCCACTGGTGCACAAATTCGTGCACTGGGCCTCTAGTATCTCAATAAAAACGTGCATCTTCCAGGGCCTTCCCCCTCATACCTACTCGGTCTGTGGACTCCTGAGGTAGGTCCATCCCTTCTGTGTCCACAGCCCTTCAGGGCTCCCACCTCCCTCAGGGTAAAAGCCTACATTCTCCCCGAGGTCCACAAGACCCTGCATGACCTCCCCCATCACCTCTCTGCTCTCACCTCCTGCCTCTCCCCCCGGACCCCCACTCACTCTGCTCCAGTCACATGGGCCTCCTTACTGTTCCTCCAACACACCAGGCACAGTCCTGCCCCAGGGCTAGTTATGCCCACTTCTTGGAAGGTACTTTTCCCTGTGTTATGGACTGACTTGTATCCCTCAAAATTTGTAGGTTGATGTTTTAACCCCCAGGTCGTCAGAATGGGCCTGTATTTGGAGATAGAGCCTTTAAAGAGGTAGCTGAGGTAAAATGGGGTCACGAGGATGGGCTCTAATCCAATAGGATTGTTATCCTCATAGAAAGAGATCAGGACCCAGATATGCTCAGAGGAAAAATCCTGTGAGGACACAGGGAGAGGGCAGGCATCTGCAAGTCCAGGAGAGAAGCCGTGGAAGAAACCATACCCACTTACGTCTTGATTTGGACTTCCAACCTCCAGAGCTGTAAGAAATAAATTCCTGTTGTAGAAATCCCCCGGTCTGTGGACGTTGCTGTGGCAGCCTGGCAAACCTGGACACGCTGGTGTCCACCAGGTTCCTTGCCACCTTCTTCAGGTCTTTGATCAAAGGTCACCTTCTCCAGGAGGCCCCCTCTGAGCGCTCTATTTAAAATTGCAACCTTCTTCCACTCTGTGCTTTCCTGTTCACCTCCCCCAGATAAATTGTCACTTTTAGGAGGGCGGGATCACTGTTCTGTTCCTTGGTGGACGCCCAGCCTTAGAATAGTGTAGAGGACCCTTAATAAATATTCGTTGAATGGATGGGTGGCGATGAGGCCTGGAAATCTGTCTTTTAACAAGCTCCCCAAGTGATTTCTGGGTCCCTGGTAACCCCACTCTGTGATTCTACAATAACATTTGCATGTTTAGACACCTGTTACCTGTGGTTGGCCATTAGATTTATTCTGTTCTCATGACAACCCTGTGAGATTTTATTTATTTATTATTTAGTTAGTTAGTTAGTTAGTTAGTTGGTTAATCCTCACCCAAGGATATTTTTTTTCCATTGGTTCTTAGAGAGAATGGAAAGGAAGGAGGGAAGGGGAGAGAGAGAGAGAAACGTTGATGTGAAAGAGACACATCGACGGGCTGCCTCCTGCACGACCTGTCTGGAGAGCGAACTTGCAACCCAGACACATGCCCTTAACCGGGAGTCAAATCTGAAACACAACCGAGGGTGACCCTGTGAGTTTTCAATGTCCATTTTCCTTACGAGGAAGCAGGCTCGGAGGAGGAAAGAACGCTGGTCAAGATTATGAACAGCAAGAGGAGATCCACAGAAGAGTTCATGAAACGAAGCTCCAGGATGCTGTGAACCTAGAGATGCCTTTCTGAATCACAGCATCTCACTGCCTCATATGACCACCAGTCATGGATGTGCTTGATCCCCAGCACTGTCTAAGTATTTAGTAAAATCAAATACTTTAAAATAAAAGTTACATAGAGATACAAGGTGTACAACATGATGACTTGGATATTCAGAGTGAAACGACCGCCGTCCCACTAATTCACATTATCATCTCACAATCACCACGTTTTGGTGTGTGATAAATGCCCCCGAAACCTACTCTCTTAGCATACGCCCAGTGTTATCGATAACGGTATTGAGGACAGTCATCACGCCTGGACGTTACATCTCTGTCATCCTCCATCACTGCAAGGCTGTATCCTTTCGTAACCACCGTGCTACTGCCCTCTGCTTGTATGAATATCTCTCTCTCTCCCCACCTCTCTCTCTCTCTCTCTCTCTCTCTCTCTCTCTCTTCCCCCTTCCATATCAATCCATTGATAGATAGACGACATGGGATCCTCACAACAGTCCTGCAAGGTAAGTACTATTCTTACCCTCATTTTACAGATAAGGAAACTGAGGCAGAACCAGATCATCGTAACTTTGAGTACTAGGCCTTAACAGCACATACGAATCAACTCCGTACACAGTGTATCTCATACTGCCCTCCTCATATCCTCTGTTCTCCATTATTGCTACATCCCCCGGCCATCTAACCCATTCTCTGTGAAACATGGACTTGGAATTAACTTTAACTTACATAGATGTATTAAAGGAGAGAACTTTGCATCCCACCATCACAGGAAACTAGGATCATTGGCTGTAAACCAAAGCCAATGCAATATGATATAAATATGACATAAACAGTGCCATTACATTGTGGCTGGACCTGTTCCCTCTCTGCCAACAGAGATCAGCTACAGTTGAGAGACACATAAAAGTCAAAGCAGCAAGTTACCATCCATTCCTGACAAAGAGAGAGATAAAACCACTCTTGGCAAAGTAGGAATGGAAAGGAACTTCTACAACCCGATTTTTAAAACGCATCTTCTAAAAAAACCTTAAGCCTTTGTTTTAAATAAAAAGCAAAATATTATACTGAACCTTGAAATGTTAAAAGGAGTCCCTGCAAAATCAGAACAGAGTCAGGGGTGCCCGCTATTACCATTTTTATTCACCGGTGTATTGCAGCTCTTGGCTGCACTGCAGCGCAGGATGGAGGAAGAAGAGAAAGAAATACATGGTCATTCTTGTAGATTATAAGATTGCGAGCACAGAAAGCCCAAAGGAACGTACAGATAAATAACTAGCATTATTAAAATAACTCAGCTATTATGCCAAGTGAAGTAAGTCAGAGAAAGACAAATACCATATGATTTCTCTTATGGGTGGATTTAAAAAAACAAATGAGCAAACCAAACAGAAACAAACTCATAGATACAGAGGACAGACTGATGGCTGCCAGAGGGAAAGGAGTTGGGGCTAGGTGAAAAAGATGAAGGGAGTAAGAAGTACAAATGGGCAGTTACAAAATAGTCATGGGGATGTAAAGTACAGCACAGGGGCCCTAACCGGTTTGGCTCAGTGAACAGAGCATCGGCCTGCGGACTGAAGGGTCCCAGGTTCGATTCTGGTCAAGGGCATGCACCTTGGTTGCGGGCACATCCCTAGCAGGGGGTGTGCAGGAGGCAGCTGATTGATTTTTTTCTCTCATGGATGTTTCTATCCCTCTCCCTTCCTCTCTGCAAAAAAACAATTAAAGTCAGTATCTATAATAATAAAAGTGTAATATGCTAATTAGACCGGACGTCCTTCTAGACGAAGTCAGGGCTGCAAGGGAAGCCCGGGTCCCGGGGGCCTGCCAGTGGCGGGAGGGAAGCCAGTGCCAGCAGCTGGGGGAAGGAAGGCCTGCTCTTGCATGAATTTTGTGCATTGGTCCTCTAGTATTGCAATAAATATGTATGGTGCCAGGTGGATGCAAGACGTACTGTGATGGTCACTACATAAGCTATATAAATGTCCAACCACTACGCTATACAACTGAAACTAATATAACATTGTATGCCAACTATAACTGAAAAATAAGCCCAACCTATGAACCAGGAGGTCACAGTTTGATGCCGAGTCAGGGCACATGCCAGGGTTGCAGGCTCCATCCCCAGTGGTGGGCGTGCAAGAGGCAGTCAATCAATGATCCTCTCTCATCGTTGATGTTTGTATCTCTTTCTCCCTCTCTGAAATCAATAAAAATATATTTTAAAAAATAAAAATGAAAAATTATTTTAAAAAATAAAATAATTTCTCAATGTGACTAAGTACAATATCAACACACGAAGTTTACCGTGGGTTGGTACATCAGCAATGATCAATCAGAAAATGTTTTTTATTTTAAAGGTAACATTTGCGAAATCCTAGAATAAATAAAACTAACCTATGGTGATAGAAATCAGATCAGTGGTTGCTTCTGGGGTGAGGAGGGTGGTGGAGATTGACTCAGAAACCCCACAAGTGATGGAAGTGTGCTGTCTTGATAAGAGTGTGGTTGCACAAGGGTAGACACGTGCTGGACCTGATTGAACGGTAAGCGGAAGACTTGAGCATTTCACTGTATGAACATTGGACTTGGATTTTAAAAGGGTACCATTCACCATTGCCTAAAAATGTAAACAAACAAAAAACTGGTAATCTCTAACAAATCTAACAAAAAGAAGTGCAAATCCTTTATGGAGAAAAGTATAAAATGCTATTGAAAGACATAAAAAAGATCTAAATAAATAGAGTGAAATATATACTAATTCTTATCTAGAAAGAGTCAATACTTTTAAGTTTTTCAACCCTTTCAAAATTGAGTTATAGATTCAATGCAACTTCAATTAAAATCCCAAAATGTTGCTTTTTTTTAAAAATATTTTTTTTATTGATTTCAGAGAGAGGAAGAAAGAGATAGAAACATCAATGAGGAGAGAGAAGCATTGATTGACTGCTCCTGCATGCCCCCTACTGAGGATCGAGCCCTGACCGGGAGTTGAACCATAACCTCCTGGTTCATAGGTCGATGCTCAACCACTGAGCCTCATTGGCTGGGCCCAAAATCTTTTAATAAGATTTATTCTAAGCCAGATCATATTCACTCATTTTGAAGTTTAAGGATTTTGGTTCTTTCGTTTTTATTGTTTTTATTATTTATTATGTTTACTGGGTTTTTCATTGAACTTGACAGATGAATGTAAGAATCTGTGTGGAGGAGAATCCAAGATGGTGGCGTAGATAAACACCTAAACTGCTGCCTCACACAACAATTTCAAAACTACAACTAAAAGACAAAACGTCTATCACCCAGAACCACGGGAAAGCTGGCTGAGTGGAAGTTCTACAACTAGAAGGAAAGAGAAAAGAGCATTGAGACGTGCACAAGCGCTGAAAAGCTGAGGTACGGAGGCGCAGGATCTGGGCTGGCGGCAGGCATTGCTTTTTTCAACCTAAAGGGAGACAAGCCCCCAATTACTCTGAAATCCAGTTTCTGGGGAGACGCGGGAGACCCAAACTCCTACGGGGAGAAGCTGGACTGTCTGCCACTGGGTCGGAAAGTGAGGGGGGCTTGCTTGCCGAGCTGCATGCAAGAATAATTGTTTACTGCGCTAGGGCATGGGACGCAGTCTGAGACACAGAGCCGGCTAACTAGCAGCCATCGCTGTTTGCCACACCCTTAGCCTAGTGACGCCCTGAAATCCCACCCCACACAACCTACAAACCCACCTAAGCTCCAAGCAGCAGTTTTAGCATAAGAAAGGCCTGCCCTATCACAGCTTAACCTAACAAACTTGCAGCCTGGATCAGACAGCTCCAAAACCTCCAAACCCCAAGCAAAGAGGAGAAAACTGTAGCTCTCGCTGTAGCTCCTGCTGGGTGGACTCAGACAATAGCTGACCTGCACCCCATTGGAGATCCAGAAGCCAGTATACCTAGTGGTCAGTGTGAGAAACCAGATTTCAACTCCTCACATCCATAAGTGACACATTCAAGAGGCAGACTCAGCGAGCACCAAAGCCCCACTGAAACAAGTCCTGCACCATAAGCGTGTCTCCAGCACAGCAGTTCTTATAGACACAGCAAGTCCTCACAGCCGATTGGCCTGGAGGTCAATTCCTTCCAGCATACCAACAGCACTTAAGGCTTAACTACACCAAGACTTTGCACTCAGCCCACAAAGGGGTGTACCAAGAGCGTCCACATCAGGTGATTGGGGAGGCTCAGCTACTGCCCCCTATAGGTCACCTACCACACAAAGCCACTCCATCAACACAGGGAAGCAGCCAAAATGCGGAAACAAAGAAACATGTCACGAATGAAAGAAATGGAGGAAAGCAAACTACTGGACGACATAGAGTTCAGAACCACATTTATAAGGTTACTCAAGAATCTTCTAAAAACCGCTGAGAAACTTGATGACACTTCTGAGGAGCTTAGTAAGACCTTCAAGGACCTTAATGAGAATGCCAAAAAAATGGAAAAGGACCAGTCAGAAATGAAGCATACACTGTCTGAAATAAAGAATATACAGAAACTCAACTGTAGATCAACGTACGCCAAGAATCAAACCAAAGATCTGAAATATGAGGAAACAAAAAACACCCAACCAGAAAAACAAAAAGAAAAAAGAATCCAAAAATATGAAGATAGTGTAAGGAGCCTCTGGGACAACTTCAAGCGTACCAACATCCGAATTTTTGGGGTGTCAGAAGAAGAGAGAGAGCAAAATACTGAAAACCTATTAGAAGAAATAATGACAGAAATCTTTCCCTACCTGGTGAAAGAAATAGACTTACAAGTCCAGGAAGTGCACAGAACCCCAAACAAAAGGAATCCAAAGAGGACCACACCAAGACACATCATAATTAAAATGCCAAGGGCAAAAGACAAAGAGAGAATCTTGAAAGCAGCAAGAGAAAAACGGTTAGTTACCTACAAGGGAGTACCCATACGACTGTCAGCTGATTTCTCGGCAGAAACTATGCAGGCCAGAAGGGAGTGGTAAGAAATATTCAAAGTGATGAACAGCAAGAACCTACAACCAAGATTACTCTACCCAGCAAAGCTATCATTCAGAGTTGAAGGTCAGATAAAGAGCTTCACAGATAAGAAAAAGCTAAAGGAGTTCATCGCCACCAAACCAGGATTACATGAAATGCTGAAGGGTATTCTTTAAGAAGAGGAAGAAGAAGAAAAAGGTAAAGATAAAAATTATGAACAGCAAAATGACATCAAATACATACCTACCAACAAGTGAATCTAAAAATCAAGTAAATAAAAAATCTGAAGGGACATAGAAAGGGAGTGGACTGACAATTCTCAGGGGGAAGCGGGTGTGAGTGGTGCAGGAAGAGATTGGACAAAAATCTTACTCCTATGGATAAAGACAGTGGGGATGGGGGGTAAGGACATGGGGTAGGGTGGGGTGGGAAATCAGGTGGAGGGGAGCTTTAGGGGGAAAACAAAAAGAGGAACACCTGTAATCTGAACAATAAAGATTTATTAAAAAAAAAAAAAGAATCTGTGTGGAAAAGCACAGAGTTGCGAATAGCCATGACAATTCTATATAGAAAAAATAAAGTGGGAGTACTAGTCCTACCAGATACTAACTTATCACAAATCTACAGTAATTAAGACACCGTAATTATAGTAGTCAGCCTCCAAGATGGCCCCCAATAGTCCACAAAGCCCGGGATTCATGCCCTGTTTGTAATCCCCTGTCACACTTACCCAAGACCAGCCCTGTGTGACTGACAGAGTATGGTAGAAGCAACAATGTGTGACTACTATTCAAGGCTAAGGAATACAAGGCATTGCAGCTTCCACTCTGGCCTCCTGAGCTGCTCACCGGCCACCGTGTGATGAGGCCAGTCAGTCAGTGCCTTGCAGAGGCACATGTGGAGAGGAACCCAGGTCCTACAGACTGAATCACCTGTGCCCCTCCCCCGCCACCCCACCTCCCGCAGCCCGTCAACACCTGACTGCTGAAGGATTTCTGGTGTCAGAAATCCTGACGCAAATCGTTCAAGAGCAAAATGGCTATTTTAAATGATTAAGTTTCAGAATACCTTGTTATCAGCCACAGACATAGACATGGACAGATTTCAAGAACATAATGTTAAGTAAAAAATCAATTCCCATACATATATTATAATTCTATTTATATCAAGTATAGACATCAGAAAAATTAAGCAATAAAAGGTTTAGGGATACACAAGGAGCAAACCTATAAAAAAGAAAATCAAGGAAATGATTGCCCAAAAGTTCAAGATAGTGGCTACTTTTAGGGAATGGGGCAAGGGCAGGGTGTGTAATCACAGAAAGGCAAAGAGGGGCTTTTAAGACTATTTTCCAAACTGTGGATCATGAAGCCATTAGCAGGTCACAGAATGAGCTTAGCAGATCCCCCTAGGATGGAATAAAACACGTTGCAATGTTTTCTATGTGGAAAAGATAGGGATGAAGAACTTTCATTTCAGTGGCACGTGCTCTTGTGGCAGCGGGCTGGGGAGTCATGGGGGGAAAATTCATTTCTTACTATAGTTAAGAGTCTCAAAAGCTTGAAAAACACTGTCTTTTTTTTTTTTCAAGTGTATTTTATTGATTTTTTTTACAGAGAGGAAGGGAGAGGGATAGAGAGTTAGAAACATCGATGAGAGAGAAACATCGATCAGCTGCCTCCCTCACACCTCCCTACTAGGGATGTGTCCGAAACCAAGGTACATGCCCTTGACCGGAATCAAACCTGGGACCCTTCAGTCTGCAGGCCGACGCTTTATCCACTGAGCCAAACCAGTTAGGGTGAAAAACACTGTGTTAAGGATTCCCAAGAAATGGTAATGTTCTGATTCTTCACCAGAGTGATGGGTATGTTGCTCGTTTTCTTATTCTTTAAACATTCCTATTTGCTTTCCACATCCTCATGCAGATTTCACATCAGGAAGAGTATATGAGCATAGAGCTGAGCCAAGACTCTCCGAGGAGAAATAAGAAGGGCTGACAAAGAACCACGGGGGAAATGCCTTCACTGATGGGTGAGCGATGCTCTTTGTCGTGTGTCCATGGTCAGCCTAGATCAGCTCAGGTGCCACCTGTAGTATCTGGTGCCACCACGGTGACTAAGTTACTTTACCCTCATCTTTGCTCTGTGTACACTATGTTATAGTTGTCTGAGGTGTTACTTATGTGACAAATTGAGCAGCAGGCTCAAGTTGCATCCTTGTTCTAGTTGGGGTCCCTGGAAGAAGCCCCCGAAAGAAGGATCTGGGGTACACGTAGTAGATCTGGGACGTGATCCAAGAAGGACTCAGGGCAGCAGGGTGGTGGGGCACGGAGGAGAAGGAAACCAACCCAGGAGCTGCTGGCATCAATGAGGGCTCCATCCTCTTGGGGCCTCTGGAGATGAGGTAGACATGGCCAGAATCATCCCTTCTGGGAAATCAGAACACCCTAATATTGATCCCTCAACTCCCTGAGGCTTGATTGTGGGTGCCTCTCGGGGTAACTTTCCAGCACTTCTAGGCTGCCCTGTGCAGGCCAAGAACCTTCCTACACCAGAGAACATTCTCAGTCAGAGACTCAGGGGGCCATCAGGAACCCTCTGTAGGTGACCCCAGCAAGGCCCAAGAACGTATGGGTGGGGCACCCACAGCACCTGTCTGCCCCGCCCCTCTCATCTTGCAGAGCTTCATATTGTGTTCACTGCAAGAATGATTGCCACACAAGTGCTTGAAGAAACAGAGATTCCACAGAGTCCACCGGAGAAATGCGGGATCAGGAAGAACTTCCCAGAGGTGTGGGGATAGGACACAAGGCGCTGATGGTGGGAGGAGGTCCAGACACATTTTTCCCATCAGCCAGTTCACGCCGCACCTTGGGTGTGACCATCACCAAACGTCAGAGTTTCCTCTCCAGCCTACTCTCCTCAGGCCCTGGACCCAGGAGGAAGATCCTGGGATGGATGGAAAGGTAGGGAACAGGATGAAGAACAAACCCCCAGTGGGCGCCTAATCCAACAGGACATGAGAAGATCCCCCTACCTTCTGTGTGTCTTGAGGCAAGTCACCCACCCTCTCTGAACTTGCTGGGGATCATCATAATGCTCACTGTGTCCTGTTGTTATAATTCAGTACAATAATCCATGTAAAAGGGCTTGGCATGGTGTAAGCCCTCAATCTCTGAAAATGGTCATTATCCGTATCGCCACAACTGTCATCATCATCACCATCATCACTGTCATGATTATCACATCATCACTGTTATTATCACCATTACCACCACCATCATCATCACATCACATCACCACCATCACCATCACCATCACCATCACCATCACCATCACCATCACCATCATCATCACCATCACCATCAATACAACCATCACCATCAATACAATCATCATCTGCAGTATCACCATCGTGACCACCCCTGCAACCCAAGCCCTGGTTGGGAGGAGGCACCATTTATTGAGAACTTAGCCTTTTCTTTTTTAAACTTTTTTTTATTAATTTCAGAGAGGAATGGAGAGGGAGAGAGAAATAGAAACATCCATGATGAAAGAGAATCATTGATCGGCTGCCTCCTGCATGCCCCCCCCCCCCCCCCCGGGGATCGAGCCCACAACCCGGGCATGTGCCCTAACCAGAATCAAACCTGGGATCCTTCAGTCCACAGGCTGACACTCTATCCACTGAGCCAAACCAGCCAGGGTGAAAACTTAGCCTTTTCCAAACCTTGTACAAAGAGTCTGATCTGCAGAGTTTTAATTCTCCCAACAGAGTTGCTACCAGGATATAGGAGGCAGGCTCTCATAATATCTGACCTTCCAATTATTTTGATCCAAAACATTAGAGTCGCTTTGACTCTTCTATTTCTCTATCACTGCACTTCCAGTCCATCAGCAAATCCTGTTGGTTCCACCTTCAAAATATATCCAGAATCCCACCCCTCTCTCCACCTCCACTGCCACCTCCCTGGCTTGAGCCACCATCATTGCTCACCTGCATTATTGCAATGATCTCCTCACTGGTCTCCTAGCTCCCGCTCCTGCACTCCTATAATTTATTTTCAATACAGCAGCCAGAGCAACATTCTCAAAACCTTCCCAGGACTCTCGTCCCACCCAGATGCAACCCCAAGTTCTCCCCCAGCCCAAGGTGCTGCCCAACCTGTGCCCATCACCTCCCTTTCTCCGCCTTGCTTACTCTGCTCCAGTTGCATGGGTCTCCTCGCTGTTCCTAGAACCTGTTAGGCACGATCCAGTCCCAGGACCTCTGCACTAGCTGTTCCCTTCTGCTTAGAATGCCAGGCCCACAATCAACCTGGTGCCTCCCTTCCTTGTCTCTTTTACACCTTTGATTAAAGTCACTTCTCAGTGAGACCTTCCCAATGGCTCCAAAATGGCAACACATGAACGCATGCACGCACATCCTCCTTTTCTGCGTTATTCTCCGCCCCGTGCAACTTACTGTCTAGAGCACTGTATGTTTCACTTACTTATTCTGCTATTGTCTCTCTGTCCTCCACCCAGCCTCCCCTACACACTGGAACATCAGCTCCACAAGAGTAGCATGCTCGCTTATAGGAGGCATCGCCTGCCTGAGGCCACAGAGTAGGACTGAGGAGCCACACACCAGCTCTCTGGACTCAAAGGCCATGCCCCTGACCACTGCATCCCTGTCTCTTTGAACTGCACCAGGCTTCCCCCTGGTGTCACACAGGACCATGATGGCGGTTTGGCATGTGACAGGAACCACATGTACCTTCTCCAGCCTAGAAGCCTTTGCGAGGTCATGGGCTAGACTCCTGCCAGGGCTCGCAGGTCACCAAGGGCAACAGAACAGATGGCCTCATCTGGGCTAGGGGAGGAAGTTCCTTCCAGAACTCAGGGTGATCAGCTGAGCCTTGAGACTCCTTCCTCTCCATCATGTGACACCTCAAAATGGGGGAGGGGTGGGGGTATGATTCATCAGCCCTCAGGGCAGGAGCAGGGCCAGCTGAAAAAGAGGGGCTACCTCGGACAGCAGGAGTGCCTGAGGTGAGACCACCAGAAGAACTTCCCCGTAGCCCCTGTGAAGTTGGCAAAGCACAGGAGGCCCTTTAAACAAATATAGGCTGGGTGTATGAGCATATTTCCTCTTTGTTGGGGGACAACCCCTTCAGCTCCCCTCTGCCTGCCACCAGAGTACCAGAATCCGGCTGGCATCTTACCCACATGCAAATCAGCACCCTGGCACTTCCCTTTTGCCTGCAGGTCCCCATCAGGGCAGTGCCTGCCCCAGACAAAGAAAGAGCTGGAAAGATTAACTAATCCCCTGCTCTCCTTCAGGGGACCAGTGGGCAGGGATAGACCCCTTTTGGTGGCTGCAGTGGGGGCAGGAGAGGGGACCCAGAGCTGAGCACACTGTGGCAATCAGCTCCCCCACCCCCACCCCAGCCCCAGGGAGAGGCCGGAAACAGGAAATGCCTGTTACCAGGGTTTGCTGGGGAGACAGAGAAAGGGGGGGGCCCTCTGCCTTCCCCCCTTGAAGCCCCTTAATCTTGAAACTGGAAGACTTCATCTTGCAGACCAGAGAAGGTGGCTGTGCTGTGCACCCTTTTCAAAGCCTGTAAGCAGAGGTACAAAGCATAAACTCACCATCCTGGTCTTCAAAGCCCTCCCTGCACCAGCCTGTGTGTCTCCTCTCCCCTCTCCTGCCATCCCAGCACACACCCAACATCTCAAAGACAGTCAACGGGGTCCCAACAGACTCCCAACCCAAAGGCTGCAAGCAAGGGGACCTTGGATGGGTCTCTGCACCTTCTGGTG
The DNA here is from genome assembly GCA_026230045.1 of Corynorhinus townsendii. NCBI lineage: Eukaryota > Metazoa > Chordata > Mammalia > Chiroptera > Vespertilionidae > Corynorhinus > Corynorhinus townsendii. The sequence goes on from JAPDVU010000006.1 coordinate 87,755,720, forward strand.
CCTCTGTTTCCTCATCTTCACATAGGTAATGAGAATACCAACCAAATGAATCACCCCTCTAGCACCTGGCCCTCTAGACAGGGTTGTACATTCATTCAGCAGGCATGTATTGAGTGCCTACTGTGTGCCAAACCCTGGACCTGCTGGTGGCCAAGACAAACCCTGTCCTCGCAGAGCATGTACAGCCTAGTGGGGAGGCAGACACTGAGCAGATTTCACCACAGTAGGCAGTGTGCAGGAAAGCACAGAGGGCCATGGGATCTGGTTCAATGGGAGGTGTGTCTGACAAAGCCAAGGATTAAGGGACGGATGGCAAAGCAAAGAGGAGAAGCAGTCCAGGCAACCCTGGCACGCTGCTGGTGGGAGGCCAGATGGTGCAAGCACTTTGAAAAAACGATTTGGCAGTTTCTTAAAAAGTTAAGCATGCACTACCATGCAACATAAAGGTCATGTTCATGTGGAGACCTGCACACAGATGTTCCCGCAACTTTATCCATGAGAACAAAAACTGGGAGCAGCCCAAGTGACCAAGCAAAGGGAACAACAAGTGAGGGGGCTCTGAGCATCCAACCACCCTCTTCCTGGGTTCAATCAATAGTTCTGGAGCACCTACTATGCTCCAGGTAGTGGTCCAAGTGCTGGGGATACAGTTGTGAGCAAAACAGGTACAGATCTCTGCCCCTGATATTCTGGCAGAAGGACACAAGCAATATATTATATGCATATGAACATAGCTTGTCAGGAGGTGGTGAGCGTTAAGAGGAGACAAATGTTGTTCTGTCCACAGAATGGACTACAACTCAGTGATAATGAGTGAAGAAGTGACGCACACAACAGCATGACGAATCACAAAAGAATCATGCCCAGCCAGCATGGCTCAGTGGTTGAGTACTGACCTGTGAACCAGGAGGTCATGGTTCAATTACCGGTCAGGATACATGCCCTGGTTGTGGGTTCAATCCCCAGTGTGGGGTGTGTAGGAGGCAGCTGATCAATGATTCTCTCATCAGCAGAGGTGCAGATTAGAAGGCATCAATGGGGGGGGGGGGAGGGGATATCTGTAATACTTTCAACAATAAATATATTTTTAAAAAAGTGAATAAACCTTAAAAAAATGTAGTCACTTATGGGGGAAGGTAGGAACTGGGTATGTGTGGATATCTGAGGGACAGGACTAGAAGTTAAATTTTTCCCTGTATGACTTTTTATGCATCTTAATACCTGAATGATATGGATGCATTATTTAATCTAACATTTAAATAATCTAAAGATTCTGTTGGACTCTCTGTCCCCTAGCACAGGCTTCTTCTTAACTCAGCACTGCTGACATTGGGGCAGGATAATGCTCTGTTGTGTGTGGCGTCTGTGGGCTGTTGAGCGGCATCCCTGGCCACTATCCACTAGATGCCAGCAGCATCTCCTAAATGGGGGGCAAGCCCTAGCCGGTTTGGCTCAGTGGATAGCGTGTGGGCCTGGGGACTGAGGGTCTCAGGTTTGATTCTGGTCAAGGGCACATGTCCTGGCTGCAGGCTTGATTCCCAGTAGGGGGCATGCAGGAGGCAGCCAATCAATGATTCTCTTATCATTGATGTTTCTATCTCTTCCTCTCCCTTCCTCTCTGAAATTAATTAAAAATATATACATTTGAAAAAGCCTAATATTGCATGATTCCACTTAACTAAAAGATGAAAATGCATCTATAGTGACCCAAAGCAGATGGGTGATTGCCTGGGGATGGCAGGTGGGGGGACAGAGAGGGTGGGGGGAAGGCATCTCGAAAGGGTAGGAGGAACCTTTTGGAGGGGATATGTTCACTCTCTTGCGTGGGGCTGGTTTCACACATAATGCCACAATTTATCAAATAGTGCATTTTAACTATGTTGTCGTTTATTACATGTTAATAAAGCGGGGGGTTTGTGTGTGTGTGTTTTAAGCCAGTGGGAGACCAGATACCTGTTGTCTTTCCCCTACAACTAAAAGCTTTAGGGGAGCTTTTAGGGGATGGTAGGTTGGGGAAGAAGGAATAATGTAAACCAGCACTGGTCAATAATGCAAAAGGTACTCTCCTGTCACATTTTTGTTCCTACCTGACAAAATATACTAAATTAGAGACAAATATGTGCTCTTTCTGTCTGAATACATCTTAAACTTGGGGGGAGGAGACGGGGAGAAAAGTTGTTTCAGGCAGAGGGAACTGCATGTGAGGGGGCTCTGATCATCCAACCACCCCTTCATGGCTTTGATAAATAATTATTGAGCATCTACTATGCTCCAGACACTCATACAAGTGCTGCAGATACAGCTGTGAACAAAAGAAATATACATCCCTGCCCCATGAGGATGACATTCTGGCAGGACGCAAGCAATGTGTTACATGAGTATGAATATAGCTTGTTAGAAGGTGGTGTTAAGGGACAAAATTAAGTAGGAAGAGGGAGTGGGGAGTGCCAGGAGGGGGTACAATTCTAAATAAGGAGGTCCAAGAAGGCTCATTGAAAGAGTGACACTGAGTAAAGGCTTAAAGGAGGGGATGATGCAGGTGTATGTCTGGGGGAACAGCATTCCAGGTAGAGGGAACAGCCAGTGCAAAGGTTCTGAGGCTGGACCCTGCCTTATGTGTTCCAGGAAGAGGTTGGAGGCCAGAATGAGAAAGAGGGAGTGAGACAGTGTGAATCAAGGGTGGTCTCAGGTGCTTATTTATAAAAACAGGCCATGTGATCAAAAGGGCAAGTGTTGTCACCCTAAACATCCCACCATTCTGCCATATCTCCCAGAATGCCTGCAAGGGAAGCACAAATGGTTGGCAGCTTTTTAAGCATTTTCTCCAACTCCCCCTGGTCCCCTGCTCAATCACAGATTAGCCTGAAAGCAACAGCCCCACATCTCTGGGAGTGCTTGCATGCCGTGCCCATCTGGCGGTCATTCCAGGTCCCCAGGGCAGACAGGCACAAGATAGCCAACCCAAGGTGGAGTCCTGGAGATGCTGTCCATTGAGGAGCCATGAAGGTATTACAGGTGTCCAGCCTGAGCTAGAGGCGGCTCGGGGGAAGCCAGGGACATAACCATATCTCTGATACATTGTATGGAGGAAGACTGACCAGCTGTGTGCTGGTGGCCCATGACAAGGACAGTCCTAAGAAAGATCTGGATTGGCCTGCTTGCTCTCAGATCCATTCTGCACCATTCCTCTGCTTTGCTCTGTAGTCATGGGAACTACATTTCCCAGGCTTCTTTGCACCTTGGCTTCCAGGTTGGTTCAGCCAATGAGAGGCCCAGTCAGGAGACCAGAGGGTGGGAGGAAGAGAGAAGCCAGGGTATTTCTTCCTCCTTTGCTCTGCCTCTTCCAGCAGCAAATTGTCTATTCCATGGCTTAGTTCCCTGAAGACAGCTGTTGCTCCCGGTGCTAGTTCTCATTGAATGGCCCTGGACCCAGGTCACACCACTTCCTTTATTGTTCCACCCACTCAGTGGCTCCTCTCTTAGTGTCCCCCACCTGTCTTCTCAGCTTCCCCCTCACCCATTAGCCAATCCTCTGAATTAAACCCTCTGTTTGAGAGACCTAAGATTATTTCTGCCTTCCTGGCTGAACCCTGACCAGGAGAACCAGAAATCTGAATCCAAATCTATCTCCATAACCACCTGACAGGCCCATAAGTCCCCTTAAAGAGGCAGAATTCATATAGTATGGATTCTGGTCACAAGTTTTGGGGGCCTGGATACTTGGGTTCAAATCCCAGCATAGCGTCAGGCAGCTAAAACTTTCCATGTTTCCGTTTCCTCATCTGGGAAATTAGGATAACATGTAACAGGTTGTGCTTTCCAAAGATGGCCACAAAAATGTCAGCCATCCAGCATGCTGATGCTTGTCACACTCCCAAGAGCTGGAGTCTGACTCCTCTCTCCTTGAATCTGTGTGACTTGCTTAGTCACTAAGAATGCAACGAAGTAATACTGCATGATGTCCAAGTAGGTCAGTAGCGACCTTGCAGCTTCTGTCTTGGTCTTTTTTTCTTTTTTAATTGACTTGTAGAGAGAGTGGAAGGAAGAGGGTTAGAGAGATAGAAACATCAATAAGATTGGATGTCTCTTGCATACCCCACACTGGGGAGCCCGAAACCTGGGCATGTGCTCTGACAGGGAATCGAACCAGTAATCTATTCGTTCCTGGGTCGATGCTCAACCACTGAGCCACACCAGCCACGTGAGCTGTCTTGGTCTTTTGAGGAGCAATTGCTCTCTCTTCATGCTTTTCCTCAAAACCCAGTGCTTATATTATGAGGAAGCCCAAGCCACACAGAGAGGCCACTTCCCAATGCTCCAGTCCACGTCCACAGCTCACCGAGGCACCCGCCATGCCAGTGAAGAATTCTCCAGATCCGTGGTCGGCAAACTGTGGCTCACAAGCCACATGCGGCTCTTTGGCCCTTGAGTGTGGCTCTTCCACAAAATACCACGGCCTGGAAGAGTCTATTTTGAAGAAGTGGCATTAGAAGAAGTTTAAGTTTTAAAAATTTGGCTCTCAAAAGAAATTTCAATCATTGTACTGTTGATATTTGGCTCTGTTGACTAAAGAGTTTGCCGACCACTGCTCCAGATGATCCCAGCCCCCAGACATTCAAGGTTTCTCATTATAGAGCTGACAAACCATCACCACCAGGCCCCATCTGAATCCCTGACAGAAACTGTAAGAATTATAAAATAGTTGTTGTCTTACAACAATATGTTTGGGGTGGTTGTTTCACAGTACAGAAGTCCCCCTTCTCCACGGTGTTACTTTCTGTGGTTCCAGTTATCCATGGTCAACCATGGTCCACAAATATTAAATGGAAAATTCCAGAAGTAAGCAATTTATACATTTTAAATTACACGCCATTCTGGTATGTGTGATGAAATGTTATGCCATCCTGTTCCATCCAGCCCCAGGAAATAAATCAACCCTTTGTCCAGCAGAGTCACACTGTCCATACAGTACAGAAGATACTCTGAGAGAGGCAGATCACATTCACTTAACTTTTATTACAGTACTAGTGGTCCAGCACACAAAATCACACGCAGTAGGCCACCCGCCACTTCCACGGGAGCCAACAGGAGGGGCAGCACACGGGAGCTGGAGCGGGGGGGAAGGGGAAAAAAGCGGGGAGGGGGACTGAGAGGTGCTTCATACATCTCCTGGTGACTGGTCACACATGCAGCCCCACCCACCCACACATGCCTCACTGCACACACAGCCCTGCCCACCCACGCGCACCTGCTGTGCACACAGCCTCCTGCTGATCAGTCGTTACACGTGAGGGCATGATGACCATTTGCATATTAGCCTTTGATTATATAGGATACTATTATAATTGTTCTATTTTATTATTATTTATTGTTGTTCATCTCTTATTGTGCCTAATTTACAAATTAAATATCATAGATATGTATGTACAGGAAAAAATATAGTATATATAGAATATACGGTTTCAGGCATCTACTGGGGGGTGTCTTGGAACATATATCCCACAGATAAGGGGGGACGACTGTGATAGATAACTGAGAAATAATGGTACCTACTCCATGGGTTTGTTGTGAAAATAAAATTAATTAATAAGTATTAAGTGCTTAGAACACTTGCATATAGTAAGTGCTCAATCAACAGAACCTGTTCCTGTTGTTATTCATTTATATTTTCTGAATCAATTCCCATGTACTTCATTAAAACTGTGCCAAGACCTCAACATGGATTCACTTTCCTCTTTGGGCCTGTTAACACTATAACCTTCTAGTTTTACTCCTGAGTCACTGATTTCTCCTCTTCTGACTTCTTGCTGCCTCTTCCTTCTTGCCCTCCCCCCTCAATGCTGCTGCTCTCTAAGGCTTAACCTTCAGGGCCCTGTCCTCCGTCTCTCACCTCCCTCCCATGATGAGCTCACTGGCTCCCAAGGATTGATTTCCCAATCACTACCAGGTACTGCCTGTGGTGCTTTACAACTTTACAACTATTAGCTCATTAAGTTCTTATAACAGCCCTATAAGAGAGGAGCTATCCTTATCCCCACTTGAAAGATGGGAAAACTGAGCTCCAGAGGGTTCAGTACCTCATCCAAGATCGCACAGGCAGGATTGGAACCCAGACGCCCATGCAGTGGGATTCCATGTCCTCCCATAGGATTTCTCGGCCTCAGCACTACTGACATTTGGAGGGCTGTGCTGGGCATTATGAAATATTGAGCAGCATCCCTGGTCTCTACCCATGAGATGCCTGTGGCACATCTCTCCCTCCAGTGGTGAAAGCCAAAACTGTCTCCAGACATTACCACATGACCCCTGGAAGGACATTGTTTCTCCTCCATCCTGGGAACCACCCGGCTGACCTCTATTCTGAGCCGCCTCCCATCTCCAGCATAACACAGCCCAATGAGAACTCCCCAAAACGGTTCCTCCCCCTGCCTTCCATCTTAGCAAATGATACCCCCACTCATGCAGGTCCTTAAGCTACAAACTTAGACATTATCTTGTCTCCTTTCATTCGCCCCCACCCTTCTCCCTCATCCCATCTGTCAGCAAGTCTGGTCAGCTCCACCACCAAATGTGAGTCGGTCCGGGCCACCTTCATCAACCTCCCAGGTCTCCATGCTGCCACCTCCATCACCCTGAATGTCCAGGCTCCACAGAGCAGCTAGAGGACCTCTCTAAACCAACAATCTGCTTAAACCCACCAAGGACTTCCCATCACATTTAAATTCTGCACACATCCCACAGCTACTCCCCAAACCTCATTCCCCATCACTCTCCCGTCCCTCACTCACCTTCCATCAGCAAATCCTTCATTCAGATCCTCCCAACCACAGGGCCGTTGCATGTCTGCCTTCCCTGCCCCATTCTTCCCAGAGCTAGCTAGCTTCTCCTCCTTCAGCTCTCAGATTTCCTTGAAACGACCCTCCCCCCTCCCCCCAAGAAAGCATTCCCCTTCTTTTTTTCTTCTTCTTAATCCCTTTTTGTCCGCAACATATTTTACAATGTTTCATTGACTTTCCTGTTTACTATCTGTTGTGGGTTGAGTGGTTGCCCAAAAAGATGTGTCCAGTATCAATTCCTGGGAAATCTGAATATGATGTTATCTGAAATAAAAGGACTTTGCAAGATGTAATTAATAATTAAGTTAAGGATCTTGAGATGAGGAGATCATTCTGGATAATCCAATGACAAGCGCTTTTTTAAGTGATGCACAGACACACACAGAGGAGACAGCCATGTGAAGACAGAGACAGAGGCTTCAGGGGCGCAGCCACATGCTGGGGAACCACCAGGAGCTGGAAGAAGCAAAGAACCGATCCTTACCTACAGCCTCTTGATGGAGAACAGCCCTGCCAACATTTGGATTTCAGACCTCTGGACTCTAGGGCTGTGAGATGACATATTTCTGTTTCAAGCCAGGCAGTTTGAGGTACTTTGTTACAACAGCCACAGGAAACAAACACACTCCCTCCTCAGGCCCCCGCCTCCCCCTTACAAGGCCACGAATTCAGGAGAGAGGAGAGTTCATGTGCATGCTTTCCCAGAGCCCAGCAATCAGCAACTGTGCTGACAATAATAGAAATGAATATTCTAACTCCAAGACGCTCCATCGCTTCTTAGCCATCACCTGTCGGTAAGCGTTTACATTTCGTTGAGTCCCCTTGCATTAGGAGCGCATTCCCTCCAAAACAGGGTTTTTCTCACCCAGGGGTGATACTGCTCCCCAGGTGGACATTTGACAATGTCTGGGAGCATTTTGTTGTCGCAACACCGGGGGCCAGGGATGCTGCTCAACAATGTACAATGCACAGGGTAGTCTCCAGGACAGAGAATGATCCAGTCCCAAATTTCAGAAGTGCTGACACTGGAAAATCCTGGACTAAATTTAGTACTTAGTGCCAATATAAACAGCAAATGCCTCCTAACATCTATTCCCCCTTCTTCTGCTAACATTCCCTCAGTTTCCCCTTTGTCACTAGACCACCCCTCCTCTCAGTCTAACTCCTTTGGGTAGAGCCCAGGCGTCCCCCTCTGAATGGGCAGGTGACTCGGCCTGACCAATCAGAGCATGATATTCTCCTGAACACAGCAATTGGTTCAGGAACAGACCTCAGCCTGGCCAATTAGAGCATCATAGTATTCCTGGTCACAGCAACTGATTCAGGAATGTGACTTCAACCTGGCCAATCAGAGCATCATATTCTCCCAGCCACAGCAGATGGTTCAGGAATGGACATGTGACCCCTCCAAAAAAATCATGGCCAATGAAAAACAGATTTTGGCCTGGAAGGCCTTTAAATCGCAGCTCCTATTTTCCATTAGACAGAGAATTGTAGGAATACAAATCTGAAGCAGTTGGGCACCCTTGTCTACCTTCATTAGGAAAAAAAAAATGGCTGAGAATAGAGAAAAACACCCAAAAGATCAAAGTCAAGAGATGAAGGGTGGGGTGGGGCAGATTCCCTGATGTAATAATGCCTGAGCCCCCCTGAATCCAGCCAAACCTGAAGGCATTTTTCTCCCAATAATTTTAGTTATGTGAGCCAGTTTCAATTGGGTATTCTTGTCACAAGAGCTAAGATCCTTGATTAAAATTTCTGCAGACTCAGCTGAGAATTTCCTCAAACCTTAAACTTCTCCAACTAAACATCCTTTATTTCTTCCACTGTTGCCCAAGGGACCTGACTCCCAAGTTTCTCCTAAAGCCCAGGTACCACCCCTGATATCAAAGGGGAACTGTCCATCTCTGCACTGTGGTGAGATCTTTAAAAAGCTCACTATGAGCCCTAGCCGGTTTAGCTCAGTGGATAGAGCGTTGGCCCAAGGACTGAAGGGTTCCCTGTTCGATTTCGGCTCAATCCCTGGCCGGGTCGGTGCACATGCGGGAGGCAACCAATTGCTGTCTCTCTCACCTCGATGTTTCTCTCTGTCTCTCTCCCTCCCTTCAACTCTTTATAAAAAATAATCAATGGAAAAATATCCCTGGGTAAGGATTACCAAAATAAACCCCACAAAAATAAAGGCCAGCTATGCTCATACAACATACCTCGGGTCTTGCCCCTTCCTGGCATCATTCGCATTAGCAAGGGAGACCAAAGAGACCTCCTTTTGACCCCTTAAATATGCCCCAACTTCCCACACTCTATTAGCATGCCACTTTCTCCAGGAAGCCTGCCTGGTTTCTTCTGGGGGTTCCCTCCCCTCTGCTCCCACAATGCCCTGGGTTCCACCCATCACTGAATGTGTTGTAACTGCCTATTTCCTTGTCTATTTCCATGAGCTGCATGAGAATCTGTGTCTCATTTATCATGGAATCCTCCATCACCCAGCACATGGCCTAATACAAAGAAATGCCTATGAGGTGGGTGGTGTTATCATCATCATTATTATTATTATTGTCATTATTACTGTTATCAACATCATTTTCCCCGTTTTACAGATGTAAAAACTTAGACCCTTGCCCAAAGTCACATAACTAGGAACTTGTAGAGGCGGATTGATCCTAGGCGATCCATACTCACCCGCCACTAACGAATTACCACTAACCAACAATCAGTAAGCACTCGGCAAGTGCTTATTACATCAGGGCTCAATCAGCAAACTCCTTCTGTAGAACCAGAGAGTATTTTTTTTTGGCTTTGCAGGCCATAGGGTCTCTGTTGTGACTATCCGGGTAGCAAAAGCAGCTATGGACAATATGTTAGCAGATGGGTGACCGTGTATCAACTCAATTTTGTTTATAAAAAGAGGCAGGAAGCCACAGGTTCTGGTGTGCTGACCCCTGTATTAAATGAATGATGAATGAATAAGTAGAATGCTTAATAAATATTTATTGAGCACCTACTTATGTTCTGGGCACTGGAGATATAGTTGTGAACCAAACAGACAAAACACCTTGCCCTGACATTCCAGTGGAAGAAGCAGATAATAAGCAAATAGGTAAAAACTATGATAGGTCAGAGGGTGCTAAGCGCTATGGAGAAAAATCAAACAAGGAAGAGCATGAGAATTGTATATGCGAATGGAGGGTAAAGGGGTGGAAGCCAGGGAAGATCTCTCTGATGGGAAACTGAAGGAGGTAAGAGAACAATCACAGTGTATATCTGAGAGAAGAGGGATCCATGAAGCAAGAACAGCACATGCAAAAGCCCTGAGGCTAGATTAGCATATACCTGGTGGTTCTAGGAACAGTGAGGAGGCCCATATGGCTGGAGTAGAAATGAGTGAGGGGGAGAGAGGGAGGAGATGAGGGCTGAGAGGTAAACAGGACAAATCTGGGTCATGGTGAGGACTTTGTATTTCACTCCAAGAGCAATGGGGAGCCCTGGGAGAGGTGGGAGAGAGGAGGGATGGGGTTTTCCTGGCTCCTCTGTGAAAGCCCTGAAGAGTAACATTTCCAGTATCGGGCCCAGGATGAGGTCAGTGAACAGAACAGAATGGAATGGAAAAGAAGGAACAGCATCCAATGTTGACTCTCCCAGGCTTCAGACGTGTTGAGATGAAGTCTTCCAACCAACACAGCCCAACCCACGCAGGCCTTTTGTCCCTAACTGAACCCTTCCCCATGGCTTTGGTTCAGGTCCTCCTCATTCCTCATCCTACCAAGCTTACCAGCAAAACGGCTCCCTCCAGACCCGCATCTCTGAAGCCAGCTATGTTTCACCTTGGGCTTCTTGGGGGCAGTAACCTCTCTATATCCACCCAACCCATTTCCTTTTCCATTGGCTTCCAGCTGAACTGCATTCCCAGCTGCTCTTGCAATTGGATGGCACCTTGTGAGCGAGTTCTAGTCAATGGAACAAGGATGGAGGTGATGGTACCCCTTCTGGGACTGGCCCATTAAAGTCTCCCGTGGTTTCCTTTCTCACACTCCTTCCTTGCCCTCTGAGTAGAGAGGACTCCAAGGGCTGTAGGGAGGATGGGGCCATGAGATGGAAGCAGCTGGGGTCATAGAAAAACTGTAAAGAAGGACAATCTCCTCAACCCCCCACTTGATCCAAACTGGATTATTATGTCAGCAACAAGTAAATTCTTATTGTCATTGAAGCACTGCAATTTGTCACAGGAACTACCCTCATATACCCTGACTATACCACATCCTACAGCCAACTCAGACCTACTGAAATCAAATTAACCAAAAGAGTGACTCCCATTAATTTAGCACTTGCTGTATGTCAATCGCCATGCAAGATATTTGTGCAAGAATAGGCCTTCCCCAAGAAACATATGAAAACATGCTCCAAGTCACTAATTATCCGAGAGATGCAAATCAAAACGACAATGCAGTACCATCTCACACCTGTCAGAATGGCTATCATCAACAAATCAATAAACGACAAGTGTTGGCAAGGATGCGGAGAAAAAGGAACCCTCATGCACTGCTGGTGGGAATGCAGATTGGTGCAGCCACTGTGGAGAACAGCATGGAGTTTCCTCAAAAAACTAAAAATGGAACTCTCATTTGACTCAGTGGTCCCACTTCTAGGAATATGTCCCAAGAAGCTAGAAACACCTATCAGAAAGGATATATGCACCCCTATGTTCATAAAAGCACAATTTACAATAGCTAAGATATGGAAACAGCCTAAATGCCCATCAGCAGATGATTGGATTAAAAAACTGTGGTGCAAATACACAATGGAATACTATGCTGTGCTAAAAATGAAGGAATTCCTATCATTTGCAACAACATGCATAGAACTGGAGAGCATTATGCTAAGTGAAATAAGTCAGTCAGAGAAAGATAAATATCACATGATCTCACTCATCTATGGGAAATAATGAACAACATAAACTGATGAACAAAAACAGACCCAGAGACAGGGAAGCATCGATCAGATTGTCAAACCTCAGAGGGAAGGTAGGGGAGGGTGGGGGTAAGGGGGAGAGATCAACCAAAGGACTTGTATGCATGCATATAAGCCTAACCAGTGGACACAGACACCAGGGGGGTGAGCGCATGAGTGTGTGTGTGTGGGGGGGGGGGGGGGGGTTGGGGAAGGTAATGGGGGGATGAGGACAAATATGTAATACCTTAAGAAATAAAGAAATTAAAATGCAAAAAAAATTTTAAAAAGAATAGGCCTTCCTTCCCCTGGTTTTGCTTCGGCCGCTCGGGAGCCTAAAAGTCCTCGCTCCCAGCCAGAGCACCACTCCTGCAGCTCCCTCTGCCGCCCCCCCCCCCTCATAGCAGGCATCCGGCCCCTCCTGGCCGCCCCGCATCTGCATATGCAAATTATCCCACCATCTTTGTCAGGTTAATTTGCATACACACTTCTGATTGGCTGTGGGCATAGCAGAGGTATGGTCAATTTACATGTTTGTCTATTATTATTAGGTAAGATATATACAGTACAGGCCCAATGCATGAAATTCATGCAAGAGGCTCGGCCCTCGTATCCCCGGCTTCGTCCAGAAGGTTGCTCAGCTGTCCAGTCTAATTAGCATATTATGCTTTTATTGTTATAGATATATATGTGTGTGTGTGTGTGTGTGTATATATATATATATATATTATTGATTTCAGAAAGGAAGGGCGAGGGAGAGAGAGATAGAAACATTAATGATGAGAGAGAATCATCAATTGGCTGCCTCCCGTACACGGGATTGAGCCCGCAGCCTGGGCATTTGCCCTGACCAGGAACTGAACCATGACCTCCTGGTTTCCAGGTTGACACTCAAACACTGAGCCACTCCAGCTGGCCTGACAATCCTTTCATGCTCATACCTGTATGACGAGTAACACATCTCTCAGATGACAAACAAAGGAGAGAATGCACAAATATGAGTCAGTTCACCACTGTTAAAATCTCAGGATATTGTGCTGTGAATATTTTTGTGTTTCTTTGCTTTTGTTGCTGCTTATAATTATTGTAAATTTTTCTTTTTTTTACTTTACATTTCCTTTCCTTTTTGTTAAATTTTCATTTACATTTCATGTCCTTTTTGTTTTTAAAGTGCTTATTTATATGTTAAACAGTACAATAGACATGTACTGTATATAAGAGGTTAAAACAGGGAATCATTTGGGGGTCTGGAACAGATTAATTCAATTTATATTTTTTCTAATGGGAAAAAATGATTCGGTTTTCGAACAGTCTTCTAGAACAAATTAACTTCAAGAAAAAAGGTTCTGCTGTATATAAAGAGCCATGGAAAATCAATAAGAAAAAATGGTCAACAGTACTGGAAGAAAAAAATAATGGGCACGTGATATGAACAAATAATTCACTGAGAGAAAATAAAAATAGCTCTTAAACATAAGAAAAGAGGATCAACCTCACTCAGAAAAAGAGAGATATAAATTGAGCCATAATGAGCTCCATTTATCCCCCAAGTAGCAACCCCAAAAGTGTGACAACGGAACAGTCTGTTAGCAAGGCCACAGAGAACAAGCACGCTTATGCATTGAAATCAGGGAAGATCTCTCTGATAAGAAAGATCTTACCAGATCTTTCCAGAGTAACTGGAACAAGCCATATGGAAACAATCCCACATAGAGAACAATTTCCTCATATCCAAAACACACACTCATTCGCTTTGAGCCAACAGACCCTTCCGATAATTTATCCCATGGATATACTTGCCCGTGTGTAAGGCTGCCACAGGAACATTTACATGTAGCCAGATACTTTTCTAGGTTCTTTACGGCGACTTGTTTATCCCTCACAACGATGCTTTAAGATGGGATGTTTATCTCCCTTTTACAGATGACGAAACTGAAGCACAGAGAGGTTAAGTAACATGTCCAAGGTCACAGAGTACAGGAGCGGAAAATGAATCATGGACGAGATTACTGATTGCAGTAAGCTTGTTAGAACAAATGCCAAGTGTCCATGGATGAAATAGAGGTAGTTTAGAATAATTGTTGAATATAAGGATCCTGAGACCAGGCTGCCTGGGTTCAAGTCCCCAACTCTGCCACTTTCAATATTGGGTGCCCTGGACCAAGTTACTTAACATCTATGTGCCTCAGTTTCTCCAAACGAAAAAGGAGGATAATAATACTTTCTACCTCACAAGTTGTTGTGGGAATTAAGTGAGTTACTAGTAATGTATAAAAATCATTTAAACCAGGTATCAGTGAGCTTTTTCTGCAAAGATCTGGAGAGTAAATACCTTCAGCTCCTCAGCCCAGACAGTCTCTGTCGCAACTACTCAACTCTATAGCTGTAGCTGGAAATCAGCCATAGACAGTACATAAATGAATGTGCATGGCTGCGGGCCAGTAAAACTTGATTTATAGAAACATACTGTGGACACATTCAGCCCTCTGATTGTAGTTTGCTGTCTCCTCTAGTTTAGGCTAAAACCTGACACAAACCCAATATAAGCGGTTTGTTAAATAAATGAATGATCAGGAACATCATAAAGCCATTTTCGGAAAAGAATGAGGACAATCTCTACGTATTGATTTGGTAAAATTCCCAAAATGATTATTAAACTGAGGAGTGCAGGGTATAAAGCAGTGGATAGTATATGCTATTGTTCATGTGAAGGGAGGAGTGTAAGAAGTAAGAACATAAATTCTTTTTTGCTTATATTTGCATAAAGAAATTCTGGAAGGACATACAGTCGACTTTTAAAAAGTGTCCTAGGGTTCCCTTTTCTCCACATCCTTGCCAGCACTTGTCGTTTGTTGATCTGTTGATGGTAGCCATTCTGACAGGTGTGAGGTGATACCTCATCATCCTTTTCGTTTGCATCTCTCGGATGACTAGTGACTTTGAGCAGTTTTTCTTTCTTTTCTTTTTTTTTTTTTAATAAATCTTTATTGTTCAGATTATTACAGGTGTTCCTCTTTTTTTTCTCCCATAGCTCCCCTCCACCTGATTCCCCACCCCACCCCATGCCCTTACCCCTCGCCACTGTCTTCATCCATAGGAGTAAGATTTTTGTCCAATCTCTTCCCGCACCCCTCACACTTGCTTCCCCTGAGAATCGTCAGTCCACTCCCTTTCTATGTCCCTGATTCTATTATATTCACCAGTCCATTCTGTTCTTCAGATTTTTTATTCACTTGATTTTTAGATTCACTTGTTGGTAGGTATGTATTTGATGTCATTTTGTTGTTCATAATTTTTATCTTTACCTTCTTCTTCTTCTTCTTCTTCTTCTTCTTCTTCTTCTTCTTCTTCTTCTTCTTCTTCTTCTTCTTCTTCTTAAAGAATACCCTTCAGCATTTCATGTAATCCTGGTTTGGTGGTGATGAACTCCTTTAGCTTTTTCTTGTCTGTGAAGCTCTTTATCTGACCTTCAACTCTGAATGATAGCTTTGCTGGGTAGAGTAATCTTGGTTGTAGGTTCTTGCTGTTCATCACTTTGAATATTTCTTGCCACTCCCTTCTGGCCTGCATAGTTTCTGTTGAGAAATCAGCTGACAGTCGTATGGGTACTCCCTTGTAGGTAATTAACTGTTTTTCTCTTGCTGCTTTTAATATTCTCTCTTTGTCTTTTGCCCTTGGCATTTTAATTATGATGTGTCTTGGTGTGGTCCTCTTTGGATTCCTCTTGTATGGGGTTCTGTGCACTTCCTGAACTTGTAAGTCTATTTCTTTCACCATGTAGGGAAAGTTTTCTGTCATTATTTCTTCTAATAGGTTTTCAATATTTTGCTCTCTCCCTTCTTCTGGCACCCCAAAAATTCGGATGTTGGTTCTCTTAAAGTTGTCCCAGAGGCTCCTTACACTATCTTCATATTTTTGGATTCTTTTTTCTTTTTGTTTTTCTGGTTGGATGTTTTTTGTTTCCACATATTTCAGATCTTTGGTTTGATTCTTGGGGTACGTTGATCTACAGTTGAGTTTCTGTATATTCTTTATTTCAGACAGTGTATGCTTCATTTCTGACTGATCCTTTTCCATTTTTTTGGCATTCTCATTAAGCTCCTTAAAGGTCTCATCAAGTTTCTCAGCGGTTTTAAGAAGATTCTTGAGTAACCTTATAAATGTGGTTCTGAACTCTATGTCATCCAGTAGTTTGCTTTCCTCTGTTTCTTTCATTCGTGACATGTTTCTTTGTCTCCACATTTTGGCTGCTTCCCTGTGTTGATGGAGTAGCTTTGTGTGGTAGGTGATCTATAGGGGGCAGTAGCTTAGCCTCCTCAATTACATGAAGTGGATGCTCTTGGTACACCCCTTTGTGGGCTGAGTGCAAAGTCTTGGTGTAGCTAAGCCTTAATTGCCGTTGGTACACTGGGAGGAATTGACCTCCAGGCCAATTAGCTGTGAGCACTCGCTGTGTCTATAATGGAAGAACTGCTGCGCTGAAGACACGCTTAGGGAGCAGGACTTGTTTCAGTGGGGCTTTGGTGCTCACTGAGTCTGCCTCTTGAATATGTCACTTATGGATGTGAGGAGTTGAAATCTGGTGTCTCACACTGACCACTAGGTACACTGGCTTCTGGATCTCCAATGAGGTGCAGGTCAGCTACTGTCTGAGGCCACCCAGCAGGAGCTACAGTGAGAGCTACAGTTTTCTCCTCTTTGCTTGGGGTTTGGAGGTTTTGGAGCTGTCTGACCCAGGCTGCAAGTTTGCTAGGTTAAGCTGCGATAGGGCAGGGCTTTCTTATGCAAAAGCCTCTGCTTAGAGCTTGGGTGGGTTTGTAGGTTGTGCAGGGCGGGGCCTCAGGGTGTCACTAGGCTAGGGCATGGCAAACAGCAATGGCTGCTAGTTAGCCGGCTCTGAGTCCCTGTCGGCAGTCCCGTGCCCCAATGCCGTAAACAATTATTCCTGCGCGCAGCTCTGCAAGCAAGCCACCGTCACTGGCAGACAGTCCAGCTTCTCCCCGTAGGAGTTTGGGTCCCCCGCGTCTCCCCAGAAACTGTATTTCAGAGTAGTCAGGGGCTTGTCTCCCTTCGGGTTGAAAAAAGCAATGCCAGCTGCCAGCCCGGATCACGTGCCTCCGTACCTCAGCTTTTCAGCGCTCGTGCACGTCTCAATGCTCTTTTCTCTTTCCTTCTAGTTGTAGAACTTCCACTCAGCCAGCTTTCCCGTGGTTCTGGGTGATAGACGTTTTGTCTTTTAGTTGTATTTTTGAAATTGTTGCGGGAGGCAGCAGTTTAGGTGTTTACCTACGCCGCCATCTTGGATTCCTTCTCTGAGCAGTTTTTCATATGTCTCTTGGCCATCTGTATGTCCCCTTTGGAGAAGTGTCTATTTAGGTCCTTTGTCCATCTTTTAATTGGATTGTTTGTCTTCCTTTTGTTAAGTTGTATGAGTTCCTAATATATTTTGGATATTAACCCTTTATCAGATGTATCATTGCAAATATGTTCTTCTATACAGTGGACTACCTTTGTGTTTTGTTGATGGTCTCTTTGGCTGTGCAGAAGGTTTTTATTTTGATGTAGACCCATTTGTTTATTTTCTCCTTAGTTTCCTTTGCCCTAGCAGATGTATCCATAAACATACTGCTATGAGAGAAGTCTAAGATTTTGCTACCTATGGTTTCTTCTAGGATTTTTATGTGTCCCGGCTTCCATTTAAGTCTTTTATCCATTGTGAATTTATTCTTGTGTATGGTGTAAGTTGGTGATCCAGTTTCAGTTTTTTGCATGTATCTGTCCAATTTTCCCAACACCACTTATTGAAGAGACTGTCTTGACTCTGTTGGATGCTCTTGCCTCCTCTGTCAAATGTTAATTGAGTGTAATGGCTTGGGTCGGTTTCTGAGGTGTCTATTCTGTCCCACTGATCTAGATGCCTGCTCTTGTGCCAGCACCAGGCTGTTTTGATTGGTGGCTTTGTAGTATAACTTGAAATTTGGTATTATGATTCCTCCAACTTTGTTCTTTCTCAAGATTGCTCTGGCATTTCTGGGTCTTTTTTGGTTCCATATAAATTTTTGGAGTGTTTGTTCTAGATCTGTGATGTATGCCGTTAGTATTATAGTAGGGATTGCATTGAATCTAGGTTGCTTTGGGTAGTATGGACATTTTAATGATGTTAATTCTACAAATCCATGAACACAGTAAAGGGAACCCTATACGCTGCTGGTGGGAATGCAGACTGGTACACCCATTATGGAAAACAGTATGATGTTTCCTCAAAAAATTAAATATGGAACTGCCATTTGACCCAGTGATCCCACTTCTAGGAATACATCCTTAGAAACTTAAAAACACCATTCAGAAAGAATGTATGTATCCCTGTGTTCATAGCAGCACAATTTACAATAGCTAAAATCTGGAAACAAGTGCCCATCAGTAGAGGAGTGGATAAAAAAGTTGTGGTACATTTACACCATGGAATACTATGCAGCAGAAAAAAAAGAAGGATCTCTTACACTTTGAGACAGCATGGAGGGACCTGGAGAGTACTCTACTAAGGGAAATAAGCCAGTCAGAGAAAGACAAATATCACATGATCTCACTCATATATGGAACCTAAAAAACGAAATAAACTGATAAACAAAATAGATCCAGAGACATAGAAGCATGAAACAGACTGTTGAACCTCAGATGGAAGGTGGGGGTTGGTGGGTGGGTAGGAAGAAGTTAACCAAAGGACTTGTATGCATATATGCATAACCCATAGACACAGACAATAGTGTGGTGAAAGCCAGGGGTGGGGCACAGGTACAGATTAGAAGGGGTTGATGGGGAAAAAGGGGACACCTGTAATACTTTCAACAATGAAAGTTTTTTTTTAAGTGAATAAACCTTTAAAAAATGTAGTCACTTATGGGGGAAGGTAGGAACTGGGTATGTGTGGATATCTGAGGGACAGGACTAGAAGTTAAATTTTTCCCTGTATGACTTTTTATGCATTTTAATACCTGAATGATATGGATGCATTATTTAATCTAACTCTTAAATAATCTAAAGATTCTATTGGCCTCTCTGTCCCCTAGCACAGGCTTCTTCTTAACTCAGCACTGCTGACATTGGGGCAGGATAATGCTCTGTTGTGTGTGGCATCTGTGGGCTGTTGAGCGGCATCCCTGGCCTCTATCCACTAGATGCCAGCAGTATCTCCTAAATGGGGGGCAAGCCCTAGCTGGTTTGGCTCAGTGGATAGCGTGTTGGCCTGCGGACTGAAGGGTCTCAGTTAGATTCTGATCAAGGGCACATGTCCTGGTTGAGGGCTCGATTCCCAGTAGGGGGCATGCAGGAGGCAGCCGATCAATGATTCTCTTATCATTGATGTTACTATCTCTCCTTCTCCCTTCCTCTCTGAAATGAATAAAAATAAATAAAAACTAAAAATAAATAAAAATAAAAGGGGGTCAAAATGGCTGCAGTTGAGAACTACTACCCTAACCCAATTCCTACCTGTGTGTTATGCTGCCCTCCCTCCAGCTACCTCACATCCTTTCTAAAAAGGCTTTTTAGTGAGGGTTTATCAGGTATCAGACACTGCTATGGTAAGTAGTACTGAAATATCATAAGAATCCACCCCTAAAACTGTGACATTTTAATTTACAGTTCACCGAGGGGAAACCAAGGCTCAGGGAGGTAAAGCCAGGAAGTGGTGGCACCAGCACTTGAACCCACGTCTGGCTCCTCCAAGCCACCGCCCTCAGCCCCCCCTCCTGTTCTAACTCTCCTGCCCTCTCCCTTTTCTGCCTCTGCTAGTGGCACCAGCATTCACTGAGCTGGGGACCTTGACATCATCTTGGCCCCAGAGCCTGTCCCCACCCCAAGTCTAATCAGCTCCCATGTCCTGGTGGATCTTTCCCACAATGACTGTCACATTCACCTCTTCCTCTTCATGCACTTAGCCTTCAAGTTTCATCTCTGCAACCCAGAATGTGGAGTCTCAGAGAAAGAATTGGGTTGAGCTTCAGTGGCAGAGTTGGGTTTGTCTGGTCATTGTGGCAGCTTATGATAGTAGCATCCATACTCTCTGGGCCTCAGATCTGAGGGACCTCCCACCTTGAAGATTCCCTCCAATCAGACCTCACCCATGAACCATTTCCACCAGCCAGGCCACTCACTGCCCTGCAGTGCTGCACAGCCTATGTGGGCATTCACCCCTTCTGACCCCAGGGCCTTTGCTCTGGCAGCACCCCCTAGCAGAAGCAGTTTCCCCAGATCCATATGGCTCATTCATTCCCTCACTTTCCCCAGGTCTCTGCTCAAATGTCACCTTATCAGTGAGGCCTCCCAGACCCCTTATTCAAAAGTGCGGCCTGATCCTCCTGAGTCCCCTTTCCTGCTTTGTTTTTTCCAGAGTACATACTACCTCCTGACAATTTATGTTTCCTTCCTTATTTGCTCACTGTCAGTCTCTCCCACTAGAATGCAGGCTCCACAACAACAGGGGTTTGTGTGTGTCCTGTTCTCACTATCTTGGCCCCAAGAAGAAGGCTGGCATACATTGTAATTGTTGCCAAATGACTGAATGTTTAAATATGGTCTTCCCACCCTCTCCCCTGGAAACAACTGAGAAAAAGCAGAAGAACTAGGAAAAGAAAATGAGAGAACCTGGGAAGCACCCCAATTCCAGCCTCCACACCTTTATTTGTGCCGTAGACCCTCCTTCCCCCACACCCTTCCCTTTTCTCCCTCTGCCCTTCTATATCCATGGTCCTGCCTTCCATCTGTTAATAGACAGGGACATGCAAACCTAGAGAGGTGGTTCTTTTGGCACCTCCCTCTGGCTTAATGTTTTAGCTTCCCACACTCATCCCCATCATCCCCACCACCAACGGGGCATGGGGCTGAGCTCTAAAGGGAGGCAAAATGAGCAGGGGCAGGATGGTGCAGAGCTCCCACACAGGAAGGATCAGGGAATACACCTGCACAGACTCGGGCCTGGCACAGGTGGGTGCAGGAAGCCAGAGCAATGAGAATGCTCCTATTCATTCTTCAAAACCCAGTACAAATGTCTCCTCTTGGAGAAAGCCAGACTCCCTCAGGCAGTGTCTTGCCTTTGCTACAGGACCCCCAGCCCAGATATTTGTCCTTCCACCACAGTCCTGACAACTAGGGGTCCGTCTCCCTGAGTCTGGGAGCACCTTGAGGGTCAGGCCTGGGCCTGGGTTCATGGCATTGCCCAGAACATAGAACTAGGATGGTCCCTGGAGTCCCTGCAGCTGCTCTCCTAAACATTAATGACACATCCCCTTGCTTTTCATCAGAGAGCAAGCTTTAGGCAAGCTGCATGCAGGGGTGGAAGTTCATCCTTATGTCTATCCACTTCGCCATTAGCTGCTATTAAGCCTCACTGGGGACCTTGCCTCCCTGCTGATCTGAGGCCTGACAGGTCTTAGAGCTACTTCCTCATGTGCTGGAAGGAGACAAGCAAATGTAGGCAATTTCAGGATGGCAGGTGTCAAGAAGGGCTGGCCATGGGGAAGGGGTTCTCTCGAGCTCCCTCATTCCATCAAGAAATCCTGCCTGGGCTAGGAAAGGGGGACCACCCACCTCTCCACCCATGGCTCTGTCCCCAGGAAATTCCCCTAAGGATCCCCATTGCCCACTCCCAGAGCAGTCACTTCCCCTCCCCGCACCTGCACATGGCAGGTCAAACCAGAGAGGAGGCTACGGAGGCCCCAACGGCCCCCCCGCCCCCAGCCTACAGCTCCTATGGGCAAAGCTTTCATCAAGGCATAGAGACTAAAGGCTGGCCTACGGGTCCCCATGGACCTCCCTGGCGGGCGGGGCACCTCCAGCCCCCACCCAGCAGCATACACCACTTCCACCCAGCACCCAAGCAGCCATAGAGAACCAGAGGAGGTGCTACAGAGAGAGCATCCAGTCCTGTTACCTCCCCCACCCAACCGCATTCAAATAGGGACTTGAATGTGTTTCCTGAGCCGGGGGTGGTCACAGTCAAATCTGCCTCCTTCTGGACCCTTAGCCTTCACAGAAATTGCTACTGAGAAAGAGGAGCTATTCCTAGGCTCCCAAACCCCAGAACCCACTCTCGGGGGCTCAGGACCTGGTCCTGCCTCAATGTCCCCCAGGAGATGGAGGGAGCTAGGAAGAGCAGAACCCTGGGTCACGGGCCCCCATCTGCCCCAGGCCCAGGCAGGAAGCCAAGGGGAAGGAGATGTGAGGGGAAGGAAGGGGCCCAGGGGCTGGAGGAGGAGACACATGTGGGGAAGAAGGCCCCTCCCCCATAGCCAGAATCTGGGGGGTGGGGGGGGGCTAAGAAAACCTTAGGCACCCTGTTGGCCAACTGGGGATTTCTAGGCACCCCCTCAAGATTCCCAGAGGATGGTACGTGGGGGCCTTGAACCCCAGTGAAGTCGGCCTGGGGCTTAGGAGCCGCTAACCCCCCAGCTTGCCAGTTCTCAGCCTAAAGTTGGGCTCATTCTATGCCTACAAATACATTCCTGTTAACCTTTGGTGGGTCACCCCAGAATTTGTGTTACCATCCACACCACCCCCTCTCCCCAATCCCTCCCCCCGGTCCCCCTCCCCTAAGCCAGCCGCAGAGTTGACATATACGCCCTGCAGTGCCAGCCCAGAGGCACAATACACTAACCCAGCCTGGAATGCCCCCCACTTCCAACCCTGGGCCCGGCAGCCCGCGGTGGGCTCACCTGGGACATCTGGGGACGCAGGTTGACCTCGCGTAAGTTGATGGCGTGAGGCAGCAGGTTGTTAAGCAGCTGGCAGAGAAGGACCCCATCCCGAAGGGCCTGCGCCAGCTCGCACACCTGGGCCCCGTCCCAGGTCACGCGGTGGCTGGGCGGCAGCACCCGGCACTGGATCAGCCAGTGGGTACACTGTCGCCACAGCTCCATGGCGGCTGGTTCCCCGCCCGGCCCGCACACCCTCGCAGCCTCTGCCGCCCGCCTGCCTGTGCTACTAGCTACCACTTCCTCTTCTTTGCCTGTAACTGTCGCAGGGGAGAGGGGGTGGAGGAGGAGGAGCCGTAGGGGGTGGCGACTGGGGTAGCACCTGCAGGCCAGCCCCGCCTAGCCCAGCCCCTTCCTCCCGGGACCTCTCTTTTCCCCACCAGCACAACACCTGGGCACCTGGAAGGTAGTCAGGCCAACAGACTGAGGCCGGCTGCCTTTCTCCATACCCAACCCTTGAACAGTAACACCTCAAAGTACTCAAAATCTGCCCTCTGCTCACCCCTCTCCTCTCTGCCTCCACCCTGGTCCAGCCCCATCATCACTATCCTGGACCAGTCTAGTCTTCTCCACCCAGGTCCCTGCACTCTCGCCCTCTTCCTCCACAGTCTATCCTCCCCACAACGGCCAGAGGGCGCCTGGGATCACCTGAGTCAAGTAGGGTGTCCCTCCTCTTGTCACATACCTTCCTCTTTGGGGTAAAAGTCCTTCATGTAACCCACAAGGCCCTGTATGACCTGCCCTCCCTAAACTCTCCCTGTCCTCAACCCCTCCAACACCCCTTTCTCTCACTTGCCACACACGCCTCCTGCTGTTCCTCCAACAGCCAGGCCTTGTCCAGCCCCAGGACATTTGCACATGCTCCTCCCCCTGCTTTAGGCAACTTCATAGCTAGTTCCCTCACCACCTAAAGGTTTTTGCTCAATGTCACCTTTTCATGAAGTCTTCCCAAACCACCCTATTTTGAATCACAGCCTTTCATCCCACCCGATCATACACTATCCCTACTTTAAGCCCTGATCATCATCAAACCTGATATTTTATTATACTTATTTATTTTATTTCTAAGTATATTTTTATTCATTTCAGAGAGGAATAAAGAGGGAGAGAGAGAGATAGAAACATCAATGATGATTGGCTGCCTCCTGGATGCCCCACACTGGGGATTGAGCCCGAAACCGAGCATGTGCCCAACTGGGAATCCAACCGTGACCTCCAGTTTCATAGGTTGCCGCTCAACCACTGAGCCATGCCGGCTGAGCTATACTTATTTCTTTATTATCTATTTAGAAAATTGTCTTTTGTGTGCTGCTGTACCGCCCTCCCCACCCCAGCACCTGGCACATATACATGCTCCATAAATATTTGTTGAATGAGAATAAGCAAAATAAATAAATTAATTAATTAATTAATTAATTAAATAAGTGGTTAAAGCTCTGTTGACACCACCTCTGACATTTATCCCAAATCCATCCATGGTCACTATCCCCATGTGTCCCCACGGTCACTATCATCTCTCTCCTTATAGGCTTCACTAGTGTGGTTCGTTGACACGTTTAGCAAACACTGACTGTCTTCGTAGCCCTTACCACCTGAAATCATCTTGTCTATGCGGTCTCTCGCCCCACTCGGTTGTGAGTCGCCTCCCTTCCCCACTCAATTTCCCTAGACGCCCCTTCCATTTTTTAAATTCTTGTAACCATTAGGGGGCGCTATGCTCCTTCCCTGGACACACCCTCTGTATCAAAATTAGGCGAGGGTGGGGGGTGAGGGTGTTAAGGAAAAGATACTCCCCTCAGCCCCTCCTGAGCCCCTCTTCCACATGAGGGCGGGGAGGGCAGCGCATCCTGGAAATTTTTAGCTTTGTGATCTTACAAGCACCAAAATGTTCCATCCCCAAACATCCTTCGCTCTCTATGCGTCCCTCATCTGTAAGATGGGTTAGAGTTTGGAATTATGGTAGGCATCAGAGATGGTGGGGGTGCCAAGACCAAAGCGAGGAAGACAGGATGGCTTGCCGGGGCTCCGCGTTTCGAATCGACCACTCACAAACCGGCTCCGTTTCTGCATCTGGAAAATGGGAAGGATGAAAGTAGTACCTACCTCATTCAGTTGCCTAGGTGAAAATTAACGCGTGGAGGCCCGTCAAGCAAGCAGTACCGTCCTGGCATACAGCCAGTTCTCAAAAACTGGTAGCTGCCACCACCGCTTTTTCGTTCCTTCCTCTCTCCCTCCCTCCCTCCTTCCCTTCCTCCCTTCCTATCCCTCTATAAACGTGGCTGGAGCTTCTCTCTCTTATTCCCGATCCCCCCACCTTTCTCATGTTTGTCTCCAGGCATCACGATGGAAGATCCACCACCTCCTTCCCCCCACCTGAATGTCCACCGCCCCCACCATGTCTCTTCAGAGTCTAGCTTCGTCGTGCTGTCACTGGGGGAAGCAGTCATGTTTTCCCGCATCTCTCCACAAAACCCAACACTCAGCGGGGGTTTCACTCCCGGAAACCCAAGGGGGCGGTATCGAGGAAGTGCACCCTTCCACGTCACAGCTGCAGCCACACCACGCCGAGGGAGAAAACTCATAGGGGCCGCCCCTCCCCTTCCCGGAACCCTGAGGAACGAGAGGGACACCCCCTCCCGCGTCCCGAAGGGCCAGGAGTACTTAGGGCTAGCCTGAGGGTAATAGAGGAGCCCAATTCTCAGAAGGGGGACTGAGGGCGTCCGACAGGTGAGTGGGCGTGGCCAGTCAGAGGAGGGCGGGGCGATGCTAAGGGACGGGCCCCCTTAAGGAAGAGCGGAGTTTCCCAAGCTGGTGTGGTCTATGAAGGAGGCACAGTATTTTCAAAGAGGGCGTGGTTAGTGCAAAGAAAGATTCTAAGGGGGCGGGACGGGAACCAGGGGGCGGGGGAAAGCCTAGGAGACTCCAGCTGGGGGCGGGGTCCGAAAGGGGCGGGGTCTTAAGGGCCAGGGCCTGGTGATTGGGCTGGGCTCTCACCTGGCCCAGTGGAAGGGGCCCGGAACCATAGAACCTCAGACTTGAGTCCGGTCCCCATCCTCTTGGGAGCTCCGTGGGTCCCGACTCAGGTAAGTGAAGGGCCCCGGGCGGATCTAGGACCAGGGGATTATTCGTGTGAGGAGTCCTCTCTTTTCCAGGTAGGGTCACCTGCACGCAGGAGGATCTAGGTATCTGTCCACGCGCGTCCGCAGAGGTAGAATGGGTCGCCGAATGCCTGATTGGATCGCTGTGCATCATGCGTGTCCGTGTACCTGGGTGTGCTCCTCTAAACGTGTTTCCTTTGCAACACAGAGATCCTCACTGCTTTCACTTTTGCCTGACATCTTTTTAAACCACAAACCAGATTGTGCCCCTCCCTCTCTTAAAACCCTTCCTATTCCAGCCCACTGAGCTGAAAATTTGGGTTCCACCAAAACCTGCATTGTCTCACCCCAGCCGACCTCACTGGCTTAGCTCCACTTAGCTCCTTGCTCATTGCATTTCAGCCACACTGGTCTCCTAAATAATATCAAATGTAAAAAGCAAGCTCCATCTTCCCTCTGCATTTGCTGTACCCCTGCACCTGAACGGCTGTTTCTCCAAATCTTTGCATAGCTATCTTCTTCTCTTTCCTGAAGTCTCAGCTCCAATGTCACCTTCTGGGAGAGACCTTCCTGACTACACTATTTAAAGCAGCCTGCCCCCTCCCGCCATCTTACCACGTCTCCCTGTTTTAACATCTTCACTGATTACGCTTAGAATTTATTCTTATTTTGTTGTGTGTCTTGTTCAGCAGATGGTCAAGGGTGAAGGCAGGTCTCTATCATCACTGTATTTCCAGGTCTAGAACAGCACAAAGTAAGTGCTCAGCCAATTGATGATTGTTCAATGTCAAGTTTGTCCATCTGTGTCCATGTGTCTGTGTGCTAGTGGCTGCTCCCTGTGATGTGTACACATGTATATGGTCTATAGGCCATGAATACCCCGTCCCTCCTTTCCCCATGTTTGCCCCTACCTCACCTCCTCTCCTGATTCTGCCCCCTTCATCTCTCCCCTGCCCAAATATCCAGAAATTATTTCCAAAGACACAGGGCAGGAGGATGACTTAGCCTATGGCTGACCTGTGCCCACCTTGGGCTTTTCCCCAACTAACCGGAATTTTGTCAGTGACCTAACTCAATGCCCACTAAGGGGGACATGAGACAGAGGAACCTGGAGTTGGGGGACTTTTAAGACAGAGGCTAGGCCTGGGCCAGGAGACAAACAGGAAGTGCACAGGCATCCAAGAGACACACCTAGTGTTCAGGTATGTGTCGCCTAGAGCCAGCTCCTGGCCCTGCTCCCCACCCCTAAAGTCACCTAGGGCTGGTCTGTGAACTTCCTGCCTTTTTCAGGCCCTCAGCCAGGTTGACTCATGATGTAAGAAACCTGGTGCTGTTTTTCTGCAGACCCTGATCAGGCCAGGAAGACCCCGTGGGGTTGAGAGTGACCCCTTGCTTCACTCCTACCCAGGGTGGGTTTTCGCCACCAGATACTTGAGACAGGTCTGCATGATAATCAAGGGAATCCCAAAGTGTTTGAGCCTTAAATTTGACAATAATAATAATAATAATAATAATGAAATGTATCGGCTCCAAAATTGCATTTGCTGACATTTCAACATCCTTAAATGTGGTGTTACATTGGAAAGCCATTCATAGGTTAGATTTTCTTACATCCTACAAATCTTTTGTGTGCACAAGGACTGCTTAGAAGCTATTAACATTAGTAAATTAAATTACCTTCAGCCTGGAATGTTCTTTCACTCTGAGAATCACAGGGCTTGTTCCCTCAAAATCATGCCAGTTGTACTGACAGACCTTCCCAGGCCACCTGATGGAAAATCTGAACTCCACCACTAGGATCTTGGCTCTCTCTGACCTGTCTGCACGTTCATCTACTTTTATATATATATGTGTGTGTGTGTGTGTGTGTATATATATATATATATATATATATATATATATATATATATATGTATATGATTGATTTCAGAGAGGAAGGAAGAGGGAGAGAGGAATAGAAACATCAATGATGAGAGAGAATCATTGAACGGCTGCCTCCTGCATGCTCCCTACTGGAGGTAGAGCCTGAACCCTGGCATGTGCCCTGACCTAAAATTGAACCGTAACCTGTTTTCTAGGTTGACACTCAGCTACTGAGCCATGCCTGCTGGGCTGTTTATTTTTGTAATCGCTCTCTCCCACACTAGACTGGCAATGGTCTGTTTGTTTTGTTTACTGCTGGGTCTCTAGCACCTGGAACAGCGCTTGGCACACAGTGGGTGCCACATAAATACTGGTTTGAGTAAATTAGTTCACTAAATTTCTATAACATGGGTCATTATGTCATCTGCATAAAATGCCACTATATTTTAAAGCAGTGCATAGATCTTCTCCCTTTGCAAAATCCTAGTGGATGCATGGCTGTTTCCATGAAATCACAGCCAATTCTAAATTAAAGTGATGCATAGCCTGATTTTATATGCACCAATAGTTGACCCTGGAACAACATGGGCTTAAAACTGCACGGGTCCACTTATATGCAGATAATTTTCTTTTATTTACACAGATTATTTTCAATAAATTCTCTAAATGTATTTTCTCCTCCTTATGATTTTCTTAACAACATTTTCTTTTCTGTAGCCTATTTTATTGTGAGAAGATAGTATATAATACATACAACATACAAAATATGTGTAATTGACTATGTTATCAGTGAGACTTCTGGTCAATCATAGGTTATTAGTAGTTATGTTTTGGGGGGAGTCAAAAGTTATGTACAGATTTTCTATTGTGTAGGGGTTAGCGCTCCTAACCCTTGCATTGCTCAAGGGTCAACTGTAATCTGGCATATATCTATACCTACATCTATATCTAGATCTATATTGCTGGTATACACACACACACACACACACACACATAATCTGACTATGATTAACTTGTTTACTTTATAATATTATATATGTATGTAATATACATACACACACACACACACACACACACACACACATATACAAGAGAGAGAAAAAAATGCATTTTAAGGTTTGATAAGATATGGGCTGCTGTCTCCAAAACTAAGAGGAACACAAAAACAAATAAAACACACACACACAAAACAACTGTGCTTGCTTTGGCAGCACATATACTAAAATTAGAATAATACAGAGAAGATTAGCATGGCCCCTGCACAAGGATGACACGCAAATTCATGTAGCGTTCCATATTAAAAAAACAAACACTAAGAGGAGCATAGAAAGGCTGAGTCAGCCACTCAGGAAGCAGGAATAATTATTCCCATTTTACAGATGTGGAAGACCGAGGCCTGTTGAAAGTGCAGAGCTCAGCCCCAACATTCATTACCCCCAAAAGCTTCATGCAGGTGCCACAGAATGGAGAGGACTTGGTCAGCCAACCCTGGTACCACGGCCTCCTGTCCCGCCAGGTACTACCTCCTGCAGACCCTCAGCACCATGTGATGGGGAGCCTCTCCTGCCCATGACCTGCCGGAGACTCCTGGACCCTAGATGTGGGATTTAAGATCAAGGGCTGTTAGAAGAGGTGCCTGGGGGACTGGGGATTGTCTTGAAGCTTGGTTGGTGTGGCACATCACTCCTTACATTTAAATTATCACTTTCTTTGGGATGGTATTGAGGATGGTAATGGAGATTGAAAAAGGTCCTAGCTCCCTCAAAGCACCCCTTGGCTCTGCTTGTCTCCCTTTTTCTCTGGGTCCCGAGCACGTGTGGCCACCAGGGCCCCATCTTCCTCTCAATTCAAGGCTCCCTGCTCTCATCTTCAATTCAGGTGTCACTTTCAGGAGTCCTAGGACCCTGGGCATCCAATCAAATTATGAAAGGCAGTATAGCTAGTTGTTAAAACCCCACACTCCAGAGTCAGACATCCTGGGATTAAATCCCAGCCCTACAACTTACATTCTGTGTGACCTAGCCTAAGGTATTTAACTTTTCTGGGCCTCAATTTGCCCAACTGTAAAATGGGGATAATAGTACCTACTGTTTAACTTTGGTAAAGGATTAATTGAGTTCATATGTTTTACACCTAAAGCAGCAACTGGCGTCCAGTAGGGCTACACATGTGTCCACTGCATATATTATTCAGTCCCCAGGCCCTATCACCAACTCCGCTTTGCCTCTCTGGTGTCAGAGCCCTCAGCCCCTGTTTATTTTCACACTAGTCATAAGACAGCTTGAAATTTTTATACGGGATTTATGGGTCACACACTGGAAGACTCCAAATAATGGCTTATTTTGAAGTCACATTTGCAAAGTAAGCCAGTACAGTATATTTACTCAGATTAGAAGCAGTGCCAGTCAACATCAGCTAGCAACTATAACAAACCCTTCCAAGACGTCACTGGCTAAACACAATACAGTTAGGGCTTGTTCATGTCACAGTCCAAGGTGGTTGAGGAATGAGGATGTGGAGCTCCAGAAATCAGTCGGGACCTTTCTATCTTCTGGCTCAGCCTTACCCCAGGGCTTTGGTGACATCAGCTGACAAATACGGGACAGAACTTGTAGGATTTAAAAATATTTTTTTATTGACTTTAGAAAGAGGAGCAGAGAGGGAGTGAGAGAGAAACATCGATGTTTCACATCCATGGGTTGCCTCCTGCACGCCAGCACACTGGACAGGGGATCCAACCTGAAAACTGGGTATGTGCCCTGGCAGGGAATCAAACCAGCGACTTTTTGTTGCTCTAGATGACACTCAACCAATTGAGCCACACTGGCCAGAGCAGAACTGGTAGGATTTTGCAGGAGGGTTTTTATGGGCCAAATGTGGAGAGTCCCCACTGTACTTCTGCTGTCATCCTATTGGTCAGATCTTGTCACATGATAGCTCTAAGTGCATGGGGAGCCTGGGAAATGTAGTCCAGAGGTGTGCCCATGAGAAAAGGGTAAATGGTTTGGTACAAAACTACCCAGTCTCTGGGATGGCTTTTTTGGGGGCAGGGGTGTTGAGGTACCATGAACTATTGATCTGGGCTCGTACCTAAACCCCCTGCTCCCTGTTCTCCATCCCAGAAGGCAGAAGCTCTTCTTCAGCAAGATGGTGACTTCTTGGTTCGTGTGTCTAGTACCTGTGGGGACCACCCTGTGATCTCCTGCCGCTGGCGGGGCTCTGCCCTACACTTTGAGGTGCTTCGTGTGGCCTTGCGTCCCCGGCCAGGCCGGCCCACAGCCCTCTATCAGCTGGAGGATGAGCGTTTCCCAAGCCTGCCTGCCCTGATTCGCAGCTATGTGAATGGCCAGCGTCCACTGACCCAGGCTACTGGGGCTGTGGCCTCCAGGCCGGTGATGCGGCAAGGGCCTGTTCAACGCAGCTTTAGTGAGGACACCCTCCTAGACAGCCTGTCTCGGATAGAGCTACTCAGGTACTCACAGGCTCCCGACCTTCCTGGTGCCACCCAAGTGTCACCTTGGCAATATTGACACTGGGGGCAGATCATTCTTGGTTGGGGGGAGGAGGAGCTGTCCTGTGCTTTATAGGATGGTGAGCAGCATCCCTGGTCTCTATCGACTAGATGCCAGTAAAATCCTCCCCACCCCAGTCCCTAGTTGTGACAAACCAAAAGTGTCTCCTGACGTTGCCACCTGGGGGTAGAGCACCCTGGTTGAGATCCAATGGTCCTAAGTAGGAGTTTGGGGCATTGGTGGGGGTGGCCCTGCTTAGGCTGGGACTTCACATTTATCCCATCTCTGTCCCCCAGGGCTAGGAAGTGGAGTGACAGTCAGCCTGCAGGTTTGGAACATGTGGGGTGGTCAAGAGAAGGCCACTGTGAACCAGGTGAGAGTCTGCCAGACAGCCCATGGCTCAGAAATCTCTTTTCCCCTCATCCCTTGAGTGATCTTGGGCAGGTGACTTAATCTTTTGGGAAATGGGGACACTGATACTCTCTAAGTGGTTAAAAAACACATAGGAACTTTGTAGGTGCTTAAAATGCGGCTTTACAATTATTCTAAGAAACCCTATGTGTTCTGACCATGGCTGGTCTCCCTAATAACTCTGCCACATGCCCTCACTCCAGTCACACAATCTTCCTTTCAGTTGCTAGAACATTTCAAATTTGTTCCTGCCTTAGGGCCTTTGCATTAATTATTCTTGCCCATTCCCCTAATCTTTTCCTGACTCCTTCTCACCCACCATGAGTTCTTCAAAACAGTTTACCCTAATCATCCTACCTAAAGGAGGTCTCCTCCTCCCTCATGCCCAGTCTGCCTCGTCTGCCCTGCCATCCTCCATCCCATTCAACAGGAGCCCTCTCTGTGTACCAGGCACTGTATTAGGTGCTGAGATACATCGATGAATGAAAAAGACAAAGATTTCTGCTCTAGTGAAGCTAACATCCTGTTAGAGGAAGACAGACCAAAAACAACAAAATAAGTCAATTATATATGATTTGGAGTAAAATTAAAAGTACAACAGAGTAGGGGAGACTTTAAGTAGTAGTCAGGAAAGGCCCCATGGAGAAAGATTTTGAGAACGTAAAGAAAGGAAAGATGTAGATAACTGGGGGCTGAGAGCGGCCTAGGGAGAAGGAACAGCAAGTGCAAATATCCTGGGGCCAGAACAAGAGTTTGAACTATTCATTCAACCAAAAGGAGGTGAGTGTAGCTGAATCAGTGGGAGAGAGGGGAGAGTCAGAGGGAGATCTGGGGCTCAGATTTTGTGAGCTTTTGGGGCTATTGTGAGGACTTTGGTGGGTATTCAGAGTGAGCTAGGAATTGTGAGAAGTTGTTAAGCCCCTCTAACAAGGTCTATTGAAATGCTTTGTAAGTACAGAATCTCCCAGAAGTCTGGCTGCACTTTTAAGTTCTAATAACCTTGGAACTCAACATGCCACACACCTAACCAAATACATCATTTGAAGGTTTGATAAGTTACATTGCTTTGATGTTTATGTAGTTTTGTGAATTTTGATTAATATGTTTTTATTTTAATTGTGTAACGTCAGTGCTTTACCATCTTCAATCAGAGGGGCAAAAACCAAAGGATTCAAATTTAAAATGTGATATTCAGAATTCGCAAAACTATTTAAGTGTCAAAGAAAGTTTATTTTCAACCCATTGGTAAGTGTGTAGCGTTTATACTGGAGAATTTGTTAAAAGTTCAAAGCCATGCCAAGATAGGTAGGGATGTCTGGGTATTGACTGAATGAGTGGATGAACCAGGACCCACCCAACTATCTTCTCTGTGTACCTCCTGCACCCCCTCTGACCCCCAGGAGCCTCCACTGTGCCCACACTTGCCCTGTCTTGCATGGGTAGTGACCCTGAGTTGCTGAAGACCCCGGCTCCCCTGGGATCCATCGCTAACAGCCTCAGTGCTTCAGATGGGCAGCTTCATGCCAAGGCGCCAACCAAGCCACCTCGAACGTCCTCACTGGTGTTGCCTGATGCCTCTGAACAACCCCCAACTTACTGTGAGCTGGTGCTCCGAGTGCCCAGCACCCAGGGAACACCGCCTGGCCACCAATGCCCAGAGCCAGAAGCCCCATGGTGGGAGGCCCAGGAGGAGAAGGAGGAGAAATGTTTTGTAAGACCACAGGCAGACATCTCTTTCTGCCACCCCGGCAAATCCTCTGGCCTTCTGGGCCCCCAGAATCGGCCCCTGGAGCCCAAAGTCCTGCATACTCTCCGTGGCCTGTTCCTGGAGCACCATCCTGGGAGCACTGCCCTCCACCTGCTATTGGCAGACTGCCAGGTGAATCACATACCAGATCTCTTCTTAGGCAGGGTCGAGGCCCAACAGTACCTCACATCCATATACTCACTCTGTTCACCTGTCCTCCCCACACCCCCCTCAACTCCCCTACTCCCAGGCTGCCGGCCTGCTGGGAGTGACCAAGGCTCAGCGGGATGCCATGGGGGTTGCCTCTGGCCTGGAGCTGCTCACACTTCCCCATGGCCATCGCTTGAGGTCAGAACTGCTGGAAAGGTGAGCCAGCCACCTGGAATTCCCACGATCTCCAAATCTCCCTACTCAGAGAGGGGGGTGGGCAATGCCACCTCCCGTCCTTCCTCACCCCCAAATACAAACCTCCCCACTGCCCCCAGACCGTTGCCCTCTGCCTCCACAGGCACGAGGTGCTGGTGCTGGCCGGTGCGCTGGCGGTGCTGGGCTGCACGGGGCCGCTGGAGGAGCGCACAGCCGCCCTGAGGGGCCTAGTGGAACTGGCACTGGCGCTACGGCCTGGGGCGGCGGGGGACCTGCCCGGACTGGCCGCTGTCATGGGCGTCCTGCTCATGCCCCAGGTGCATGGGGTGCAGGGATGGGGTGGAAGCCCGAGTGCAGGTGATAGGGAAGAGGAGGCATGCTCAAGATTTTTACCCCAGGTGTCACGGCTGGAACAAACGTGGCGCCAGCTCCGAAGGAGCCACACCGGGGCCGCAGTGGCCTTCGAGCAGGAGCTGAAGCCGCTGATGCGGGCGCTGGATGAGGGCGCCGGTGAGTGGCATCATTTGGAGTTGCGCGCCAATTCAAACTCAGAATCTTAACCCAGTCCTAGACCAAGTCGCGGCTTCGGTGGTTAGCCCCGCCCCTTCACCCCAGGCCTTGCCCCCTTCGCCCCTAGGCCCTACCTTCCACACTAACTGGGCCTTGGATCCAATCCCTAGGCCCCGCCCCTTTACCTAAGCTCTGCCTTCTGTACCCTAAGCACCAGCCCTTAGGCCCCGCGCCTGCTTTAAACCACGCCCTTGACTCAGTCTAGCTCTGCTAGGCTCAAGCCTGCTGACCCAAGTCCTGCTGGTTACTTTAGTCGTAGGGTGCCTGGCCCAATGTCCCACCCTCTTCACCCTAGGCCCTGCCCCCTTGTCCAAGGCCCGCTCCAGACCCTTCTCCCCACAGGACCCTGCGACCCTGGCGAGGTGGCGCTGCCTCACGTGGCCCCCGCGGTGCGCCTGCTGGAAGGCGAGGAACTCCCTGGGCCGCTAGACGAGAGTTGTGAGCAGTTGCTGCGCACCCTGCGGAGGGCGCGTCAAATGGCCCAGGACGCACCCAAGTTCCGCAAGGCCGCGGCCCAGCGTCTGCAAGGTGAGTGCCCCCTCTGCGCTGGGCTGCCAGAGGGTCCTGACCTTAGGAACAACCCGCATGCTCTAACCTGGTGCCCCGAAACCGTGCCAGGGACCAAAGTCTCCCACCACGCCTCCCAAAGTCTCACCCAAATTGGGACAGCTCCTCTCGGGCTCCCAAGCCAGCTCTGCAACCAGCTGTGATGACAGGAAGTGCCCTACACTCAAAGGGGGTTGCCCCGCCCCCCGCCACACCCATGGGTCCCACAGCCACTCGTCCCAATTTCCAAGTTTGTCTCACAGGGTGGCCCAGGACCCCAAATCCTGACCCTGGGGCGGCTCCATCTCCAGGCACAGCCTCTAAGGTGGGGCCCCTAGCAGCTCAAACTAGGAACAGCGTCATCCCCATGCACCCAGGCTGAGCTCACCACTAATCAATCCTAATCAATCCCCTCAGCCACGCCCCCTCTTCTCCTTCTCCCCCCCTCCCCCCCCCCCCCCGCAGAGCCCATTGCAGCCCCGCTCCCTACCAACCCCACCTAACTGTCCAGAGTTCTTGGGGCAGAGTTCCTCCAAGGCCCTGCTGGGTCGAAGTCCCCAGGAGAAAAGGCAGATATGAGGAGGGGCAATGTAGGTCCCTGGGCCCCACCCCTAGTGCACCTGGCCCTTCCCCCAGGATTCCGGCCGAATCCTGACCTGCAGGAGGCCCTGACCACTAACTTCCTGCGGAGGCTGCTCTGGGGGAGCCAGGGTGAGGGGGCTCCGAGGGACAGTCGCCTGGAGAAGTTCCAGCAGGTCCTCAGTGTCCTGTCACTGCGCCTGGAGCCTGACTGCTGAGAGTGCAGACCCCCTTCTTCACACTGGGACGCCAACTTCTGGTGACCCCCGCAGGGCACCTAGGAAATCATCCCAGTTTGCTCACAGAGCCAAACAGGGTGAGGACCCACACCCTGGCTTGCAGAAGGGGGGGGGGGGGCAGGTTTGCAAGAACCCACCTTGCCCCCTAAAAATATACAGGGATCCTGGGGTGAGGTGCAGCCTCCTCCCCACCCCCCCCTCAGGAGAAGACCCAGGCCTGTGGAGGCTCTGGCTGCCCTCTCCCAGCCCCACCCCCACACATATCCTACAAATGGTGAATGTGTAGCTTCTAATGATAAGAGAACTTGAATCTCTGTGAGAGGCCAGAGTTCAAATGCCTCTCAAAAAGTTGTGACTTCTTTGCTTGGCTTCTTTGTGCCTGCCTTCAACATAAAGTGAGCCTGTACTTTCTAGGCGTTATTATGGGAATTAAAGCTCAATATTTACATGAGATAATGAGTGGAGAATGCTTGGCACACAGTAGGTGCTCAATAAATGCTACTTGTTCTCAGGAAGTTGCCATGAACATGGAAGGGATGTTTGCCACCCTTCTCCCTACATTGGTCGCAGACAAGGGCCCAATTCTCAGGAACAGAGTGTGTCCAAAGTGTGCCCAAATTCCCCTTCCCTTCCTCATTCTCTGTGTGGCCTGTAATGTGAGGAGGGTGGCATTTGAATAGCCAACCCCAGTATCTAAATCTCCTAATAAAGCATGGAATCCAAGAACTTTACATAATTTTTTTTTATATATAAAACAAAATGGCCCTAGCCGAGTGGCAGGAAAAAGATGTAAAACATGAGTATGTACATCAATGGTAGAAGGCACAGCGGGTCCATCTGAGGTGACGCATAGGGTGGAGGTGAGGGCAGCAGGTTACACAGGTCTCAGCTGAAGCCACGGGGGCAGAAATAAAGTGCGTAGGTCCTGGGTCCCCCTGTGGCCCAGAAGCAGCAGCCGACAGCCCCTCTCTTCCCACCTCTGGCAGGGTTCAACTGAGCGTGACCCGGAGGTAGGAGGTGGGCACGTAGCCTTCCCCCCCCTGTTTCCGCCTGACCCGAGTCCAGCCATCGCCTTTGTCTTCTTCCATGAGACTCAGGTCTTCACCCTCAGCCATGGATATGGTGCCCTCGCTGGACCCTGTCATGGGAGTGGTGGTGGGCTCAGGCCTGCTTTAGGGGCATTTAAACAGAAGCTAGCCCGACGCCCCCCACCCCTACCCAAGCAACTGATGCTCACCTTCAAAGTGGTAGATGGCCACACAGTGACCTATAGGGGATGCAGACTCCTCGAAATCCTCATCAAACTCTGTGTAGATGGGGGTGTCTTGGCCTTCCTCCAAGGGGGGCTCCTCACAGCTGGTAGGGGAGAGTAAAGCAGGTGAAGACAGGCCCCCCTCCCCAATGTCCTGGGGGAGGCAGACCCACTGTGGCCACCCCACTCACCTCTCCTTGTTCTCCTGTGATCCACTGTTACTGCTGCTGCTGCTGTCGGGTGGGGCGCTGGCTGGGGGGTCCGGAGGCCGGGTGTGCCGGCTCAGGCTGTCTCCCCGGTTGCTCAGGACCCGGCTCTCAGCTTCTGCCAGCCAAGCCTGAGAGGAGGGGACCATGTGGTCAGTTCCTGGGCAGGGCTCCGGGGTCAGCCCACTCTGGGCTCAGATGTTTCCTGAGATCACCCATGCACACCCAAATCTGTGATGAGAAACAGCTGGAGCCTCCCCACAATACCTCCCTGTCCCCCAGGCAGTGACTAAGCCCGGCTGGCTGGCCCCCGCCCCTCCCCAGGGTCTTCCCTGACCTCATACTTCTGCACTTCCAATTTCAGCCGCTCAATGTTGTTCAGGGTTTCTACAATCTGCGGCTCCAAGCTAGTGGGGTCCCCCATCTGGGGTGTCTTCTCATACACATCCTTCATTTTCTTCAGGGCTTCCCTAGGACCAGACAGACAGATGAGAAAGAACAGACCCATGTGATTTAACAAGCAAAAAATATGGGTTTTGCCCTGGCCAGTGTGGCTCAGCTGGATAAATGTCATCCCATGCACCAAGAGGCCCCTGGTTCAATTCCCAGTCAGGGCACATGCCTAGGTTTGGGGCTCAATCTGGGGACCATGCAGGAGGCAGCCGATGTTTCTCTCTCCCTCTTCCTTTCTCTTTCAATCAATAAAAAAATTTAAAGCTCACATACTAGTGCTTCACTGACTGAGCTTGAATTCCAGTCTGGGCATTTCCTGCTTGTCAGTTTGGGTTGTTACCGAATCTGCCTCAGTATGCTAACCTTCAAAATGAGGATAACGATACGTATGTGGGAATGGTTGTGAAGATTAGAACAGTGCCTTTATTTATTCAGATACACAAAGTACTGTATAGCAGGCACTGTCCTAAGCAAGACAGTCAGGATCCTGCCTCTGCTCACACACAGTCTCTCAGGAAAACTTGGGAACTCCAGTGAATCCATGTTTGGAATAGTGCATGGCATACAGTAAGTGCTCTGTAAATGCTAGGTGTTATTATTATCATCAGTCCTTGGTCCCTAGTTCCCCATGACTATATGTACAAGCAGTAACAGTTATATGAACATAGACTTCTGGAAAATGTCAAAACCCGGGTTCAACTGCTTTCCAGTCTAAAGAGTACCCATATTACAGATGCAGAAACTGAGGCACAGAGAGACAAAACAGCTGGAATTCAAGGCCAGTCTGCCTTGACTCTAGAGCATGCACCTTTAGCTCTACATCATAAAAACTCAGGAAATTCAACGTTCCTAATGGAACTTTACACCGATAAAAGCTGTTTTGTTCAAGATGGCAAAATATAATTTGTCTGTCTGTCTCCAAGTGGCAAACATCATTTCTATTATGTAAGAGGACTGGAAAGAGAATCTTGCTGTCTGGAAAGAATGAGTAAAAATTTCTTTAATCTAGCAGATTTTTTATTGTTAATATTTCAAGTGTTTGAGTTAGTAAATAGATAACCATATGTTGTTATTGTTTTAGCCAATCAATGTGGTGAATGAGACTGATTTTTTTTTTTCCTGTTTTGGAGACTGTAGTTGATACTCTTTTGTTCTCTTTTTTAAAATCTTTATTGTTGAAAGTATTACCTATGTCCCTTTTTTCCCCCCACTCCTACCCCCTACCCCAGGCCTTCACCACCCTGTTGTCTGTGACCATGAGTTATGTATATATGCATACAAGTTATGTGGTTGATCTCTTCCCACCCACCCACCCAGCCTCCCTTGCCTTCCCTCTGAAATTCGCCAGTCTATTCCATGCTTCTATGTCTCTGGATCTATTGCATTACTGGGGCAACATCCAACTGTCTCATGATTTTTTTTAAGTCTTAAAAAAAAAGAAAAGTTTTTCCAGTTCCCTGTACTTGGCAGTGGCAGCAGTTGGTGTGAAAGCCTGGTGCCAGCGTGAGGCAGGGCAAAGTGCAGAACCAAGATGGCAGCATAGGTAAACACCAGTACGCGCCACCTCCCACAACCACATCCACAACTGCCTGAAATCTGGCAGAATGAAAGTCCTACAACTAGAGAAGTAAAGAAGAAAGTGCACTGAGACTGGTAGGAGGGGCAGAGGCACTGAACGGGGCTGGTCCGACACTCATGTGTGGTGTTTCTTTAATTGGGAGGGAGATCTCCAAGGCCTCCTGTGAGAAGCAGGGGATCCCAGCCCCACACCAGACCCCCCAGTCCAGGGTTCCAGAGCTGGGATGAGAAATCCCCACAACTTCCAGCTATAAAAACCAGCAGGGATTGTGGCTGAGCGACATGGAGGCTGCTGGAGTCCCAGGTCTTCCTCTTAAAGGGCCTGCAAGTGAGATTACACAGTCACAATTCCTCTGAGCTCTAGTGCAGGGCTGCAGCTTTGGGGAAATCCAGTGACATACGAGGAGGAACTGGACTGTCTGGCATTGGGCAGGAACTCAGGGGTGGCTTTCTCCCAAACAGAGGTACTTACAGGGGTCATTGTTCCTGTGCTGGGACCTGCCCCATTATAGGGCTGACTGGCAGCCATATCTGAATTTCCATCAGCGTGGCCCACACTGTTTCACTGGTCACTCTGCCCTGGTGATTTCCTGAGACCTTGCCCCATCCAGTTTGCAGACCCACCAAAGCCATTTGCAGCTGCTTTTCCATTTGAATGGCCTGTTCTGGCTCAGGCTTCAGACTTGGCTAAAAATATTGTAAACAAGAAACAGGTGGAAGCAGTGTACCCCAAACCTATCAATAAAAGGCCCAACACCCAGCACTAGCACCAGCCTGCCTTGCCTCACTGCTGGGCCTTGCCTGGGCACTTCCTAGCCCAATACAAATAGCGGTCATCTCTAGATCTCTCTGTAGCTCCTGCTAGGTGGCACCAGACAGTGGCTGACTTTGCACCTCCCAGGAGGCCCTAGAGTCAGTGGCTCAGTAGACAGATTCAGGCCATAACAGATTACAACCCTACACGTCCACAAGTGACACATGAAAACTCAACTCTACACATCCACAAGTGACACATAAAACTCAACTCTACACATCCACAAGTGACACATAAAAACCCTCAAGGGGCAGACTCAGTGAGCACCAAGCCCCACGGAAGCAAGTCCTGCTCCACACAGGTGTCTCCTGCACAGCATTCTTCCACTGTAGATGCAGCTGGTCCTCACAGCCATTTGGCCTGGAGGCCAATTCCTCCCAGTGACAACAATTCCTCCCAGTGACGACAATTCCTCCCAGGGACGCAAATCAAGGCTCAACTTCAAAAAGACTGTGTACACAGCCCACATAGGGTTGCACCTAGAGTGCCCAGCTCGGGTGACTGGGGAGGCTGAACCACTGGGCCCTATAGGACACCTATGACACAAGGCCGCTCTACCAATTCTAGTAGACATAACAGCTCTACCTAATACATAGAAGCAAACACAGGGAAGCAGCCAAAATGCAGAGACAAAGAAACATGTTACAAATTAAAGAAATGGAAGCAAGCAAGCTACTGGATACAGAGTTCAAAACAACTGTTATAAGATTACTCAAGCATCTTCATGGAGCTTCAAGGGACTTAGTGAGACTTTCAAGGATCTTAGGGAGAATGTCAAAGATATAAAAAAAAAAAAAGACTATTCAGAAATTAAGCATTTACTAACTGAAATAAAGAATAATTTACAGGGAGTCCTAGCTGGTTTGGCTCAGTGGATAGAGCGTCAGCCTGTGCACTGAAGGGTCCCAGGTTTGATTCCAGTCAAGGGCACATGCCTGGGTTGCGGACTCGATCCCAAGTAGGGGGCGTGCAGGAGGCAGCAGACCAATTAGTCTCTCTCATCAATGATGTTTCTATCTCTCTCTCCCTCTCCATTTCTCTCTAAAATCAATAAAAAAAAATATTTTTAAAAGGTTCAACAGTAGAGGATTCCGAGAATTGAATCAAGGATTTGGAATATGAGGAAGCAAAAACCATCCAATCAGAAGAGCAAAAAGAAAAAAGAATCCAAAATTATAAAGATAGTGCAAAAAGCCTCTGAGACAACTTCAAGTGCATCAACATTTGCATTATGGGGGTGCCAGAAGCAGAAGAGAGAAAGCAAGATATTACGGAAAACTTCCCCTACCTGGTGAAAGAAATAGACTTAAAAGTCTAGGAAGCACAGAGAGTCCCAAACAAGAGGAACCAAAAGACACCCACACCAAGACACATCATAATTAAAATCCCAAGGGTTAAAGACAAAGAAAGAATCTTAAAAGCAGCAAGAAAAAAGCAGTTAATTACCAACAAGGGAGTGCCCATATGACTGTCAGCCGATTTCTCCACAGAAACTTTGTGGGCCAGAAGGGAGTGGCAAGAAATACTCAAAGTGATGAATAGCAAGGACCTACAACCAAGATTACTCTACCCAGCAAAGCTATCATTTAGAATTGAAGGTCAGACAAAGAGCTTCACAGACAAGAAAAGCTAAAGGAGTTCATCACCACCAAACCAGTATTACATGAAATGTTGAAGGGTATTCTTTAAGAAGAGGAGGAGAAGAAAGAAGAAGAAGGAGGAGGAGGAGAAGAAAGAATTAGAAGGAGGAGGAGGAGAAAATATGAACAATAAAATGACAATAAATACATATCTATCAACAATTTAATCTAAAAATCAAA
The DNA here is from genome assembly GCA_026230045.1 of Corynorhinus townsendii. NCBI lineage: Eukaryota > Metazoa > Chordata > Mammalia > Chiroptera > Vespertilionidae > Corynorhinus > Corynorhinus townsendii. The sequence continues at coordinate 87,797,305 of JAPDVU010000006.1, forward strand.
CAAGAAATCTAATGCACAAAATAAACTAATGAATAAAATAGAATCAGTGGCATGGAAATATGGGACTGACGAACCTCAGAGGGAAGGAGGGTGGGGAGGAGTGGGAAGAGATTATCCAAAGATCTTATATGCATATATGCATTACCTATGGACACAGACAATAGGGTGGTGAAGGTCTGGGACCAGATGGGAACTGGGTGGAGAGGGGCAATGGGAAGAAAAAAGAGGGCATTTGTAATACTCTCAACAATAAAGATTTTAAAAACTTTTTAAATGTTTTATTATGATAAAATATACAGAAGATAAAAATTCCCAATTGAACACTTTTTGGCTCATTTATGCCAAATGTACAGTTCCATGGCATAAAGTACATTCACATTGTTGTACAACCATGACCATTGTATTTGCTTGGCTAGGATTTTGCATTGAAGATCATAAGTGAAGTAAAATGAGCCCATACTTCTATTTTCTTGAATTCTTGCTAAGTGATTTTAAAACAGATATTCCACCAGACTCCAAAATGTGCTGGTGGCATTCACTCACTTTCTGTGTGCTGGAATGAGCTGTATAAGATGGGAAGGAATGGTTTCTTATGAGCGGGGTAGGAATCACCTGTATAACCACCAGAGATTGGGGCTTGATGGGAGATGTTTGAGTACCATTTCCATGCACAGACGATCGTACAAAAACTATATCCATTCAGCAAAAACCATACTTCGAACTTTGACCTTTGCTAGGGCCAGTGACAGGCAGTGTGATACTCTGTCATGATGCTGGCAGCAGCAGAGAGCCAGAGCTCCCAGTCAGCCAGTCATGGAGGTAAACAACCGGCACTGTGCGCTGGAGTACTAAATGCATTTTGACTTTTGGTATTTTCAGTTCATGATGCGATCATTGGATACAACCCCGTGGTAAGGTGAGGAACATCTGTAAGTCTTTACTGTTTTGTTGTTGTTTATCCTCACTTGAGGATAATTTTCCATTGATTTTTAGGGAGAGTGGAAGAGAGAGGCAAAGACAGAGAAACATGGATGTGAGAGAAACACATGGACTGGCTGCCTCCTGCAGGAGCCCCGACCAGGGCTGGCCTGGGAAGGAGCCAGCGACCAAGGTACGTGCCCTTGATCTGAATCCAATCCGGGTCCCTTTGGTCCACAGGCTGTGGCTCTATCCACTGAGCCAAACCGGCTAGGACTGTCTTCACTATTTTACTTTCTTCTCTGCCAGCCTCCCTCTCACCTTACCTCTGGTCAATCTCTTTCTGTAGCTCACGATTACGCTCCTCCAGCTGCTGCTGAAGCCGCTTTCTCTGCTGCTCCGGGGGCAAGTGGCTAAAATCCTCAGTCACCACTGTCTGCAGGGAGAAAGAGAACTGAGTTTGGGATTGTGGAGCGTGAACTTCCAGGCCCTAAGACACTCATAAGACACACCAAGTCCACCTTCCGCCCCACCCAAGGTTCCTGGGGGCAAGGCCATGCACTGAGCAAAGCAGGTCCGAGTCACGCAATGGGAGGAGTGGGTCCAGCCTGCAGCAGGAAGCGAGCCCAGGGTCCTGCCTCCCAGCCATTGGGCAGGCTGGGGGGGCCCCCTCCTCCTCCCCTGGAGGCCTCACTTACCCCACGGCTGCCTCGAAGGCTGCGGAAGGATGCTAGCCGCGGTTTGACTGACTTACTGATCTCACTCAGTATGGCCAAGGGGTCGAGGCCGGAGCGGGGGGATGGGGATCCATTAGGCAATGCCGAGGGCAGGGGGCCCCCCAGGGGGGAGAGGGGTGGGGGATGCGGCTACCGGTGAGGACCGTGGAGGAGGTGTGTGGTGGGGTAGGGCGGGTGGGGCGGGGTGTAGAATATAGAGAACGAGTACAATATGGACCGATGGAGGGATGCAATAAAGGAAAAAACGAAATGGAAAAAAGAAAAAAAAACGGTAAGAAAACCACAACTCAAGATGCACAATTACACACAGAAAATGCATGCAAAGAACAACACAAAAATCTGGGAGGTAGTGGCGGGGGAGGCATTAGACTGTGAGCCAGAAGGCCAGACCCCTCCTTCCCCCAGTGTCTCCCACAGCCCCTGCATCCCATGCCCAGTACCTAGGATGGGGTCTGAGGGCGCAGGGAAGCCCACGTGTCTGCCCCCACCCCCAGCTTTCTGGGCTCACAGTCCACAACACAGAGGGAAGTGCATGCAGAAATCAAGGTCTCATATAGGTATGGGGCCACAGGAGTCAAGGGCAAGCTGAGAGAAGGGTCAAAGGCGTTAAATATCAGAGAGTTATGGGGGGGGGAGGGGTTCCACTGGGTAGGGGGACACAATTTATACATTGAAGTGGAGTAACAAGTGCCAAAGGTATAAACTAGGGAGAGGACAATTGTAGCAGCTATAAAGCAGGAGTGTCCAAGTATGTGCTTGACATTGAAAACCAAAAATCCCAAGAAAAAACAGCTTGAATGTTGGGACCCAGCCTCATGGGTGGGATGAAGAGGCCGGGGGAGTCCCCACAGCCAGCATCCGAGGCCTCACTCAGCCCTAAATCCCACAAGCAGGTCTCCTCCTAGCATCCCGAGAAGCAGCAGACACACACCACAGCCACCCTCCCTCCCTTCCTGGCCCCCTGTCAGCCTCAGGGGACTAGCAGGCCAATCACCGCTTTCCCTCTAGCCTGGGCCGGCAGCCAAGAGGAAAATTCCTGCCCAGGACTCAGCGTTCCAACGGCTGGGGCTGACTCAGTGCCCCCCCTACACACCGCTGTCCCCACTCACTCACTCACACCCCCTCCCCAAAAGCCCTGGCCCCCACCTTGTTCTTCTTGCCAAAGGGCCAGCGTTTGGCACGGCTGCGGCCTGGGCCTCGCAGCTCAGGCCGGCCCTCGGAGGGGGTGCCCAGGCTGCTGTCCGAGTGAGTTCTGTTCATAGGCTGGCTGAAGTCTTCAAATTCCACGTCACCCGGGCGGGCAAAGCCTGACTTGTTCAGCTCAATTAGGACCTGGGAGTCCTGCAGGGAGGACATAGGGAGGGGGAAGGGCAGTCGGAAGTCAGACTAGGTACCTAACCTTCAGGGTCCACCTGCCCACCCCACAACCCACTGGCACACGACCAGGCACTCACATTCTTGCTGTCCACAGCAGCCGCAGCCACCTTCATGCCCTCCAAACACTTGGTGATGATCGGAAGCACCTGCAGCTCAGCCTCTGACAGCAGCCCGTACCCAGCCCCCAAGTGGGTGGCCCGGCGCTCATCCATGTCCTGTAGCTTCTACAGGGACAAGGCAGGGGTGCTACTGGAGGGGCCGGAGCACAGATACTTCCAACCCAAGGTGGTCAAGGGAGAGACAAGGGGCCAGGTTGGTTTCAGAGGGGACTTTGAGGACCTCCCCCCCATCCCCAGACCAGGGAGTCAAGAAAGGATTCTCAAAGGAGGTGACAGTGGAGCTAAGGCTTCGAAGGAAAAGCAGACCCAGCACAGATATTGCCAATCCCAGGATTAGGACAAAAGAGTGGAACATAAGGCTGAAAAAGGAGAGGGAAAAGTCAAGATGTTTCAGAGGGGTTGTTAGAGCTGGGGCTTAGAATAGGATGTTCATGAGAAAAGCAAGACATCCCTGGCAGAAGGAACAGCTTGAGTGAAGGGAGAGCTCACTATTACCATTTGTTTCTAAAACCCCTTTCAATTTAGAGATTAGGACATTGCAGCTGGGGTTTTGACAAATGTGTAGGAGATGGTTAACAGTGGGTGTGTGTGGGGGGGAAGGTGGGGGCTTGGAACACTCACATCAAATATCTGAGGCATCTGGGAAAAATAGAAGTGGGCCTGGTCTCGGTTGAAACGCTGTAGTAGGGCTGCGTACTCATTTTTGCTTTCTTCTGCCATATGACTCCGAAGATGGGCTTGTTGCTTGGCCTGAGGAACGTCAAGATGGGGGTCAGTCACTGTCAGATTCTGACCCCATCCCACCCCAATCTCTAAGCCTTCCCCAGACCCCACAAGCACCTTCTCCACATCAGCCTTGGTAGCATTGATATCCTGGTCTAGCCGCTCTGCAGTCTGGGCTGCCTTCTCAGCCTCCCGGCAGTCCCGCTCAAATTTACGCTTACTCTGTGTGGTGGACAGAACCAGAATGAAGGAGCTGCCATCCCTGATGGCAAGGGGGTATGGGAAGCCAAGATTCCAGCAGCTGGCAGGAAGTCACCCAGCAAATGGGGGGCAACGGGCATTCTGGAAACCTTCAGGTGGGGGAGGGGAGAGGTTCTAGCCAGACAAAAGGCTCTGTGGGTCAGCAACCCTCACCCTGTTCCCTGGGACCAGAGCCACCGTCCACACCCACAAACTCACATTCTCCAGCTGTTTGAAGCCACTTTCCAGCTGCTGCTGGGCCCGACGTCCTTCTTGGAAGTGCTGTGGAAAAAAGAGTGACAGGCTCACCCGGGTCACGGCAGGGCCCTCAGGAAGACCCGAGAGGAGACCACTCACCATCTTTCTCTCCTGCTTCATCTCTTGCGAGTATTTGGCCAGCTCAAGACACACGTGGACGCTGAGGTTCTCAGCCACAAGCTCCCGCTGGCCCGCAAAGTCATTTACTTCCTGGAGAATCTGAATGAAGGACTGCTGCTGGCTGAACCTCATGGGAGAGAGGAGACAGCCAGCCAGAGGTCAGAACCCAGGACCCACCTCCACAGGAGAAAGGGGAAGACCCAAGACATTTACTCCTGAAGCACTGACAAATTCTGGCCCATATCACCTACCCCTACCCCTTGCTTTAGTGAGATGCATTTCGGGACTTAGAATATTTTGGGTTTTAGAAAGGAGATGCAATGCTTATACCATCTTTTGTCTATCATCCCAGTGGGGTCAGGGACAACATCCTGTAACCAAACACTACAAGTATTTTTTCAGAAAGAAGGATTAATATTCATACTAAGTGGGACAAAAACTAAGCCCGTAATTGACCTGATCCACATCAAGTGAGTTCAGATCAGGGGTGGCCTCCAAATAAGTTGCCAGAAAAACTTTTGATTTCTCAAACCTTTTGGGTTCTGAACAAGAGACCCATATGGGCTGAACACTGTTTTAACACATTCATTCAGTTAATCTTCATGTGAGCCCACCACAAGGTCATGGTCATTATGCCCATTTCACAGACGAAGAAAACAGAGGCACAAAACTTAAGTCACTTGCCCAGAGTCACTCACTTAGTAACTGCTGGAGCCTCCCCCGTTTAATAGGTAGAGGAAAATGGAAGCAGAGAACTTGAGTCAATTGCCCAAAGCAGTTTGGCTAGAAAGTTGTGGATTTAGGATTGCAACCCTGGTACTCTGGAGCCTGTACCTATGCTTTTTTTTTTTTTAATTGGTTTTAGAGAGAGAGACGGTAATGGAACCCTCCCCTTTTTGGGTCACAGTGGCCAGGGTCTATACTCTTATCTCTAGGTAGGAATCTAGATAACAAGTGAGGGACCTGATTGATTCAGCTATGGGAGAGAAACCCAGACAAAAGCCCCCTGGCTCCCCCACTCCCTGCTCCCAATCTAGCCCCACACCCTCTCTCCATCCTTACTTGGATTCAGGGTCATCTTTCGCAGGTCTCTTGGGCAGATATTTTTTCACCAGGTTTCTAGGGGGAGAGAGGCAGGAAGGCTGAGTCCCCAGCCCCCCAACTGCATCCTCTAGCCCCAGGGCCTGTCCACCCTAGGGTCTCACCGCAGCTGCTTCGCATAAGCCTGCTCCACCTCTGTCCGCTCTTTCACGAACTTCACGTATCTGTCCAACAGGTCCAGACCCCACTGCGTGTGCCGCTCTATCACCTCAAATTGATCCTGACGGGAGGATGGGAGGGTGGGGGAGGACCGGGTCAAGACCTCGCAGCCGGATACCAGGGAGCCTGAAGGCTCGGAGCTCCCTCGGAGAAGGAGTGGCTTCCCGGACCCGCCCCGGCTCGACTCCGCTGGAGGTGCGGGGGGAGGCAGGAAACCAGCGGGAACCCCCTCCCCTTCCCGGGAAGGGCCAGGGAACAGGGGCGGGGCCCCAGCCGGACGACAACAGGGTCTCCCACTCTGGACAGCCCAGAGGGGTGTGGAATGGGGTAGGGCCACTCCCCTTGCTCCGACTCCCCTAATCCCCCCGGATTCCGGAAAATCCGGCAGGCCCAGCGTGAGTCAGGGCTAAAGGGGCCGGGTTCCCTGCATCTTGGGGGTTAGGAGGGGCAGAATGGCCAAAGGGCAGGCACCCCGATGTACTCAGTTTCCACCACTAATTCCACTGCACCTCCAAAAGAAATCCCAGAGTTGAGGAGGGGGCAATGTAGTTACCTCGCTGCACCCGGGAACCCACAGATGCCACCGCCTCCAGAAAGAGGAGGGGTCGGAGGTCCCGGCTAGAATTAGGGGGAAATTCCTGGGACTTCCAGAACTGAGGTTAGAGGCTGCCTAGAGATGGCCCCTCCCTGCGCCTGGAACAGAGGAGGCCAAGCCTCACAGCCCCTTCCCCCACTAGAGCGTCCCTAGCCCCTAGGTGTTGATTGGAGGTGACGCAAAGGGCAGTGAGGACATCTAAGTCCCACGTGGGATTGAAAGTGGCCAGAGGGTCCCCTCCCCCTCACCAGGCGGACAGGCGGGCGGCGGGCAGGAACCCAGGGGCCGTAAGATAAGCCGCCCGCCTAGCCAGGGTGCTCAAAATAGGTGACCTCGCTCGGCCGCCCCGGCCTGGTCCTAGGATTTCGTCTTTCTCCTCACTCTGAACTTGGTGCCTCAGTTTCCCTACGCCGCACCTGCAAGGTCGCCCCTTGCCCCCGAGCTTCCTGAGACGTCCCGGGAAACTCCGACAGAGGGCGGAGCGGGGACTACAGGGATCGGTGGAAGGGAAAGCGTGGAGCTTCGGCTAAGGAACTGCAGGGGCAAAGGGGAGCGTCTGGACCCCAGTAAGATAAGAACTTGGAGTCAGGCCGATGGGACTCACCCACAGCTCGGTGCCCCAATCCATGCTGCTCCAGCCGAGGCCGCCACAGAGGCCGCCGCACCCGGTCCCCGCTGCCCGCTGCCCGCTGCCCGCCGCCCTCCGCGGGGAAACTCAGTCGAAGGCTATGCGCTCGACCCCGCCCCGCCCAGGCCCCGCCCACTCTGGGCTCTGCCACGCCCCTCAGGCTCTGCCCCGCCCCGGCCGGCGAGGATCTCCAGCCCAGAAACCTGCAGGGGGGCGGGGGTACGGATGGAACTGGACAGACGCCTTAAAGGACTCCCACCCATTTTCCAAGTCCCCGGGCCCCTCTTATCTTCCCCATCATGCCCGGTCTCGGACTGTTCGAACTTTTCTCTTTCTCTTCAACCAGAAGGGTCAAGACACTAAAACCCCATCCAAGAGGTCCTTCCCCACCTCTTCGCAGGCAGGACCTGAGGTCACCCAGCTCTTGCGGCCCGGCGCGGCTCCAGACGTCTATGCTCGTCCCACAAATGGTCTAGTCCCTCCCGCCACAGGAAGGATAGGAGGACTTCGATCCTGTCCAGGACGTGGCTTCGCCAAAGCCGGGTCCATTAGCGCCCCCACCGCATCCTGCCTTCCCTCCCCTAAAGTCTGCACCGGGAAACTGAGGACGGACCGTCCTTGGGGCGCCGGGCCCAGACCTTTCCTCAGCTCCCGTCCAGTTAGGGCTTGCACCTGCCCATTTTTCAGTCGCTTCCATCAAGACCCAATTAAGTTTAATTGTCTGTACTGGGATTCCAACTCCGCCCATCCCTCCACATTAGGGCCTGGGGCTGGGAAGTCTTTGGGCTCCCTCATAAAAGTTTGTTCACACTGTGTTAATCCCTTTGAGGCACTGGGATGAAAAGGGAGAGATCCCAGCAATCCCACCCTTATCCTCTCCCGCCTTTAATGCTTTATAGCTACAGAGGTGACAAACGCTCTGCTGGAGCTGGGAGCTCTGGCCACAGAGACAAATTAGATGCCCACTAATACGTACCAGGGAGCCCTGGAGGATAGCTTCAGGAGCTCACACTAGGAGAGATGGCTCTGTGGGGACCTGGCCCCACCTGCTGGTGGCTTCTGAGCTAGAAATCCTCAAGTTGCAAAGTGGGCTGTGCTCCAGAGTGTGAGGGAGGCTGGGGTCTGGACACAATAGCTCAGCCGGGGATTAGGGTCTCAACTCTGGTTTCAAACTCAGATTTATGCCAGGTTGGGACTGAAGTTGGGATGGGATCTCAGATGGGTCAGAGTTTAGCAGAGGGGTCAGCAATCCAGTTGGCGGGGGCGGGGGGGGGGGGGGGGTGTCTAATACTCAAACTAGAGTCCTGTGGTTTGGCCTCACCTGGGGTCAGCTTTCAGTCCAGGGGAGGGTATCAACCACAGATGAAGACTCAGTCAGTGTAGGTCGAGGGTCAGAAGGGCGTAGGGAATTTATGTTTCGGGCTGAGGTTGGGGCTCAGCTGCAGGAAGGGAACTCAGCCTGGGATCAGGGGTTTAGTCCATGTGGGGGTAGGACTCCAGTTGCCTTACTCTAGGATAGGAGGCTTCACCTAAGGCTGAGACTCAGCCTGGGGTCATAGGTCATCCTAGGGTTAAGATAGAGCCTGGAGCCAAGCTTAGGCTTCTGGGTTGACAAAAATGATTAGGACAGGCTAGGCGTCGGCAGATGTGCATGTTTACCAAAAGCTTGAACTCCCGCAGGGAGCCACATCTCGAGGGTGGGAAAGTGAAAGCCCGTCCTTGGGAATCCTGGGAAAGCTAGTTCACTTAATGCCCTGTTGCGCAGGCTGTTCCCTCTACATTCTGGGTACTGTAGTCCTGGGCCAGTCTATCAGTTAAGAGTGGGTGGAGAAATGCTTTAAGGGTCGGATATCCGATCTATTACAATTGGTTAGGTGAATTGTTTAGCAAATTACTTCCGTGATTACTTTTCTAGTGATTGGTGAGAGTAAAGGCGGGTTAAGCGTTATCAGCACTTTCATTCGGAGCTAGTGCTGTCCATTTGGTGTCGTGAGGGGCGGGTTTGTGAGAAGAGAATCACTGATTTGTTTGGTGGGCTGGAAAAGCCGCAAGGTCGGCCCCCACCGTGCAGCGATTGGCTCATCGGTAGGCGGGCCTGGGAGCGTCAGAGGCGATGTCAGGGGAGGTGGTGGCTCCAGGAGTGGCACTGAGCGAGAGGCGGGGCTCGCCCGCGGGAGCCCCGCGGAGTGGGGCCCGAGTGTACTTCTGCTGCTCCAGTTGAGCTGCTGTTTTGGGCGCATCCACCAGCTGGCGCTGACGTTGAGTCACACCGCGGGCGGTCTGGGCGGGGAACGCATCTTTGTCCCAGAGAAGCCTCTGGCTTGCAGTGGTCTCTTCCTATTTCCCCCGCTACTTTCACGGGATGGAGCGGTCCAGCGCCCCCGGCTTCCAGGATCAGAGAGTTCTCCTTCCAGGAGCACCCCGAGTCCACCGGATTGAATTGCCCGGTGAATCACCTTGGGGTCGTGCCGCCCATCAGGGGCGGGGCTTCATCTGTCCGCACACCCAGTCTCTTAGCTCTCTAAATTCCTGGGATCTCATTGAGGGCGCTAATGGCTCTTGCTTGGCTCCATCCAGGAGTCCCCGGTGGTTCGCTCTAGAACGGGGTCCTTGGGCACTCATTAGGATCTCAGGGGCTCAGTTGAAATCAGCACGCTGGGGACTCAGTTTGGGATCTAAAAGTTGTCCGGGAGTTGAGGGCCAGACACCAGAATAAATAACTGTGCTTTCAGGGTGGTACGCACCCGGTGGTGAGGGGATGGGGGTGGGGCGCTACTGCCAGGTGCCCAGGCTTTCTTCCTGGAATCTGAGAACAGTGGCGGGAGGACACGGAACCACTCTGTCCCTGCCTAGGATTGGTCTGGGGACACAACCTCCAGGCAGGCCCTCGCAGCCTGTTCTGTCACCCCTTTGGAGCTGTCCTAAATAAAGGGGTGCCAGAAGGGGGCCACCCGAAGCCCTTGGGGGAGTCTCGTGACCGAGCCCTAGGGCTGGGCCAGTGGGAAGTCTGAACTGCCTTTAGTCTCCTTGGTGTCCGGTAGGGGGAGAAGCGACCAGACATTCAGCTGAACAGCTTCGGTTTCTATACCAAGGGCTCTCTGGAGGTGAACCTGAGCCTCCTGTGGCTGGAGCTTCAGGAAAGAGAAGATCCCTTTGGTGAGAGGCTTTGAGGAGTTTGCTGGAGGAGGGTGAAGTGCACAAGTGTCCAAGCCCACCTCTCCCCAGTTCTGGATTCACATCTTAGTTCTGCCTCTCACCCATATGATCTTGAGCAAGTAAGTTCCTTGATCTCTCTGAGTCCCAGTTTCCTCATTGGGAACATGGGAATAATAATATCTCATTCAATATGTGTTAGGAACTGAGCTGAGGTGGGGGAGAGGGCATAGCAATGAACAGGACAGCCCCAGTTCCCACAGTCGAAATGAATAGCTAGCATTTATTAAGTACCCACTCGATACTGGGTACCATGCAAAGCAATTTCCATAAATCTGTTTCCTCATAGCCATCTTTCAAGGATGCTACAAAAGCATCCTGTAAAGCCAAATTTACACAGGCTTGGAAGTATGTGGCTAGCTCAGAGTCACAGCGCCTGCATGCAAATCGAAGTGTGCTGGATTCCTGAGTCCCAGGCAGGAAACCATCAACATTTTATTGATTTTTTCAAAAAATGATTTCTTGCCCTTGGCCAGTATGGCTCAATTGGTTAGAGCATCATTCCCTACACAGAAAGGAGGTGTGTTGGATTCCCCGTCAGGGCACGTTAGATTATAAATCCGATCCCCAGCATGTGGGTGGCAGCTGGTCCATGTTTCTCTCTCAAATTGATATTTCTGTCTTCTTCACCCTTCCTCCCTCTTTAAAACCAATAAAAACATATTTTCAAAAATGTATTTCTTTTTAAAAAAAAATAAATCTTTATTATTCAAATTATTACAATTGTTCCTCTTTCCCCCCCCCCATAGCTCCCCTCCACCCAGTTCCCACCCTACCCTCTGACCTTACCTCCCACCACCCCCTGTCCTCATCCATAGGTGTACGATTTTTGTCCAGTCTCTTCTCGCACTTCCCACAACCTTTCCCCCCTGAGAAATTGTCAGTCCACTCCCTTTCTTTGCCCTTGATTCTATTATATTCACCAGTTTATTCTGTTCATCAGATTTTTTTATTCACTTGATTTTTAGATTCACTTGTTGATTGATATGTGTTTGTTGTTCATAATTTTTATCTTTACCTTTTTCTTCTTCCTCTTCTTAAAGAATACCTTTCAGCATTTCATATAATATTGGTTTGGCAGTGATGAACTCCTTTAGCTCTTTCTTATCTGTGGAACTCTTTATCTGACCTTCAATTCTGAATGATAGCTTTGCTGGGTAGAGTAATCTTGGTTGTAAGTTCTTGCTATTCATCACTTTGAATATTTCTTGCCACTCCCTTCTGGCCTGCATAGTTTCTGTTGAGAAATCAGCTGACAATTGTATGGGTACTCCCTTGTAGGTAACTAACTGTTTTTCTCTTGCTGCTTTTAATATTCTCTCTTTGTCTTTTGCCCTTGGCATTTTAATTATGTGTCTTGGTGTGGTCCTCTTTGGATTCCTTTTGTTTGGGGTTCTCTGCACTTCCTGGACTTGTAAGTCTATTTCTTTCAGCAGGTGGGGGAAGTTTTCTGTCATTATTTCTTCAAATGGGTTTTCAATATCTTGCTCTCTCTCTTCTTCTGGCACCCCCATAATTCGGATGTTGGTACGCTTGAAGTTGTCCCAGAGGCTCCTTACACTATCTTCATATTTTTGGATTCTTTTTTCTTTTTGCTTTTCCGGTTGGGTGTTTTTTGCCTCTTTGTATTACAAATCTTTGACTTGATTCTTGTGATCCTCTAGTCCAGTGGTTGGCAAACTGCAGCTTGTGAGCCACATGCAGCTCTTTGGCCCCTTGAGTTTTTAGCAAAGGCCAGCTTAGGAGTACCCTAATTAAGTTAATAACAATGTACCTACCTATATAGTTTAAGTTTAAAAAACTTGGCTCTCAAAAGAAATTTCAATCGTTGTACTGTTGATATTTGGCTCTGTTGACTAATGAGTTTGCCTACCACTGGTCTAGTCTGCTGTTGGATCTCTGTATATTCAGTGTATGCTTAATTTCTAGTTGGTCCTTTTTCATATCTTCAAGGGTCTCACTAAATTTATTGGCCTTTTCTAGAAAATTCTTGAAAAACCTTATAACCATGGTTTTGAACTCTATATCCAGTAGTTTGTTTTCCTCCATTTCTTTCATTTGTGATCTGTTTCTTTGTCTCCGCATTTTGGCTGCTTCCCTGAGTTGATAGAGTGGCTTTGTGTGATAGGTGTCCTATAGGGCCAGTGGCTCAGCCTCCCCAGTTACCTGTGGTGGACACTCTTGGTGCACCCCTTTGTGGGCTGTGTGCACAGTCTTGTTGTAGTTAAGCCTTGATTGTTGTTGGTATCACTGGGAGGAATTGACCTTCAGGCCAATTTGCTGTGAGGATCAGCTGTGTCTATGATGGGAGAACTTCTGTGCTGGAGACACCCTTATGGGGCAAGACTTGCTTCAGTGGGGCTTTGGTGCTCACTGAGTCTGCCCCCTGAGTGTGTCCCTTATGGATCTGAGGAGTTATAATCTGAATGGTCCTACTGTGATCCCTGGGTACACTGGCTCTTGGATTAGTACCAAGGAGGTGCTAATTTAGCCTCTGCCTAAGGCCACCCAGCAGGAGCTAAGGAGAGATCTGCAGATTCCTCTCCTTTGTTTGGGTTTTGGAGGTGCCCAGATGAGGCCCAGCTGTGAAGCAATGCAAGCTGCTGTGGGGCCTTGGGCCTTCTTTTGGCTGTTCTGGGTCTCACTGACTCAGCTGCAGTTTGATAGGTAAGTTTAGATTTCAAAGGACCAGGCCATTCATATGCAAAAGCCTCTGTGCACAGCTTGGATGGAGTGGAGTCTCAGGGCGGAGCAAACAGCAATGGCTTCCCATCAGCCCTGCCCTAAGAGGCCCCTAGGTATCAGGGTCCCATGGTAATCACTGCAAGCACCTCTGAGAGAAAGCTACCCTCGAGTTCCGCCTGCTGCCAGACAGTCCAGTTTCTCCCCGAATGAGTCTGGGTCCCCAGAGTCTCACCTGGAACTAGAGTTCAGAGCAGTCGGGAGCTTGTGTCTTCCTCTGGATTGAAAAAGCCAGCCATGTACTCAGTTGCCAGCCCTCTCCATGCTCACACCTCTGTACCTCTGCCTTTACTTCCACAGCTCCTCTGAGTCTCAGTGTGCTTTTCTCTTTCCTTCTAGTTGTAGAATTTCCACTCAGCCAGCCTTCCTGTGGTTCTGGATGATGTCTGTTTTGTCTTTTAGTTGTAGTTTTGAAGTTGTTGTGCAAGGCAGCAAATTCAGGTGTTTACCTATGCCGCCATCTTGGTTTCTCCAAAATGTATTTCTTTTTACATCAATGGTTTAATTGGGGGGGGGGGGGAGAGGGAGGAAGGTATGGGCTAGGTCCAGAGGACTAGCAAAGGTCTCCCTGAGGAAGTGATATCCAAGTTGAGTTTGGGTGCCTGTGGGACCCCTCACTCCAAGCTGAGGCTGCATCTCTCTGCCTGTCCCCACCACCCAGTTCCACATGGTAATTGGCTTGAGGGCCAAGGAAGGACAATATAGTCTCAGTTTCCATAACTACTATAATCTGATGTGGGGACAGGAATGCCCATTCGACATCATGTTCAGTGGATGGTTAGGCAACAGGTTCACGGAGCCCTAACTACAGGTCAGGTCACCATGCTGAGTTCATCTTCATCAAATCCTCCGGGTAGCTATGCTATGAAATGAAAGCTGATGTACCCATTTGGGAGATAGGAAGACTGAGGGGGAGTTGGCCAGTTAGAGAGTGGGAGAGCTGGAGATTCCCAGTGATGGTTCTGCAAGTTCAGAGCTAGCATGCAATGCCTTCCTTTTTCCCCTCCCCAGAAATTATCCAGGAGAAGAACCCAGAGGACTTCCTATTGGCATTGGAAATTCCCCTTTCAAGCTCGATCTGGTCCTGTCTTCCTGTTTCCTGGCCACTGGCATCTTTTGGGTATTCGTCCTCTGCAAGATCACATGATATCCTTGCCCCTGGGGGTCCCCACTTCTAGCCACCACTCCCTCCCATCCCTACCCCTGACTGATGCCTCCGTACCACTTTCTGTCCTTGACTCCCCATCAGGTACAGTGTCTTCAAGATCCATTCGCTCATGGTGGCCCTGGCTTTCACCAGGAGTATTTTGTTCCTTTTCCAGTGTGAGAACCTGGGCCTGGAGCAGGGGGCAGGATGGGCTCCTTGGGTCCAAGATGCAGACTGAACAGGCCACTCCCAGCTCCCTGCAGACCCTAGGCGTGGCAGTTCCATGTGTCCATCCATTTTATCATTGTGGCCAGCTGTCCATCTACTTCATCTGTCTATCTGCCCTTCTGTAAAGCTGTGACTATCTACCTAACTGATTCTCACTCTCCATCCATCTAACTATGATCTTTCCTCCACTGTTGTGGCTGTGACTGCCCATTTCTGAGTCTACTCACCGTGCTGATCGTAACCATCAGTTCAGTCAACTTTCTAGCCATCCATCTGACAATGATTGTCCATGTTCCTAAAGCACCACCATCCACCCATTTGTAACCACTGCCCATCTCTCTGCCTGTCCATCTATCTGTCTACCTCCACATCAACTACTACTTCATCAACAGCCAGGGCCACCACATCAAAGGCCTTGCTGTCATGCATTACATGACACACTTATGAGTGAGTGTGTCATGCATTACATGACACCCTTCTCTGCTGGGAAAGGTGGTGGGCAGTGGGCAGTGGGCAGGAGAGGTTGGGTGCCCCTCTCACTACTCCCCTCTTCGGCCTCTAGGATGATGGGTGCCCTCCTCTTCACCATTTCCTTGATCAGCTCTGGCTGGGCCTTTGTCCAGTGCATGCTGTCCAACAAGGAGAAGATCTTGGGATCATGATCCTGATAGAGGTGGGCACGCCTGCACACATAGGCATACCCGCTCACCCTATACCTGCCCCACAGGTCCTGGCTGACCTGGCCTACGTTGTCATCATAGCCTATGAGGAAGGTGTCAGTGACTGTGGGCTTCTCTTTCTGGTAGATATTATCTGCTGCGATACCATCCTTTTTCCTGTGGTCTGGTGAGCACTCTACCCCTGCCCTCACCCAGGCCCAGACCCCACCCTCATGGACATGGAGGCAGCACTGACTATTCCTTGTGTCCCCCTCTCCTTCCCAGGTCCATCCAGCATCTGGCCCTAAGGAAGGGTGAGGCCCTGCTCCCTGGGACCCACTGTGTCCCCAGCCCCCATCCTACTTCAGGTCCTTCGTGTGACCTCCAAATGTCCCTTCCTTCCCCTCTGACTACCCTCTCCCCCTCCTCCATCCCCTTCACTGTCTCTCTGGACATCCCCCTCTAGACTTTCTGCCCCATGTTGTCCCTGACCCCAGCCCTCCACCCCTCTCCCCGTGTTTTTTTTTTTTTTTAAATAATATATTTTATTGATTTTTTTACAGACAGGAAGGGAGAGGAATAGATAGTTAGAAACATTGATGAGAGAGAAACATCGATCAACTGCCTCCTGCACACTCCCTACTGGGGATGTGCCTGCAACCAAGGTACATGCCCTTGACTGGAATCGAACTGGGGCCCTTCAGTCTGCAGGTCGACGCTCTATCCACTGAGCCAAACCAGTTAGGGCTTTCCCGTGTTCTTGCCTTCAGCTTCCGTCTCCTGACCCCCACTCTCTGTGCCCACCTCTCAGTGGCAGTGAACCTGGCCAAGCTGAAGCTGTTTCAACATTACTTTGTCATGGTAGGAGCCTCGTTCCCACTCATGAAGGAAGTTTTGAGGAGAAGGACAAATAGCCCCTTGGTACACCCTCCCTAACCCCTCTTTCTGCTGTACCTCTGAACCCCACCACTCAGCCCTCTGCCTTCTATCTGTGGGCACCACCTCAGCTATCCCTTCTGATCTCACTGGGCCCCTTTGCCCAACAGTGTCCCTTGCAGATCATCTGTTGCATCTACTTCACGAGGATTATTGCTATCCTTCTGTGGGTGGCCATGCCCTTCCAGTGGCAGTGGCTGTACCAGGTGAGCACAGAGGCCTGAGGAGGGGTGGAAAGGTGGGCCAGACAATGGAGGTGGAGACAGGGGTATATAACTGACAATTCTGCTTGGGCCTCCCGCCCCAAGCCCATCCCCCAGCTCTTGCTTGAGGACTCCACTCTCACCTTCTCCTTACTCACCACGGGTTACAAGTGCTGCAGGCAGGCAACAACACCTGCAAGTGTGAGCCTCCAGACAAATGGTGGGGCTATGGTGGGTGCAGCGAAGGCCTAGGATTGGGTGGAGTGGGGTGGCGGGGCCTGACAACCCTTGAGACTGCCTGGCAGTTTCAGGGTGGAGTGGGTTGGGACTGGACAGCTCTGGGGATGGAGCCTGGCACCTATTAGCTCTGATCGCCTTGTGACTGCTTTTTGAACGTCCGATTCTGGGTTTCTGAAGGGCCTGTCCAAAGTCAACAAAACAGCCGATGTCCCAGAGCTGTTGTGATCATCCCCTCATCTCAGACCATGCTTTTTCACCCTCCTTCTTTGCTCACACACAGTCCTCACTATGGCTTCTCTCCCAAAGTGTGGGGGGGGTTTGTAGAAAGAGGGCCTGTGCATATAAGGCCCCTAACTCCCTCGGAGCCGTGTTCCCAGAGCCCATTCAGAAGAAGACGGACAGTTCCCTCTTCCCCCAAGTATGGGGCAGCCCTGTCCCCACCTGGGACCAGGGACCATGCCCAACTTGCAGCTATAAAATAATGACTTATCTCTTTTGCTCCCCTGGTTTCTTGACTTCCTGGGGGTTGAGGTCTAACACAGGGGTTGTGTTTACAATTTAGAAACCTGTATTCACAGGAGGAGGTGGTTGTAGTATTTATTGATTTACACATGCAATTAATATGAATCGAGCAACAACTGTGAGTGGGCCCTATGCTGAGTGCTGAGGACAGAGAAGTCATCAAGACCCACCCAGTCCCAACACTCAAGGAGCTCTTGGTCCTGGGAGTAGGAAGTTGGAGAGGGGGACAGGGAGAGGGACATGTTATCACACAGTTTCATCACAGGGCCCTGACCCAGCCTGGGAAGTCAGGGAATGAATAGAGAAGTGGTGGGAAGGATGTGGGCCCAGATGAGGAACAGCATGTGCAAAGGCTGGAGGTAAGAAAAATAGTGATTGAAAGACCCACAAGTGGTTCAAGAGTATAAGTAGTAGTAGCTGCCCAGCTGGTGTGGCTCAGTGGTTGAGTGACAACTCATGAACCAGGAGGTCATGGTTCAATTCCTAGTCAGGGTACATGCCTGGGTTGTAGGCTCAATCCCCAGTAGGGGGCGTGCAGGAGAGTTCTCTCTCATCATTGATATTTCTATCTCTCTCCCCTTCTCTCTTCCTTTGAAATCAATAAAAACATATTTTTTTTTAAAAAGTAGTTCCTCTCTGAAATGAATAAAACACTTTTTGAAGTAGTAGTAGCTATCCATGGACCTTAACTCATTAAAAAGCTTCTGGCCCTGACCCGTTTGGCTCAGTGGATAGAGCATCAGCCTGTGGACTGAAGAGTCCCAGGTTCGATTCCAGTCAAGGGCATGTACCTTGGTTGTGGGCACATCCCCAGTAGGGGGTGTGCAGGAGGCAGCTGATCGATGTTTCTCTCTCATCGATGTTTCTAACTCTCTATCCCTCTCCCTTCCTCTAGAAATCAATAAAAATATGTTTCTAAAAAAAGCTTCTGAGGCATAGAGGCTAAGTGACTTGCCTAAGGTCACACCACTAAGGCGTTGGTATGAGACCCAATAAACAAAATGCCAGGGACCACACCTCAATCTTCCCCTATTTTGCTACATGGCCCTAGATAAGGGGTTTAATCTCTGTTTTCTCACATGTAAGATGGGGGTCATTGAGTATTACCTATGAGTATCTGGCTCAGTGCAGTACCCAGAAACACATTTCTTTCCTAAACTGTCTGAAACTAGAGGAGTGACCTTAGTTTAGAGACACACCTGTGCACACACCCGTGGACAGACTCCCAAAATGCATTATGTCCTTCTCACCCCCTGACCTCACTCACCCTTTAACTAGAGCACCCAGGACCCCTTTTGAAGCTTTGAGAAATATTCCTCAGTGGGGACCACAGGCATGGGACAGGGGTAGGGAACCAGCTTGGGGTCCAGGCTTCCTGCAGACGGAAACAAGTGTAACTGGGCCCAGCTGAGTAAATAGCCCAGCCAGACAAAGAAGGAAGTAGGAAGACACTGCAGAGTGAGGAAGTTGGGTGAGCAAGGTGGAGAAGCCCAGAATAGCCTGCAGGTCCTGCTGCAAGGTTGGCAGGGGCCAGTGGGAGGACAAGAGCAGCTGGAAGAATCCTAAAGACAGGCAGACAACTGGGACTTTGTGCTGGGACCCATAGGCATCAGGGAAGAGTTTCAAGCTGGAAGGGACATGCCATACAGCGTCAATATTTTATCCACATGCACTCTGGGTAGGCAGAGTCATGGCTTCCCCAAGATGTCGACATCCTAATCCCAGAACCTGTGAATATGTTACATTTCGTAAAATAAATAAATAAAATATATATGTTTCTTTATTGATTTCAGAGAGGAAGGGAAAGAGAGAGAAAGATAGAAACATCAATGATGAGACAGAATCATTGATCAGCTTCCTCCTGCACAACCTCCACTGGGGATCAAGCCCACAACCCAGGCATGTGCCCTTGGCCAGAATCAAACCTGGGACCCTTCAGTCCACAGGCAGACGCTCTATCCATTGAGCCAAGGCAGCTAGGACAAATATGTTACATTTCATGACAGAAGACACTTTGCAGAGATGATTAAGTTAAGGGTCTTAGATTGAGGAGTTATTCTAAACTAGTAGAGGCCCAGTGCTCCATTTCGTGCACCAGTGGGGTCCCTCAGCCTGGTCTGCGGGATCAGGCCCAAACCGGCTCTCCAACATCCCCCGAGGGGTCCCAGATTGAGAGAGGGCACAGGCCAGGCCGAGGGACCCCATTGGTGCACCATCAGGACCAGGGAGAGACACGGGAGGTTGGCCAGCCAGGGAGGAACCATGGGCATGTCTGGCCCATCTTGCTCAGTCCTAACTGGTGGGACCCCAGCAGCAAGCTAACCTACTAGTCAGAGCATCTGCCCCCTGGTGGTCAGGTCATGTCATAGTGAGTGGTTCAGTGGCCTTAGCATATCATTAGCATATTACTTTTCATTGGTTGAACGGCTGACTGGTCGACTGGACACTTAGCATATTAGGCTTTTATTATATAGGATTCTTCAGGTGGGCCCAATGTCATCACAAGGGTCTTGATAAGGAGGCAGAAGGATGAGGGTCAGAGAATGAGATGTGATGATGGAAACAGCCTGGAGTATGTGCTTGGTAGATGGAGGAAGGAGCCATGAGCCAAGGAACGCAGGCAGCTTCCAGAAGCTGGAAAGAGCAGGGAACGGATTCTCCCCTATGACCTGCCGATCTCTCCATTTCATACTTCTGCCTCCAGAACTATGAGATTATTAATAGATGTTGTTTTAAGCCACCTCACCTGTGGTCATTTGTTACAGCAGCAGTCAGAAATTCACAGAGTTTAGGGGCATGAGCTCTGGACTCCAGCTGACTGGGTTCAAATCCCAGCTCTTACCAGCTAGAGGATCTTGAGCAAGTGCCAAAGCCCTCAGTTTCTTTATTCATAATGTGGGGCTAGAAATAGCACCAATGGCATGTGCAATAAACCAGATGCATGAAAGAGGCAAGATGCTGCCAGCAAAACCTCATGGAGACATTTGCTGTCAGTTGCACATCTTCATGCATTATACATCCTAACTTTGTAGAGGGAATACAGAGGTGTGTTCTAGGGCAGTGGTCAGCAAACTGCAGCTCGCCAGCCACATGCGCCTCTTTGGCCCCTTGAGTATTTAGCAAAGGCCAGCTTAAAAGTACCCTAATTAAGTTAATAGCAATGCACCTACCTATATAGTTTATGTTTAAAAAATTTGGCTCTCAAAAGAAATTTCAATCGTTGTACTCCTGATATTTGGCTCTGTTGACTAATGAGTTTGCCGACCACTGTCTAGGAAAAAGCCCCAGTGAATGTGACGTAGATGAACTGGAAGAGGGAGTCTACAGCAAGGAAGCCAGGGAGTACAAAGTGAAGAGAAGGGATGGGCTCAGAGAGACAGTCCAGGGGTCGGTGAGGGCAGGACACAGAGGCAAGGGAGGACCCTGGCTGGGAGGCCTGTTGGGCTATCAAAGACATCAGGCAAGAGGGAGGAGGAGGCGGTATAACCAAAATTACATATGTGTTTCAAGCACATCAGCGGTCTCTACATGTGAGGTGCCACACTGAGCATTCTGCTTGCTGGATGCCCTGAGGGGAGGTGCATGACTGAATGCCCAGTGTGCAGATCAGGAACAGGCTGGGACAAGTCAAAGCTAGAATCAAAATCTTCCCACCATGTCCTCCCAGGATGCGGGTTCCTGGTGCGCAGGCCTCTGCTGAGTGTGCATGAAAGCACAGTGGAAGGAGCCATAGGGCAGACGGGTTAATTCAATCAGGTCAAGGTTACCTATGAGTTAATGAGTAATGAATGGAGTGTGTGGGGTGAGGGGAAGACCAGGCTGCATGGTGGTGGAGAAGGCCTGGCTGTGGGTTGAGGAGGGACACTCTCAGAAAGCAGTGTAGCAAGGACCCTTCTTGGAAATGGGGGGCCAGTAATGAGGGGGCTTCTTGCTATTTCCAGGCCTGGCAGTGCCTGTGGGGAAAGGGTGGGCTGTAGCAAGATCACTGCACCCAGGCAGGTCGGGGGGAGGGTGTCCCAGGCCTCCCCCCTTTTCTTCCTCTTCTCTCCTTGCATCCCAGCTAGTGTTGCCAGGCAAAATACAGGGCGCCCAGTTAAATTCACGTTTCAGGTAAATAACAGGTACTTTGCTAGTAAAAGTTCATTCCCAGATGGCCACCTAGGTCATCAGGCAGCCTGGCTCCACCACCCTCAGTGCCTGAATGCTGGGCCAGGTGGAAATCCCCTCACAAGCCACCTTCCCTACCCTCCTCCCTTCCGGCTTATCTTGCCCCCCCCCTCCCAAACTTCACCCAAAAGTCAAGAAGCCTTCCTCCTGTCACCTCTGTCCTCCCAATGGGTGCCTCGCTGCACACTCTACCCTCCCCCCCTCACTCCCTCTGGTTCAGGGGCTTCTCAGTTCCTTTAATTGTCTGAACAGCAGGGACTGTCATCAGTCTCATGTCATCCTTCAGAGGGATTCACTGAGGTGCTGAGAAAGGAGGAACCAGGCCTTGCAGGGAGACAGAGGCCAGGCCAGGAACTCCTCAAAGCTGTCCAACCACAAAGCCTGAAAGCTCAAGGCTCTAATAACATTGGGAAGTGGGGTGGGAGTTTGGGCGCACCAGGGGAGGGAACAAGGGCAGTATTGGGGGCTGGGGAATCCTAGCAGGCACCCCACCCCAGTTTCAGAAGTTCAATCCCAATTCTGGAGAATAAGCAGGTCTGTTTGTACTCCCTCCTCTTCCAAAGAAGGGGTGTTGCAATCACAGCAGACAGAGGTCAGGTTTGTTCTGTTTCTCTGTGCCTCCCCCACTCTGGGCACAGCCAGGAAAAGAGCAAGAGCGTGGTTTACAGGAACTCAGAACCAGTTCCCCTTCAATGGGCCTTTGGAAACCAGCCCTCCAGGAATCAGGATCCCCACCCCACTGTGCCCAGACTTCACATACAGCTCCGACCCCAGATGCCTAACCTTGCCGGGAATCAGCAAGATGCAGGTTAAAATGATACTGAGGCAAACATTCAAAGCTTTGCCAACATGATCTCATTGGGGGCTGGGGGATGGCATACAGTGGGGCTACTGACAGTTTTCTGCAGGGCCAGTAAGTATGTAAATCAGTACAATTATAGAGGGGAATTCAGTACTGTCTAGTAAGGTTTCCAATGCCTGTAGACTTTGATCTGTGTTATCTCCTTTCCTTGCAAAACACACCTGTAGACTGGGCAATGTGATAACCCCATTTCAATGGGGAAGCTGAGACGCAGGGTGGTTCTCAGGGGCTTGAGACCACCAGTAAGTGACACAGCTGGAAAGTGACCCAGGCTCATCGCTCACTGGCAAGAGTGTGGTTTGCAATCCATGAAAGTCTGTCCATCAGTTGGAGGACCATAACTTTCACACAATGTAATATGACGCAGTCTTTTTAAGAACAAGGAAGTTCTCTGTGCACTGGTAATCAACAGTCTCTAGCTGCTTATAAAGAAGCAAGGTGTGACTCAGGGAGACCAGGAAGAATTGTATGTAGAGCATGCCAATATTTGTTCTTACAACTGTGTGAACATTTGTAAATGCAAACAATATCTTTTGGGGGAAAAATCATGATCCTTCATTACATGGTCATGTCTGGGACCTGGATGGCTGGTAACAGGCCCAGAAGGAAAATTATCTTTTCCCTATACATACTGGCACCTTTTTAAAAAAGTGTATTTTTAATTTTTATTTTTTAAAAATGTATTTTTATTGATTACAGAGAGCAAGGGAGAGGGAGAGAGAGATAGAAACATCAATGAGGAGAGAGAATCATTGACCAGCTGCCTCTTGCATGGCCCACACTGGGGATCAAGGCCACAACCCGGGCATGTGCCCCTAACCAGAATCAAACCTGGGACCCTTTAGTCCAAGGTTGAAGCTCTATCCACTAAGCCAAACCAGCCAGGGCCACAAATATTACTTTTTAAATCATCATAGCTATTCAGACATCCTGACAAGAGTAGGTGAAGGGAGCTCCATGCTCCTATTGGCCTATAAAACGTGCTCATCTGGACAGTGAACTCCTATGCATACTTCAAAACCCTGCTGAAATGTCCCCTCCCCAAAAAGCCTTCTCTGACCCACCAAGAGGCAGAGTTCTTCTTCTTCACTTGAGATCACACTGCAGAGGACTAGCAGTGCCTGTGCTGGAGTCTGTCCCCCACTCTACCTCAGGACGGAAGACTCTGGAAGTAGACTCCTAGGAAGGGTTTGGTTAATAAGTGCATGGACGAAACTGGACTGGGCCAGGCCCAGATTTCTGAGGTGGGGTGGGAGAGGGGGGAGAGGGGAGGGTCTCTTGTCTTCAGAGTTCCTCCACTACAATGTGGGTGTAACAGGAAATCTCCCTATTCACCCCTGGCCTTGCCCCTGAGGAAGGCCAGGGCAGGGGGCACTTGTGCTCCTGTTTGAGGAGGACATGCCCTCAGGTTATTTATCCCAGGACGTGCTGGCCCAGGGTATTAAAAAACTTAGGAAACGTTATTGAGAAATCTGGGGCAGCCCCAGGGAGGGGAGAGGCCATGGGGAGCAGAGGGCTGGGCTAAGTGAGGGAAAGGCGGGAGCCAGATAAAAGGAGGCCTCCAGCAGCCTCTGCTCAGTCCTCCCTGTCCTCTCCCTCTGACCCTCAGTCCCTCTTGCCCTCTGTCCCTCCACTGTCCCTGTACCATGGGGCCTGCCTCAGGTCCCAGCCTCCTGCTCCTGCTGCTGAGCAGTCTCCCCCTGACCCTGGGGGACCCCATGTGAGTAGTCATGACCCTACCCCAAGTGAAGCAACTTTTGAGGTGGAGTGGGCATTTGTGGGTTCAGGTCCTTGTAGAATTCAGGGTGCATCATGCCGGAGGAGGAGGAGTTAGTGGGGAGGAATGCTCATAAATGGGCCTGCCTGTGACTTTGAGAGTTTATGGGTTGGGTATTTGTGAAGTTCAGGCATTGTGCAGAGGTGGGTGTGGATGTTTATGAAACTGGGGGTCTGCAGGTTTAGGGTGCATATGGTGTTTGCTGATTCTGTGGATGTGGTGGTTTGATTTTACATGATTTGGGAGTTTGTAGTTTTAGGATTTACGGGTTTCAGTGTGTATAGAGCTGTGGTGTGGGATTATGTCGGCTGGGGGTGAGGGTGGATTTAGTTGTATTTATAGGCATGGGTGATAAAGGTTAGGTAGAGGCTTGGGGTGTTCAAGAATTTGGGGTTCAAAGATTTGGTATATGTGAGTTTGGCTATGTATAGTTGGGGTGCCTGAGAGTCTGGGTGTTTAGACACTTAGGGTGTTTAAAGATTTAGGGATCAGGGTTTCAGGAGTATGTATGGGGGTTCCCCAACTGTGGGTTTGGAAATTTAGATAATTGGGGGACTTGCTATTTCTGTTTATGAGGTTCAGGGGTTGATAAGACCTATAGCTCCTGAGCCATTGCAAGGACCAGGGACTGGGGAGACCCCCGCCCGGGCTGTTATGTTGGGTCCCTGGGATGACCCCGTGCACTCCTCCTGCAGGTTCTCCATAATCACCCCCAACATCCTACGGCTGGAGAACGAGGAGACGGTGGTGCTGGAGGCCCACGATGGGACAGGTAACATTCCTGTCAAGGTTACAGTACATGACTTCCCAGCCAAGAAGCAGGTGCTATCCAGCGAGGAAACCAATCTGAACAGCGCCAATGGCTACCTGAGCACAGTCACCATCAAGGTGGGTGCTCACTGGAGCCTCCTCGCGGATGCCCCGCCCCATGCAAGCCCTCTCTTCCTTCAAGCCCCTCTCCTCTCTGAGTCTCCTCCCCTTTCTGAGCCCAGTCTATTACTGAGCCCTCCACCCTCTGAGCCCCCTCTATGATCCCCCTTTCCATTCCTCTCTCTGACCCTGAGCCTGTCTCTTGCCCTTGCCCCCTCGCTGAGTACCCCACTCTCCCCAAACCTGGGCCAACCAGGCAGACCAGGCAGGAGTGAGGGGCAGGCTCTGTTGTGAGGAGGGGCAGATGTGGACCCAGCCGAAGGCCCAGAGGTTGGATGGTGGGCAAGGGGCCCTGGGGCAGACCCCTCCTCACGCCCTCCCCATCCATGCCTAGATCCCGGCCAGCAAGGAGTTAAAATCACAGAAGGGGAACAAGTTTGTGACTGTCCAGGCGCTCTTTGGGAATGGTCGGCAGGTGGAGAAGGTGGTGCTTGTCAGCTTTCAGAGCGGCTATCTCTTCATCCAGACGGACAAGACCATCTACACCCCAGGCTCCACGGGTAAGGGGCTGGTGGGTGGCTCCGAGGGCTGGGGCTGGGTCATTGGGAGGGGCAGGGCCTCACTGAGCTGTCCCTTTCTCTCCCGCCACGTTCCAGTCCTCTATCGGATCTTCACTGTGGACAATGAGCTGCTGCCCGTGGGCCGGACAGTTATCGTCAGCATTGAGGTACCAGGCAGCCGGGCCCCCAGACACACTTGGGGCAGAGACCCAAGGAGAAACTAAGAGAGAGTTTGAGACAGAGAAAGAGATACCAGGAAAGACCCTACGGCAAGCATGTCAAACTCAAAGGCTAACATGGGCCAAATAAACAAGTTTAAGTTTATGTAGGCCACAAAAAAACAAAAGCTTCAACTTTCATAGAAACGTAGGTTTATTTCGATAGAGACATGCTGAATACAAAGGGCTGAAATAAATGAGTAATCGTTAACATAAAATAAGAGAACGTTTTAATAAAAATTAATATTTTTTTGAACATTAACTTACCAGACGCTGAATAACTGCACAAATTAATAAACATAACACAAATAAACCTATTTTTCTTGTTCTCCAAAAGCAAAATATTTTCTGTTGCACACACCATACAGGTCAGTACAAGACTAATGACGTGGCAATCGGCTGCTAAAATATTTGCTGCCAGTATGAGTGGGGAGAAATGGTGCGCCTGCAAAAACAGACGCTTAAGGGAAATGCATGCAACAGGATTATAGTAATCAGTCATTAGCAAATCTTGCAGTTTGTTATTAACAATTATGTATAACAGGATATTGTAAAAATTAAGTTACAAAATTGTTATTAAAACGTTTCTTACATACCGTTATATTTAGCTTGGCCACAAAAATATTCCTTGGTGTCCGCATGTGGCCCACAGTAGGCGAGTTTGACATGCTTGCCCTAAAGCAAAGAAATATAGACAGGCACAAACACAGAGGCTTAAAGGTGGGCGGGGACTCATGGGGCAATGCTGGCACCTGTGAATTCCACCTCCAGATAAACCGCTGGTCCCTGTGACTCTGGCCAGGTCCCTCACCTTCCTGAGCCTAAGTTTTCTCTTCTGAAGATTGGAGTAATTCCATAATGCTCTGTAGTAGTCTGTTCCGCCTACTGAGCCAGGAGATGCTTGTGAGCACCTTAGGCTGGACCAGCCCCTCCTCTGCTGACAGCTCTCCAGGATTCCTCCCTCCCTCCAGATAAAAGTTCAAGGCCTGCCTCAGTGGTTGAGGGTCTACCTATGAACCAAGAGGTCAAGGTTGGATTCCAGCCTGGGCACATGACCAGGTTGCAGGCTAGATCCCCAGTGTGGGGCATGCAGGAGGCAACCAATCAGTGATTCTCATCATTGATGTTTCTCTCTGTCTCTCCCTCTCCCTTCCTGTCCGAAATCAATAATATATATATGTATGTGTGTGTGTATATATATATGTGTGTGTGTGTGTGTGTGTGTGTGTGTGTGTATGTGTGTGTGTGTGTGTGTGTGTGTGTGTGTGTGTGTATATATATATATATATATACACACACATATACATATATATATATTTTTTAAAAGCTCAAGTCCTCCCTGTGACCTACAAGGCCCTGAATGACCTCCCTTGTCCCTTTCCTGCCCTCACCTCCTATCATTCTCCCTCTCACTCACTCTATTCCAGCCACACAGGCCTCTTCCCTGTTCCTCTGATACACGAGGCAGAGTCTCCTGCCCCAGGGCCTTTGCACTGTTTTTTTTTTCTGACCAGAAAACAATCTTCCTCCAAATATGCACACTACTGGCCCCTTATCTCCTTCAAGACTTTGCTCAGATGTCACCAATGCCCCAATGTTACAGTGAGGCCTTTCTGAGCACCTGTAAATTTTCAACGCCCTCCCATTCACACATGCACTCCACTCTCTCTTCCTGCCATCCTTTTGGCATCCTGTAAATTGGATTTATTCACTTATTAATTGCCCCCTCTGCCAACCTCTGTGGAACCTCAATTCCCTGCAGGAAAGAGTTTTTGTTTAAAATATATTTTTGTTGATTTCAGAGAGGAAGGAAGAGGGAGAGAGATAGAAACATTAATGATGAGAGAGAATCATTGATCAGCTGCCTAATGCACGTCCCCTAATGGGGACCAAGCCCGCAACCCGGGCATATGCCCTTGACCAGAATCAAACCCAGGACCCTTCAGTCCGCAGGCCGACGCTCTATCCACTGAGCCAAACCAGCCAGAGCTACAGAAAAGAGTTTTTATCTGTTTGTTCAGGGCCTTATTCCTGAATTCAACAAAGTGCTTGGCATATTGTGGGGCTTAATACAAAGTGACTGGAAGAAATAAGGCAGGGAGGGAGAAAGGAAGAAGCAAAATGTCACCTGTGCCAACAGGAGGGCATTATCCACAGTTACCCTGGTTACCAGGGGAAGCCAGAGAACCAGATTTCTATGTGGTGTCTCCCAATGTTTTACTGTTGACAGAAATGAAATAATATGTGTACAAGAGATTGCTATTCTTGCAGAACAAAAGGTTGAAGAGAGCAATTATGTATGGCTTAGCACAAATCAAATGCTCAGCCCAGGGCCTTGCACAAAAGGAGGTAATACATTCTAGGGATTCTTTATATCAGGGGGACACTCATAATGATGAGCTCCTGCTTACATGAACTCTGTCCCCAGCCAGAAGGACTGTATTTATCTCCTGTGTTTAGATGTGCACATTGAGCACAGAGAAGTTAAGTAACTTGCCCAAAGTCACACAGCTTATGGGTGGCACAGTGGGATCTGAACGCAGGCTGATGAACTCAAGTCCACGTTCTTAGCCACTGCTGATGTAGACATGACAGAGAGAGTCCAGACACAGAGAGGGAGAGGGCCAAGGGCTAAGCCTGCTCTGAAGAACCACACCCCTCCCTGTCTATCTACAGACGCCAGAAGGCATTCCCATCAAGCGGGACCCCCTCTCTTCTCAAAATCACTTTGGCATCTTGCCCTTGTCTTGGAATATCCCGGAGCTGGTCAAGTACGTCAGGCCCTCCAGGAGTGGGTTTGGAGCTCCCCTATCCCAGAAGGAGTGGGGGGCTGCCAGGTCTGAGCAGATCACTCACCTGCCTTCCCCACAGCATGGGGCAGTGGAAGATACGAGCCCACTATGAAGATTCGCCAGAGCAGGTCTTCTCCGCTGAGTTTGAGGTGAAGGAATATGGTAAGAGAAGGAGGGAGCCAGGGTGTGGGCCCCATAATGCTGGGCTCAGTGCTGGCCCCTCACCAGTGCTCTCCCCTCCCCCCCACCCCAGTGCTGCCTAGTTTTGAGGTCCAAGTGGAGCCTGCAGAGAAATTCTACTACATTGATGACCCTAAGGGCCTGGAGGTCACCATTATAGCCAGGTGAGGGGTCAGGTAAAGGGGTCAGGTGAGGACCAGGTGAGGAGTCAAGTGAAGGGTCAGGTGAGAGACCAGATGAGGGGCTAGTTAATGGACCAGATGAGGAACCAGGTGAGGGCCCAGGTGAGGGGCCAGGTGAGGACCAGGTGAGGGGCCAGGTGAGGGCCCAGGTGAGGGCCCAGGTGAGGGCTAGGTGAGAGACCAGGTGAGGAGTCAGGTGAGGGACCAGGTGAGGGGCTAGGTGAGGGGTCAGGTGAGGACCAGGTAAGGAATCGGGTGGGACCAGATGAGGGGCTGGGTGAGGGCCTGCTGAGGGTGAGGTGAGGGACTGGGGATTCTGGGTCCTCTCCATGGCCAGTGGAAGTTTGAGGGAAACTCAGCTTTTCAGGAGGGAGAATCTGAGACTCCCCTCTCTGCACAGGTTCTTGTACGGGAAGACTGTGGATGGAACGGCTTTTGTCATCTTTGGGGTCCAGGATGGTGACCAGAGGATTTCACTGTCCCAGTCACTCACCCGTGTTGAGGTACCTACCAGGGGCCCCCAGAGCTCCCTCCACTCTGAACCCTTTCCTCTCACTCTGGATCCCCTCCCCACTTCCTCCTGAGTCCCTCCCCCTCTGAGCCCTCATTCCTTACCCCAGATCAAGGATGGCACTGGAGAGGCTGTGCTGAGCCGACAGGTCCTGCTGAGTGCGGCCCCGCAGCCCCCAGGAGAAGCTGCCCTAGTGGGAAAGTCATTGTATGTGTCTGTCACCGTCATCCTACACTCAGGTGAGCCTGGGCCAAAGGTGGAGGCTCAGTACCACCACGCAGTCCAGTCTGAGAGGGGAGGCCCAACTGAGGGAGGAGGCCCAGAATGAGGGTGGGATCAGCCCTATGATGGAGGCCTGGTCTGAGGAGGGAGGTCTGAAATGAAGGCATCAGGGTCCAATGTGGGGGAAGCCTGGCCCTGAAGGGTGGCCCAGGAGCATATACTCACAGCTGGCCCCCACAGGCAGCGACATGGTGGAGGCGGAGCGCAGTGGGATCCCCATCGTGACCTCCCCCTACCAGATCCACTTCACCAAGACCCCCAGGTTCTTCAAACCTGCCATGCCCTTTGACCTCATGGTGAGACCCAGGGCAAGGTTGCACCCCTGAGCACTGGCCACATCTCTGGGTCTGCTGAGCCCCCTCCACCTTTCCCTGTACCCACAGGTGTATGTGACGAACCCCGATGGCTCCCCGGCTGGCCGCATCCCTGTGGCCACTCAGGGCTCCAATGAAGTTAATTCCGTGACCCGGGATGATGGCCTGGCTAAGCTAACCATCAACACACACAGGAGCCAGAAGCCCCTGTTCATCACTGTGAGTCTGCACCAGCAGGACCCCACCCCAGGGAACAGAGGACTTCATTTGTACAGGAGGCTTCTAATGATTGTACAAAGGAGTCTTGTCATGTGCATAGCGGGGATCCTTTCATTTGCATAAGTGGGTCTTGCCATTCACATAGAGATGTTTCATTCATGTAGAGGAGTCTTTTCTGCACATTGGAGTCCTGCCATCTGGATAGAGGGTCCTCCTGCCATTTACACAGGGCCTCCTGTCATCTGCATGGATGTCTTATAAGGACCCTTGTGATGACATTAGTGTGCCTGGGTAACCTAGAATAGTCTTCCCTTGTCCAGATCCTTAACTCCATCCCACCTGCAAAGTCCCTCTTGTCACACAAGGTGCCATATTGCCAGGTGCCGGGGGTTAGGACATGGACATCCCAGGTAGGCAGCATGCCTCCCTGTCTCCCTGCTCAGGTCCGCACAATGAAGGAGGGACTCCCAGAGGAGCGACAGGCTACCAATCAAATGCAGGCCCTACCCTACAGTACGATGGGCAACTCCAACAACTACCTGCACCTCTCCGTGCCCGCCACGGAGCTCAAGCCAGGGGACACGCTCAATGTCAACTTTAACCTGCAAATGGACCCTGGCCAGGATGGCAATGTCCGATACTTCACCTACCTGGTGCGTAGTTTCCTACAATCCCAGGTCTCCCCTTTCCTCACTTCTCCAGCTCTCCAGAGCCCTACCCCATTCTAGATGCCACATCCTCCCTCCTGCCTTCCTGATCCTTATGCCAACCTGTCTCCCAAGGTCATGAACAAGGGGAAGCTGTTGAAGGTGGGACGCCAGGTGCGAGAGGCCGGCCAGGTCCTGGTGGTGCTGCCTCTGACCATCACGACAGAGTTTATTCCTTCCTTCCGCCTGGTTGCCTATTACACACTGATCAATGGAGGCAAGAGGGAGGTGGTGGCTGATTCCGTGTGGCTGGATGTCAAGGATTCGTGTGTGGGCACGGTAAGGATTGCTTAGTCTCTGTGCCCATCTTGTGACTCTCAGCCCGGCCATGGCTTTCTCTGTCTCTGCCTCTCTGTCCTTCTGAACCCATTTCTCTCCCTTGCTTGTAGAGTTCCTGCCTCTCTCTTCTCCTTTTCCATCTTGTTTGCTTCCCTGTTTTAGTCTCAGTATCTCTCTTGCCCCCAATTTTCTCTTTCCTTGACTTTCTACCTGATGCTGGTTTTGTGCGTCTCCCTTCTTCTCTGTCTCCTCCTTTCTCTCCTTCCAGACCAGAACAGAACCCCTTCTGTCCTCTACCAACCAAGGCTGGGGCCCCCTTGGGCTGACTTTTCCCTCCTACCCCTCCCACCTCCTCACAGCTGGTGGTGAAAAGTGCCATGAAGGAGGAAAGGCAACCACATCTACCTGGACAACAGATATCGCTCAAGATCGAGGGTAACCAGGGGGCTCGAGTGGGGCTGGTGGCCGTGGACAAGGGTGTGTTTGTGCTGAATAAGAAGAACAGGTTGACTCAGAAAAAGGTATGTCTCCATGTCACTGAGGTTGGGTAAAAGATGGCAGAGACAGAGAGATGGTGTTAGGTTGAGGTGGGAATGGCGGTGGGGAGAACGAGTGATGTGAGGTTGAGTGTGGGTTGAGTGCAGAGGTCATAATGGACA
Organism: Corynorhinus townsendii; assembly: GCA_026230045.1. Classification (NCBI taxonomy): domain Eukaryota; kingdom Metazoa; phylum Chordata; class Mammalia; order Chiroptera; family Vespertilionidae; genus Corynorhinus; species Corynorhinus townsendii. The sequence goes on from JAPDVU010000006.1 coordinate 87,828,749, forward strand.
CAGACATGGGGATGGGTTGAAGTTCAAGTTGCAGATGGAAATGTGGATGGACAGGGTCTGGGTTGGGGACGGTCATGGTACTGGGCACAGCTCTGAGTCCCACAGCAGCACACTCTGATCGCCCACTGTGGCGTGTCTGGGGCCCGGGATGAGGACGGTAGTGAGGTTGGGTGGATGTGTTGGTGTGGTGACTTAGGCCCTATTGGCCTGGCCTCAGCCTGCCCTTGACCCCCTCTGCACCCTGCAGATCTGGGACACAGTGGAGAAGGCAGACATTGGCTGCACGCCGGGCAGTGGAAAGAACTATGCGGGTGTCTTTACGGATGCCGGGCTGGCCTTCCAGACCAGCAAAAACCTGCAGACGGAGCAGCGGTCAGGTGAGGAGTCAGCCAGTGGACACCCAGGGAGGGGCAGCACTTCTACCTCCCAGGTAGGATCCGGGACCCTGGTTTCAAGTCCTTCCTCTACCACCAACTAGCAAATCACTCTCCTCTCTGAGCCTCAGTGTCTACATCTGTTAAATGGGAGCAACAACACTCGCACCTCACAGCTACTGTGAGGACTACACCAAGGACTGGCAGTCAGTGCTTAACCCATCTTGTTCCGTCCACCTGCCCCTCAGATTTGGCATGCCCGAAACCAGCCACCCGGCGACGCCGCTCGGTGCAGCTCATGGAGAAGAGGATGGGCAAAGGTGGGAACCCTCATCCGCCTTCCCCACTCTTGCACCTTGTCCACTGAGATCCCAGCAAAGCGGGAGGAGGGGACGGCCTGGACCTGGTCAGGTCCTCCCTGCGAGGCCCTGTGGGGACTTGCCTGGGGTGTGTGTTCCCACAGCGGGTGAGTACCCCAGCAAGGAGCTGCGCAAGTGCTGTGAGGACGGTATGCGGGAGAACCCCATGCAGTACCCGTGCCAGCGCAGGGCGCAGTTCATCCTCCAGGACAAGGCCTGCGTGGACGCCTTCCTGGACTGCTGCAACTACATCACCCAGCTGCGGCTGGAGCACAGCCGGGACGGCGACCTGGGTCTGGCCAGGAGTGAGTGCTGCGGCCTGGGGGGCCCTGACTGAGGGCTGGTGGTGGGAGGGGGAGGCGCCCGTCACTGGGGATGGGAAAGTGTGGATCAATTTTGCTTCGAAGAGCAAAGGCAACTGTTAGCGGCTTGTGAAATTGAGGGAAGTTACATGATCAATTACAGGATGAAAAGTAACAAAAAAGATGCTTCTGCTTAAAATCTAAGGAAGATTGGGAAACTTGCCCAGTGGCTGGCTGGTTGACCAATGCAAAAATAATCATCTTTTTTTCTTTAAACAGCCTTTAACTTACAGAGAAACCTGTGCGGGTTAAAAACTTTCCCCCACCCCGAGCTGTTTGATGCCCCCAGAATTCTGAATAGTTTAGTGTGGATTTTTTTGGGCAGCAAAGATATTCTCCTAAACACCACAGCACGATGCTCAGCATCAGGACATTACTGTGGATTCCTTTCCACCATCTAATTCACAGACTCCACTCAAACGTTGCCACTTTTTAAATTTTTTTAGTTCTCTCTAGGAAAAGGACCCAGTTCAGAATCACACATTGCATTGGTGTTTCTGGTTGTGTCTCTTTAGCCTCCTCGTATCTGCCCAACCCCCAGCGGCTCTTTGGTCTTTCTGTGACTCTCACGTTCTTCACATACAGGAGGTACACAGGCCAGATCTTTTGGAAGCTGTTCAGCCCCCTGAGTCTGCCTGATGTTTCTCCTGCTCACGTTCAGGTTTTGCGTTTTGGGCGGGGCTGTCCCAGAGGAGATATTTTGTCTTCCTTGGTGCCTTGGATCAGGAGGCAGGTAGCATTTGTTAGGGCAAAATTTCTAGGCAGCAGGAATACAGAGAACCAGGCATTTGGAAGATTCAGAAAATGCAATTTATTGCAGGGCACAGTGCAGTGACCAGTCACTATGACATGCACTAATCACCAGGGGGCAGACGCTCTGACCGTTAGTTAGCTTGCTGCTGGGGTTCGGCCAATCAGGACTGGGCAAGATGGGCCGGACACAGTCTGGAACCAACCTTCCACAGGCCCTCCCCAGCCTCTAAAATATTTCTCCTAATTAATTTCCTTTCAATGTGCACAAATCCATGCACCAGTCCTCTAGTTTACATATAAGAAACTTAACCCCGTATGCAAATAAGTATATGTGTTCTAAGATTTAAAATAATATAATTACTTTTCAGATTAATTTGAGTACTCTATCTAGCAGGTTGAAGGTCTCCATTACATTGACTTGTTCCATCATGGGTGATGTGAATCTTGATCCTTGATTAAGGTGGTGTCTGCCCTGTTTCTCCATTGTAAAGTTCCTCTTTACTCCTATGTTTTTTTTTAACATCTTTTTAAAATTTAAGTCAAGAGAGATGTTCCCAAAGATCAATATCACTTAGCCTTTAAAATAACAGATATGGATGGACGCCTTATGTGGTAACACATGATTTTTGTGTACATGTGTACTTTGGGGGGGGGCGGGGCTTAGTAGCCACCTGCGTTGTCAAAGTGGAGAAATATTTCTAAATTCTTTTATCTGGAAAGCTCAAATCCCCTTCACCCCTCCACCCACAAAAGATACAAAGATTCCCAACACATGTGAGCAAAAGACCGTCTATCTTCGCTCTCTTTGCAGATGATGACAACTAGGCAGGCTGCTTTCTACTCCTGACAGAGACTTTCTTCTGCCAAGAGAAGATAAGGCTACTGAGGGAGTTAGACCTAACTGATCTGCTGGGCTCTGCTTTACACCCTTAGGGAGATTTATTTCTCAGTATTGTGTATGTTTTTTAGTCAACTGGAGCTGAGACAAAGGATGGCTTAAACATTAGTGTCACCAAAGACACTTTGATGGATTATTCCAGAGCATGGATTTAGGCATCTATGCAATTGCACATACTTTGTTGTCATTGGCTTGAACCATCATTGGTGATGTGAACATTGATCACTTGATTAAGGTGGTGTCTGCCCTGTTTCTCCATTGTATAGTTCCTCTTTATTCCTTTTATCTATTTTTTATTATTATTATGAGAGGCCCGGTGCATGAATTCATGCACCAGTGGCATCCCTTAGCCTGGCCTGTGGGATCGGGTGGAAACTGGCTCTCCGACATCCCCTGAGGGGTCCTGGATTGCAAGAGGGCACAGGCCAGGCCGAGAGACCCCATCAGTACACAATCAGGGCTGGGGAGAGATGTGGAAGGTTGGCCAGCCGGAGAGATCCGCAGCAGGGCTCCAGGGTGTGTCTGGCCCTTTTCACTCAGTTCGGATTAGCCAGACCCCAGCAGCAAGCTAACCATGAGTCAGAGCATCTGCTCCCTGGTGGTTAGTACATGTCATAACGAGCAGCTGAGCAGCCTTAGCATATCATTCGCATATTAATCTTTGATTGGTTGAATGGCCAACCAGACACTTAGCATATTAGGCTTTTATTATATGGGAGGATTGATTTCAGAGTGGAAGGGAGAGGGAAATATCAATGATGAGAGAGAATCATTGATCGGCTGCCTCCTGCACACCTCCTACTGGGGATTGAGCCCAAAACTTCATGTGCCCTTGACCAGAATCGAACCTGGGACCCTTCAGTCTGCAGGATGACTCTCTATTCACTGAGCCAAACCACCTAAGGCCGGGTTTTGTTTTTGTTATTTAACATTTTTAAAAATTTAAGTTAAGAGAGCTGTTCCCAAAGATCAGTGTCACTTAGCCTATAAGATAACAGATATGGATGGATGCCTTATGTGGTAACAGGTGATTTTTGTGAACATGTGTACTTTGTGGGGTGGGGCTTAGGCAGCTGTTGCCACAGTGGAGAAATATTTCTACACTTTTTTAGCTGGAAAGCTTGCATCCCCTTCACCCCTCTACCCACAAAAGACACAAAGATTCCCAACACATGTGAGCAAATGACTCTATTTTCACTCTCTTTGCAAATGATAACAACTAGGCAGGCTGCTTTCTACTCCTGACAGAGACCTCCTTCTGCAAAGAGAAGATAAGGCTACTGAGGGAGTTAGACCTAATCTGTTGGGCTGTATGTTTTTTAGTCAACGGGGGTGCGACAGAGGATGGCTTAAACGTTAGAACCGCCAAAGACACTTTGATGGATTATCCCAGAGGAGGAATGGATTTAAGCATCTGTGCAATTGCACCTACTTTGTTGTTGGACACACCCAGAGCCAAGTTAAAGTCTGTCCACCATTTCTTGAGGAGAGCCCAGCCAGGGGTGAGCCCTAGCCCTGCCCAGCGGTGTTTACTTGCTGGTGGTGCCCAGCTGGCTGTAGAGGCGTCCAGGGTCTCCATCATTCCGGAATCTCCACTCACCTGGTTGCTCTCAGGACCAACATCACTTCTGACGCAGCAGGCATTGTGCCAGGGGTCAGGGTACCTTTAGAAGCTTATGAAAATGCTTTTGTTTCTTGGAAATCAGGGGAATGATTTCTCCTAGCCTGGGTTATCCTTGCCTTTATACCAACGCCATTGTAAAATATGACTTTTAACATTTTTATGGAGGCAGGAGCCCTCAAAGGGGAACAGCCTTTAACTTACAGACAAGTCGTCAGTTGCCCGTGGGTGTGTTTTGCTGCCAGGAACCCCTCAAGGGCTATAGAGATGAGTAACTATGGGGACAGCAGGGGAAGTGGGTCTGCTCTAAACCCAGATGCCCCCCCCCCCACCTGCCCAGGTGACGTGGATGAGGACATCATTCCAGAAGAAGACATCGTTTCCAGAAGCCAGTTCCCTGAGAGCTGGCTGTGGACCATCGAGGAGTTAAAGGAGCCAGAGAAAAATGGGTGAGGCTGGACACCCCTCATTCCAACCCACCCCCAGGCGCTTCCACACTGAAAACCAGAACATTTAATTTGCATGCACCCCAACCTCCTCTGTTTTCTGGGATCATAGTGGAACTCCACAACCCAACCTAGAAACCCAAGAGGTGCCCACACCTGCGCCCTCTAACCTGCCCCTTGGGGCCCCTCATTACCTGCTCTCCCCTCCACCACATCTTCTCCTAAAGCCCCCATTTCTCCTCCATCTAGAATCTCCTCCAAGACCATAAAGACATTTTTGAAAGATTCCATCACCACCTGGGAGATCATGGCTGTGAGCTTGTCTGACAGGAAAGGTGAGATGGTGGTTTCGCAGGCCCCAGGGGCCCTGGGCATTCTGTTTCTCATCCACCCTAAAGTTCCTCTGCTTCTTGGTGGCTGACACTCTACCCCCTGGTTACTGGGTGGGGCGGGTGCATCAGAGTCTAGATCGTGGGTGTCAGTGCTTTTTATTTTATTTTTTAAAATATGTTCTTGATTTTTTAGAGAGAGAGGAAGGGAGAGGGAGAGAGACTGAAACATCGATGAGAGAGAAACATCAGCATCAGCTGGCTGCCTCCTGCATGCCTCCTGTTGGGGACTGAGCTCAAACCCAGGCATGTGACCTCACAGGTAATCGAACCAGTGACCTCGTGGTGCAGGGGTTGATGCTCAATTCTTGCTCCACACCGGCTGGGCAGTGCTTTTTATTTTTAAATTGATTTTGTTTTTAGAGCAGTTTTAGTTTCACAGCAAAATTGAGCAGAAAGGCCCTGGCCAGTTTGGCTCAGTTGGTTGGAGTGTCATCCTGTACCCCAAAAGGTGGCGATTCAACTCCTGGTCAGGGCACACACCCAGGTTTCAGGAGATTGGGGTCTGTGATCCAAGCAGGCAATCAATGTGTCTCTCTCACAACAATGTTTCTCTCTATGTCTCTCCTTCTTCCTTCCTTTCCCTCTAAAAATCAGTGGGAAAAGTATCATCCAATGAAGATGAACAAAAACCAAAAAATATTCTATTAAAATTGGAGACAAGCCCTAGCTGGTTTTTTCTCAGTGGATAGAGCATCAGCCTGCAGACTGAAGGGTCCCTGGTTCAATTCCAGTCAAGGGCACATGCCCAGGTTTCAGGCTTGATCCCCAGTGGGGGGCGTACAGGAGATAGCTGATCAGTGATTATCTCTCATCATTGATGCTTCTATCTCTCTGTCCCTCTCCCTTTCTCTCTGAAGTCAACAAAAAATATAAATATTTAAAAATGTTGAGCAAAAAATACAGATATTTCCTATATACTCTCTGCCATCCCCCCTCCCATGCACAGCCGCCCCCACTGTCAACATCCCCCACCAGAGTGGTGCATTTGTTACAATCAATTGTGAAGACCCCAAGTTCATAGCTGACAGAGGGAATTCACTCTTGATGTTATACACTCTATGGGTTTGGTCTAATGTTTTATGACATGAGTCTACCATTGCAGTATCATGCAGAATAATTCACAACCACAAGAACTTTTAAGGAGGTGCTGTCGACATGATAGTGGGTTAAGTGATTAAGAAAAAGGAGGAAGCAGATGAAATGGGGGATTGAAACATCGGTGGTCAGATTGTGAAGTGTGACAAAGGCGGACCTGTCCCCGGTCACCCACAGCTGGAGTGAGACCTGAGGAGCTCTAGCTAAATAGGGATGGTTTACAGCAGGGCCGGAGGGGTGAGGGAAGGAAGGCCCCGACTTTTAGTGCAAAATATAAGTGTGTGCCAAAAAGTCGGTCATCAAGATAAATAATATCCCACTGCAATAGTTTTCAAAATAAAAGTGAGTACAAAAAATCTATGGTGAACAAAATATCCAAATTTTAAACAGAGACCAGAGCCAGGGCAGGTTCTATGTATAACTTAAAGGTTAAATTTGTCAAAAAATATTAAAACATTAAAAGGCAGGTGTATTAAAACTCATAATATTAAGTGTAAGTATTTTGTTTATATCACAGCCAGACTTTATTATATTGTATTCTCATTTTGTTTAGTTCTAATATATAATAAATTAAACTTTATTATCATTTTACTTTCCTGACTTCAAGATTTTAAAATTCTGCTTCTTTGGTTATCTCGTTTTTAATGGAAAGAATTTAAATTTTCTGCCAATTTCTCTTATTTAAGAAAAATATGTTTTTGTTGATTTGAGAGAGAGAGGAAGGGAGGGGGGGAGAGAGAGAGAGAGAGAGAGAGAGAGAGAGAGAGAGAGAGATCCCTGAAAGGAAAACATCGATTGGCCACCTCCTGCATGCCCCCTACTGGAGATGGAGCTCAAAACCTGGGCATTTACACAGGGGCACATAACATAGTTTCCTTTTGTCTGGGACTCCATGTATGACTCAGCACAAGCCACTGTGTGGCCTTAATCAAGTTACTCAACCTCTCTGTGCTCTTCCGTAAAATGGACATGAAAGGAATAGCACGTACTCAAAGCATTATTGAGAAGATTGTTATGAATTAATACATGTAAAGCCCTTAAAATAATGCCTTTAAAAAAAAAGGAAGGAAAGAAGGAAGGAAGGAATGAGGAAGGAAGGAAGAAGGAAGGAAGAAGGAAGGAAGGAAGGAAGGAAGGAAGGAAGGAAGGAAGGAAGGAAGGAAGGAAGGAAGGAAGGGAGGGAAAGACATAATGTGGGCTGGTGTGTTATTTTATATTTCTGGTAGCCCCATGAAAAAGGAGTATGATGAAACTGATTTCAGGAATACGTTTTATTTCACCCAAATATATCCAAAATGTTATCATTCCCACATTTTATAAAAGTTTGCAAAACCACTATCACACTAATAATGTTACAATAATAAATTCATTACTATTTAAGCATAAACTATTAAGATATTAAATTTTTTGTTTATTTCTTTTTAAGCCTTATTTATAAGAAATATGTTTTTAATAATTTCAGAGAGAGGAAGGGAGAGGGAGAGTTAGACACACTGATGAGAGAGAATCATTGATTGGCTGCCTCCTGCACGCCCCCTCCTGGGGATCAAGCCCACAACCTGGGCATGTGCTCTGACCGGGAATGAAACCATGATCTCCTGGTTCATGGGTTGACACTCAACCACTGAGCAACATTGGCCAGGCAAGATACCAAAATTTTTAATGACTTATTTTACTTCTATTTGTAAGCCTTTGAATCTAGTATGCCTTTTATACTTAGAGTGCATTTCAATTAGGAGGCAAGCTTTTCATTGAAAAAAATATCTATATATTACACACACACACACACACACACACACACACACACACTAGAGGCCCACTGCACAGATTTGTGCAATGGTGGGGTCACTTGGCTAGGCCTGTGGGGAACCGGCTGAAACCAGCTCTCCAATATCCCCTGAGTGGTCCTGGATTGCAAGAGGGTGCAGGCCAGGTGAGGGACCCCACTGGTGCATGATCGGGTCCAAGGAGGGACCACAGGAGGGCTCCAAGGCATGTCTTTCCAGACCCCAGCAGCAAGCTAACCTACTGGTCATAGCATGGCTCAATGGGGGGCGTGCAGGAGGCAGCCTGATGGTCAGTGCACATCATAGCAACTGGTTGAACAAACGTTGCTCACTTAGCATATTAGGCTTTTATTATATAGGATATATTTTTTATTTATTTCAGAGAGGAAAGGAGAGGGACAGGGAGATAGAAACATCAATGATGAGAGAGAATCATTGACTGGCTTCCTCCTGCACACCCCCCAACTGGGATTGAGCCTACAACCCGGGCATGTGTCCTTGACTGGAATCGAACCTGGGACCTTCCAGTCCACGGACTGATGCTCTATCCACTGAGCCAAACTGACTAGGGCTTATTGGAAACATTTTGATCTCTATTTTAGGATTCATAAAATTTGCAGTTAAAAAAGCAGATTTACATATTCAAGTTGTTTCAAACATACTATTAAAACTTTTCCAATCACTAAATCAAGCATCATTTTTTTTTTAGGTTTTTAAGATTTTTAAATCAGTTTTTAGAGAGAAGGGAAGGAAGAGGGGGCGAGAGAGCGAGAGAGAAAGAGAGAGCGCAAGAGAGAGATGGATGTGAGAGTGAAACACTGATTAGCAGTCTCCCACAGTCCCCCACCAGGTTGGAAGCCCTCAAATGGGCATGTGCACTGACCAGAATTGAACCGGCAACCTTTTGGTGCACAGGACGATGCCCAACCAACTGAGCCACACTAGCCAGGGCCAAGCATCATTTGTTCAAAAATTTATCTTCATTTTTTAAAGTATTACAGATGTCCCCTTTGTTTGTTTATCTTTTCCCCATTGACCCCCCTTCACCCTGTACCTGCCCCTTCCAGCCCTTTATTGTCTGTGTCCATGGGCATTTTAAAAAATTCTTTAATGTTGAAAGTATGACATTTGTCCCTTTCCCTCTGTTGTCCTCTCGCAGACTGCCCCCATCGCATTTTTTAAAAAATCGAGATATAATTTACATCCCATAAAAGTCACCCTTGGAAAGCATACGATTTCAGTATATTCACAAGCACTGGTTTGAAAGTTTAAATCTCATTTAACTAAAATGAAATAAAAGTAGAAATCCAGTTCCCATTCAAGCTAGCCACCTTCCAGTCCCCAGTGACCACAAAGGCCTTGGGGCTACCATTTTGGGGAGCACAGATGGAGCCTTCAGTGAGGCTGACTCGCTTTCCTCCACCTCTATCTCTGAGTCAAATTCCAAAGAAATCACTAAATCCTGGCAACTCCCAGCTACCACTATCATTTGTAATTCATCACCATCAACATTCTCTAGTCTATGGGCTTCTACCAAAACAAGCTGAGCTTGGAACAGCTCCCGCGTCAGGGGTAAGCCTTGAGAGGCAGGAACTTGGAGCTGAACTTGGACCCTGTCCACCCTGCCTATCCCCTAACACTGACACTCATGTTCTGTTCCCCTGGGCAGGCATCTGTGTGGCTGACCCCTATGAGGTGACGGTGGTGCAAGATTTCTTCATTGACCTGCGGCTGCCCTACTCTGTGGTTCGTAACGAGCAGGTGGAGATCCGAGCCGTCCTCTACAACTACCGGGAAGCAGATACACTCACGGTGGGTCCTTGGAGCAGGAGAGGCACGAGGGGAGACCTGGAGAGGGACCATGGCGCATGCCCCTGGCCTGACACTCTCTCCCTGGCAGGTGAGAGTAGAAATGCTCTACAATCCAGCCTTCTGCAGCATGGCCACTGCCAAGAAGCGTCACCAGCAGACTGTATACATCCCTCCCAAGTCCTCGCTGGCCGTGCCTTATGTCATTGTGCCCCTGAAGACTGGCCTGCAGGAGGTAGAGGTCAAGGCCACTGTCTATCGGTACTTCATCACCGACGGTGTAAGGAAGACCCTGAAGGTCGTGGTAAGTCCTTGGGGCACCTGCTGCCTCTTGTCCTTCAGGAGAGACTCTTGCTGTCCCTGTGCTGTCACCTCAGTTTCGAGCCCCAGGCTGTGAGACACTAATACTGTCCGTGTTCATCTTAGGAAAGTTAGGAGTCCCGGAAGTGTGAAAGCAGGGCCATATGAGGCAGGGGAGACATTCTTCTGTGCATAAAGTTCTAAGGGGTGCCCAAAACCTCAGCAATAAAGATAAAAAATTGTTTTCATTAAAATATATTTTAATATCAAATATGATTTTTTAAAACACATTTCAGTATAGGAGTTTTGTTTTGACTTTAAAAATTTTGTGCAATGGTGGGGTCACTTGGCTAGGCCTGTGGGGAAATGTATTTCACAGACCAAATTTTGTAAAGCAATCATATAGGATATAGGAAAGTTCTGCTTTTGAAAATGTATGTTTTTATTGATTTCAGAGAGAGGAAGGGAGAGGGAGAAAGAGAGAAACATCAATGACGAGAATCATTGCACGCCCCCTACTGGGGATACAGCCTGCAGCACAGTCATGTGTCCTAACCTGGAATGGAACCCTGACTTCCTGCTTCATGTGTCAACACTCAAACACTGAGTCACACCGACCAGGCAGCAAAGTTGTGTTTTTACCAGTTATCTCAAAATTTTTAAATTTTTATGAGTTTATTGAGCTAAGCAGACTAACATGTGTTGGGGAACAAGATCTCAAATGTTCCATTACCTGTGAATTTTAGCCTTAAAATATACACTAACAGTTACATTACTACTGTTTCCCACAGTTTGGAACACTTTCAAATATAGTAAGAGATAGAATCATCAGTAAAAGGCTTTTGTCATTTTTTTTCTCTTGTGAATATTTTTATCACTTTTTTTATTGTTTAAAGTATTACATATGTCTCCTTTTCCCCCAATTGACCCTCCCACCACACCTGCCCCCCAGGAGAAGCCCCCACCGCCCCAGTGTCTGTGTCCATTGGTTATGCTAATATGCATGCATACAAGTCCTTTGGTTGATCTCTTACCCACCCCCTCCCCTGCCTTCTCTCTGAGGTTGGACTGTCTGTTCAGAGTTACTTAGTTTCTGGATTTATTTTTGTTCATCAGTTTATGTTGTTTAGTATATCCCACATACGAGTGAGATCATGTGATATTTATCTGTCTCCAACTGGCTTATTTCACTTAGCATAATGCTCTCCAGTTCCATCCATGCTGTTGCAAATGGTAAAAGTTCCTTCTTTTTTACAGCAGTGTAGTATACCATTGTGTAGATGTACCACAGTTTTTTAATCCACTCATCTACTGATGGGCGCTTAGGCTGTTTCCAAATCTTAGCTATTGTAAATTGTGCTGCTATGAAGATAGGGGTGCATATGTCCTTTTTGATTGGCGTTTCTCTTGGTATATATTCCCAAAAATGGGATTACTGGGTCAAATGGGAATTCCATTTTTAAATTTTTGAGGAATCTCCTTTTGTCATTTAAAAAAATATTTTAAAGCAAAACAAGTTCATAGGCAATATTACTGATATTTTATTTATTTATTTATCTAATTTTAAAATAAAATACTTTGATAACATTTATGAGGCTCATACTCCAGTTCTGTTCTACAAGCTGTGTGACTCTGGGCAAGTTACTTCAGCTCTCTGTTCTCCAGTTTCCCCATCTTTATAAGTTTGTGTTTTGTTTTGTTTTAAGATTTTTTAATTGATTTTGAGAGAGAGAACAAAGGAGAAGGAGAGAGAGACACACATCAATGTGAGAGTAATATATACAGCGGCTGCTTCCTGTATGCCCTCTACCTGGGATCAAGCCTGGAACCTGGGCATGTGCCCTGACCTGGAATCAAACCAGCAACCTTTCTGTGTACGGGACAAGCCCAACCAACTGAGCCACACTGGCCAGGGCTGGTTTCCCCATCTTTAAAATAGGACTGATAATGGCGGTACCTAAATGAGTTAACCTGAATAAAGAAAGCTTCTAGGCACATAGGAAGGTTTCTAAAGGCTTTGTTGTTTTATTATTATTAATTGACAATATTGTTATTAAATCATACCAGAGTATGAGGTAGATGCTTGCATTGCCTCTCCCCTATAAGGAAGGAAGCTGAGACACAGAGAGGTTAAGTAACTGGCTCCCAGTCACACAGCTAAGACTGGCAGATGCCATCTAGGCTACAGTAATCCCCAGAACAGTGCCCTGCTGACCTGCTGTGGCTTTGTCTGTCCTTTTATTCACCCAACTCCCCCTTCCCTCAACACTGTCCAGCCTGAAGGAATCAGAATGAACAAAACTGTGGCCGTTAAGACACTGGATCCACAGCACCTGGGCCAAAGTGAGTCAGCGCAGGAGTGGGGGTGAGGCCTGGGTGGTGTGCAGGGTCTGGTGAAAGGAAGCTGGTGCCAGGATTGTCTCCCATTCCACCACAGACGGTGTGCAGCGAGTGGAGGTTGAGGCTGCAGACCTCAGTGACCAAGTCCCTGACACAGAGTCGGAAACCAAGATCCTCCTGCAGGGTGAGATGCCCTTGGTCCAACCCCATGGGGCCCAGGAAGGTGTGGGAGCCATGACCCCCGAAGAGGGTGCCTGGTTCCATCGACTTCTGGGAATATTGAACCATGGCGCCTCTCTCCTTCTCGTGTGATAGAACCGCCTCTTCTTGGTGTGTTCACAGAAGGCTCCAGGCAGTACTTAGCTTCTGCTGGTAAAGAAGCTTAAATGAGAAGTGGTAGAGTTCAACAACAGAAATTCGGAAACTAATTGCCCAGGATAGAGGACTGGGGCGAGAAGGCACAGGAAGGAGCTAGCAAAGCACCTTGCAACCTCTAAGCTCTTAGGTTTGACATAGAGACTCTTGGTTTCCTGATTTGTGATGAAGGCAAATAGTGGTACCTGTTTCGAAGGGTTGTTGGGAAGGTTAAATGAGATACTATATAGTGTTCTCTTAGAAGGGAGCTTGGCAAATGGCGTTAAGCACGGTAGACGTATTCATGACCATGTTCCTGGAATTATGTTACCACTGGTGGAGCATGAGGACCCGGGGACAACCCTCCTGGCCCCCCGCAGTCACATACCTCCAGCTGCCAGCTGTCTCTGACTCCCTGACTCTTTGACACGGGTTGGTTGGAGCCTGGGAAGGCTGGGGCAGCCCCCACCCTCTTCAGCCCACAGTGGGTCTCGATGCCTGAACGCCATCCTTCCTCCTGGCTGCAGGCACCCCAGTGGCCCAGATGGCAGAGGACGCCATTGATGGGCAGCGGCTGAAGCACCTCATTGTGACCCCCTCGGGCTGTGGAGAGCAGAACATGATCGGTGTGACGCCCACCGTCATCGCGGTGCACTACCTGGACCACACCGAGCAGTGGGACAAGTTTGGCATTGCCAAGCGGCAGGAGGCCCTGGAACTCATCAAGAAGGGTATGTCCCCTTCCCCTATTGGAGGCCCCCACTCTGAGCCCCCTCTCTGAGCTCTTTCCTCCTCTGAGGCCCCACCCCTCTGAGGCCCCACCCCCTCTTGAGGCCCCGCCCCTTCTCTGAGAACTCCTGCTCTTCCTTCTTTGAGACCCTGGTCCCTCTGAGTTCCCTCTCCCACTGAACCGCCCTGAGAGCCCTTCTATCTCTGAACTCCTCTCCTCTGATTAGCCCTTACTCTCCTCAGTCTGATCCCTGCACCCTTTCAGAGTCCCTCCACCCCATAAGCTCCCCTCCCCTCCAGACATTCCTCCTCACCCTTAGCCCCCCCTTTCCTCTCTGAACCTCACCTTCCCCCTTCACAGAATCCTTGTTCCCTCTCTAAGCCTCTCTCCTTCCTGGCATACCCACACCAGCTACTGCCTCCACTCAGCCCTTGCTCCTCCAGTGACACGTCTCTCTTCCTTGCAGGGTACACACAGCAACTGGCCTTCAGGCAACCCAACAAGGCCTTTGCGGCCTTCCTGCATATGAAGTCCAGCACCTGGTGAGCCTCCCCATCCTTGGCCCTGCACACCCTGAGCAGGGCCTGGGTCCTGTCCTGGCGTGATCTAGGCTTGCTTCCCCCACACAGCCCTGTGCCTCTGGACCTCTCCTCCTTCAGAGTCAAGGTGCCCACCAGCTGAGTGACCTACCATAACTAAGCACTGCCTAAAAGCAATTTTGGGTCCTGAGACCTGACACGGGAAACTGGGCACACCTGAGCAGGCCCGCTCCTCTCTGCTCCTTGTTTCGCTGGGATGGCGGTCTCTGGATCCAAGCCAATTGGCTCATGCTCTGTGCCCACCCTAGGCTGACAGCCTACGTGGTCAAGGTCTTCTCTCTGGCCGCCAACCTGATTGCCATTGACTCCGAAGTCCTCTGTGGGGCTGTCAAGTGGCTGATCCTGGAGAAGCAGAGGCCTGATGGAGTCTTCCAGGAGGATGGTCCCGTGATACACCAAGAAATGATTGTAAGAGGCATGGATTCAGGGCAGGTTGGGGGAGAGGAGTGCCTGAGTGCCCCAGCATGGACAGGAGACAGGCTCTGTCTGCCATTGGCCCAATTCCCAGCGTGGGATGGACAGAGAAATAAAGGAGCAAGGAAGTTCACTTCTCCTTTGCAAAAACCAGAGACCTCAGAGTCCAGTGCAAAATGGAAGTTCCCTAGCCCTCCATTGCTTTGGAAAACAAAAACAAAAACCTGTGAAGTTCTTCGAATTATGGTTCTCCAGGCCAACAGCAATAGCATCAGCTGCAAATTTGTTAGAAATGGACATTCTTGAGCTGAATCCCAGATGCATGAATCAGAAAATTTTGGGGTGGGGTCTAGGAATTGGGGTTTTAATAAGCCCTTGACTCCAGGTAATGCTGACATGTGTTCAAGTGGGCAAACCATGGCCTCAGCCTGACCTTTCAGGCTTCCAGCCTCAGAGCCTTCCCTCTCCAACACTCCACTGTACTGCCTGGAGCCTTGCTCCTGGGCACAGGGCCTTTGCACATGCTGTTCCCACTGCCTGGCATGTTACCACTGCCCTCTTTGATGGTTGAGTTCTACTCACTCTTCAGATTGTGGCTCCACCTGTCATCCCTCGGGAACACCTTTCCAACTGCCCTGACCAAGACACACCCCCGCTATCCATTCTCACTGCGCAGCACTCATCAGTTTATAACAATATATCTGTTGATGAGCTGGTTGGCTCATGCCTGTCTCCCTATGAGACGGGGAGCTCCATGAGGGCTAGAGCCATCTTACCCACAACACCAGCAACATTTACAGAATGAGTGAGTGAATGAATGACTACTCACAGGAGTATGGCCCTCCTGTGAGACACTGGGCAGAGACCCACCCCTGCCCTGCCCAGCTGATCCTACAGGGGGCAGTGGAGGATTGGCATGTGGGCACACAGGTGACCCCATCCTTTCTTCCTGCTCCACACTCTAGGGTGGCTACAGGCATGCTGAGGAGAAAGATGTGTCTCTCACAGCCTTCGTTCTCATCGCGCTACAGGAGGCTAAAGATATTTGCGAGGGACAGGTCAACGTAAGTGTGCCTTCCCTCTCAGCACCCCCACCCTCCTTTCTATGCACAGCCTTCGTGGAGGTTCTATAATTGTGGCATCTGCTTTATCCTGGGGTTTTGAGAGTTGGTTGTTTGACCTTTAGCTTTCTAAGTGGGGACTCCAGGATCCCAACTTCACCAGCTGCTTCTCTCTCCTCAGGACCCCAGAAAAGAGAGGGAGGAGAGGACTGCTGTTACCTTTAAGACCAAGGGGAACCCAGGCCTTTCTGGTTCAAACTTGCAGATTTGAAAGAAATCATGGTAGAAAAGAGACAGCTCTGGGGAGTGGGATCAGACAGATCTAAATTTAGATCATAACTCTCAAGCACTTGGCCTTCCTGGCCTCAGTGTGTGCATCTGTAAAATGGATATCATAATTTTTGTATTTTTTTTACGACTCTAAGTTGTTCTAGATGTAACACACGTGTGAACTACATTATGCAAAAACACAGGGTGGTGCAAAAGTAGGTTTACCGTTGAGTATGCGTAACTCAGAGTTTATTGTTGTATTATTATTCACTAATAATTGTATTTTTTTATGTACAAACAACTATAAACCTACTTTTTCCCTAACCTGTAGATGAGGGGGTAATTTTAAGAATTTAAGAATTTATCAAGTGCAAGGATGAAAGGAACCTTGGGGACTCGACCAGGATGCTTTGTTCCTCTTTCCTGTGTCCTTGATGCCCTTTTTGCCTAATAGTTCAGCTTTCCTGCCACCCAGCCTACCTGGTATGACATAATTGCATTCCCTGGGGAAATTCCTAGACCAAGGCTAGATCTTCCAGATTCTTAGGAAAGGATTCTGATTGGCTCAGCCTGGGTCAGGTGATCACCCCTGGATCAATGTGCTGAGACCAGGAAGTAGGTCTTCCTGGGCAAATATGACTGTTCCACTGTGGCCATGTCAGTGACAGGAAGGAGAAAGTTCTACAAAAGTCAAGGGTGGATATAGGAGAACAGAGGGCAGGCAATAGGATTAATTTCTACTACAACATAGTGATATTTTCTCTTACAACACAGCACCCTTAAAACGGAGGGTGGTGTAGGCTGTGGAAGTAGACTGCTGGGGTTCAAATAAAGAGCTTGCTGGAATTAGCTTGATAAAACCAATGCTTAGTAGTCCAGGAATATTGCAAGTTGATTGTTGAACGCAATCATTATTAAATATTAAAGTATATAAACTTACCTTTAAATAAATTAAACAAAACACTACACATAAAAACAAAGGTAGTAGCCCTGGCCAGGTATCTCAGTTGGTTGGAGCATCATTCCCTTATGCCAAGGTGCAGTTCGATCTCCAGTTGGGGCACATACCAGAACTAACCAATGAATGTATAGATAGGTGGAACAATAAATTGATCCCTCTTTCTCTCACCGCCTCTCTCTCTCCCTAAAAATCAATTAAGAAAACAACAACAACAAAGGTAGTAAACCCTCAAAACTCATTACTTCTTAAGTATTTTACTGCCCTTTATCATTATCCATGCTCTTGAGGTTATTTATGTCTGTTGTACCTATATGGTGGACATACTACATAATCTCTTCCCAGTTCTACAGTCAGTGACTCCATGCTGGTAGGTTGAAATCAGCCATGGTCGTATTTACACTATAAAAATCAGCAAACATACAAAGCCTATCTGCCTCTGTACCTCATCTCATGGGTCTCAGTATTCTCCTCTGTGCAGTAGGGATGATGATGAAAATAAACCTACCTCATAGGATTCTGAGATGAAATGAGTGGGTATGTGACTAGCACATAGTAAGTGTTAGCTACAGTGAGGATGATGATTAGATAATAGGTGGACCCAGTGGTGTGCTAGCCCTGGTGCCTATTTGGGGCATCTCTTTCCCACTCTGTGTTAAGGTATGTCACACTGGTAACTTGAAATGGGCCGTGGCGGAGGTATTTACACCACAGTCACTGGCAATCAATAAACCAGCTCCCCTAACCCCGACCTCCTGCACTGACTAGACAACTGGTTATGAAATATTTACTAGCACACCACTGGTATACAGGCTGCACCAGGAACAGGCTAGGTACTCAGTAACAGAGCAGTGCACAGTGGCTAAACGGTCCGGGGAACCCTTAAAAATAGACAGATCCAAGACAAATATGTACCAAGGCCGGAAACATTGTGCCCAGGAAGTGGTGACTATGTGATCCTTGCCAGCTCTCTGGGGCAGCAGTGCCCACCCGACCAGAGTGCCCAATCTTTTTCTCATAGAGCCTTGGGGGCAGCATCAATAAGGCCGGAGAATACCTTCAAGCACACTACAAGAACTTGAAGAGACCATATGCTGTGGCCATTGCTGGCTATGCCCTGGCCCAGTTGGGCAAGCTGGAGGGCCCTCTCCTGGACACATTTCTGAAAGCAGCCACAGGTGAGAGGCAACCTGGCAGGCTAAGGAGAGATACGTGGCCGGGGGGTGAGGGTGGCCATCTTAAGCTGGGCTGCATGACTCCAAGCTGAGCTGGGATGAGTGGGTCTAGGTGTGAAAAGTCCTCATTGTAAATGACACGAAAGGCCCATTGCATGATTCAACAAGTATTTTTGAGTACTTGCTATGACATAGGAGCAAGGTCATGGGCTCTGACATCAGACAGATTCAAGTTCAAAATCAAATCCCCCTCAGCCACATTCTCACTGTGTGATCTTGTACAATCCACATTGTGTATAAAATGATACCAACATCACAAGATTGGTACAAAGATTAAATGAGTGATGCGGGTGGAAGAAGGTCTAGAACATGGTAAGAGATTTATCACTAATGTTGTCATTGCCTTTAGTATTATTAATAACACTAGAGGCCCAGTGCATGAAAATTCATGCACTGGAGGGGGGGTCCCTCAGCCCGGCCTGTCCCCTTTCACAGTCCGGGAGCCCTCAGGGTTAGGAGGTGACCCAGGCGAGCAGGGGAAGGCGACACCCCTATCACACCTCTGCTGCTGCTACTGCTGGCAGCGCAAGCCTCGGCCGGCCCTGGTTACCTGAGCCTCAGGCCTGCCCTGGGCGGCTGGGCAGCTGCCATCCAAGGCTTGCCTGCACCTTAGGCTGGCCCTGGGCGACTAGGCAGCTGACATCTGAGGCTTGCCTGTGCCTCGGCTGGCCCTGCTTGCCTGAGCCTCAGTCAGTGGGGAGTGCAGGAGGACCCAAGGGCTCCAGTGGGGCTGAGGGCACTCAGGTGGCAGGTGCCAGGAGTGGCCGGGCTCACCCCTCCCGCCACCCCCCACTCCTCTTCCCCCCCCCCGCCGTGGACACCACCATCTTATGACAGTGTGATGGTCAATTTGCATATCACATCTTTATTATGTAGGATTACCATTATTTTCAGGGTTATTAGGATTAGATAAGATAATGACATAGGAATTTTAGCACAGTAAGTAGCACATCGTGAGCACTTAATCAGTGGTTCAAGTGATGACACCTTATCAGGTTTATGCTCACCTCTGTAACATATCTGAGTGTATACTGAAGTAGTTTCACACACAGAAGTTGGTGTCATGCTGTGTAAGAAACAGCACAGTGTGGGTGTTCCAATTTGGTGGACAGCTCTCTTCTATACAGTGATGCAGGGATCCAGGCTCTATCTTCTCATGGCTCTGCCACCTCAGGGCCTCAGAATCCCTTCTATTAAAGCAGAAGGGG
Source organism: Corynorhinus townsendii (assembly GCA_026230045.1). Lineage (NCBI taxonomy): Eukaryota > Metazoa > Chordata > Mammalia > Chiroptera > Vespertilionidae > Corynorhinus > Corynorhinus townsendii. The sequence continues at coordinate 87,848,114 of JAPDVU010000006.1, forward strand.
AAACAGTCAGGAGTACTGTGCAAAGGAGGTAGACCAGCCATGGAAGGGGACCCATCAATTGCTCTGCACCTTCCATTAGCCAGAGCTCAGTTATGTGGCTAGACCTACCTGCAAAGGCCTCTGGGAGATGTAGTTCAACTCTGTGCCCAGGAAGAGGAGGGAATGGTTCTTGGTGACTGACTCTGTCATGAGTACTTTCTTAGGCACTTGGGACATCACAGTGAATATGGCACAGCCCCTGCCATTGTGGCCTCACGTTCCAGTTGAGGAAAGAAATGAGTTAATAGATTTCTGTTGAGCATCATAGTGCTGGGACAGAAGGACCACATGATGCTTTAAGAGACAGAAGGAAGGGTCTCAGTCTGTCTTGGGTGCCATTGAAGCCGAATTGTGCAGGTGGGTAAGAATAACCAGGGGTAGGTGGAGGAAAAGGTGCTCCAAGACGGGAGAACAGGATATGCAAAGGCTCAGAAGTAAGAATGAGCATGGCAAATGTAGGGAATCAGCTCCCATAGGTCAGAGGGGCTGCAGTTCAGAATTCAAATGGAAGAGTAAAGGTTGATGAGGGAAGAGAGTAAGGCAGGAACCAGCAGACTTAAAGCCACAAATGTGGGCCAGGACACCGGAACACCAAGACGTCTAGTACAAGACTTTTTTCTGAGCTTTCTCTGAACTACCTCCAGGCTGGACAGAGCAGTGAGCATGGGGTTGGTGTTCTCTCTTGTAGATAAGAACCGCTGGGAGGAGCCTGGCCAGAAGCTCTACAATGTGGAGGCCACATCCTATGCCCTGTTGGCTCTGCTGCTGCTCAAAGACTTTGACTCTGTACCTCCTGTCGTGCGCTGGCTCAATGAGCAGAGATACTATGGAGGTGGCTATGGCTCCACCCAGGCAAGTGGTCCCACATCCCCCAGGCAAATGCATCCTTACCTCCTCTGGCCTGACTGGCCTCCCAGGTAAGATGCTGAAACCAAGAGAAACAGTCAATTAAAATGAAGTTGAGAAATCAGTTTTTTGTTTTGTTTTTGTTGCAAATCTGTCTATGGATTCTAGACTAAATTCTGGATGCCTCAAGCTGCATTTTGAGACTCCCTTTCCCTCCTGGTGTCCAGATCATGTTCTCAAGGCCCAGGTTCAGGGGTGAGCCTCTCTTTGATGGGTTCTAGACCATGTTTCCAGTTCTACCAGGCCTCTGATCTTATCCTGTTCCACTGGTGGGTTCTAGACAAATTCTCAATTATTATAGGGAATCATCAAGTCCATCTCTCCCTCTGGAGGATTCTAGACCATGCACTCAGTTCCATGAGGCTCCCAGTGTTACCTTGTCTCACGGTGGGTTCTGGACCATGTTCTCAGTTTTCTAGACAATTATCAAAGCCTGCATTTCTCCCTGCTGGGTTCTAGACCCATGGTTTCAGCAACCTCAAGTCTAGCAACCTCAAGCTTCAGTTTGATCGCCTTTCTCTCTGGTGGCATTCTCAGATTTTTTAAAACATCCTCATCTGTGGGAGCCCCTTTCATGTCCCGCGAGGTTCAGGGTTCCAGTTCAGGGTTCTGGTTCTGGAGAAGGCCGCATACAAATGAAAAGAGACTTAGAAAAGTATTAATTTGGGAATATTGGGGACCAGGCAGGAGCCCACCTCTAGTGGGAGGACTACCACCTGCTCTGGCCTTGCTATTCCTTTTATTGAGACTATGGGATACACCCCCAACCTTTAGGCAGGAAATTCCAATAACAGAAATTTACATGAGACAAACAGAGGTGGAGGCTGCTTCCACTAACAATGTTTCAACTAAACAGTGAGCGAACTAGCTCTGACCTTTCAGAGCAATGAAGGTTGTTGACCAGCCTTCCAGGTTCCCTGTCCATATCTTTCTAATTAATGAGACAATTATCAGTTTCCTGCACTCATCCAAGGATATGTTTATTGATTTGAGAGATAGAAGAAGAGAGAGAAAAAACAACAACACATTGATGTGAGAGAGAAACATCGATGTGTTGCTTCCCATATGTGCCTTGACCGGGGATGGAACCTGCAAACTTTTGGTGCATGGGACAATGATTCAACCAACTGAGCCACCTGGCCAGGGCTCAGTGTCACTTTTGGATTCTAGACTATATGCTCAGTGTCCCCAAGCTCCAACTTTATTATTTACTCACAAATGGGTTTTAGATACATTCTCAGTGTCTCCAAACCTCTGTGTTGGACTTTTCTCTGGATGGGTCTAGACCACATTCTCAGTGTTGCTAGACCTTCCCCTTTTTTTTTTTTTTTTGGTAGCAGCTGTTGGCGCGTTTTTATTGTATTTATTTATTTTTTTTTAAATATATTTTTTATTGTTGATAGTACTACACCTATCTCCTTCCTACCTCCCCCCCCCCCATTTCCTTCTCTTCCCAGCCCCTACCACCCACCCCCAAGTCTTCACTACCTTATTGCCAGTGTCCATGGGCTAGGCATATTAGACCTTCAGTCTTACGCCTGCATTTTCTCATGTATCTAGACATGCTCAGTGTCTCCACACTCTGGTGTAAGCCTCTGTCCCTTGGAGTATTCTAGGAGATGTCCTCAGTGTCTAATGACTCCCAGTCTTACCGTTGTACCCTCTAGTCCCTTCTAGGTCATAGTCTTAGTGTCACCAAGCCCTAGACTGAGCCTCTCTCACTGAGAGAGTGCTAGAACATGTCCTCAGTATATAAAAACCCCCATTCTTATCCCCACCCCCTCTAGTGCATTTTAGGCCACAGTCTCAGTGGCCCAGCTTCAAGCTGAAACTCTTCATCCCCCAGCACGTTCTGACTGCTATCTCAGTCTCTCAGATCACCTTCTTTTTCTCTCATGGGTTCTAGGCCACTTTCATGGTGTTCCAAGCCTTGGCCCAATACCAGAGGGATGTCCCTGACCATGAGGATCTGAATCTGGATGTGTCCATTAACCTGCCCAGCCGCAGCTCTGCAGTCACATACCGCATCCTCTGGGAATCTGCTAGCCTCCTGCGATCAGAAACGGTACAGCTGCTTGGCCAAACCCTTGTCACTCTCATCCTCCATGCCAGTCAGAGTCTGCAGGAGGCAGGAGGGAGGGCTGGTGACCATTGCAGCCGGGGTAAGGCTTGGGTCCCAACACTTCTCTTCTCTCCCCATTCCCTGCAGACCAAGGAAAATGAGAATTTCACATTAACAGCTAAAGGGAAAGGACAAGGCACCTTGTCGGTAAGGACCAGAGCCCACACCTGCTTTGCTCACCACCTCTCAGCCCTGCTGCCCCAGAGGAACCATCTCCTTCCCAAGTCAAGTTTCCTGACACCTCGTCTCCCCTCCATCTCTCCAGGTGGTGACATCGTACCATGCCAAGATCAAAGGCGGAGCCCCTTGCAAGAAATTCAGTCTCAGGGTTACCCTACTACCAGACCCTAAAGGTAGAAGGAATAAAGACCCTATCTGGCACCCTTCCCCCACTGCCATTCTAGTGTCTGCCCCGCCCCTGAATCAGGACCCGGCCCTCCATCCTTCTGTCTTCTGTGTTTCTAGCAAAGAAGCCTCAGGACGCCAAGAGCACCCTGTTACTCAACATCTGTACCAGGTAAGGGATGGGTCACTGGGGTTCATCTCGCTCATCCCTCTCTCTAGCAAGACTTCCTGTAAATAACATCCGAGGTACCTACTACTGTCTGGGAATGTGTTGTGTGCGTAGTGCTGTGCTAAGCACCCTCGAGGAGGTAGACAGCACGGCATGGTGGTGTGAGACTAGCCGTGACCACATAAGCTGAGACTGTGAAAAGTGATGTTGATACTCAATAAGGGAGATTACAAGTGTTATAGGAATTTTACATTATTATTATTTTAAAATTTTTATTTCTTTCAGAGAGGAAGGGAGAGGGGGAGAGAGATAGAAACATCAATGACAAGAATCATTGATTGGCTGCCTCCTATACACCCTCTACTGGGGATAGAGCCCTCCACCAGGGCTTGTGCTCCTACCGGGAATCCAACTCTGACCTCCTGGTTGAGCCACACTGGCTGGGCTTACATTTCTTTTTTTATTACAACATTGAAAACTCTCATGTAGGCAGTTATAAAAGTATAATGAAAAGTATAGTTAAGACGAGTATTTTTTTAGTGCACTGTAATTTAAAAGGTCAGAACATTGTGCCCTAGCCAGTTTGGCTCAGTTAATAGAGCTTTGGCCTGTAGATTAAAGGGTCGCATCTTTGATTCCAACCAAGGGCACATACCCAGGTTGTAGGCTTAATCCCCCCCCCACCCCCCAGTAAGGGGCATGCAGGAGGCAACCAATCAATTATTCTCTCTCTTCATTGATGTTTCTATCTTATCTCTCCCTTCCTCTCTGAAATCAATTAAAAATTAACATGTCAGAACATTTTGATTGAAGTTGGTTTTGATTTTTTGTGAAGAAGTTATCCAAAGCCCTGTAGTTTGAACAGTGCCTCCTTTCTTCTCTGTAGCACTTAAGATATGGAGCCAGCATCTGCTCTATGATGCTGTGAAGTGTCATGTTCCCTTCTAAGTTTAGGTCAACTTCCCACATGTAATCCTCTGAGGCTTTCGATGTCACCAGGGATTTAAGAGTTGCTTCACGGTAAAGTGTTTTGCCACTGTCACTTCCTCTGGGACATAATTTTTGGCCACAGCCACTTTCTTCATTTATGTGGATTCCCTTGCCTTCACTAAGTGCCCCTGGCCCCATGATGGTCTCTCCAAGGGCAGCAGGTCCACATTCCCACCATCTGCTGTTTCTTCTCTGGCTCCATTTAGGTGCTGCTGAAATTCACTACCGGTGTTACCACTCTCATTTCTGTGCTGCACTTCCATCTTTGCTGGCGATTCCCTTTCAATTGTCCCTTTTGGTAAACACTCACATGTTGTTTTTTACCGGGAGAGAAGGAAGTAACACAACCACACACGTGCTTGAATGACAAGTGCATGATGACCCATCACAGACAGACTTTGAAAGAAGTGACGTGATTGCTCATTGATTGTATGGTCATTTGTTTACATAGTGAAGGGTGGTCTGAAGAGCTGGCAACTAGATTTGTCCGTTAGGCGTTTGCTCATTAATATATTGTGGTACTGGAATTAGACCGTGTTGCTGAGGGAATGGTGTTATTGAACTAGACCGTGATAATGGAATCATGCAGCGAGACCTGCTTTGTCTTCATTTTCTAGAAGAACTGGGGCCCAAAGAGGTGAAGTGACTCGTCAAATGTCACATAGAGCTGGGATGTGAACCCATGTAGTTGGGCTTCAGAGGCTGAGCAGTTAGTCGCCTTAACCATTACACATCTTTCCTTTATTCCCCTTGGGTGGTGGGGGGGGGTGTTTCCTAAGATCTGACATCCTCTATGCTGCTGTGTGGGAACCAGAATCCTCTGTCACTGATCAGACCCCTTTCTCCAGGCACTGACCCCTAGGGCTAACCCCACCTGGGACTCAAACCCTCTCTCCCTCATCCAGGTACCTGGGAGACGAGGATGCCACTATGTCCATCCTGGATATATCCATGATGACTGGCTTTGCTCCCGACACTGCTGACCTCAAGCAGGTGTGAAAATCCTGGGCTCAGGGGCTAGGATTAGTGGGAAGGAGCCTGGGGTCTGAAAGAGGCTGAGGGGAAGAAGGGATTTTCACAAGCTCTTCCCTCCTCCAGCTGACCAGTGGCACTGACAGGTACATCTCGAAGTTCGAGTTGGACAACAAGGCCTTCTCCAACAAGAACACCCTCATCATCTACCTGAACAAGGTGAGGCTTCCATTGGGACCTTGACCCATGGGTCGCTAGCCTTTTCCTTCTCTATTGGTCTTTGTCTTAGAGTCCTCTGCTTGATCCATTCCTTCTAGAAGAAAAGAGGATTGGTTGTGCATAAGATGGGTTTAAAAAATTTTTTTTTTCATTTTCATTTTTGTACTTTTAATTTTTATGGAATAACAACCCTACAGAGCAATTGTAGAACAGTATAAAAAGTTCCATATACCCTTTACCCAGATTCATTAACTGTTAGCAATTTCCTCCAAATATACATGTCTATCACATATACATACGTCTGTCTTCCTTCCTTCCTTCCTTTTTTTCTTTCTCATTTATTTTCCCAGCTTTTTGAGATGTAATTGGCATATAACACTGTGTAAGTTTAAGGCATACAATGCAATGATTGGATATATGTATTTTGGAAAATGATGACCACAGTAAGGATAGTTAGCACATGTACCCTCTCATAGTTTTAACGTGTGTGTGTGTGTGGTGAGAACTTTTAAGATTTACTATCTTTGCGGCTTTCAAATACACAGTGCAGTATTGATAACCATGGGATGTTTGTAGGGGCACAGATAGCAATCCATTGGCCAGAATTCAATTTCATGGTCACACCAAATGGAAAGCGAGGCTGAGAAGGGTAATCTAGCCATGAGCCTTGGAGAAAAAGAAAACAGATTTGTTGAACTGCTTATTAATCTTTGCCACTCCTCAGCCCCCACCATCCTCTCCACACAGATCCCTCCTTGGTCCCCCGTTTCTCCTTATGCTGGACTACCTCCCATGTCGCCTCACTGACTCACCTCCTCCTTTTCCCAGATCTCACACGATCGAGAGGACTGTATAGCCTTCAGAGTTCACCAGTACTTTAATGTGGGGCTTATCCAGCCGGGGGCAGTCAAGGTGTACTCCTATTACAACCTGGGTGAGCAGCCAACCTCAGGCCTGGGGTCTGAGGGTCCCAAGGTTCTATAAGATGGGGTCTCAGGGCTTGGTGATTGGGGACCTGGGAGTCCCAGGGTTCAGGCACTGGAATCTCCAGGTCTGAGGGAATGGAGTTGGGAACCTGAGCCCCACAGGCATGGTCTTGGGTGGAGGCCTTAGCTCTCTGACACCTCCCACCCCCTCTTCCCACAGATGAGACTTGTACCCGGTTCTACCACCCGGAGAAGGAAGAAGGACTGCTGAGCAAAATCTGCCACAATGAAATATGCCGCTGTGCTGAGGGTGGGTGCACAGGAGCCAGGAAGTGGCAGGCCATGCCCACTTGATATCCTGTCTCCCCACCCCACCCCTTTCCATGATGATGATGCAAGGGGCCCCAAAAGCCCACACCCAGGGGACACCAAGAGGGATGGGCCTGGGGCTGACCACACCCATGGGTGGTGGGCCCTGGGTGAGAAGTGGAGCTTAGATCATGTCCCCTGCCCACCCACCCCGCAGAGAGCTGCTTCATGCACCATTCAGAGGACCAGGTCACCCCAGAAGACCGGCTGGACAAGGCCTGTGAGCCAGGAGTGGACTATGGTGAGGAGGGGGTGGGGAGATGCATGTGCAAGTGTGATTGTCTGTGAGTGATGGTGTGTGTGGCTGTGGTTGTGGGTGAGACTACGTGATGGCAGGTGTGGTCCTGGTTGTGTGTGTGACCTGCTGTGAGTGGCCACAGGCTCATGTGTTTCAGGCTATGGTTGTGGGTGACTAGTGTGTGTGTTATTAGAGGCCATGATTGCCGGGGAATCATGATTATGACTGGGCTGGGTATGTGCAAGAGTGTGAAAAGAGGTGGTTGTGAGTAGATGTGGTTGTGTGTGTATGTGAGAGTGTGGTTGTAAATAGCCATGATTGTGTGATGGTGACAGTGGATAGGCATAGCTGTCCCTGTGTATATGATGAGTTGTGAGTGTCTATAATTGTGTGCATGGCTGTAGGTGACTATGTGTGAGATGGTGTTGTGAGGGACTGTGACCATATGTGGCTGTGTGTCAGAGATGGTGGTTGCGGGTGACAGTGGACAGGAGTAACTGTCCTTGTGTATGGGATGAGTTGTGGGCGGCTGTAACTGTGCACATGGCTGTGGGTGACTATGTGAGATAGTGGTTGTATGACCCTGTGTGGCTGCATGTGGCTGCTGGGGAAGCCATGTGCCCCGGTGCCCTTACAGGTAGGCTGCCCTGTTGTCAAGCCTGCCCATGACCCATGCTGGCCCTCCTTTGACCCCCCCACCCCCCGCAGTGTACAAGACCAGCCTGCTCAGGAAGGAGCTGTCGGATGATTTTGACGAGTACATAATGGTCATCAAGCAGACCATCAAATCAGGTCAGTCCTGGGCTGCCTTCTGTCTTGCTGCCTTCCCCTCCCTTCTCCTGCCTCTTCCTCCCCAGTTCAGCGTCCTTCTCTCCCCTCCAGGCACCGACGAGGTGCAGCCTGAACAGGAGCGCAGGTTCATCAGCCACGTCAAGTGCAGAGCAGCCCTGAAGATGCAGGAGGGGAAACACTACCTCATATGGGGCCTCTCCTCGGACCTGTGGGGAGAGAAATCCAAGTGAGTGCCCACCCTGCACATTGTGTGCTCACCCCCCCCTTCCAGGACCCCTCCTGATCTGCCATGTGTCCCTCCTCCCCAGCATCAAGTACATCATTGGGAAGGACACCTGGGTAGAGCTGTGGCCTGAAGCGGACGAATGCCAAGACGATGAGAACAAGAAGCTGTGCAGGGACCTGGCCAGCTTCACAGAAAACATGATTGTCTTTGGCTGTCCCAACTGACCCCGGAACACCCCCCCCCCCCCAATAAAGCTTCAGTTTTATTCCATGTGATCTCCCAAAGTCTGGGGTCTTTGTTAGAGGGAAAGCGATAGCCTGTTTCCTAGCTGCCTCACCTGCATCTCAGCTAAGTCCTTACTTGAAATCCCCAAGAATCTCATTTGCATTCTCGCCTGTGTACTGATGCCCTCACCATCCTCACCTGCAGCTCCTGCCCCCTCACCTGGGTTCTCACCTACTTGCTTACTTGCCTTCTTATTGAATCCTCACCTGAATTTTTTCCACATTCTCATCTGAATGTTTACCTCCTGTCTTACCTGCATCTCGACTACATCCACCTACATTTTTTTGCATCTCCCCTGGGCCCCCACATACATGTCTGTCCATAAATTTACTTGTATCTTTACTTATATTTTCACCTGCATCCGCACCTGTTCTCATACTCCTCATTCGCAGCTCACTGTCTCCAATGGCATTCTCACCTGCATTCCCTTTTGTTCTCTAGGCTCACCTCCCAGTAACCACTTTCTAGATGGGCCTGAGCTGACTCCTCAATGCTTCTGGAGGACCCAGTGGGGAGGCTGTGCCCAGGAAGCACGCAGGGTTATATTTCTGGTGGGGGAGCCTGAGCAAGTAAGGGGAAGCATGATCCAGCAGTTGAGGAGAGAGTGCTGGGGCTGTTGTGGTCACAGCATCACCAGAACTGAGTGGGGTGGCGTGTGGGGATGACAGCCACCAGGCTGAGTGGAACTACTGGTTGCAAAGTGAAACTGGGACTCCAAAGGCCTCATCTAGTCTCTAGATCCTCGAAGACTGTTGAGGGTGGGACCCAAGCGCAGGGTTCTGGATCCGGTCGTCATGGAAAAAACCCTACAGCCTGGAAGTCACCCAGCAGAGCCCTCTGGCCCTAGAGCCCCTGGTCCTAGAAACCCCCACCTCCCACTTCCAGGATTGTGGGGGAACACATTCACAGCCCAGCCCTGCTTCCTCCAGCCCCCACTTGCCAGAGACTTCCGTGGAGGGGAGACTCAAAGACCCTCATCACTCACTAGGTGTCCCAGCTGACATCGGCCTGCTGCCCCCTCCCCCGATGCCCATCTTCTCATTTCTTTTCTTGCCTGTTTCCCCTTTCTCCTGTCCTGGGTCCATTGTCCTCATTTCTTTAACACCTGGGGTTGAGAGTTGCTTGAGCACCTATGGTTCTAGGCTGAGAACATTCTGAAGACAGCAGAGGGTTGATTTCAGACAGCGAGGAAAGGAGAGCAGGGCAATGTGAGCAGGCCTGCCTGTGATTGGGCCACCAGTAATGGTCCTTTAGATGAGGGATGGTTCATGTCCTGTGTGAACTTAGCCAGGCCGTGGAGACCAGCCGTTTGGTGAAACACCAGCTAAATATAGCTAGGAGGGTATTTTAAAAACGGGATCCACGTCTATTGTCAGTTGACTTTAAAAGCAGTTAACCTTAGCCCAGCCAGTGTGGCTCAGTGCTTGGGCATTGTCCTTCGAACCAGGAAGTCACAGCTTGATTCCAGTCAGGGCACATGCAGCTCAATTCCCAGTAGGGGCAAGCAGGAGGCAGCTGATCAATGATTCTCTCTCATCACTGATGTTTCTATTTTTCCCTCTCCCTTCCTCTCTGAAATAAATAATAATATATATATATATCTGAAAGAAGTTTACCTTTGATAATGTGGGTGGGTCTCATCCAATCAACTGAAGGGATGAAAAGAAAAAAATGGGGTTTCCTGAAGAAAAAGGGATTCAAGACAGCAGTGTGGAAATTCTAGCCTTCAGACTAAATGCTGCATCAACTCAACTGAATCTCTAGGCCACTGGAGATTTCAAACTTGCCGAGCCACACAATTGCATGAGCCAACTCCTTGAACTAAATCTGTTTCTCTGTCTCCCCATATACAAAGAGAGAGATGATCCAGATTAAATAAAGATATAAATTAGATACAGAAACCCCTGCCTAATGCAGATGGACAGGGAAGTGTCCTGTGAAGTGGGGTGGGGGATTCTTGAGTCAAGACATAGATGACAAGGAAGACGTGGGAAAGACAGTTTCAGGCAGAGGGAACAGTACATGCAAAGGCCCTGAGATATCTGTTGCAGCGTGAGCGAGGGTACAAGGGCTTCAAGATAGTGACACCCACTTAGTTTCTAAGATCAGGGGATGGCAAGCTTTTTCTCTAAAGGGCAAGATAGGCAATATCTCAGGATTTGAGGGGTAAGAGTTACAATGGAAGCTACTATTAAGGCACTTCCTCCCTGCCAAGCGCTGTTTGCTTGGGATGGGCCACTGGAGTGATGGACATGACTTCCAGCCTTCTGCTGGAGACAATCTCTGGATGAAGAGTGATCAATCTGAGGCTTGGCAATCTAAGTAGGGGCAGGAGTCGGGGATAACCCCCAAGGCCAGTTTCTCTCTCTGCTCCAGGTCTCAGCCAGCCTGCCCCTTCAAGACCCAGCTCTCTCATCTGGATAGCTGGCCAGGTGCAGTGCGACATGTTGAGTCACCCACCCCCAGAATGAGATTCATCCACTCAATGCCTTCCAGTCATTAACAGAGGACATTCCAACATGTTGGGGTGATCAGTGTGACCATCACAGAGCATGGACAGTGGTCAGGTTTGGGCTGCTGGTCAAGGAGGCAGAGTGGGTTTAGGAGCAGAGGAACAGCTCACTAAAGTCCCATCCCTGAGAAATGCTCCTGTAGCTGTACAGAAGCCGGAGGTCCAACGGATTGGCCTACTTAATTTTGCTAATAAGCTCCATGGGTTTATATATTTTGAAATTTTTTATATTTTTTAAAGATTTTATATAGTTTTTAATTTTGTAAATATATTTTTATTGATTTCAGAGAGTGAGGGAGAGGAAGACAGAGATATAGATATATCAATGATGACAGACAATCATTAACCGGATGCCGCCAGCACACCTCCACTGGGGATGGAGCCTGCAACCCAGGCATGTGATCTTGACTGAGAATTGAACCATGACCTCCTGGTTCATAGGTCAATGCTCAGCCACTGAGCCACGCTGGAAAGGCCACTGAAAAATTTAAACAGGGGGGAGATGAGAGGTGCCTTAAATGTTAAAAAATCTATTGCAGGCCATTTCCATTCTAGTTACATACCCCCAACGAATTGAAACCTGATATCCTGACAAATATACGTGCATGCAGGCTCACAGAGCATGAAGCACAGTAGCCAAAGGTGGAAACAACTTAATGCACATCAACAGATGAATGGATTCACATATGTGGTCCTTCCACAGAATGGAATACTATTCAGCCTTAACAAAGGATCGAAGCACTGACACTCAGTATGATGTGGATGAACCTTGAAAACATTATACTCAAAGAACAAAGACCACACATCGCATATTTCCATTTTTATGAAATATTCAGAACAGGTAATTAGATAGAGCAAGAACAAAGAGTAGCGGTTGCCCGGGGCTGGGAAGATTGGGGAATGGGAAGTAACTGCTTAGTGGCTCTGGAGTTTCCTTTGAGGGCATTGAAAATGTCTTGGAACTAGATAGAGTTGCGCAACATTGTCAATGTATTAAATGCCCCTGAGCAACCTCTTTGAAATGGCTAGTTTTAGGATATATGAATTTCCCCTCAATAAAATAAAAAATAAATAACTAAGGAAGGTCACACTAACTAGAGGATAGAGGATGAATTGTAAGGTGACAGGAGGTAAAGCAGGACATCTAGCTGGAAAGCCACTGCAACCATCCACGCAAGAAATGATGGGTGCCTTAATGTGTCAATCCATTTGGGCTACTAGAACAAGATACCCTAGAGTGAATGGTTTAAACCACAGACCTTTATCTCGCACCTTTATCAGCTCCTTGGGAGCTGGAAGCCAAGATGAGGGTGCCAGCTTGGTGGGGTTCCACAGAGAGCTTTCTTCCTGGCTTGCAGATGGCACCTGCTCACTGTGTGCTCACATGGGAGAGAGAATCTCTCTCGCGTGTCATCTTATAAGGGCACTAATCTCATCACTAGGATTTCATCTTCATGTAATAATCTCCCAAAAGTTCCACTTCCAGATACCATCACATTGGGGAGTTAGTACTTCCACATATGAATTTTGAGGGACACACACATTCAGTCCATAGCACTTACTAGTAGCTCAGGTGGTCGTGTTATCAAGGAGGCAATAAGACCTTGGTTTTTGCCTTCTTGAAGGAAAGATTTCCACTTTTTGGCTGTTGTGAATAATCCTGCTCTGAACATGGGTGTGCAAATATCACTTGGGAGTCCCTGCTTTCCATTCTTCTGGATATAGAACCAGAAGTGGAATTTCTGGATCTTATAATAATTCTATTTTGAATTTTTTGAAGAATCACCATGCTGTGTTTCATTGTGACTACACCATTTTACATTATTCAAAGCTCCCCAAGCATTCTTTATTTTGTATTTTGTAGTGGCTCTGTGCATGTTTCATATATGAGACCACAAGATCAAGCTTGTTCATATATTGTTGAAATCGATATTTTTGCTTTTTTGTCTGCTTAAGCTGTCAAGCTCAAGAGGGATGCTTTAAAAATATCTCTCTTTGGTGCTATCATTATCTAATGAAAGATCCTTTACATTGTTTTTTTTTTTTTTAAATCCTCACCCGAAGATATGTGTTTTTATTTAATTGATTAGGAGAGGTGAGAGAAACATCCATCCGTTGTCTCCTGTATGTGGCCCGTTGGGGGATCAATCCTGAAACCTTTTGGTGCATAGGATGATGCTCCACCCAACTGAGCCATCTGGCCAGGGTAGTATTTTACATTCTTTTTATTTCCCCCCCATTCCAGGTCTTCAAATTCTGCACAGCATTTTACACCAATAGCACATCTCAACTCTTACCATGGCATGTTTGAGTAGTTCTGTCTTTTTTTTTTCCCTTCATTGATTGTGAGACTATGTTTTTAAGCCCATGCACATTTAGAATTGTTATATTTTATGACAGAGACTTAGTTATCTCTAGTACTGCTTTCTACATTAAAGTCTATGTTGTCTGATAATAACAGGGTTAAACCAATGTTCTTTCTGGCTATTTACACCCTTCAATTGGCAACTTGTTGCACTGTTTATATTTAAACTAGAGACCCAGTGCACGAAATTCATGCCCTGGGGGGGGGGTGTCTCTCAGCTCAGCCTGCAACCTCTCCAATCTGGGATCCCTCTCACAATCCAGGACTGCTGGCTCCCAACCGCTCACCTGCCTGCCAGCCAGATCACCCCCTAACTACTCCCTTGGCTGCCTGATCAATGCCTAACTGCTCCCCTGCCCGCAGGATTTCCCTCAACTGCCCTCCCCTGCGGGCCTGATCTCACCCCCAAGTGCCCTCCCCTGCCAGCCTGGTCGCCTTCAAATGTCCTCCTGTGCCAGCCTGATCTCGCCCCTAACTGCCCTCCCCTGCTGACCTGATTGCCCCTAACTGTGTCTGCCTGCCTCATCGCCCCCAACTGTGCTCCCCTCCCAGCCTGATTGTCCCTAACTCTGCCTTGCCTCCACCAAGATGGCTTTGTCCAGAAGGAAGTCGGAAGTCAGGAACATGGCCAGTCGACTAGGTCTAATTAGCATATTACCATTTATTAGTATAGATAGATTATGTAAGATAGGATTGCTTAAATAGGGTGGAAGGGAGCCTTTTCCAGCAGAAGGAGATGCTCTTGGCAGACAAAAACACATAATCCCTATATCTGGACTGATACCCAGCCATATGCACTATACTGCCAAAGCGGTTCCAGTTTGGGTTCTGATTGGTCAGTTTCAATGCCAGTCAGTGTCAAAAGCTCTGCCTCCTAGGCAGCTATTGGCTCCTGGCACTTCATCCAGATTTGGTTCTTTATTTTTAAATTTTTTATTAGGGTATTATATGTGTATATATCTTACCATTGACCACCACCACCACCCCACTCTTATACATGCCCTCACCCCCAGTGTTTTGCGCCCATTGGTTATGCTTATATGCATGCATACAAGTCCTTCGGTTGATCTCTTATCTCCCCCATCTCTCCCTAGCCTTCCTGCTGTAATTTGACAGTCTGTTTGATGCTTTACTGTCTCTGTATCTATCTGTTTGTTCATCATTTTATAATGTCCTTTATTATCCATAAATACGTGAGATCATGTGGTATTTTTCTTTCATTGACTGGCTTATTTCACTTAGCATAATGTTCTCCATTTCCATCCAGGTTGCTGCAAATGGTAAGAATTCCTTCTTTTTTATGGCAGCATAGTATTCCATTGTGTAGATGTACCACAGTTTTCTGATCCAGTCATCTGCTGCCGGGCACCTGGGCTGTTTCCAAATCTTAGCTATGGTGAATTGTGCTGCTATGAGCATAGGGATGCATATATCCTTTCTGATTAGCATTTCCAGTTTCTTAGGATATATTCCTAGGAGTGGGATTACTGGGTCAAATGGGAGTTCCATTTTTAGTTTTTTGAGGAAACTCTGTACTGTTCTTTCTCCACAGTGGCTGCACGAGTCTGCATTCCCACCAGCAGTGCACGAGGGTTCCTTTTTCTCCACATCCTCACCAGCTCTTGTCATTTGTTGATTTGTTGATGATAGCCATTCTGACAGATGTGAGATGGTACCGCATTGTCGAAATGATTTGCATCTCTCAGATAATTAGTGACTTTGAGCATGTTTTCATGTGTCTTTTGGCCTTCCTTCTGTTTTCTTTAGAAAAGATTCTATTTAGGTCCATTGCCCATTTTTTTATTGGGTCATTTATCTTACTTTTACTAAATTGTATAAGTTGCCTGTAGATGTTGGAAATTAAACCTTTATCAGTGATAACATTTGCAAATATGTTCTCCCATGCAGTGGGCTTTCTTGTTGTTTTGTTGATGGTTTCTTTTGCTGTGCAAAAGCTTTTTATTTTGATGTAGTCCAATTTGTTTATTTTCTCGTTAGTTTCCATTGCCCTAGGAGCAGTATCAGTGAAGAAGTTCCTTCGGCATATGTCTGAGATTTTGCTGCCTTGTGGATTTCTCTAGTATTTTTAGGGTTTCCCATCTTATGTTAAATCCATTATACATTTTGAGTTTATTTTTGTGTATGGTGTAAGTTGGAGATCTAGTTTCATTTTTTTGCATGTATCTGTCCAATTTTCCCAACACCATTTATTGAAGAGACTCTCTTGACTCCATTGTATGTTCATGCCTCCTTTGTCAAATATTAATTGGGCATAGTGGTTTGGGTCGATATATGGATTCTCTATTCTATTCCATTGGTCTATATGTCTGTTCTTGTGCCAGTACCAGGCTGTTTTGAGAACAGTGGCTTTGTAATACAGCTTGAAATCTGGTATTGAGATCCCACCTGCTTTATTCTTCATTCTCTGGATTGCTGCAGCTATTCGGGGTCTGTTTTTATTCCAGAAGAATTTTTGGAAAGTTTGTTCTAGGTCTGTGAAATATGCAAGTGGTATTTTAATGGGGAATGCATTGAATCTATAGATTGCTTTGGGTAGTATGGACATTTTAATGATGTTGATTCTACCAGTCCTTGAACATGGAATGTTCTTCCATCTGTTTACATCTTCCTCTATCTCTTTTTTTAGTGTCCTGTAGTTTTACCTCCTTGGCTAAGTTTATTCCTAGGTATCTTAATTTTTTTGGTGCGATGGTAAATGGGATTGCTTTTTTAGTCTCCCTTTCTGTAAATTCACTATTGGTGTATAGAAATGCCATAGATTTCTTGGGTTAATTTTGTATCCTGCTACATTGCCAAATTCATTTATTAAGTCTGTTAGTTTTTTGATGCAGTCTTTCGGGTTTTTTATATACAATATCATGTCATCTGCAAATAAGGACAGCTTTACATCTTTTCCAGTTTGGATGCTTTTTATTTCTTCTTCTTGTCTGATCGCAATGGCTAATTCTTGCAGTACTATGTCAAACAGGAGTGGTGAGAGTGGGCATCCCGTCTTGTTCCTGTTCTTAGGGGAAATGGTTTTAGTTTTTGTCCATTGAGTATGATGTTGGCTGTGGATTTATCATATATGGCTTTTATTATGTTGAGGTATGATCCTTCTATTCCCACTTTGTTGAGAGTTTTTATCAAGAAAGGGTGTTGGATTTTGTCAAATGCTTTTTCTGCATCAATTGATATGACTATGTGATTTTAATCTCTCAATTTGTTTATGTGATGTATCACGTTTATTGATTTGTGGATATTGTACCATCCTTGCATTCCTGGGATAAATCCTACGTGGTCATGGTGTATGATCTTTCTGATGTACTGCTGGATCCAATTTGCTAGAATTTTGTTGAGAATTTTGGCATGTATGTTCATGAGGGATATTGGCCTGTAATTCTCTTTTATTGTGTTGTCTTTATATGGTTTTGTTATTAGGGTGATGCTGGCTTCGTAGAAGGAGCTTGGAAGTGTTCCTTTCTCTTGAATTTTTTGGAATAGTCTGAGGAGGATAGGTTTTAGTCCTTCCTTGAATGTTTGGTAAAACTCCCCTGTGAAGCCCCGGGCTTTTGTTTGCTGGAAAATTTTTGATCACTGTTTCAGTTTCTCCCATAGTTATTGGCCTATTGAGATGTTTAGATTCTTCCTGATTGAGTTTTGGAAGGTTATATTTTTCTAGCAATATGTCCATTTCCTCCAGGTTGTCCAGCTTGTTGGAATAAAGTTGTTGGTAGTATTTTTTTTTTTTAACAATCCTTTGTATTTCTGTGGGGTCTGTTGTTATTTCACCTCTTTCATTTCTGATTTTTTTATTTGGGTCCTCTCTCTTTGTTTCTTGGTGAGCCTGGCTACAGGTTCATCAATCTTGTTTATCCTTCAAAGAACTAGCTCTTGATTTTGCTCATCCTTTGTATTGTTTCTTTGGTCTCTATGTCATTTATCTCCGCTACTATCTTTATTATTTACTTCCTTCTGCTTACACTGGGCTGTTCTTGTTGCTCTCTTTCTAACTCGTTGAGTTGTAGGGTTAGGTAATTTATTACCATTGTTTCTTGTTTTTTTTGCAGTAGGCTTGCAGAGCTATGAACTTCCTTCTCAAGACTGCTTTCGCTGTGTCCCATAGATTTTGGATTGTTGTGTTTTCATTGTCATTTGTTGCCATAATTTCTTCCTTGATCTCTCTGGTAACCCAGTCATTGTTTAATAGCATGCTGTTTAGTCTCCATGTGTTAGATTTTTTGCATTGCTTTTATTGTAGTTGATTTCCAGTTTTATGCCATTGTGATCTGAGAAGATACTTGGTATGATTTCTATCTTCTTGAATTTGAAGAGACTGCCTATGTCCCAGCATATGGTCTATCTTTGAAAATGAACCATGTGCACTTGAGAAGAATGTATATTCTGTGGCTTTGGGGTGAAATGTTCTGAAGATGTCAATTAATTCCATCTGGTCTAATCAGTCATTTAGGATTGATGTTCCTCTGCTAATTTTTTGTTCAGAGGATTTGTCCAATGGTGATAGTGTGGTATTAAAGTCTCCTACTATGAGTGTATTGCTGTCAATCTCTCCCTTGATATCCTCCAGGAGTTTTTTTTTATGTATTTGGTTGCTCTTGTACTGGGTGCGTATATGTTTACTAGAGTTATTTCTTCTTTTTGGATTTCTCCCTTTAGTATTATGAAATGGCCTTCCTTATCTTTTGTTATGTCCTTCACTTTGAGATTTAATTTGTCAGATATAAGTATAGCTACCCCAGCTTTTTTATTCATTTCCATTAGCCTGGAAAACCTTTTTCCATCCTTTTACCCTCAGTCTGTGTGCATCTTTTTTTCTGAGGTGGGTTTCTTGTAGACAGCAGATATATGGGTCTTGTTTTCTTATCCAATCCATTACCCTGTGTCTTTTGATTGGGGCATTTAATCCATTTGCATTTAAAGTTATTATTGATAGAAACTTATTTGTCGCCATTCTTATTCTTTATCCCTCTGTTCCTTCTTCGCTTCCTATATATATATATATTTTTTACAGCAGACCCTTTAGCATTTTCTTGCATTGCTGGTTTAGTGGTGATAAATTCCCTTAGTCCTTTTTTATCTGTGAAACTCCTGATTTCACCTTCAATTTTGATTGATAGCCTTGCTGGGTAAATATTCTTGGATTCATAGCCTTCCTTTGCATGACTTTGTATATTTCATTCCATTCCCTTCTGGTCTGATGTGTTTCTGTTGAGAAATCAGTTGCTAGTCTGATGGGGGTTCCTTTGTATATAACTTCCTTTCTCTCTCTGGCCACTTTTAAGATTCTTACTTTGTCATTGGTGTTTGCCAATTTATTTATAATATGCCTTGGTGTAGGTCTTTTGGGGTTCATTTTGCTTGGGACTCTATGAGCTTCTTGGGTTTGTGTGGGGTTTTTCTTCCCTATATCAGGGAAGTTTTCTGTCATTAGTTCTTCAAACAGGTTTTCTATTCCTTGTTCAGTTTCCTCTCCTTCTGGCACCCATATTATGCAGATGTTGTTTTGTTTCATGTTGTCCCAAAGTTCCCTTAGGCTCTCCTTCTTTTTAATATTTTTTTCTAGAAGCTACTCTACTTGGGTATTTTTTCTCACCTTTTCTTCTAGTTCACTGATGTTCTGCTTCTTTTAGTGTACTCTTGATGCTTTCTATGAGTTCTTCACAGCAGCGATGTCATTTTTCATTTCTTCTTGGTTCTTTTTCATTTCCTCTTGGTTCTTACTCATAGTGTCGAATTTTTCTTCCATTCTTTTCAGCCACTTTATGACCATTTATCTGAATTCTTTCTCTGACATGTTGCTAGCCTCTATTTCATTTACTTCCTTTTCTGGTGATGCCTGCTTTTCTTTCATATGTGGGCTGTTTCTTTGTCTCCTCAGGGTCTCTCTTCTCCTGATGTCTGGTTATGTAGTTCTCTCACTCCTGCGTTGATTTAAAGGCACAAAATACAACACAACCAGGTACAAAACACAAGACACTGAACAGAAATGTATTTACGATATTAATAACCTCCAATAAAGGTGACCACCAGAGAAAGGCAATTTAGGGGATAAGAGAGAAAGTAGAAGAGGAAAAAGAAAAAGAAAAAAAGGAGTCCCAAAATGTAATTGGCAAAATGAAAAAAAAAGTAAGAGAGAAAAGAAAGAGACTAAGAAAGAAAATGGGAACAAACTATATATATGGGGAGAAAATTCCAAGAAAACAGCCACTAATCCCAGCAAATAGTACCTGGAGATTAATACAAACTACAAACAACAACTAATATCAAGCGAGGCGAGGGAAAACAGAAGCAAAAAAACAAACGAAAACAAAGCAAACAAAATAAGAATAAGCAAAACAATCTCACAAAAAAGCATAAAGAATCGATATAGTCAACATTCAAGCAACCAACAGCCTAAAGACAGAGAGAAAAACAATTTTTTGCATAGTTAAGACAGAGAAGAGAGAGGTATGTATGTTCTTGAAACAGGGGATTGGAAATTAGATATATAAGTAGGGTGAAATTTTAACAGGGATGCCATAATACGGGTGCCAGAAGGAGAGGAAAATGAGCAAGGAATAGAAAACCTGTTTGAAGAAATAATGACAGAAAACTTCCCTGATATAAAGAAGTGAAACCGCACACAAATCCAAGAAGCTCACAGAGTCCCAAACAAAATAAACCCCAAAAGGACGACGCCAAGGCACATTATAATTACATTGGCAAATACCAATGACAAAGTAAGAATCTTAAAAGTGGCCAGAGAGAGACAGAAAGTTACCTACATAGGATCCCCCATCAGACTAGTGACTGATTTATCAACAGAAACACATCAGGCCAGAAGGGAATAGAATGAAATATACAAAGTCATGCAAAGGAAGGGTCTGAATCCAAGAATACTGTACCCAGCAAGGCTATTAATCAAAATGTAGGGTGAAATCAGGAGCTTCACAGACAAAAAAGGACTAAGGGAGTTTAAAACCACCAAACCAGCAATGCAAGAAATACTAAAGGGTCTGCTGTGAAAAGAAGAAATACGAAGCGAAGAAGGAACACAGGCGTAAAGAATAAAAATGGCGACAAACAAGTACCTATCAATAATAACTTTAAATGTAAATGGATTAAATGCCCCAATCAAAAGACATAGGGTAAGAAAACAAGACCCATATATCTGCTGTATACAGGAAACCCACCTCAGAAAAAAAGATGCACACAGACTGAGGGTGAAGGAATGGAAAAAGTTTTTCAGACAAATGGAAATGAATAAAAAAGCGGGGGTACAATACTTATATCTGACAAATTAGATCTCAAAGTGACTTGATAAATGAATTTGGCAATGTAGCAGGATACAGAATTAATGCCAAAACCTCCAAACCCCAAGCAAAGAGGAGAAAACTGCAGCTCTCACTGTAGCTCCTGCTGAGTGGCCTCAGACAGTAGCTGACCTGCACCCCATTGGAGATCCAGAAGCCAGTGTACCTAGTGGTCAGTGTGAGACACCAGATTTCAACTCCTCACATCCATAAGTGACACATTCAAGAGGCAGACTCAGTGAGCACCAAAGCCCCACTGAAACAAGTCCTGCCCCATAAGCATGTCTTCAGCGCAGCACTTCTTCCATTATAGACACAGGGAGTGCTCACAGCTAATTGGCCTGGAGGTCAATTCCTCCCAGTGTACCAACAGCAATTAAGGCTTAACTACACCAAGACTTTGCACTCAGCCCACAAAGGGATGTACCAAGAGCGTCCACATCAGGTGATTGGGGAGGCTGAGCTACTGCCCCCTATAGGTCACCTACCACACAAAGCCACTCCATCAACACAGGGAAGCAGCCAAAATGCAGAAACAAAGAAATGAAAGAAACGGAGGAAAGCAAACTACTGGATGACATAGAGTTCAGAACCACATGTATAAGGTTACTCAAGAATCTTCTAAAAACCGCTGAGAAACTTGATGACACTTCTGAGGAGCTTAGTGAGACCTTCAAGGACCTTAATGAGAATGCCAAAAAAATGGAAAAGGACCAGTCAGAAATGAAGCATACACTGTCTAAAATAAAGAATATACAGAAACTCAATTGTAGATCAACGTACCCCAAGAATCAAACCAAAGATCTGAAATATGTGGAAACAAAAAACATCCAACCAGAAAAACAAAAAGAAAAAAGAATCCAAAAATATGAAGATAGTGTAAGGAGCCTCTGGGACAACTTCAAGCGAACCAACATCCGAATTTTTGGGGTGCCAGGAGAAGGGAGAGAGCAAAATATTGAAAACCTATTAGGAGAAATAATGACAGAAAACTTTCCCTACCTGGTGAAAGAAATAGACTTACAAGTTCAGGAAGTGCACAGAACCCCATACAAGAGGAATCAAAAGAGGACCACACCAAGACACATCATAATTAAAATGCCAAGGGCAAAAGACAAAGAGAGAATATTAAAAGCAGCAAGAGAAAAACAGTTAATTACCTACAAGGGAGTACCCATACGACTGTCAGCTGATTTCTCAACAGAAACTATGCAGGCCAGAAGGGAGTAGCAAGAAATATTCAAAGTGATGAACAGCAAGAACCTACAACCAAGATTACTCTACCCAGCAAAGCTATCATTCAGAGTTGAAGGTCAGATAAAGAGCTTCACAGACAAGAGAAAGCTAAAGGAGTTCATCACCACCAAACCAGGATTACACGAAATGCTGAAGGGTATCCTTTAAGAAGAGGAAGAAGAAGAAAAAGGTAAAGATAAAAATTATGAACAACAAAATGACATCAAATACATACCTACCAACAAGTGAATCTAAAAATCAAGTGAATGAAAAATCTGAAGAACAGAATGGACTGGTGAATATAATAGAATCAGGGACATAGAAAGGGAGTGGACTGACGATTCTCAGGGGAAGCAGGTGTGAGGGGTGCGGGAAGAGATTGGACAAAAATCTTACTCCTATGGATGAAGACAGTGGCGGGGGGTAAGGGCATGGGGTGGGGTGGGGAATCAGGTGGAGGGGAGCTTTGGGGGAAAATAAAAGAGGAACACCTGTAATAATCTGAACAATAAAGATTTATTTAAAAATAAAAAAAAGAAAGAAGAGGGGAAAAAACTATATATATGGGGTAAAACTCCAATAGAACAACCACTAATCCCAACAAATGCCAGCAACAAAATACCTAGAGATGAATGCAAACTACAAAGAACAACTAATATCAAGCAATTCGAGGGAAAACAGAACCAAAAAAAAACCAACAACAACAAACAAACAGAAACAAAACAAAATAAAAAAGCAAAAGCAAAACAATCTCACAAAAGAGCATAAAAAAAACAATATAATCAATAATCAAGCAAACAACAAAAGGACAGAGAGAAAAAAAATTTGGAAAGTGAAGAAAGAGAATAGAGACATGTGTATGGACTTGGAGCAGGGGATTGGAAATTAGATATAAAAGTAGGGTGAAATTTTAACAGGGGGTAAAAAGAAGGAATAGGGAAAATCTGAAGCAGGAATAGGGTAAGAGAAACAGGACAACAAAACGGGAAAAGTGAGGAAGTGTGTGTTGGCATAAAGGTAAAGTTGAGATAGAATAAAATGATGCTAAAGGAAAGATGAAAATAGAATGTAGAACACTAATCTCAAAGTAAAATAAAGAGAAAATAAAATGACACTTGAAAAAAAAGGTAAAATAGTAGTAGTAATAATACTGACTGAAAATAAAAATGTAATAATTAAAAAGGTAAAATCAAGTGAGGAAAAAAGAAAAAACTTTAGTTTCTTAAGTAAAAGATGAATATAAAAATAAAAATGTGCAGTAGTGAAGGTCATTCACTTCCTCTACTGTTCTGTTTGGCATGCCTGTTTCCTAGTCAGGACAGTATTGAAGTTCCCTGTGTTCCACTGCTCCTCAGTGTTGTACGCCACAATCCTGATTTTTAAGCAGGCAGTACGTCTTTATTTCTTATACTCCTTTATTTGTGTTTACACAAGAGTCAATTTTTGATTCAACCCCTGGGTGGAAGTGTTTCTGTATTGACCTCAGGGTCAATAGGTTCTCTCTAGCTAGTGCTTAGATTTTGTTTTCCCTGTGGCACTTAATACTGGTTTGGGGGAATGGGTTGCCCCAGAGCTGGTTCTCTGATCACTATTCCCCGCTTTGATCCCCAGGTTCCACAAAAACAACTTTCCCCTGCAGTCTCTTAGTGTCCCCAATTGGGTGACCCTATGTATTGGCCTTAGTAATCAAAAGCAAGGATTTAAAGAGAGAGACAAAAAAAGAGCCAAAGTAAGTGTGTGAACTCAGGTGCTGGGCGCAAGTCTGTACAGTCTTTTTTTCCCTTGGGTCTAAGCAGCCGGCACACTTTTAAATTTTTTAGGCTGTCCTTTTGAGCCCAGTTCAGCTATGGGTTGCTTTTTAGAGTTCCCTTCTGTTAGCATCTCTGTGGACCCCCTTCAACATTCGCAGATCACGCCAGCCCCAACGGCCATGGATTTTTCTAGGCGTAGACTTCCCCAGGTCCTCCAGCTCCCGCCGTGCACGTTTCTATCTCCTGCCGGGACCACAGACCTCACCTTATCCCAGGTGAAATCTGACCTTTTTGTGAGGGGTGCAGATCTCTGAATTCACGTGCTTGCGCCACTTGGGAACCAGTGTTCTCAGGTTTGCAGCTGTTCACTGAGTGCTGTAGTTGTAGTTTCCTGGGCTTTTCAGGCTTCTGATAACATCCACTTTCTCCTTCAAGATGGCGCGGTCTCAGAGCCCGAACCAGTCGCTCTGGGAGGGAACCCAGCAGCAGTGGGGACTGCCCGATCAGGGGAACCCCACCCAGCAGTCCCCCACAGTCTCCTGGAGTATAATGGTCCCTCAAATCACCAACAAACACTCCCCACGAGACCACACACTCTCCCTTTGTTCTCTCACTCACACACTGTCTTGCACTCTGCCTTCCTGTTGGCAACCATTTTCTTTTCCCCCTAGTTCTGAGGTCTTCGGGCTTGCTCTGAAGTTACTGGCTGCCCAAGTTATCACTCAAGGTGGTGAATTTTTCTACATTGTCTTGATCTTTTTCTGGATCATTTTTATTCAGTTCCTCATTTGGCCTGTGATAATGGCCACATCCTGTTGTCTTTATAGCTTTCGTAGGTTTTCTTGAAGGGGTAGGAATTTTTGGAAAGGCTCCTTTCCTTGAACTCCCATAAAGACATCTTTTCACCCCCATGGATGTCTTTAGTACCTGGAAGGACAACAGAGTGAGCGTAGAAGGACATTGGTTTGTGGGGAAATGGCTGAGATGAAAGGGAAAAAAGTTCAAGAGGAAAAGTATGGGTTGAGAATGGAATCTGCCAGGCAAGACCAGGGAGTCTTGGGCATATACCACTAAAGAAGATGAGGAGAAGTTTGGGTGTGGTCCTTTTGTCCTGGACACTGGACCTGGGTTAACAGGGCTTCTTCCTCTTTTACCTTCTTTTGGTGAATGGGGTTGGTTGTTACATAACTGTGCTAGGAGTTTGTGGTTTCCTGGTCATCTTCACCATGTCAAAATTTCCCAGGGCCCTACCCTAGGCCTCCTGAACATATGCTTTTCTCTAGGACAATGAGGGCCCACACCCCCTAGGCTTTAATTAATCAGGAAGCCTCTCCTCCAGCTAATGGTAGCTCTGGGGGTGAAACTTAGACATCATAAAGCATCCTGACACTTCCATGGGGAGGGGTGAGGAGGCCATGATGCTTCGGTAAGAGAAAGGGGGCATTTCCTTAGCACTCCTAAGCCTTCTCAAACTTATTGACTCCATGATAAATTCTGATGGGCCACATGGTAGGGAGATGATGCTTCCTCGAAACGTTTCCCTAGGCCACCCATTTCAGTGGTTCATTGTTCTTTCTCACCCTTCACCATCAGCTAGTTTTCATAGATTTACCTAAAATCTTTTCAAGGTAATGTGACTGTCTCTGTGGAGATGTGACTCATCCTGCTTCCCTAGTACAGGTTGCTCTTCTGCACCTTGAAAACCATTCACTTCTTGGCTACTACCAGAGAAATTTTCCATCTCACTCTCCCTTTTCCACTGTCCATGTGGTTGTCCCCAGCTTTCTGTTTTCAAGGTTGAAATCATTGCCTTTAGGCTGTCTTTAATGAATAGAGTTGCTCAACTGGTTATCTTAGCTTTGTTTAAAATCTTGGGGGTGATCATAGTAGGTATAGTATATAGATCTAATTTTCACAGTATAAGGTGAATGAGGCAGGAATTTAAATTCCTGAGATTTGGTTTCCTTTTGTATGTTGAAAACTGCACCTCCCCCTGCCCACTTCCTCAGGGAACTCGGGTATTAAGAGCCATAGTCTGAGGATTGCAAACTCGGGTTCATAGAGGACAGAAGGCCCAGGCCCTGTCAAAGTATAGATAAGGTAGGGCTAAAGGACCCTACGGAATGCGTCTCAGCCCTTGCCATCAGGCTTTGAAATTGCTGGGCTTGGTACTGCAATGTGATGTACACTGACTTCCTGCAGAGGACTCAGGGCAGTGAGGCCTAGATCTGAGGAGTCC
Organism: Corynorhinus townsendii; assembly: GCA_026230045.1. Taxonomy (NCBI): domain Eukaryota; kingdom Metazoa; phylum Chordata; class Mammalia; order Chiroptera; family Vespertilionidae; genus Corynorhinus; species Corynorhinus townsendii. The sequence goes on from JAPDVU010000006.1 coordinate 87,874,128, forward strand.
GGCTTTGGGTCAACAGAGGGAGGATCCCAGGACCTGCCAGGGCTCAAGGTGAGGAACATTAGGGAGAAGGGAGGGATCCTGGACCCTAGAACAGAATCATGCCACCCAGGGCGGGATGACAACAACAGGTGAGTCTGGGTCTCAGAGACTCGGGGGCTTTGGTATAGGGAGTGGGACCTCAGATACACAGAGGACCATCCCAAGTCCTGCCAGAGTCAAGGTGAGGACCCCACGGAAACACTAAAGGGACTCTGGATGCCACAACAGAGGGGACCTCACCAAAGCGCTCCCCCGCTTAAGCCCTGGTAGTCCCCAGGGTTGATGATGACAGGCAATTTCTGCACCTGGTCTCAGAGACTTGGGGGCTTTGGTATAGAAAGTGGGAACTCAGATACACAGAGGACCATCTCAAGTCCTGCCAGAGTCAATATTATGATGTAGCAACCCTGGATCGCATAAGAGAGGGGACCCCACAGAAGCCCACCTTTGTTGTCAGCCCTGGGAGTCCCCAGGGTGGGATGACCACATGCAGTGTTTCCTGACTTCCACAAATGGGTCTGAGAGATCTGGGAAACATGGTATCAGGACAAAGGCCTCTGGTCCACAGAACAGAGGGCCCAGGTCCTGCTGGAATAAACCGTGGAGGCAGAGGCAAAGTTGTTAGGCCTCCACCTGGCCTAGGCTGGAGGCTAACGACCAAACTGCCCTTGCCCCCCCTTCGCGTTCGGTCATCCCTCCGGTCCTGATGGCCCTAGGCTACTATTAGTATAGACTAGAGATCCGGTGCATGAAATTCATGCATGGGAGGGGGGCTCCTCTCAGCCCAGCCTGCACCCTCTCCAATCCGGGACCCCTCAGGGGATGTCCGACTACTAGGATCGGGCCTAAACTGGCAGTCGGACATCCCTCTCACAATACAGTACTGCTGGCTCCTAACTGCTCACCTGCCTGCCACCCTGATCACCCCTAATTGCCACCCCTGCCAGCCTGACCATCCCTAACCGCCTCTGCCTATCAGCCTGATCACTCCCAACTGCCCCAATCTGCTGGCCTGGTTGCCCCTAACTGTCCCCCGCCAGCCTGGTTGCCCCCAACTGCCCCTGCCAGACTAGTCACCCAAAACTGCCCCCTGTGCTGGCCTGGTTGCCCCTTACTGTCCCTCCCCCACAGGCCTGGTCACCCCAACTGCCCTCCCTGCCCGGTTTGTCACCCCCAACTCCTCCGCCTCCCCCCCCCCCCCCCCCCGCTGGCCTTGTCATCCCACGCATCCTGCTGTTCGGTCGTCCATCCGGTTGTTTCGGTCATGATGGCACCTAGCTTTTTATATATTAGGATGATATTCCATTGTCTGGATACACTACATTTTGTTTATTCACTCATTTGTTGATGGGCATTTAGGTTGTTACCATATCTTTGCTTTTATAAATAATGCTTCAGTGAAGATGGAAATACAGGTATCTCATCAAGATTCTGGTTTCAATTATTTGAGTTTATGCCCAGAAGAAGGATTGATTGATAGTAAGGTTTGAGAGATATACATACTGTTTTCCATTGTAGCTGCATCATTTTGCATTCCCACCAAGAGTGCACAAGAGTTTTAGCCTCTCCATATCCTCAACAATACCTTTTATCCTTTGTGTTTAAAATATATATGTATTTCAGAGGAAGGGAGAGGGAAAAAGAGATTGAAACATCAATGATGAGAGAGAATCTTTGATTGGCTGCTTCCTGCATGCTCCACACTGGGGATCAAGCCTGCAACCCAGGCATGTGCCCTGACCAGGAATTAAACTGTGATTTCCTGGTTCTTAGATCAATGCTCATCCACTGAGCCAAGCCTGCAGGTCTGGCTGTTGTGTGTTTTTTATAATAGCCATTCTAGCAGGTGTGATGTGATCTCTCACCATGGTTTTGATTTGCATTTACCTGGAGGTTAGTGATGTTGAACACCTTTTCCTATACCTACTGGCACATTTATATATTTTTGGGAGCACGATAATATTTTCTTTTTTATTACTTTATTATTGATTGATTGATTGATTGATCATTTACTTAATTGGGGTGACACTGGTTAATAAAATTACATAAGTTTCAGGTGTACAGTTCTATAATACACCATCCATATATTGTATTGTGTTCACCACCCCAAGTCAAGTCTCCTTCCATCACCATTTGTCCTCTCTTCACCCTCTTCTACTTTGTCCCACACCTCTTGCTAATATTTTCACCATAACTTTTGCTTATGAGTTTGTGAAAGAAATTGAGGCTTTCTTATAAGTGTCTTTTTGTGCATTTATGTTGGGTATATATTTAGGGGTGTATTAGCCTATGTTCAGTCTTCAAGAAGAAGAACAAAATAGAGTTACTCTGGCACTGGCTAGTGTTTCTCAGTGGTTAGAGTGTGGATCTACACACCAAAGGGTGGGAGGTTTGATTCCTGGTCAAGGCATGTACCTGAGTTGCCGGGCTGATCACTGGCCCTGGGTGGGCAGAATATAGGAGGCAACTAATCAATGTTCTCTTTCTCTCCCTCTCTCTCTGCCCATCCCTCCCTTCCATCCACTCTGTCTGAAAAATCAATGGAAAATATATCCTCAGGTGAGGATTAACAAAAAAATAAAAAAAATATATATAGTTACTCTCCAGATACGAAGACCTGTTGTAAACAGTAACACAGAAAGTGTGGTATTAGTGCAAGAAGGGGCTACAACCAGGTACAATGTGAATGTTTAAGTGAATGGTAAAAGAATATTTATCTATTTATGGTAAGCAAAGATATTTAACATAGAAATACTAAATATAAAGAAAAATATTATTAAATGGTATTATTAAATTAAATATTATTGCTAGATTACATTTCAATTAAGATCTGTTTTACAAAAGGCACCAGTTCAGTGAACAAAAAGGTAATCCACAGGGTGAGAAAAGGTATTTTGCAACAATATCATTGACAAAGGGCTCACTTCCAGAGTAAATAAAGAATTTCTATAAATCAAAAAGAAAAGGATACAAAACAATACTTCACATAAAACAGTAAGCAAACAATAAACATGAAAGAGTGCTCAACCATACTAACCATCAAGAAAATGCAATTAAAATCACATGGGGATCTCATTATAGAACAGCTAAAATGTAAGACCACTATACTATAGAGCAACAGAAATTCTCACATTTGACTTGTGAAGATGAGATCATAACAACTGCTTTGGAAACTGGTATTATCTAATAAAAAGAGGGAGGGAGGTAGGGAGGAAGATTGTAAGAGTGAGAAGGAGGGGGAGAGAGAGAGCTCAAATTACCAAAACCAGAAATGAAAATGAGGACATTACTACTGATTTTAAAAAATAAAAAAGGAGTATAAGAGAATACTATTAAAAGTCCAGTGCCAACAAATTAGATAACCTAGATAAAAGGGATAGATTCTTAGAAATACAAAATCTACCAAAACTGATTCAAGATGAAATAAAAAATCTGAATAGATCTATAGTAAGGAAGAAGAGTAAAGCAGTAATCAAAAACCTCCCAAGAAAGAAAAGCCCAGGATGAATAACTTCAATGGTGAATTCTACCAAAAAATTAATTAAGAACTAATACCAATCTCTCTCAAACTTTTCCCCAAAAAAATACCGCTTGCTAAGTGGCCCCAGGTGCAGCACTAGCAGCAGCCCACCTTGGTTCACAGCTTGGTTTCTCCTTGGTAACTCCAAGTCCAACACAAGTAGCAGCCATCTGCAGATTGCTCTGTAGGTGGCCCCAGGCAGGGCACAGGCAGTGTCTGACTTTGCATCTTCCCTGAGGCCCCAGAGCCAGTGCACTCAGTGGACAGCTTCAGACCATGCCAGATTACAACCCTACCACCTCCACAAGCAGCATATTCAAGGGGCAGACTCAGTGAGCACCAAAGCTCCACCTGCACAGCAGTTCCTTTGCTGTAGTCACAGTTCATACTCATAGCCTATTGGCCTGAGGCTCAATCCCTACAAATGATGCCAACAGCAATCAAGCCTCAACTACCACAGGACAGTGTACACAGCCTACACAGGGTCACACCTGGAGCACCCACTTCAGGTGACTGAGGAGGCTGCACCCCTGGGACCTACAAGACACCTACTACACAAGGCCACTCTACTAAGACTATGAGATAGCAGGTCTACCTAATATATATAAACAAACATAAGGAAGCAGCCAAAATGTGGAGACAAAAAAAAATGGGTTCCAAATGAAAGAACAGGAGAAATATTCAGATAAATAACTAAATGAAATGGAGGCAAGCAAACTACCAGATACAGGGTTCAAAACAATGCTTATAAGGATGCTCAAGGAAGTTAGAAAGAACTTCAACATCATGAAAAAGGAATCAGCAGTAGAGTAGAAGATGCTGAGAATCATATCAGTGATTTGGAATATAAGGAAGCAAAAAACACCCAATCAGAATAGCAGAAAGAAGAAAGAATCCCAAAAATATGAAGATAGTGTAAGGAGTCTCTGGGACAGCTTCAAGCATACCAACATTCTCATCATGAGGGTGCTGGAAGGAGAAGAGAGAGAGTAAGAAATTGGAAAGCTGTTTGAAAAAAAAAAAAAAAAAAAAGGACAGAAAACTTCCCTGATTTGGTAAAGGAAATAGACATACACATCCAGGAAGCACAGAGAGTCCCAAACAAGATGAGTCCCAAAGAGGCCCACACCACGACACATCATAATCAAAATGCCAAAGGATAAAGACAGGCAAGAATCTTAAAACCAGCAAGAGAAAAGCAGTTATTTACTTACAAGGGAGCACCATATAACTCTAAGCTGCTTTCTCAACAGAAACATTGCAGGCCAGAAGGGAGTGGCAAGAAATATTTAAAGTGATGAGTAGCAAGGACCTACAACCAGGATTACTCTACTCAGCAAAGCTATCATTTAGAATTGAAGGTCAGATAAAGAGCTTCAAAGAGAAGAAAAAGGTAAAGGAATTTATCATCACTAAAGCAATACTACATGAAATGCTGAAAGGTATTCTTTAAGAAGAGGAAGAGGAAGAGTCAAAGAAGGAGGAGAGGAGGAAGAAGAAGGAGGAGGAGGAGAAGGAGGAGGGGGAGGGAAGGAGGAAGAGGAGGAGGAGATGAAGAAAAGGAAATTTAAAATATGAACAATAAAATTGCAATAAATATATATCTATCAACAATTAAATCTAAAAATCAAAATAAATGAACAAGAAATCTAATGAACTAAATAAACTGATGAATAAAATAGAATCAGAGGCATGGAAACATGGAATAGACTGATGAATCTCAGAGAGAAGGCGGTTGGGGGGTCTCAGAAGAGATTAACCAAAGATCTTAAGTGCATATATGCATTACCTATGGACAGAGACAATGGGTGGGAACTGGTCGATGGAGGAACTGGAGGGGAAAAAGGGACAGCTATAATACCCTCAACAATAAAGATTAAAAAACATTTTTATGTTTTATTATGATAAAATATACAGAACATAAAAATTCCCATTTGAGCCATTTTTGGTTCATTTATGCCAAATGTACAGTTCCATGGCATAAAGTACATTCACATTGTTGTGCAACCATGGCCATTGTATTTGCTTGGCTAGGATTTTGCATCAAAGATCATAAGTGAAGTAAAATGAGCCCATACTTCTATTTTCTTGCTAAGTGATTTTAAAACAGACATTCCACCAGACTCCAAAATGGCATTGACTCACTTTCTGTGTGCTGGAATGAGTTGTATAAGATGGGAAGGAACTGTTTCTTATGATCTCTAACAATCAGAGATCAGGGTTTGATGGGAGATGTTTGAGTACCATTTCAATGTACAGACGATCATGCAAAAACTATATCCATTCAGTAGAAACCGTATTTCGAACTTTGACCTTTGCTAGGGCCAGTGACAGGCAGTGTGATACTCTGTCATGACGCTGGCAGCAGCAGAGAGCCAGAGCTCCCAGTCAGCCAGTCATGGAGGTAAACAACCGGCACTGTGCACTGGAGTACTAAATGCATTTTGACTTTTGGTCCCCTCTTGAACCCTGCCAAACCAGGACCCATGGGGATCTCTTCACCTCCCGCCCTCCAGTAGGCCTTCGGACCCAACTTACTCACCCACCCCCTTTTTTTCTTGCTCCCTGTGACCTGGAGGGGCTGTGGGACCGCAGAGTTTCCCACCTACTCGGCTACTCTTACTCAGAAGCCCAGGTGCCTGGCGGGGAATACTGTCTTCGATTCCACGGGAAAAGTGTCTTGGGGTGACGATCTCAGAACCTTTTCTCAGCTCTCTCTCTCTACAGGTTGGGTGAGGGAACAGGAGGACGCTCCTTGTTCCTTCCCCAACTTCCGATAGCCCTTCCCTCCAGTCATGGGGACCTCTCAATCCAAACCCCCTCGAAGCACACCCTTAGGGTGTCTCCTCGCCAATCTCTCGGCCCGTGGTCTTTCTGGCTACATCAAACCAAAGAAGCTCATTTTTTTCTGTAACACTGCCTGGCTACAATATAAATTCGATAATAGCTCTCAATAGCCTGAAAACGGCACTTTTGATTTTATATCCTTGGAGACCTAGATAATTTTTGCCACCGGACAAGGAAAGCTTCTGAAATCCTCTATGTACAGGCTTTCTTTTTCCTCCACAATCGCCCCTCACTTTACTCCTCATGTTCCACTCATCAGATCCTCCTTGCGAAGTCCTCTCCACCCTCTCAAAACCGGTCTTCAGCCCCTTTCTCTGTCCTCTGACTGCTCTTTCGATCCAGCTGATCATTCATCTCCACCTCTCTCACTCCCACCACCCCCTTACAACCCTGCAGCAGAATCTGCTCACCAGGCTCTACCGTCTGAGAATTCTAACTGCCAGCCTTCCCCTGTGTGCTCTCCACAGAATCTCCGCCCCCCTGACTGCCAGCAACTGAATTCACAGGTGACCAGGAGTTCCCTTCACCCAAAGTTGCAGGGGCAGAGGGTATCATTCGGGTAGCCATTCCCTTCTCACTCTCTGATCTTTCTCAAATTGAAAAACGCCTGGGTTCTTTCTTTTCAGACCCTCTTAACCAGAAGCCGCCTTCTCCCCACTCCCTGAGAGCCCAAATCCCGAGAACCTGAGCTCTAAATCAGCCTTTCCCATCTAACACTCATTCTCAGGCCACCCAAAGACTGTCTTCCTCAACAGCTTCTTCTACTCCCGCCTCCATTCTACCGCTGAGGAAGGCAGGAGAGCTGAGGGCATAGTCTGAGTCCACGTCCCATTCTCTATGTCCAGCCTCACACAGATTGAGAGGCTTCTCAGGTTTTCTTGCATTGAACCGACCATCTTTACTAAGGAGCCTGACCCAGTCCTATGTGCTGAGGTGGCATGACATCTATGTCCCCCTATCCTCCTCTATAGAAATTTACCACCTTAAACCCCACCTCCCCAGAGGGAGCCCTTCTTCTAAACACCAATTTTATATCCAATCAGTCCCTGACATGTATCTTCAAAAAATACACCAGGTCCACAAACCCCTCTAAAAGACCTCGTTAACCTGACCTTTAAGGTTTTTAATAATGGAGATGAGGACCCAAATCCAAAAACAAAGGAAAGATCAGGCCAATGCTGAGGCCCAGAAGGAGCCTTCCAGCTCCTAGCCACCACTCTCAGAACCCCAAACAAAGTGCCAGTACTCCAACTGCAGGTAAGTCAGGGGCTAAACCTCCTTCAGGCCCATGCTTCAAATGAAACAAGGAAGGACACTGAGCCAAGGCCTGCTCAAACCCGAGACCCCCGCCTGGGCCCTGCCCAAGGTGCGGAAGGGAAGGCCACTGGAAATCAGACTGTAGTCTGGCTCCTCCAGATTTGGCCTTAGCCAGTCCAGCACGGCCGCCCTCTGGATCTGGTTTGGAGCTCCCAGACCTCCTGGGACTAGCCACCAAAGAAGCTTCCCAGGACCTGACAGGGCCCCACAGACTTACATCACCAGGACAGAGCCTAGGATAATGACTGTGGTGGCAGGTAAGCTGATCGCCATTTTAATTGACACTGGGGCCACTTATTCCAGCTTCTCCGAAGTCACTGGGACCCTTGTCCACTCCTCAGTCTCTATTATGGGGATTGAAGGTTTAGTCTCACAGCCATTAGCTACCTCACCTCTACACTGTATCTTACTAACTTCCCCATTCACTCCTTTCTCACTCTACCTTGGTGCCCAGCCAGGGCTACCATGCATCTCCACATAAAGCCCAGTTGTCCCAAACCACAGTCACCTACCTCAGTTTCACTCTCTCACCCCACAAGGCTGAGCCATTCCTTGGACTGTAAATGCCTTATCTCCTTATCTCCTCTATGACTGTCCCCTCCTCTGAACAAGAAAATTTCTCTTTTCTCAGGCTCACTGGGTACTCTCACCTCCGGGTTCACAACTTTAGTCTTCTTGCAAAGCTCCTCTATGACATGACATGGAGAAGGGACCCCATCACTGAGCCTTTAGATCCCAAGTCCAACATTCTCACCCTTTTAATGCTCTGAAAACTGCTCTGACCTCAGCGCCTTCTCATCCCACTCACCCCCCCACACACACACACACACCACCCTTCCCAAAGGACAACTTTCTTGACTGCATAGGCTTACTTAACAGTCTGGATATTATCAGAAACTGGGCTCATTAGCTCCCAAACATTAGCATGTTATCTCTAAGGAAAAATTCTGCAGTTTTGAATCTGAGCAGCTAGAGGCCTGGGAACGGACTGTGGGGCCTGCTCCCTCTTCCCCCTGCCTTTTCTCCAGCCTCATATACCGATACATAATTTTCCAAAGTATTAAAGACTTTAGAGCATTGCTGGGTTAAATGATAAACATCTAAATATTTTTAAATAGCATACAATACTGAAACATTGATTGCTAGACAAGTTTTAATTTGCCTGCTCTGAGTTTTTATTACAGAAGGTCTCTTGTACTTTGTTGAATGTATATTTTCTTGAAAGTAAGAGAAATACTTAATGGAAGGTCTGAGGCATGGTTGTGCATTTTTGAAGGACATAGAAAGAAGGTTTGAAGGCTAATTTGAAAGTGTGAAATTTGTGAAGGTTGTATATGTGATGAGAAGGAAATGAGAAATGTTGAAAGAAAGAAGTTCTAAATTAACTATTATAAGAATTGTAAAAGGAACATTTTACTCTGAGCAAGACAGTGAGGTTCCAGTCTCCAAGACTGGCAGGACAAGGTTGCTGGATACTTCTTAAGCTAAACCAGAATATTCAGAAAAACAGCAAGGCTCAGTAAAAATAAGAAGTTAAGTCAGAACAGTGTCTGACTTCTTATGCAACCATCAGGTCCCTGGCTTCCACTTCTCCTTTCCTTCCCTTTCTCTTTTCCCTTGGATAACAGCCCATTCTAGCATTCCCTCCCACTTTCACTGCAATACAATCTCAATCACTCATCTGTCACCCCTTATTGGTAGTGCCATGGTGACTATCCTCTCAGCTTGGAGTGTGGAACTGGGAAAGGGAATTTCATACCCTTTAGTCAACCTCTTCTCCTTACACCTTTCAGCTTGTCTCCATGATCAGGGATTTTTCTCCCTCTGCGGGGAAAACACATCTGTCTCCCCATCATCTGGACAGGAACCTGTACTCTGATCTATCTCTCACTCACAACATCATCCTTCGCTGTGACTTTCCCATGTCTCTTCAATCTGATAATGGCCCCACTTTCATCTCTCAGATGACACAGCTGGTCTCTCAAACGCTAAACATCAAATGGAGCCTCCACATCCCCTACCACCCTCAGCCTTTGGGTAAACTAGAAAAGGCCAAGCTTCTCTTAAAAACACATCTAACCAAGCTATCCTTAGAGCTCCATATGCTTTGGACTGAACTACTCCCCCGGCACTAATGAGACTGAGGGCCATGCCAGGACAACCACTACTTCTAAGCCCCTTCGAGATCATGTATGGGTGGTCTTTTGCCCTCCAAACCCCCGAGGACAATTTCCTCTCCCTGGGAGACTACTTCCCTGCTTTTGCCCATATGAGGGCACTCTTACAACAGCACGCTGATAATCTTCTCCCCCGTCCCTTTCCTACACTTTTACTCATCTCTCAATCCTCCCTGGGGTTTGGTTTATGTAAAGAAAAAACGAAAGGCATCCTTAATACACACATGGGACAGGCCTTTCCCAGTAATACTATCTACCCCTACGGCAGCAAAGGTACAAGGAATGCATCACGGTATCACCTCTCACACATTAAGCCATACAAACCTATACACAAAACACTATCTTCCCACACTTCTACCACCACAGAACCTACCTCTCAAACTCACCAAATGTCTCCCCACCATCCCTGAAAAAGACTCAGTGGCACCATCCAGGACCTGATGACCCATCATTTCTCACAGGCTAAATTCTACTATTACCTGCAGTACATCCTGGAGGACTGGTCCTGGTGGCGACCACGATCTGCTTCCCCAGAAGACTTACACTCATGGATACTAGATCTTACCTGGAAAGGGACCTTCTGACTTTTTACTCTGGAAGAAGCTCAGGTTTTCGAATTCCTTTTTATATGTCTCCTCTCCTCACCATAATCCTCCTACAGGCAGCTAACAATGAGTGCACCAATAGTCTTTTCAGGTGAAACGGACTAAGGATGATAAGGGAGTCATCAATTCTACTGTCTGGGATGGAAAATCCTCTAGTTTCACTCTCTATTTCAATGCCTGTGCGGCCATGGCCCCGGGGTGGTCTAGCTGTTGGTGGGTGGCATCAGAGTTGTGCCACCAACCACAAATATCTATGTATGAAATACCTCCAGAAAGGGGACTGTGACAACATAGGGGAGTTTTACTATCCATATTGGCAGTGCGCCCACTACCACTCTGGTGCATTACGTAGCCCACTAGTAAACCTCAGACCCCTTCCAGACTGTGATCCCCTCAGGTATAATCCTGTCAACTTTACCATATCAAACCCAGCAGACCCACTCTGGAACCAGGCTCAGCCAGCAGGAATTAGAATAGGAGGGGGCAGGGATTCCAGGGATAGAATTGTCTTTATCAAAACCTATATTAATCCGCAACCTATCCCTCCCCCACTAGAGGACATTATCTCTCGCCCTAAGAACTCTGGACCTACTCCTTTACCCACCCTCATCAACACAATCTTCCATCTACTCTCTAACATCAATCCCTCCTTCTCTACATCCTGCTGGATTTGTCTGTCACTGGCTTGAACCCTCATCATAACCACTCCAATCCCAACCCATTGGACCACTAACTTAACTCTTACCTATACTAAACTTCAATGCACCCTATACAACATCTCTCTCTTCAATACAGAAAATACCACCTGTTTTAACAAATACTTCTCAAAATACTACCTCAACTACCTCTGCACCTTACTACTGTACACAATCTATAAATTTACCCCCTCCTTTAGCCTGCACTACACAGGGAATTTTTCTCCTCTGTGAGACTACAGCATACACGTGTGCCTCAGGACCTGTCACACTCGCTCTGCCTTTATGTCTTCCTAACCCCCAATCTTTCTATCAGAACAGAGGGAGAACTTGAATCCTCTCTTGGTCTTCTCAGACCTCGCCACACAAGGGTGGCCCTTGTTCCCCTCTTAGTGGGTACGGGAGTGCTCACTGCAGTAGGGACAGGAGTAGGAGGCATTTACTCCTCTGTTCATTTCTACCACAAATTGTCTGCTGAATTTTCAGAAGATATCTCCATCATTAGCAATTCCCTTGAATCCCTTCAAAGGCAGGTAGACTCCTTAGCAATGGTAGCCCTACAGAACCAGTGTGCTTTAGATCTCTTGACAGCAGAAAAAGGGGGTACCTGTGCTTTCTTGGAGAAGAATGCTGCTACTTTGTTAATGAATCTGGAATTGTCAAAGATCACATTAAATCCCTCGGAGACAGGATTGACCAAAGACGACATAACCAGCAAGAAGGGGGTATGCCATTTTTGCTCACTTGCCCCATCGCTCCTCCCACTATTAGGCCCACTGGTATTTATTCTTTTAATTTTGCTCTGTGGCCCCTGTTTCATGCACTGTCTCACTAGTTTCTTAAAGAACACAATGCAGGTGTTCCCAACCAGAAGGTGGGGGAGATCTATCTGGGCTTGAATTCAGAACCTAAAGATACCTATGTCACTAGAATCTTTGAGATCCCAGGTAGATGCCTATGATGACGCCCCCTCTCAGCAGGAAGCAGCTATGGAAGACAGGCCTTCTCCCCATGACCTTGCCCAGAACTCAACTTTCTTTTACTATTACCAAAAGCCTGGAATGATACATCCTCCCTTCCCCCAACTGGTGGGTGGAGTAACAGTAAACATGACGTAACCTGCAGCCCGGAAATATCTGAGTGCTTAACCATGTACCTTATATGAACTATACATTAAGCCACCAATCAGCACCTGCCAAATACTCCAAGCCTTGGTTCCTAAGTATCTGAGTGCCTAACTATGTACCTTATATGGACCATACATTAAGCCAGCAATCAGCGCCTGCTCAGTACCCTAAGCCCCATTTCTCCCCTCAAAAGGAGTGCTCACCTCTGCACAGGTTGCTGCTCTCCCCTTGTGAGAAAGCACAGCAAGTCTTTTTCCTAATAAAACCTGTGATGCCTGGTTTTTGGCTCCCGACCGATCTTTCTCTTTGCCAGCCTCCCTCTCACCTCACCTCTGGTCAGTCTCTTTCTGTAGCTTATGATTACACTACTCCAGCTGCTGCTGAAGCCGCTTTCTCTGCTGCTCCAAGGGCAAGTGGCTAAACTCCTCAGTCACCACTGTCTGCAGGGAGAAAGAGAACTGAGTTTGGGATTGTGGAGCGTGAACTTCCAGGCCCTAAGACACTCATAAGACACACCAAGTCCACCTTCCTTCCCACCCAAGGTTCCTGGGGGTAAGGCCATGCACTGAGCAAAGCAGGTCTGAGTCACGCAATGGGAGGAGTGGGTCCAGCCTGCAGCAGGAAGCGAGCCCAGGGTCCCGCCTCCCGGCCACTGCCCATGCTGGGGCCCCCTCCTTCTCCCTGGGAGGCCTCACTTACCCCATGGCTGCTTCGAAGGCTGTGGAAGGATGCTAGCGGTGATTTGACTGACTGATTGATCTCACTCAGTATGGCCAAGGGGTCGAGACTAGAGCAGGAGAATGGGGGTCCATTAGGCAATGCTGAGGGCAGGGGGCCCCACAGGGGGGACAGGGGGGAGGGATGTGGCTACCGGTGGGGACCATGGAGGAGGTGAGTGGGGGTGGGACAGTGCAGCGGGTAGAATATAGAGAATGACTACAACAAGGACTGATAAAGGGACGCAATAAAGGAAAAAACGAAATGGAAAAAAAGAAAAAAAAACAGTAAGTAAATCACAACTCAAGATGCACAATCACACACAGAAAATGCATGCAAAAAAAACAACACAAAAATCTGGGAGTGGGGGGGGCGGGCATTAGACTGTGAGCCAGAAGGCCAGACCCCTCCTTCCCCCAGTGTCTCCCAAAGCCCCTGCATCCCATGCCCAGTACCTAGGATGGAGTCTGAGGGCACAGGGAAACCCACGTGTCTGCCCCCACCCCCAGCTTTCTGGGCTCACAGTCCACAACATGGAGGGAAGTGCATGCAGAAATCAAGGTCTCATATAGGTATGGGGCCACAGGAGTCAAGGGCAAGCTGAGAGAAGGGTCAAAGGCGTGAAATATCAGAGAGTTACAGGGGCGTGGGTGGGGGGTTCTGCTGGGTAAGGGGACACAATTTATACATTGAAGTGGGGTAACAAGAGCCAAAGGTATAAACTAGGGAGAGGGCAGTTGTAGAACCTATAAACCAGGAGTGTCCAAGTATGTGCTTGACATTGAAAACCAAAAATCCCCCCCAAAAAAACAGTTTGAAGATTGGGACCCAGCCTCATGGGTGGGATGAAAAGAGACCAGGGAGTCCCCACAGCCAGTAACCGAGGCCTCACTCAGCCCTAAATCCCACAAGCAGGCCTCCTCCTAGCATCTCAAGAAGCAGCAGACACACACCACAGCCACCCTCCCTTCCTTCCTGGCCCCCTGTCAGCCTCAGGGGACTCGCAGGCCAATCACCACTTTCCCTCTAGCCTGGGCCGGCAGCCAAGAGGAAAATTCCTGCCCAGGACTCAGCATTACAGTTGCCAGGGCTGACTCAGTGCCCCCCACACACACCGCTGTCCCCACTCACTCACACCCTCTCCCCAAGAGCCCCAGGCCCCACCTTGTGCTTCTTGCCAAAGGGCCAGTGAGGGCCACAGGCATGGGACAGGGGTAGGGAACCAGCTGGGGTCCAGGCTTCCTGCAGATGGAAACAAGTGTAACTGGGGCCCAGCTGAGTAAATAGCCCAGCCAGACAAAGAAGGAAGTAGGAAGACACTGCAGAGTGAGGAAGTTGGGTGAGCAAGGTGGAGAAGCTCAGAATAGCCTGCAGGTCCTGCTGCAAGGTTGGCAGGGGCCAGTGGGAGGACAAGAGCAGCTGGCAGAATCCTAAAGACAGGCAGACAACTGGGACTTTGTGCTGGGACCCATAGGCATCAGGGAAGAGTTTCAAGCTGGAAGGGACATGCCATACAGCGTCAATATTTTATCCACATGCACTCTGGGTAGGCAGAGTCATGGCTCCCCAAAGATGTCCACATCCTAATCCCAGGACCTGTGAATATGTTACATTTCATGACAGAAGACACTTTGCAGAGATGATTAAGCTAAGGGTCTTAGATTGGGGCTTATTCTGGATGCTTCAGGTGGGGCCAATGTCATCACAAGGGTCTTGATAAGGAGGCAGAAGGATGAGGGTCAGAGAATGAGATGTGACAATGGAAACAGCCTGGAGTATGTGCTTGGTAGATGGGAGGAAGGAGCCATGAGCCAAGGAATGCAGGCAGCTTCCAGAAGCTGGAAAGAGCAGGGAACGGATTCTCCCCTAAAGCTTCCGGTGGGAACTAGCCTTGCCGACCTCTGGATTTCAGACTTCTGCCTCCAGAACTATCCTGTTTAATAAAGAGCTAATATGCAAATTGTCGTCACGCCATCACCCGGTAATGACCAATCAGGAGGAGGCTGCAGTACGCAGCAGGCATACACGGGTGGACAGGGCTGTGTATACGACCAGTCACCAGGAGATGCATGGAGCAACTGTCAGTCCCTCCCCCCAGCTCCCAAGTGGGTGGCGGGAGGCATACTAGGTGAGATTTCGCACACTGGGCCACTAGTGAGATAAAAAATAGATGTTGTTTTAAGCCACCTCACCTGTGGTCATTTGTTACAGCAGCAGTCAGAAATTCACAGAGTTTAGGGGCATAAGCTCTGGACTCCAGCTGCCTGGGTTCAAATCCCAGCTCTTACCAGCTAGAGGATCTTGAGCAAGTGCCAACGCCCTCAGTTTCTTTATTCATAATGTGGGGCTAGAAATAGCACCAATGGCATGTGCAATAAACCAGATGCATGAAAGAGGCAAGATGCTGCCAGCAGAACCTCATAGAGACATTTGCTGTCAGTTGCACATCTTCATGCATTATACATCATAACTTTGTAGAGGGAATACAAAGGTGTGTTCTATGGGGTGTAGATGAACTGGAAGAGGGGAGTCTACAGTAGGGAAGCCAGGGAGCATGGAGTGAAGAGAAGGGATGGGCTCAGAGAGACAGTCCAGGGGTCGGTGAGGGCAGGACACAGAGGCGAGGGAGAAGGAGGAAGGGAGGACCCTGGCTGGGAGGCCTGTTGGGCTATCAAAGACATCAGGCAAGAGGGAGGAGGAGGAGGAGGTATAACCAAAATTACATATGTGTTTCAAGCACATCAGCGGTCTCTACATGTGAGGTGCCACGCTGAGCATTCTGCTTGCTGGATGCCCTGAGGAGAGGTGCATGATTGTGAATGTCCAGTGTGCAGATCAGGAACAGGCTGGGACAAGTCAAAGCTAGAATCAAAATCTTCCCACCATGTCCTCCCAGGATGCGGGTTCCTGGTGCGCAGGCCTCTGCTGAGTGTGCATGAAAGCACAGTGGAAGGAGCCATAGGGCAGGGTTAATTCAATCAGGTCAAGGTTACCTATGAGTTAATGAGTAATGAATGGAGTGTGTGGGAAGACCAGGCTGCAGGTGGTGGGAGAGGCCTGGCTGTTGGTTGAGGAGGGATACTCTCAGAAAGCAGTGTAGCAAGGACCCTTCTTGGAAATGGGGGGCCAGGAACAAGGGGGCTTCTTGCTATTTCCTGGCCTGGCAGTGCCTGTGGGGAAAGGGTGGGCTGCAGCAAGATCACTGCACCCAGGCAGGTGGGGGGTGGAGGGGTGTCCCAGGCCTCCCCCCTTTCTTCCTCTTCTCTCTTTGCATCTCAGCTAGTGTTGCCAGGCAAAATACAGGGCGCCCAGTTAAATTCACGTTTCAGGTAAATAACAGGTACTTTGCTAGTAAAAGTTCATCCCCAGATGGCCACCTAGGTCATCAGGCAGCCTGGCTCCACCACCCTCAGTGCCTGAATGCTGGGCCAGGTGGAAATCCCCTCACAAGCCACCTTCCCTACCCCCCTCCCTTCCGGCTTATCTTGCTCCCCTCCCCCTCCCAAACTTCACCCAAAAGTCAAGAAGCCTTCCTCCTGTCACCTCTGTCCTCCCAATGGGTGCCTCGCTGCATACTCGCCCCCTCTGGTTCAGGGGCTTCTCAGTTCCTTTAATTGTCTGAACAGCAGGGACTGTCATCAGTCTCATGTCATCCTTCAGAGGGATTCACTGAGGTGCTGAGAAAGGAGGAACCAGGCCTTGCAGGGAGACAGAGGCCAGGCCAGGAACTCCTCAAAGCTGTCCAACCACAAAGCCTGAAAGCTCAAGGCTCTAATAACATTGAGGTGGGAGTTTGGGCGCACCAGGGGAGGGAACAAGGGCAGTATTGGGGGCTGGGGAATCCTAGCAGGCACCCCACCCCAGTTTCAGAAGTTCAATCCCAATTCTGGAGAATAAGCAGGTCTATTTGTACTCCCTCCTCTTCTAAAGAAGGGATGTCGCAATCATAGCAGACAGAGGCCAGGTTTGTTCTGTTTCTCTGTGCCTGCCCCACTCTGGGCACAGTGTGGGGTTGGGGCGGGGGTGGGGGGTGGGGGGTGGGACGGGGGAGAAATGGGAGAGAAAGAGCGAGGGCGGGGGAGAGCAAGAGCGTGGTTTACAGGAACTCAGAACCAGTTCCCCTTCAATGGGCCTTTGGAAACCAGCCCTCCAGGAATCAGGATCCCCACCCCACTGTGCCCAGACTTCACATACAGCCCCGACCCCAGGTGCCCAACCTTGCCGGGAATCAGCAAGATGCAGGTTAAAATGATACTGAGGCAAACATTCAAAGCTTTGTCAACATGATCTCATGGTGAGGGGCAGAGGGGTGGCGTGCTGTGGGGCAATTGACAGCTTTCTCCAGGGCCAGCAAGTATATAAATCAGTACAGTTATAGAGGGGAATTCAGCGCTATCTAATAAGATTACCAATGCCTGTAGACTTTGATCTGTGTTATCTCCTTTCCTTACAAAACAAGCCCATAAAGTGGGCAATGTGATAAGCCCATTCATTTCACATGGGGAAGCTGAGAAGCTGGGTGGTTCTCAGGGGCTTGAGACCACCAGTAGGTGACACAGCTGGAAAGTGACGCAGGCTCATAGCTCACTGGCAAGAGTATGGTTTATTTTTCTTTCTGTTTTGTTTTTTAAATAAATCTTTATTGTTGAAAGTATTACATATGTCCTTCTATTTCCCCCATTGACCACCTACCCCTGCCCCTACCCCCGCTCCACGCAGGCCCTCTCCACCACACTGCCTGTGTCCTTGGGTCATGCATATATGCATACAAGGTCTTTGGTTGATTACCTCCCACCCTCCCACCCTTACACCTCCCACCTTCCCAAGATTCCCCACTCTCTTCCATGCTTCCAGTCACTGGATCTCCTCTGTTCATCAGTTTATTTTGTTACTTAGATTCCACATATGAGTGAGATCGTGTGATACTCGTCTTTTTCTAACTGACTTATTTCACTTACCATGATATTCTCCAGGTCCCTGCATGCTGTCTCAAAGAGTAAGAGATTCTTCTATTTTACTGCTTCATAGTTTCCCATGGTATAAAAGTACCACAGCTTTTTTATCTACTCATCTACTGATGGGCACTTGGGCTGTTTTAGCTATTGTAAATTGTGTTGCAATGAACATAGGGGAGCATACATTCTTTCTGATTGGTGTTTCTAAGTTTCTTGGGATATATTCCTGGAAGTGTAATCACTGTCTCAAATGGAGGTTCCATATTTAATTTTTTGAGGGAACTCCATACTGTTTTCCATAATGGGTGTACCAGTCTGCATTCCCACCAGCAGTGCACTAGGGTTCCCTTTTCTCCACATCCGAGCCAGCACCTGTCTTTGGTTGATTTGTTGATGCCATTCAGACAGGTGTGAGGTGATACCTCATAGTCATCTTAATTTGCATCTCTCTGATGATCAGTGTCTTTGAACATTTTTTATGTCTCTTGGTCACCTGTATGGCCACTTTGGAAAAGTTTCTATTTAGGTCTATTGCCCATTTCTTAATTGAATTGTTTTTCTTCCTTCTTTTACGATGTATGAGTTCCTTATATATTTTTAATATTAACCCTTTACCAGATGTATCATTGCCAAATATGTTCTCCCACACAGTGAGTTCCCTTTGTGTTTTGTTGATGGTCTCTTTTGCTGTGCAGAACCTTTTTATTTTGATGTAGTCCCATTTGTTTATTTTCTCCTTAGTTTCCTTTGCCCTAGTAAATGTTTCCAGAGACAAATTGTTGTGAGAAATCTCTGAGATTTTGCTGCTTATGGTTTTTTCTATGATACTTATGGTTTCTCGACTTACATTTAAGTCTTTTATCCATTTTGAGTTTATTCTTGTGTATGGTGTAAGTTGGTGGTCTAGTTTCACTTTTTTGCATGTATCTGTCCAATTTTCCCAGCACCATTTATTGAAGAGACTGTCTTGACTCCATTGTATGCTCTTGCCTCCTTTGTCAAATATTAATTGAGTGTAATGGTTGGGGTTCATTTCTGGGGTCTCTGTTTAGTTCCATTGGTCTGTATGCCTGTTCTTGTGTCAGTACCAGGCTGTTTTGATTAAGGTGGCTTTGTAGTATAACTTGAAATCTGGTATTGTGATTCCTCCAACTTTGTTCTTCTTGGTCAAGTTTGCTGCAGCTATTTGGGGTCTTTTTTGGTTCCATATAAATTTCTAGAGTATTTGCTGTAGATCTGTGAAGTGTGCGTTAGTATTTTAATGGGGATTGCATCAAATCTATAGATTCCTTTGGGTAGTATGGACATTTTACTGATGTCAATTCTACCAATCCATGAACATGAAATATTCTTCCATTTGTTTATATCTTCTTCTATCTCTTTTTTTTTAATGTCCTGTAATTTTCTGAGTACATGTCTTTTACCTCCTTAAGTATCTTATATTCTTTATTGCAATTGTAAATGGGATTGTTTGTTTAGTTTCTCTTTCTGAGAATTCATTATCAGTGTATCAAAAAAGCCACTGATTTTTGGGTGTTGAGTTTGTATCCTGCTACATTGCCAAATTTATTTATTAAATCTAGTTGTTTTTTGGTGGGGTCTTTAGGGTTTTCTATGTACAATATCATGTCAACTGCAAATAATGAGAGTTTTACTTCCTCCTTTCCAATTTGAATGCCTTTTATTTCTTCTTTTTGTCTAATCACTGTGGCTAGGACTTTGAGTACTATGTTGAATAAGAGTGGTGAAAACAGACATCCCTGTCTTGTTCCTGCTCCTAGGGGAAATGGATTTAGCTTTTGCCCATTGAGTATGATGTAGGTTTGTCATATATGGCCTTTATCATGTTGAGATATGCTCTCTCTATTCCCACTTTGTTGAGAGTTTTTATCAAAAATGGGTGTTGAATTTTCTCAAATGCTTTTTCTGTGTCTATTGATATGATCATGTGATTTTTGTCTTTCAATTTGTTTATATGATGTACCACATTTATTGATTTGCAAATTTGTACCAGCCTTACATCTCTGGAATAAATTCCACTGGGTCATGGTGTATGATCTTTTAATATACTGCTGGATCTGATTTGCTAATATTTTGTTGAGGAATTTTGCATCTATGTTCATCAGGGATATTGGCCTCTAATTCTCTTTCTTTGTAGTGTCTTTATCTGGTTTCAGAATTAGAATAATGCTGGCCTCATAAAAGGAGCTTGGAAATGTTCCTTCCTCTTGGATTTTTGGAATAGTTAGAGGAGGGTAGGTGTTAGTTCTTTTTTGAGGGTTTGGTAAAACTCCCTTATGAAGCCATCTTGACATTGGCTTTTGTTGGCTGGAGTTTTTTGATTACTGCTTCTATTTCCTCAGTTGTTATTGGCCTATTCAGGCTTTCTGATTCTTCCTGATTCAGTTTTGGGAGACTGTATTTTTCCTGAAATTTGTCCATTTCATCTACATTGTTCATCTTGTTGTCATATGGTTTTTCATAGTATTTTTTTGCAATTCCTTGTATTTCTGAGGTGTCAGTTGTCACTTCTCCACTTTCATGTCCGATATTATTGGGGGAGGGGGTCCTCTTTCTTTGTTTCTTGATGAGTCTGGCTAACAGTTTATCAATTTTGTTTATCCTTTCAAAGAACCAGCTCTTGGTTTCTTTGATTTTTTTATATTGCTTTTTTAGTCTCTATGTTATTTATTTCTGCTCATATTTTTATTAATTCCTTCTTTCTACTTACTCTGGGCTTTTCTTGTTGTTCTCTTTCTAGTTCTTTAAGTGGTAGGGTTAAATAGTTCATTATTAATGTTTCTTGTTTTTTAGGCCTGTAGTGCTATGAACTTCCCTCTGGGTCTGCTTTTGCTGTGTTCCAGAGATTTTGGGTTGTTGTGTGTTTATTTGCATTTGTTTCTAGGAAGGTTTTGTTTCTTTCTTGATCTTGTTGGTAACCCATTCATTGTTTAATAACATGCTTGTAGCCTCCATGGGTTTGAAAGTTATTGGGTGTTTTTACTGTAGTTGATTTCTAATTTCATTCTACCGTAATCTGAGAAGATGCTTGATATGATTTCAATCTTCTTGTACTTGTAGAGACTTGTTTTTTGTCCTCGCATGTGGTCCATCTTTGAGAATGGCCCATCTGTACTTGAAAAAATGTATATTCTGCAAATTTGGGATGAAATGTTCTATAAGTGTCAATTAATTCCATCTGACCTTGTGTGTCCTTTAGGGTCACTGTTTCCTTGTTAATTTTTTGTCTGGAAGATCTAACCAGTGAAGTCAGTGGGGTGTTAAGGTCCCCTACTATGACTGTATTATTGTCATTCTCTTCCTTACAATCCTCCAGAAGATTTTTTATATATTTAGGTGCTCCTTTATTAGGTGCATATGTGTTAACTGAGGTTATATCCTCTTTTTTAAAAGATATGTTTTATTGATTTTTTTTTACAGAGGAAGGGAGAGGCATAGAGAGTTAAAAACATCGATGAGAGAGAAACATCAATCAGCTGCCTCCTGCACAGCCCCTACTGAGGATGTACCTGCAACCAAGGTACATGCCCTTGACTGCAATCGAACCTGGGATCCTTCAGTTCAAAGGCCAATGTTCTATCCACTAAGCCAAACCCGTTAGGGCGGTTATATCCTCTTGGATGGATCCCTTTGGTATTATGTGATGAACTTTGTTGTCTCTTGTGATGGCCTTCATTTTGAAGTCTATTTTGTCAGGTATGAGTATTGCTACCCCAGCTTTTTTCCATTCTTTCACGTTTATCCTGTCTGAGTCTTTTGTTCTGAGGTAGGTCTCCTGTAGACAGCATATAGTTGGGTCATATTTTTGTATCCATTCAGCTACCCTATGTCTTTTGATTGGAGCATTTAATCCATTTACACTTAAGGTTATTATTGATAGGTATTTATTTATTGCCATTTTAATTCTGTATGGCTAGGTTTCTCTCTCTGTTTCTTCTTCTCATTACAGCAGTCCCTTTAGCATTTCTTGTAATGCTGGCTTGGTGTTGATAAACTCCTCTGGCCATGTTTTTGTCTGGAAAGCTCTTTATTTCATTGTCTATTTTCAGTGATAGCCTTGCTGGCTAGAATAATCTTGGTTTCAGATCCTTGCTTTCCATTGTCTTGAGTACTTCATGCCATTTCCTTCTGGCCTGTAGAGTTTCTGAGGAATCAAGTGTCGGCTTTATGGGAGATCCTTTGTAGGTAACAGTTTGCTTTTCTTTTGTTGCCTTTAAGATTCTCTCTTTGAGTTTATTTTTTTTTTGGCATTTTAATTATGTTGTATCTAGGCATGGGCCTTTTTGGGTTCTTTTTGCTTGGGGTTCTCTGTGTCTCCTGAATTGTGTGACTTTTTTCTTTGCCAGGTAGGGAAGTTTTCTGCCATTATTTCTTCAAACACGTTCTCTATCCCTTTCTTCCTTTCTGCCTCTTTTGCCACACCCGCTATTCAAATAACATTGTTTCACATTGTCCCACAGCTCCCTTATGTTGTCCTCCTGTATTATTATTATTTTTTCTGTTTGGTACTCTGATTGAATGATTTTTTTCTACCCTGTCTTCTAATTCACTGATTTGATTCTCAGCTTCCCCTAATCTGCTATGTATTCCTCCAATGTGTCCTTTATTTGTGCTATGTCATTCTTTATTTCTGTTCTCATAGTTACTATGTCTTCTCTCATGCTGTTGAGCATCATTACCATCAATATTCTGAACTATCCAGTTTTGTATCAGATAAAGTTCTTATCGCCATTTCATTTACCTCTTTTTCTGGAGAATTCTCTTGTTCTTTCATTTGGGTGGTGTTTCTTTGTGTCCTCATTTTGGCTGCCTGTTTGGGTTTGTGACTGTATATTAGGTAGATTTTCTATGCCTCTCAATTTCTAGTGCAGTACAGTGTCAAAAGTTGTTTCTAACTAATTAGATCAGGCAAAGACTTGGAGCCTCCAGAGATGGCCTCTGCCTACAGAACGATTGGATTTAGTCTTGACTAGCCCTCAGGCAATTGTCCACAGGTTTAGTGAGAGTTTTTTTTCCAACAGAGTGGGGCAATTGCTTCTGCCTAGAGTATACTTGTTATTCTCAGTCTTTTAATGGGCCTCAGAAACACCACATTGTGGGGCTAGGTATTTTCCAATAGTTTCCCCCCATGCCAGACCATCTAGATAGCAGTTGTCTTCATGAGAAAGATGATCTCCTCAGCTAAAGGTAATGACTCAGCACAGGAAACTGGGGTGTCTGACTTCTGACCTCTAAACCCAGAGCTCCAAACCCTGGCTTCTGCTCCCACTGTTCTAGTTCACTCTGCCCTCCCTCTTCCAGAGCACAAGGTGAGTGGTCTACAGGGAATTTCATGCTTGGCCCTTTAAGAGGGTGCCTGAATTTCCAGCTCTCTCTCCCTGTCAGACAGCAACTCCACTGCTTTTCACAGCCAGATATTCTATAGGTACCCTTCTCAGTTGTGGTGCTCTCTGTTGGGCGGCCCAACTTGGGAATTACACCCTTCCCCTCCCCCGCCTCCCCCCCCCCCCCCGCCCCCAGCTGAGATATCTCTGCGGAACTTCAGTTGCTGTCTGTGGGAGCCTGGCCAGCCCTTTTGGGCCTCCATCCTCCTACCAGTCTCTATGTGGTATCCACTTTCCACGCTTGGTTATCAGGGTTCTCTTCAGTGAGTCTTTTGTTGATTATTCAGGAAGTTTTTCCATATTTTAGTTGTAATTCCAGTTTGATCCTGGGAGCTTGTCAGTGCAGCATCCACTTACTCCACCACCATTTTTAATCAAAGTTGCAAGAGTATGGTTTGCAATCCAAGAAAGTCTGTCCATCAGTTGGAGTCTGTTGACTTTCACACAATGTAATATGAGGCCATTTTTTTTAAGAAGTTCTCTGTGCACTACTAATCAACAGTATCTAGCTCCTTATAAAGAAACAAGGTATGAGTCAGGGAGACTATGAAGGACTGTATGTAGAGCATGCCAATATTAGTTCCGACAACATGTGGAGGTTTATAAATGCAAATGATATCTGTGGAAAGAAATCATGTTCCTTTATTAAATGGTTATGTCTGGGACCTGGATGGCTGGTAACAGGCCCAGGAAGAAAATTATATTTTCCCTATATATATTTCTACATTTTAGATGTTAAATCATATGAATATATTACCTATTAACACAAAAAATATACCGTTTAATAATAATATCCTAAGAGGATGCTGGTATAAGACAAATACAAAAGCTAGCAATGGTCCACAAAAATTACTTTTTAAATCATCATAGCTATTCAGCATCCTGAGAAGAGTAGGTGAAAGAAGCTCCAGGCTCCTATTGTCCTACAAAATATGCTCACCTGGATAGTGAATTCCTTTACATATTTCAAAGCCCAGCTGAAATGTCCCCTCCCCCAAGACGTCTTCTCTGACCCTCCAAGAAAGAGAGGTCTTCTCCACTTGAATTCACACTCCAGAGGGCTAGGAGTATCTGTGTTGGAGTCTGTCGCCCACTCTACCTCAGCATGGAAGACTCTGGAAGTAGACTCCTAGGAAGGGTTTGCTTAATAAGAGCATGGACGAACCTGGACTGGGCCAGGTCCAGATGTCTGAGATGGCGGGGGGGGGGCAGGGGGGTGTCCCACTGGCCCTCAGAGTTCCTCCACTACAATGTAGGTGTAACAGGGAAATGTCCATGTTCATCCACTAGCCTTGCCGCTGAGGAAGGCCAGGGCAGGGGGCACTTGTGCTCCTGTTTGAGGAGGACATGCCCTCAGGTTATTTATCCCAGGACGTGCTGGCCCAGGGAATTAAAAAACTTAGGAAACGTTATTGAGAAATCTGGGGCAGCCCCAGGGAGGGGAGAGGCCATGGGGAGCAGAGGGCTGGGCTAAGTGAGGGAAAGGCGGGAGCCAGATAAAAGGAGGCCTCCAGCAGCCTCTGCTCAATCCTCCCTGTCCTCTCCCTCCGACCCTCAGTCCCTCTGTCTCTCTGTCCCTCTGTCCTTCCACTGTCCCTGTACCATGGGGCCTGCCTCAGGTCCCAGCCTCCTGCTCCTGCTGCTGAGCAGTCTCCCCCTGGCCCTGGGGGACCCCATGTGAGTAGTCATGACCCTACCCCAAGTGAGGCAACTTCTGAGGTGGAGTGGGCATTTGTGGGTTCAGGTCCTTGTAGAATTCAGGGTGCATCATGCCGGAGGAGGAGGAGTTAGTGGGGAGGAATGCTCATAAATGGGCCTGCCTGTGACTTTGAGAGTTTATGGGTTGGGTGTTTGTGAAGTTCAGGCATTGTGCAGAGGGGGTGTGTGGATGTTTATGAAACTGGGGTCTGCAGGTTTAGGGTGCATATGGTGTTTGCTAATTCTGTGGATGTGGTTGGTTGACTTTACATGATCTGGGAGGTTGCAGTTTTAGGATTTACGGGTTTCAATGTGTGTAGAACTGTGGCGTGGATTTACTTGTATTTATAGACATGGGAGATAAAGGTTTAGGTAGAGGCTTGGAGTGTTCAAAGATTTGGGGTTCAAAGACTTGGTATCTGTGAGTTTGGGTATGTATATTTGGGGTGCCTGGGAGTCTGAGTGTTTAAAGATTTAGGGATCCGGGTTTCAGGAGTATGTATGTGGGTTCCCCAACTGTGTGTTTGGAAGTCTAGATAATTAGGGGACTTGCTGGTTCTGGTTTTGAGGTTCCTATAGGAGCAGGGACTGGGGAGACCCCCAAGCGGGCTGGAATGTTGGGTCCCTGGGAAGACCTAGCGCACTCCTCCCGCAGGTTCTCCATAATAACCCCCAACATCCTGCGGCTGGAGAACGAGGAGACGGTGGTGCTGGAGGCCCACGATGGGACAGGTAACATTCCTGTCAAGGTTACAGTACATGACTTCCCAGCCAAGAAGCAGGTGTTGTCCAGCGAGAACACCTTTCTGAACAGCGCCAATGGCTACCTGAGCACAGTCACCATCAAGGTGGGTGCTCACTGGAACTGCCCCGTGGATGCCCCGCCCCCTATGGGTCTTCTCCCCATTCCAGCGCCTTGCCTATGAGCCCTGCCCTTTCCTCAACCCTTCCCTTTTTTAAAATTCTCATGAGAACGTTTTCACCAAGAGGAAGAGAGAGAGAGAGAGAGAGAGAGAGATACGTCAATGTGAGAGAGAAACACGATCATTTGCCTCCAGTACACACCCTGGCTGGGGAATCAAACCTGAAACCCGGGTATGTGCCTGATCAGGAGTTAAACCTGGTGACCATTTGGTGCACAGGTCCAAGCTCCAACCAACTGAGCCACAGCAGCCAGGGCAGCCCTTCCCCTCTTTAATTCTCCCCCCCATTTGGGCCCCTCCTTTTATTGGCCCCGCCCCTTCTAAAGCCCTCCCTCATCCTGAGCCCCTTCCCTTACAAGCCAACAATCTCTGTGCCCCTCCTTTCTGAGCCCTTTCCCCTCCGAGCCCTCTCTTCCTTTTAGCCCCTCTCCTCTCTGAGTCTCCTCCCCTTTCTGAGCCCCCTCTACTACTGAGCCCTCCACCCTCTGAGCCCCCTCTATGATCCCCCTTCCCATTCCTCTCTCTGATCCTGAGCCTGTCTCTTGCCCTTGCCCCCTCGCTGAGTACCCCACTCTCCCCAAACCTGGGCCAACCAGGCAGACCAGGCAGGAGTGAGGGGCAGGCTCTGTTGTGAGGAGGGGCAGATGTGGACCCAGCCGAAGGCCCAGAGGTTGGATGGTGGGCAAGGGGCCCTGGGGCAGACCCCTCCTCACGCCCTCCCCATCCATGCCTAGATCCCAGCCAGCAAGGAGTTAAAATCACAGAAGGGGAACAAGTTTGTGACTGTCCAGGCGGTCTTTGGGAATGCTCCGCCGGTGGAGAAGGTGGTGCTCGTCAGCTTTCAGAGCGGCTATCTCTTCATCCAGACGGACAAGACCATCTACACCCCAGGCTCCACGGGTAAGGGGCTGGTGGGTGGCTCCGAGGGCTGGGGCTGGGTCATTGGGAGGGGCAGGGCCTCACTGAGCTGTCCCTTTCTCTCCCGCCACGTTCCAGTCCTCTATCGGATCTTCACTGTGGACAATGAGCTGCTGCCCGTGGGCCGGACGGTTATCGTCAGCATTGAGGTACCAGGCAGCCGGGCCCCCAGACACACTTGGGACAGAGACCCAAGGAGAGACTAAGAGAGAGTTTGAGACAGAGAAAGAGATACCAGGAAAGACCCTACGGCAAGCATGTCAAACTCAAAGGCTAACACAGGCCAAATAAACAAGTTTAAGTTTATGTGGGCCACAAAAAAACAAAAGCTTCAACTTTCATAGAAACGTAGGTTTATTTCGATAGAGACATGCTGAATACAAAGGGCTGAAATAAATGAGTAATCGTTAACATAAGAGAACATTTTAATAAAAATTAATATTTTTTCTTGAACATGAACTTACCGACACTGAATAACTGCACAAATTAATAAACATAACACAAATAAACCTATTTTTCTTGTTCTCCAAAAGCAAAATATTTTCTGTTGCACACACCATACAGGTCAGTACAAGACTAATGACGTGGCAATCAGCTGCTAAAATATTTGCTGCCAGTATGAGTGGGGAGAAATGGTGCACCTGCAAAAAAAAGGCGCTTAAGGAAAATGAATGCAACAGGATTATAGTAATCAGTCATTAGCGAACATTGTAGTTTGTTATTAATAATTAGGTATAACAGGATATTGTAAAAATTAAGTTACAAAATTGTTATTAAAACGTTTCTTACATACCGTTATATTGGGTGGACCACAAAAATATTCCTTGGTGTCCGCATGTGGCCCACAGTAGGCGAGTTTGACATGCTTGCCCTAAAGCAAAGAAATATAGACAGGCACAAACACAGAGGCCTAAAGGTGGGCGGGGACTCATGGGGCAATGCTGGCACCTGTGAATTCCACCTCCAGATAAACCGCTGGTCCCTGTGACTCTGGCCAGGTCCCTCACCTTCCTGAGCCTAAGTTTTCTCTTCTGAAGATTGGAGTAATTCCATAATGCTCTGTAGTAGTCTGTTCCGCCTACTGAGCCAGGAGATGCTTGTGAGCACCTTAGGCTGGACCAGCCCCTCCTCTGCTGACAGCTCTCCAGGATTCCTCCCTCCCTCCAGATAAAAGTTCAAGGCCTGCCTCAGTGGTTGAGGGTCTACCTATGAACCAAGAGGTCAGGGTTGGATTCCAGTCTGGGCACATGACCAGGTTGCAGGCAAGATCCCCTGTGTGGGGCATGCAGGAGGCAACCAATCAGTGATTCTCTCTCATTATTGATGTTTCCATCTCTATCTCCCTCTCCCTTCCTCTCTGAAATCAATAATATATATATATTTTAAACTCAAGTCTTCCTTGTGACCTACAAGGCCCATGACCTCCCTTGTCCCTTTCCTGCCCTCACCTCCTCCCACTCTCCCTTTCACTCACTCTATTCCAGCCACACAGGCCTCTTCCCTGTTCTTCTGACACACAAGGCAGAGTCTCCTGCCCCAGGGCCTTTGCACTGGTTGTTCCTTCTGCCCAGAAAACAATCTTCCCCCAAATATGCACACTACTTGCCCCTTATCTCCTTCAAGACTTTGCTCATATGTCACCAATGCCCCAATGTTACAGTGAGGCCTTTCTGAGCACCTGCAATTTGCAATGCCCTCCCATTCACACATGCATTTCACTCTCTCTTCCTGCCATGCTTATGGCATCCTGTAAGTTGGGTTTATTCATTTATTAATTGCCCCCTCCACCAACCTCTGTAGAACCTCAATTCCCTACAGGACAGAGCTTTTTTCTTTTTTGCTTTTTTTTTTTTATATATATTTTTGTTGATTTCAGAGAGGAAGGGAGAGGGGGAGAGATAGAAACATCAATGATGAGAGAGAATCATTGATCAGCTGCCTACTGCACGTCCCCTACTGGGGACCGAGCCTGCAACCCGGGCATATGCCCTTGACCAGAATCAAACCCAGGACCCTTCAGTCCGCAGGCCAACGCTCTATCCACTGAGCCAAACCGGCCAGGGCTACAGAAAAGAGTTTTTATCTGTTTGTTCAGGGCCTTATTCCTGAATTCAGCAAGGTGCTTGACATATAGTGGGACTTAATACAAAGTGACTGGAAGAAAGGAGACAGGGAGGAAGAAAGGAAAATGTGAAATGTCACCTGTGCCCACATGAGGGCATTGTCCACAGTTACCCTGGATTCCAAGAGAAGGCTGAAAACCAGATTTCTATGTGGTGTCTCCTGATATTTTACTGTTGACAGAAATGAAATAATATGTGTACAGGAGATTGCTATTCTTGCAGAACAAAAGGTTGAACAGAACAATTATGTATGGCTTAGCACAAATCAAATGCTCAGCCCAGGGCCTTGCACAAAAGGAGATAATACATTCTAGGGATTCTTTATATCAGGGGGACACTCATAATGATGAGCTCCTGCTTACATGAACTCTGTCCCCAGCCAGAAGGACTGTATTTATCTCCTGTGTTTAGATGTGCACATTGAGCACAGAGAAGTTAAGTAACTTGCCCAAGGTCACACAGCTTGTAGGTGGCACAGTGGGATCTGAAAGCAGGCTGACCAACTCAAGTCCACGTTCTTAGCCACAGAGAGTGTCCAGACACAGAGAGGGCAAGGGCCAAGGGGCTAAGCCTACTCTGAAGAACCACACCCCTCCCTGTCTATCTACAGACGCCAGAAGGCATTCCCATCAAGCGGGACACCCTCTCTTCTCAAAATCACTTTGGCATCTTGCCCTTGTCTTGGAATATCCCAGAGCTGGTCAAGTACGTCAGGCCCTCCAGGAGTGGGATTGGGACTCCCCTATCCCAGAAGGAGTGGGGGGCTGCCAGGTCTGAGCAGATCACTCACCTGCCTTCCCCACAGCATGGGGCAGTGGAAGATACGAGCCCACTATGAAGATTCGCCAGAGCAGGTCTTCTCCGCTGAGTTTGAGGTGAAGGAATATGGTAAGAGAAGGAGGGAGCCAGGGTGTGGGCCCCATAATGCTGGGCTCAGTGCTGGCCCCTCACCAGTGCTCTCCCCTCCCCCCCACCCCAGTGCTGCCTAGTTTTGAGGTCCAAGTGGAGCCTGCAGAGAAATTCTACTACATTGATGACCCTAAGGGCCTGGAGGTCACCATTACAGCCAGGTGAGGGGTCAGGTAAAGGGGTCAGGTGAGGACTAGGTGAGGAGTTAAGTGAAGGGTCAGGTGAGGACCAGGTGACGGCCCAGGTGAGGGGTCAGATGAGGACCAGGTGAGAGGCCCGGTGAGGGACCAGATGAGGGACCAGGTGAGGGACCAGGTGAGAACCCAGGAGAGGAATCAAATGAGGACCAGGTGAGGGGCTAGGTGAGGGACCAAGTGAGGACCAGGTGAGGGGCTAGGTGAGGGACCAGGTGAGGACCAGGTGAGGGCCCAGGTGAGGGACCAGGTGAGGGGCTAGGTGAGGGACCAGGTGAGGACCAGGTGAGGGGCTAGGTGAGGGACCAGGTGAGGACCAGGTGAGGGGCTAGGTGAGGGACCAGGTGAGGACCAGGTGAGGGACCAGGTGAAGGATCAGGTAAGGGGCCAGGTGAGGGGTCAGGTGAGGGACCAGGAGAGAGACCAGGTGAAGGATTGGGTAAGGGGTCAGGTGAGGACCAGGTGAGGGCCCAGGTGAGGGATCAGGTGAGGGGCTAGGTGAGGGGTCAGGTGAGGACCAGGTGAGGGACCAAGTGAGGAATTGGGTGGGACCAGATGAGGGGCCGGGTGAGGGCCTACTGAGGGTGAGGTGAGGGGCTGGGGATTTGAGGTCCAAGTGGAGCCTGCAGAGAAATTCTACTACATTGATGACCCTAAGGGCCTGGAGGTCACCATTATAGCCAGGTGAGGGGTCAGGTAAAGGGGTCAGGTGAGGACCAGGTGAGGAGTCAAGTGAAGGGTCAGGTGAGAGACCAGATGAGGGGCTAGTTAATGGACCAGATGAGGGACCAGGTGAGGGCCCAGGTGAGGGGCCAGGTGAGGACCAGGTGAGGGGCCAGGTGAGGGCTAGGTGAGAGACCAGGTGAGGAGTCAGGTGAGACACCAGGTGAGGGGCTAGGTGAGGGGTCAGGTGAGGGACCAAGTGAGGAATCGGGTGGGACCATGTGAGGGGCTGGGTGAGGGCCTGCTGAGGGTGAGGTGAGGGGCTGGGGATTCTGGGTCCTCTCCATGGCCAGTGGAAGTTTGAGGGAAACTCAGCTTTTCAGGAGGGAGAATCTGAGACTCCCCTCTCTGCACAGGTTCTTGTACGGGAAGACTGTGGATGGAACGGCTTTTGTCATCTTTGGGGTCCAGGATGGTGACCAGAGGATTTCACTGTCCCGGTCACTCACTCGTATTGTGGTACCTACCAGGGGCCCCCAGAGCTTCCTCCACTCTGAACCCTTCCCTCTCACTCTGAATCCCCTCCCCACTTCCTCCTGAGTCCCTCCCCCTCTGAGCCCTCATTCCTTTTCCCAGATAGAAGATGGCACTGGAGAGGCTGTGCTGAGCCGACAGGTCCTGCTGAGTGCGGCCCCGCAGCCCCCAGGAGAAGCTGCCCTAGTGGGAAAGTCATTGTATGTGTCTGTCACCGTCATCCTACACTCAGGTGAGCCTGGGCCGAAGGTGGAGGCTCAGTACCACCACTCAGTCCGGTCTGAGAGGAGAGGCCCAACTGAGGGAGGAGGCCCAGAATGAAGGTGGGATCAGCCCTATGATGAAGGCCGGGTCTGAGGAGGGAGGTCTGAAATGAAGGCGGCAGGTTCCAATGTGGGGGAAGCCTGGCCTGAAGGGTGCCCCAGAAGCATATACTCACAGCTGGCCCCCTCAGGCAGCGACATGGTGGAGGCGGAGCGCAGCGGGATCCCCATTGTGACCTCCCCCTACCAGATCCACTTCACCAAGACGCCCAGGTTCTTCAAACCCGCCATGCCCTTTGACCTCATGGTGAGACCCAGGGCAAGGTTGCACCCCACTCCTGAGCACTGGCCACATCTCTGGGTCTGCTGAACCCCCTCCACCTTTCCTTGCACCCACAGGTGTATGTGACGAACCCCGATGGCTCCCCGGCCCCCCGCATCCCTGTGGCAATTCAGGGCTCCAACCAAGAGATTTCTGTGACCAGGGATGATGGCCTGGCTAAGCTAACCATCAACACACACAGGAGCCAGAAGCCCCTGTTCATCACTGTGAGTCTGCACCAGCAGGACCCCACCCCAGGGAACAGAGGACTTCATTTGTACAGCAGGCTTCTAATGATTGTACAAAGGGGTCTTGTCATGTGCATAGCGGGGGTCCTTTCATTTGCATAAGTGGGTCTTGCCATTCACATAGAGATGTTTCATTCACATAGAGGAGTCTTGTCTGCACATTGGAGTCCTGCCGTCTGGATAGAGGGTCCTCCTGCCATTTACACAGGGCCTCCTGTCATCTGCATGGATGTCTTATAAGGACCCTTGTGATGACATTAGTGTGCCTGGGTAACCTAGAATAGTCTTCCCTTGTCCAGATCCTTAACTCCATCCCACCTGCAAAGTCCCTCTTGTCACACAAGGTGCCATATTGCCAGGTGCCGGGGGTTAGGACATGGACATCCCAGGTAGGCAGCATGCCTCCCTGTCTCCCTGCTCAGGTCCGCACAATGAAGGAGGGACTCCCAGAGGAGCGACAGGCTACCAATCAAATGCAGGCCCTACCCTACAGTACGATGGGCAACTCCAACAACTACCTGCACCTCTCCGTGCCCGCCATGGAGCTCAAGCCAGGGGACAAGCTCAATGTCAACTTTGTTCTGCAAATGGACCCCCGCCAGGATGGCAATGTCCGATACTTCACCTACCTGGTGCGTAGTTTCCTACAATCCCAGGTCTCCCCCCTCCTCACTTCTCCAGCTCTCCAGAGCCCTACCCCATTCTAGATGCCACATCCTCCCTCCTGCCTTCCTGATCCTTATGCCAACCTGTCTCCCAAGGTCATGAACAAGGGGAAGCTGTTGAAGGTGGGACGCCAGGTGCGAGCGGCCGGCCAGGTCCTGGTGGTGCTGCCTCTGACCATCACGACAGAGTTTATTCCTTCCTTCCGCCTGGTTGCCTATTACACACTGATCAATGGAGGCAAGAGGGAGGTGGTGGCTGATTCCGTGTGGCTGGATATCAAGGATTCGTGTGTGGGCACGGTAAGCATTGCTTAGTCTCTATGCCCATCTTGTGACTCTCAGCCCAGCCATGACTTTCTCTGTCTCTGCCTCTCTGTCCTTCTGAACCCATATCTCTCCCCTGCTTGTAGAGTTCCTGCCTCTCTCTTCTCCTTTTCCATCTTGTTTGCTTCCCTGTTTTAGTCTCAGTATCTCTCTTGCCCCCAATTTTCTCTTTCCTTGACTTTCTACCTGATGCTGGTTTTGTGCGTCTCCCTTCTTCTCTGTCTCCTCCTTTCTCTCCTTCCAGACCAGAACAGAACCCCTTCTGTCCTCTACCAACCAAGGCTGGGGCCCCCTGGGCTGACTTTTCCCTCCTACCCCCCCACCTCCTCACAGCTGGTGGTGAAAAGTGCCATGAAGGAGGAAAGGCAACTGCATCTACCTGGACAACAGATATCGCTCAAGATCGAGGGTAACCAGGGGGCTCAAGTGGGGCTGGTGGCCGTGGACAAGGGTGTGTTTGTGCTGAATAAGAAGAACAGGTTGACTCAGAAAAAGGTATGTCTCCATGTCACTGAGGTTGGGTAAAAGATGGCAGAGACAGAGAGATGGTGTTAGGTTGAGGTGGGAATGGCGGTGGGGAGAACGAGTGATGTGAGGTTGAGTGTGGGTTGAGTGCAGAGATCATAATGGACACAGACATGGGGATGGGTTGAAGTTCAAGTTGCAGATGGAAATGTGGATGGACAGGGTCTGGGTTGGGGACGGTCATGGTACTGGGCACAGCTCTGAGTCCCACAGCAGCACACTCTGATCGCCCACTGTGGCGTGTCTGGGGCCCGGGATGAGGACGGTAGTGAGGTTGGGTGGATGTGTTGGTGTGGTGACTTAGGCCCTATTGGCCTGGCCTCAGCCTGCCCTTGACCCCCTCTGCACCCTGCAGATCTGGGACACAGTGGAGAAGGCAGACATTGGCTGCACGCCGGGCAGTGGAAAGAACTATGCGGGTGTCTTTACGGATGCCGGGCTGGCCTTCCAGACCAGCAAAAACCTGCAGACGGAGCAGCGGTCAGGTGAGGAGTCGGCCAGTGGACACCCAGGGAGGGGCAGCACTTCTACCTCCCAGGTAGGATCCGGGACCCTGGTTTCAAGTCCTTCCTCTACCACCAACTAGCAAATCACTCTCCTCTCTGAGCCTCAGTGTCTACATCTGTTAAATGGGAGCAACAACACTCGCACCTCACAGCTACTGTGAGGACTACACCAAGGACTGGCAGTCAGTGCTTAACCCATCTTGTTCCGTCCACCTGCCCCTCAGATTTGGCATGCCCGAAACCAGCCACCCGGCGACGCCGCTCGGTGCAGCTCATGGAGAAGAGGATGGGCAAAGGTGGGAACCCTCATCCGCCTTCCCCACTCTTGCACCTTGTCCACTGAGATCCCAGCAAAGCGGGAGGAGGGGACGGCCTGGACCTGGTCAGGTCCTCCCTGCGAGGCCCTGTGGGGACTTGCCTGGGGTGTGTGTTCCCACAGCGGGTGAGTACCCCAGCAAGGAGCTGCGCAAGTGCTGTGAGGACGGTATGCGGGAGAACCCCATGCAGTACCCGTGCCAGCGCAGGGCGCAGTTCATCCTCCAGGACAAGGCCTGCGTGGACGCCTTCCTGGACTGCTGCAACTACATCACCCAGCTGCGGCTGGAGCACAGCCGGGACGGCGACCTGGGTCTGGCCAGGAGTGAGTGCTGCGGCCTGGGGGGCCCTGCCTGAGGGCTGGTGGTGGGATAGGGAGGCGCCCATCACTGGGGATGGGAAAGTGTGGATCAATTTTGCTTCGAAGAGCAAAGGCAACTGTTAGCGGCTTGTGAAATTGAGGGAAGTTACATGATCAATTACAGGATGAAAAGTAACAAAAAAGATGCTTCTGCTTAAAATCTAAGGAAGATTGGGAAACTTGCCCAGTGGCTGGCTGGTTGACCAATGCAAAAATAATCATCTTTTTTTCTTTAAACAGCCTTTAACTTACAGAGAAACCTGTGCGGGTTAAAAACTTTCCCCCACCCCGAGCTGTTTGATGCCCCCAGAATTCTGAATAGTTTAGTGTGGATTTTTTTGGGCAGCAAAGATATTCTCCTAAACACCACAGCACGATGCTCAGCATCAGGACATTACTGTGGATTCCTTTCCACCATCTAATTCACAGACTCCACTCAAACGTTGCCACTTTTTAAATTTTTTTAGTTCTCTCTAGGAAAAGGACCCAGTTCAGAATCACACATTGCATTGGTGTTTCTGGTTGTGTCTCTTTAGCCTCCTCGTATCTGCCCAACCCCCAGCG
Source organism: Corynorhinus townsendii (assembly GCA_026230045.1). Lineage (NCBI taxonomy): Eukaryota > Metazoa > Chordata > Mammalia > Chiroptera > Vespertilionidae > Corynorhinus > Corynorhinus townsendii. Next base: position 87,909,587 of record JAPDVU010000006.1, read on the forward strand.
GCTCTTTGGTCTTTCTGTGACTCTCACGTTCTTCACATACAGGAGGTACACAGGCCAGATCTTTTGGAAGCTGTTCAGCCCCCTGAGTCTGCCTGATGTTTCTCCTGCTCACGTTCAGGTTTTGCATTTTGGGCGGGGCTGTCCCAGAGGAGATATTGTGCCTTCCTTGGTGCCTCGGATCAGAAGGCAGGTAGCATTTGTTAGGGCAAAATTTCTAGGCAGCAGGAATACAGAGAACCAGGCATTTGGAAGATTCAGAAAATGCAATTTATTGCAGGGCACAGTGCAGTGACCAGTCACTATGACATGCACTAATCACCAGGGGGCAGACGCTCTGACCGTTAGTTAGCTTGCTGCTGGGGTTCGGCCAATCAGGACTGGGCAAGATGGGCCGGACACAGTCTGGAACCAACCTTCCACAGGCCCTCCCCAGCCTCTAAAATATTTCTCCTAATTAATTTCCTTTCAATGTGCACAAATCCATGCACCAGTCCTCTAGTTTACATATAAGAAACTTAACCCCGTATGCAAATAAGTATATGTGTTCTAAGATTTAAAATAATATAATTACTTTTCAGATTAATTTGAGTACTCTATCTAGCAGGTTGAAGGTCTCCATTACATTGACTTGTTCCATCATGGGTGATGTGAATCTTGATCCTTGATTAAGGTGGTGTCTGCCCTGTTTCTCCATTGTAAAGTTCCTCTTTACTCCTATGTTTTTTTTTAACATCTTTTTAAAATTTAAGTCAAGAGAGATGTTCCCAAAGATCAATATCACTTAGCCTTTAAAATAACAGATATGGATGGACGCCTTATGTGGTAACACATGATTTTTGTGTACATGTGTACTTTGGGGGGGGCGGGGCTTAGTAGCCACCTGCGTTGTCAAAGTGGAGAAATATTTCTAAATTCTTTTATCTGGAAAGCTCAAATCCCCTTCACCCCTCCACCCACAAAAGATACAAAGATTCCCAACACATGTGAGCAAAACACCGTCTATCTTCGCTCTCTTTGCAGATGATGACAACTAGGCAGGCTGCTTTCTACTCCTGACAGAGACTTTCTTCTGCCAAGAGAAGATAAGGCTACTGAGGGAGTTAGACCTAACTGATCTGCTGGGCTCTGCTTTACACCCTTAGGGAGATTTATTTCTCAGTATTGTGTATGTTTTTTAGTCAACTGGAGCTGAGACAAAGGATGGCTTAAACATTAGTGTCACCAAAGACACTTTGATGGATTATTCCAGAGCATGGATTTAGGCATCTATGCAATTGCACATACTTTGTTGTTAGACACACCCAGAGCCAAGTTAAAGTCTGTCCACCATTTCTTGAGGAGAGCCCAGCCAGGGGTGAGCCCTAGCCCTGCCCAGCGGTGTTTACTTGCTGGTGGTGCCCAGCTGGCTGTAGAGGCGTCCAGGGTCTCCATCATTCCGGAATCTCCACTCACCTGGTTGCTCTCAGGACCAACATCACTTCTGACGCAGCAGGCATTGTGCCAGGGATCAGGGTACCTTTAGAAGCTTATGAAAATGCTTTTGTTTCTTGGAAATCTGGGGAAATGATTTCTTTTAGCCTGGGTTATCCTTGCCTTTATACCAACGCCATTGTAAAATACGACTTTTAACATTTTTATGGAGGCAGGAGCCCTCAAAGGGGAACAGCCTTTAACTTACAGACAAGTCATCAGTTGCCCGTGGGTGTGTTTTGCTGCCAGGAACCCCTCCAGGGTTATAGAGATGAGTAACTATGGGGACAGCAGGGGAAGTGGGTCTGCTCTAAACCGAGATTGCCCCCACACACACACCTGCCCAGGTGACCTGGATGAGGACATCATTCCAGAAGAAGACATCGTTTCCAGAAGCCAGTTTCCTGAGAGCTGGCTGTGGACCATCGAGGAGTTAAAGGAGCCAGAGAAAAATGGGTGAGGCTGGACACCCCTCATTCCAACCCACCCCCAGGCGCTTCCACACTGAAAACCAGAACATTTAATTTGCATGCACCCCAACCTCCTCTGTTTTCTGGGATCATAGTGGAACTCCACAACCCAACCTAGAAACCCAAGAGGTGCCCACACCTGCGCCCTCTAACCTGCCCCTTGGGGCCCCTCATTACCTGCTCTCCCCTCCACCACATCTTCTCCTAAAACCCCCATTTCTCCTCCATCTAGAATCTCCTCCAAGACCATAAAAACATTTTTGAAAGATTCCATCACCACCTGGGAGATCATGGCTGTGAGCTTGTCTGACAGGAAAGGTGAGATGGTGGTTTCGCAGGCCCCAGGGGCCCTGGGCATTCTATTTCTCATCCACCCTAAAGTTCCTCTGCTTCTTGGTGGCTGACACTCTACCCCCTGGTTACTGGGTGGGGCGGGTGCATCAGAGTCTAGATCGTGGGTGTCAGTGCTTTTTATTTTATTTTTTAAAAATATGTTCTTATTGATTTTTTAGAGAGAGAGGAAGGGAGAGGGAGAGAGACTGAAACATCGATGAGAGAGAAACATCAGCATCAGCTGGCTGCCTCCTGCATGCCTCCTGTTGGGGACTGAGCTCAAACCCAGGCATGTGCCCTCACAGGGAATTGAACCAGTGACCTCGTGGTGCAGGGGTTGATGCTCGATCACTGAGCCACACCAGCTGGGCAGTGCTTTTTATTTTTAATTGATTTTATTTTTAGAGCAGTTTTAGTTTCACAGCAAAATTGAGCAGAAAGGCCGTGGCCAGTTTGGCTCAGTTGGTTGGAGTGTCATCCTGTACCCCAAAAGGTGGCGATTCAACTCCTGGTCAGGGCACACACCCAGGTTTCAGGAGATTGGGGCCTGTGATCCAAGCAGGCAATCAATGTGTCTCTCTCACAACAATGTTTCTCTCTCTGTCTCTCCCCCTCCCTTCCATTCTCTCTGACAATCAATGGGAAAAGAATATCCTCGGGTGAACATGAACAAAAACAGAAATATTCTATTAAAAAATTGAGCAAAAGTACAGAGATTTCCTATATACACTCTGCCACTCGCCACCCTGTGCACAGCCGCCCCCACTGTCAATATCCCCCACCAGAGTGGTGCATTTGTTATAATCAATCATGATCACCCCACGTTCATAGCTGACAGAGGGAATTCACTCTTGATGTTATACACTCTATGGGTTTGGTCTAATGTTTTATGACATGAGTCTACCATTGCAGTATCATGCAGAATAATTCACAACCACAAGAACTTTTAAGGAGGTGCTGTCGACATGATAGTGGGTTAAGTGATTAAGAAAGAGGAGGAAGCAGATGAAATGGGGGATTGAAACATCGGTGGTCAGATTGTGAAGTGTGACAAAGGCGGACCTGTCCCCGGTCACCCACAGCTGGAGTGAGACCTGAGGAGCTCTAGCTAAATGGGGATGGTTTACAGCAGGGCCGGAGGGGTGAGGGAAGGAAGGCCCCGACTTTTAGTGCAAAATATAAGTGGGTGCCAAAAAGTCAGTCATCAAGATAAATAATATCCCACTGCAATAGTTTTCAAAATAAAAGTGAGTACAAAAAATCTATGGTGAACAAAATATCCAAATTTTAAACAGAGACCAGAGCCATGGCAAACCACAAAGGAGTTTGAGGCAAGAGAAAAAATGTGTGACCCATATGCATATTTTATGAATACTTTAAAGGTAAAATTTGTCAAACAATATCAAAACATTAAAAGGCAGGTGTATTCAAACTCACAATATTAAGTGTAAGTATTTTATTTATACCAGAGCCAGACTTACTTAGGCTATATTTTCATTTTGTTTATTACACTTTAGTATCATTTACTTTCCTGACTTCAAGATTTTAAAAATCTGCTTCTTTGCTGATCTCATTTTTAATTGAAGGAATTGAAATTTTCTGCCAATTTCTCTTATTTAAGAAAAATATGTGTTTATTGGTTTTAGAAAGAGGGGGGAGAGAAAGAGATTGAGATTCATAAGAGAAAAACATCCATGGGGATGGAGCTTATACTCTGAGCATGTGCCCTGACCTGGAATGGAATTTCAGTGCATGGGACAATGCTCCAACAACTGAGCCACACCAGCCAGAGCTATGGCAATTTCTCTTAAACAAGTGATGATCTCAAATGAAATCATTTACACAGGGCACACAGTTTCCTTTTGTCTGGGACTCCAGTATGACTCCGCACAAGCCACTGTGTGGCCTTGATCAAGTTACTCAACCTCTCTGTGCTCCTCCATAAAATGGGCATGATAGGAATAGCACGTACTTAAAGCGTTATTGAGAGGATTGTTATGAGTTAATACATGTAAAGCCCTTAAAATAGTGTCTTTAAAAAAAGAAAGGGTTTTTGATAGGTGAGTTTGAGGTAGAAAACTGAGAAATTCCTCTTCTCATTGGTGAGCCAGGGCAGTGCCCTAAGCTTCTCTCTTCTTTTTTTGGCTTCACAAGATTGGGGAAGCTTTGTGTTCCTGAAGCGTGGGGAGTTGTCACAGGCTAAAGAAAAGGGGATCTCCTCGGTCCCTAAGAGCTGTTGCCCTCCTAGAGATAGCTACCCCTATCTCAGGAGACCCTGGTATTTCTAGAGCAGGCTTTGCTTTCACCAAACCTAAGGAGGTGACAGGAGGAGTCCCTGCACCATACTTAAGGATGTTGTGACCAGAAGATGGGATCACGGAACAGCAGCAGCGCAAGATCTGGGTCTGGAGATTCCTTCGAAGGCTTGCCTCGAAGAGGGGCTGGTCTGCATCAGAGTGAGGAAGAGGAAGAGGAGGATGAAGATGTGGATCTGGCCCAAGTACTGGCCTATCTTGGTGCAGGGTGGAGGTGCAGCAAATTTACAACTCATCCAGGCCCTCTCAGACTCCGAGGAAGAACATGACAGTGCCTGGGATGGGTGTCTTGGAGACAGACACAACCCACCTGTGGACACAACCCCTGACACCCGGGAGCTGGAATGCAATGAGATCAAGATGCAAGTGGAATTGGCCACAGGGCGGCTGGGGCTTAGGCGGGCAGCCCGAGAGCACAGTTTCCTTCAAATGCTGTACCAGAGAGAACGGGGCCTCTGCCACCGGGGAAGCTTCTCCCTTGGAGAATAGTCTTGAGTGATGTCTCACTTGTTGCCCAATGATCTGGACCTCACTGATACCTACTCTCAGAAGGCTTTCTGTGGCATCTACAGCATAGATGGTCAAATCTTCATGTCTGCTTGCCAAGACCAGACAATCAGACTGTATGACTGCTGATATGGCCGCTTTCATAAATTCAGGAGCATCAAGGCCAGGGATGTAGGCTGGAGTGTCCTGGATGTGGCCTTCACCCCTGATGGGAACCATTTCCTATACTCCAGCTGGTCTGATTACATTCATATCTGCAACATCTACTGGGAGGGAGACACACACACTGCCCTGGACCTAAGGCCAGATGAACGTCGCTTTGCTGTCTTCTCCATTGCTGTCTCCTCAGATGGACGAGAAGTGCTAGGAGGGGCCAATGACGGCTGCCTGTATGTCTTTGATTGAGAACAGAACCACCACAGCCTTCAGATTGAGTCCCATGAGGATGATGTGAATGCAGTGGCCTTTGCTGACATAAGCTCCCAAATCCTGTTCTCCGGGGGTGATGTTGCTATCTGCAAAGTGTGGGATCAACACACCATGCAGGACGATGACCCCAAGCCCGTGGGTGCACTGGCCGGACATCAAGATGGTATCACTTTCATTGACAGCAAGGGTGATGCCCGGTATCTCATCTCCAACTCCAAAGACCAGACCATCAAGCTCTGGTGTATCCAGCGCTTTTCCAGCCGGGAAGGCATGGAAGCCTCACGCCAGGCTGCCACACAGCAAAACGGGGACTACCGCTGGCAGCAGCTGCCCAAAAAAAGCCTGGCGAAAGCTAAAGCTCCCAGGGGACAGCTCCTTGATGACCTACCAGGGCCATGGGTTGCTGCATACCCTCATCCAATGCTGATTCTCCCCCACCCATAGCACCGGCCAGCAGTTCATCTATAGTGGCTGCTCCACTGGCAAAGTGGTTGTGTATGACCTCCTCAGTGGACCCATCGTGAAGAAGCTGACCAACCGCAAGGCCTGTGTGCGTGACGTCAGTTGGCACCCCTTTGAGGAGAAGATTGTCAGCAGTTAGTGGGACGGGAACCTGCATTTGTGGCAGTACCGCCAGGCTGAGTACTTCCAGAATGACATGCCAGAGTCTGAGGAACACCCCAGTGCTCCTGCCTCAGTGCCCCACCCCTCTTCGGCCTTTTCTTTGCCCCAGTAGATCTGACCTCCAGCCCTTTGTGGCTGAGCCCCTTGATAAGCTCTCTTCCCTTCCTCCCTTCTGAGGGATCTTTGCGGAGTCATTGGCATTGGATGGGGAGAAACAGAAGCCCAGGCTTTCAGGGGCCCTAACTGAGCCCTGGAAAATCCTCCCTGTGGGTCTCCTCACAATCTCACCCTTCATCCAGCTTGGGTCTCTATCTCTGGCTAGGGTCTGGCAGGCCTGCCTTTATTTGGGCGTGGCCTTTGTCAGCAAGAGAACTGTCCTGAGTATTTTTAATCATGTTTGGATGTTAGGTGTTAGCTCCTAGAGTAGATGCCTGGGGCCAGGTCTGACCTGAGCAGTCAGGCAGGCCCATTGCCTGGCCTTCACCTTAAGAATTAGTCTGGCCAATCAGAGGGCCAGGCATCCTGGCCTTTTTCCCAGAGATCCTGATGGCTAGGCTGCAGCCCTTTGGAGGAGGGTGGGATGGGTAAGGCATGTCCTCAGCACCCTCCTAGGGTGGGAATTATGTTGTTTCTTTCCTGTGTCTGGGTCTTTGGGGTATGTCAGGTTGTGGTGTGAGAGGCTCCATGTGGCCTCCTCACACAGGGCAGGCCCTCCCTCCCAGAACGGTCCATCTTGCAGAGGCCAGCAGCTTCAAGGAGGGATGTTGAATAGGACTCCTTCATCCTCTCACTGGCTTATAATTTAAATTAAAAATTAAAAAGGAAGGAAGGAAGGAAGGAAGGAAGGAAGGAAGGAAGGAAGGAAGGAAGGAAGGAAGGAGGAAGGAAGGAAGGAAGGAAGGAAAGATGTAATGTGGGCTGGTGTGTTATTTTATATTTCTGATAGTCCCATGAAAAAAAGAGTATGATGAACCCAGTTTCAGAAATACATTTTATTTCACCCAAATATATCCAAAATGCTATCATTTCCATATTTTATAAAAGTTTGCAAAACCACTATCACACTAATAATGTTACAATAATAAATTCATTACTATTTAAGCATAAACTATTAAGATATTAAATTTTTTGTTTATTTCTTTTTAAGCCTTATTTATAAGAAATATGTTTTTAATAATTTCAGAGAGAGGAAGGGAGAGGGAGAGTTAGACACACTGATGAGAGAGAATCATTGATTGGCTGCCTCCTGCACGCCCCCTCCTGGGGATCAAGCCCACAACCCAGGCATGTGCTCTGACCGGGAATGAAACCATGATTTCCTGGTTCATGGGTTGACACTGAAACACTGAGCAACATTGGCCAGGCAAGATGTCAAAATTTTTAATGACTTATTTTACTTCTATTTATAAGCTTTTGAATCTGGTATGCCTTTTATACTTAGAGTGCATCTCAATTACGATGTGAGCTTTTCTTTTCTTTCTTTCTTTCTTTCTTTCTTTCTTTCTTTCTTTCTTTCTTTCTTTCTTTCTTTCTTTCTTTATCTTTATTGTTCAGATTATTACAGATGTTCCTCTTTTTTCCCCCATAGCTCCCCTCCATCCGGTTCCCAACCCTTGCCCTCGCACTGCCCCGTCCCCTACTGTCCTTGTCCATAGGTGTGAGATTTTTGTCCAATCTCTTCCCTCACCCCCCACACCGCCTTCCCCCCCCCCCCCACCGAGAATTGTCAGTCCGATCCCTTTCCATGCCCCTGATTCTATTACATTCACCAAATTACTCTGTTCCTCAGAATTTTTATTCATTTGATTTTTAGATTCACTTGTTGATAGATATATGTATTTGTTGTCACTTTGTTGTTTATAATTTTTTATCTTTACCTTTTTCTTCTTCCTCCTTTTCTTAAAGAATACCCTTCAGCATTTCATAGAATACTGGTTTGGTGGTGATGAACTCCTTTAGCTATTTCTTGTCTGTTAAGTTCTTTATCTGACCTTCAATTCTAAATAATAGCTTTGCTGGGTACAGTAATCTTGGTTCTTGCTATTCATCACTTTGAATAATTCTTACCAATCCCTTCTAAGTACATAATTTCTGTTGAGAAATCAGCTGACAGTCGTATGGGTACTCCCTTATAGGTAACTAACTTTTTCTCTTGCTGCTTTTAAGATTCTCTCTTTGTCTTTTGCCCTTGGCATTTTAATTATGATGTGTCTTGGTGTGGTCCTCTTTGGATTCCTCTTGTTTAGGGTTCTCTGCAGTTCCTGGACTTGTAAATCCATTTCTTTTACCAGGTAGGGGAAGTTTTCTGTCATTATTTCTTCAAATGGGTTTTCAATATCTTGCTCTCTCTCTTCTGGCACCCCCATAATTTGGATGTTGGTACACTTGAAGTTGTCTCAGAGGCTTCTTACACTATCTTCATAATTTTGGATTCTTTTTTCTTCTTTCTCTTCCCATTGGGTGTTTTTGCTACCTCATATTACAAATCTTTGACTTGATTCTTAGGAACCTCTAGTCTACTGTTGAATCTCTGTATATTATTCTTTATTTCAGTCAGTGCATGCTTAATTTCTGACTGGTTCTTTTCCATTTTTTTTTCTTTTCAATTCTCACTAAGATTATTGAAGGTTTCACTAAGTTCCTCAGAGGTTTCTAGAAATTCTTGAGTAACCTTATAACTGTGGTTTTGAAGTCTACATCCAGTATTTTGCTTTCTTCCATTTCTTTCATTTATGACATGTTTCTTTGTCTCCACATTTTGGCTGCTTTCCTGTGTTGATAGGATGACCTTGTATGGTAGGTGTCCTATAGAGCCCAGTGGTTCAGCTTCCCCAATCACCTGAGGTGGACACTCTTGGTGCACCCCTTTGTGGGCTGGGTGCACAGTCTTGTTGTAGTTAAGCCTTGATTGCTGTTGGTATCACTGTGAGGAATTGACCTCCAGGCCAGTTGGCTGTGAGGATCAGCTGTGTCTACAATGGAAGAGCTGTTGTGCAGGAGACACCCTTATGGGGCAGGACTTGCTTCAGTGGGGCTTTGGTGCTCACTGAGTCTGCCCCTTGAGTGTGTTGCTTATGGAAGTGAAGAGTTGTAATCTGGTATGGTCTCACACTGACCACTGGGTACACTGGCTATTGGATCTCCAAGGAGGTGCAAAGTCCACCACTGCCTGGGGCTGCCCAGCAGGAGCTACAGAGAGATCTGCAGATTCCTCCTCTTTGTATCGGGTTTGGAAGTACCCATACGGCGCCTAGCTGTGAAGCAAGGCAGGCTGCTGCTGCCGGGCCTTAGGCCTTCTTTTGGTAGCTTTGGGGATCCCTGACCCTGCTGCTGCCTGTTTGACAGGTTTTAGGCTGAGAAAAGATAGGCCACTCATATGCAAAAGCCAATGCGCACAGGGTGGGGTTGTAAATTGGGTGGGGCAGGGTCTCAGAGACTCACCAGGGCAGAGCAAACAGCAATGGCTGCCAGTCAGCCCTGCACCAGAGAGGTCCCGGCACAGGAACAATGACTGCTGCGAGCACCTTTCTCCTGATAGAGAGCCACCCTTGCATTCTGGCCCCAAGCCAGACAGCCCAGTTTCTCCCCGTATGTATCTGGTTCCCCAGAGTCTCGCCTGGAACTGGAGTTCAGAGTAATCGAGAGCTTGTATCTCCCTCCCGTTTAAAGAAAAGCAGCGTACCCTGTTGCCAGCCCATTCTGTGCACACCTTCACACCTCCTACCAGTCTCAATGCACTTTCTTCTTTACCTCTAGTTGTAGAACTTCTACTCAGCCAGCTTTCCCACAGTTCTGGATGATAGTTGTTCTGTCTTTTACTTACAATTTTGATGTGATTGTGAAGACAAGTACAGGTGTTTACCTATGCAGCCATGTTGGTTCTCAGGATGTGAGCTTTTCATTGGAAACATTTTGATGTCTATTTTAGGATTCAAAAAAATTTGCAGTTGAAAAAGCAGATTGACATATTCAAGTTGTTCCAAACATACTCTTAAAAGTTTTCCAATCACTAAATCAAGCATCATTTTTATTGTGTGTGTGTTTTTTAAGATTTTTAAAATCAGTTTTGAGAGAGAGAGGGAAAGGGAGAGAAAGAGCAGGATGTGAGAGTAAAACATCAATTGGCAGTCTCCACATGCCCCCCACTGGGGAAGCCCTCAAATGGGCATGTGCACTGACCAGAATTGAACCGGCAACTTTTGGTGCATGGGATCATGCCCAACCAACTGAGCCACACTGGCCAGGGCCAAGCATCATTTTAAAAAAATTTATCTTTATTGTTGAAAGTATTACAGATGTCCCCTTTGTATGTTTGTTTGTCTTTTCCCCATTGATCCCCTCCATCCCTCACCCGTCCCTTCCAGGCCTTTATTGTCTGTGTCCATGGGCATTTTTAAATCAAGATATAATTTACATCCCATAAAAGTCACCCTTGGAAAGTATATGATTTCAGTATATTCACAAGCACTAGTTTGGAAGTTTAAATCTGAATTAACTAAAATGAAATGAAAGTAGAAATCCAGTTCCCATTCAAGCTAGCCACCTTCCACTCCCCAGTGACCAGAAAGGCCTTGCAACTACCATTTTGGGGAGCACAGATGGAGCCTTCAGTGAGGCTGACTCACTTTCCTCCTCCAGCTCTATCTCTGAGTCAAATTCCAAAAAAAATCACTAAATCCTGGCAACTCCCAGCTATCACTATCATTTGTAATTCATCACCATCAACATTCTCTAGTCTATGGGCTTCTACCAAAACAAGCTGAGCTTGGAACAGCTCCTGTATCAGGGGTAAGCCTTGAGAGGCAGGAACTTGGAGCTGAACTTGGACCCTGTCCACCCTACCCATCCCCTAACCCTGACACTCATGTTCTGTTCCCCTGGGCAGGCATCTGTGTGGCTGACCCCTATGAGGTGACAGTGGTGCAAGATTTCTTCATCGACTTGCGGCTGCCCTACTCTGTGGTTCGTAACGAGCAGGTGGAGATCCGAGCCGTCCTCTACAACTACCGGGAAGCAGATACACTCACGGTGGGTCCTTGGAGCAGGAGAGGCACGAGGGGAGACCTGGAGAGGGACCATGGCGCATGCCCCTGGCCTGATACTCTCTCCCTGGCAGGTGAGAGTAGAAATGCTCTACAATCCAGCCTTCTGCAGCATGGCCACTGCCAAGAAGCGTCACCAGCAGACTGTATACATCCCTCCCAAGTCCTCGCTGGCCGTGCCTTATGTCATTGTGCCCCTGATGGTGGGCCTGCAGGAGGTAGAGGTCAAGGCCACTGTCTATAGGTACTTCATCACCGACGGTGTAAGGAAGACCCTGAAGGTCGTGGTAAGTCCTTGGGGCACCTGCTGCCTCTTGTCCTTCAGGAGGGACTCTTGCTCTCCCTGTGCTGTCACCTCAGTTTCGAGCCCCAGGCTGTGAGACACTAATACTGTCCGTGTTCATCTTAGGAAAGTTAGGAGTCCCGGAAGTGTGAAAGCAGGGCCATATGAGGCAAGGGAGACATTCTTCTGTGCATAAAGTTCTAAGGGGTGCCCAAAACCTCAGCAATAAAGATAAAAACAATTTTCATTAAAATATATTTTAATATTAGATATATTTTGTAACACATTTCAGTATAAGAGTTTTATCTTGACTTTTAAAATTATTTTTATTTTAAAAAATCTTTATTGTTGAAAGTATTACATATGTTCCCTTTTTCCCCCATCGACCCATTCAAGACCCCCCCAACTCCTCCCACCATCTGAGTCCATGAGTTATGCATATATGCATACAAGGTCTTTGACTGATTACCCCCCAACCTCCCACCCTCCCCTGCTTTCCCTCAAAGATTCTGCACTTTTTCCCATGCTTCTTTGACTCTGAATCCACTCCTTTCATCAGTTTATTTTGTTAATTAGATTCCATATATGAGTGCGATCATATGATACTTGTCTTTTCCTGACTGACTGAATTCACTTAGCATTATGCTCTCCAGGTCCCTCCATGCTGTCTCAAAGGGTAAGAGATTCTTCTTTTTACTACTGCATAGTATTCCATGGTATAAATGTACCCCAGCTTTAAAATAAAATTCCTTATTGTTATAAGTATTACATATGTCTCCTTTTTTTACCCATTGACCCCATCTAGTCTGTCCCCATGCCCCGCCACGGGACCTCACAGCCCCACTGTCTGTGTCCATGGGCCATGCATATATGCATACAAGGTCTTTGATAGGTTACCTTCCACCCACCCACCCTCCCACACCTTCCCTCCAAGATTCCACATTCTCTTCCATGCTTCCACTCTGGATCCCCTCTGTTTATTTTGTTACTTAGATTCCTCATATGAGTGAGATCATGTGATACTTGTCTTTCTTTGATTGGTTTATTTCACTTGGCATGATACTCTGCAGTTCCCTCCATGCTCAAAGGGTAAGAGATTCTTCTTTTTTACTGCTGCATAGTATTCCATGGTAAATGTACCACAGCTTTTTTATCCACTCATCTACTGATGGGCACTTGGGCTGTTTCCAGCTATTGTAAATTGTGCTGCTATGAACACAGGGATACATACATTCTTTCTGTTGGTATTTTGGGTTTCTTAGGATATAATCCTAGAAGTGGGATCACTGGGTCAAATGACAGATCCATATTTAACTTTTTGAGGAAACTCCATACTGTTTTCCGTAATGGTTACACCAGTCTGCATTCCCACCAGCAGTGTCTTGGGTTCCCTTTTCTCCACATCCTTGCCAGTACTTGTCATTGGTTGATTTGTTGATGGTAGCCATTCTAACGGGTTTGAGGTGATGCCTCTATTTAGATCATTTGCCCATTTTTTAAATTGGATTGTTAGTCTTCCTTCTGTTAAGTTGTATGAGTTCCTTATATATTTTGGATATTAACCCTTTACCAGATGTATCATTGCCAAATTTGTTCTTCTATACAGTGGGCTCCCTTTTCGTTTTGTTGATGGTCTCTTTTGCTGTGCAGAACCTTTTTATTTTGATGTAGTCCCATTTGTTTATTTTCTCCTTAATTTCCTTTGCCCTAGATGATGTATCAGTAAACATATTGCTATGAGAGATATCTGAGATTTTGCTGCCTATGGTTTCTTCTAGGATATTTATGGTTTCCCAACTTACATTTAAGTTTTTTATCCATTTTTAGTTTATTCTTGTAAATGGTGTAAGTTGGTGGTCTTGTTTCTCTTTTTTGCATGTATCTGTCCAATTTTCCCAACATCATTTATTGAAGAGACTGTCTTGATTCCATTGTATGCTCTTGCCTCCTTTGTCAAATATTAATTGAGCATAATGGGTTAGGTCAATTTCTGGGGTCTTTGTTTTGATCCATTGATCTGTATGCCTGTTCTTGTGTCAGTACCAGGCTGTTTTGATTAAGGTGACTTTGTAGCATAACTTGAAATCTGGTATTGTGATTCCTCCAACTTTGTTCTTCTTTCTCAAGATTGCTGCAGCTATTTGGGGGTCTTTTTTGGTTCCATATAAATTTCTGGAGTATTTGCTCTAGATCTGTGAAGTATGCCATTGGTATTTTAATGGGTATTGCATTGAATCTATAAATTCCTTTGGAGTGTGGACATTTTAATGATGTTGATTCTACCAATCCATGAACACAGAATATTCTTCCATTTGTTTATATCTTCTTCTATCTCTTTTTTCGATGTCCTGTAGTTTTCTGAGTATATATCTTTTACCTCCTTGGGTAAGATTATTCCTAAGTATCTTAAATTCTTTGTTGCAATGGTAAATAGGATTGTTTGCTTAGTTTCTCTTTCTGAGAATTCATTATTGGTATATAAAAAAGCCACTGATTTTTGGGGGTTGAGTTTGTATCCTGCTACATTGCCAAATTTATTTATTAAACCTAGCTGTATTATGGTGGAGTCTTTAGGGTTTTCTATGGACAATATCATGTCAACTGCAAATAATGAGAGTTTTACTTCCTCCTTTCCAATTTGGGTGCCTTTTATTTCTTCTTTTTGTCTGATCACTGTGGCTAGGACTTCGAGTACTATGTTGAATAAGAGTGGTGAAAACAGACATCCCTGTCTTGTTCCTGTTCTTAGGGGAAATGGTTTTAGCTTTTGCCCATTGAGTATGATATAGGTTTGTCATATATGGCCTTTATCATGTTGAGATATGCTCTCTCTATTCCCACTTTGTTGAGAGTTTTTATCAAAAATAGGTGTTGAATTTTGTCAAATGCTTTTTCTGTGTCTATGGATTGATTGTATGATTTTTTGTTTTTCAGTTTGTTTGTGTGATATACCACATTTATTGATTTGTTACTGTTGTACCAGCATTGCATCCCTGAAATAAATCCCACTTGGTCATGGTGTATGGTCTTCTTAACATACAGCTGGATCTGATTTGCTAATATTTTGTTGAGGATTTTAGCATCTATGTTCATTAGGGATATCGGCCTCTAATTCTCTTTCTTTGTAGTGTCTTTATATGGTTTTGGAATTAGGATAATGCTGGCCTCATAAAAAGAGCTTGGGAATGTTCCTTCCTCTTGGAGTTTTTGGAATAGTTTGAGGAGGGTAGGTATTAGTTCTTCTTTGAGTGTTTGGTAAAACTCCCCTATGAAGACATCCGGACCAGGCTTTTGTTTGCTGGAGTCTTTTAATTACTGTTTCTATTTCTTCAGTTGTTATTGGCCTATTCAGGTTTTCTGATTCTTCCTGATTTAGTTTTGGGAGATTGTATTTTTCTAGGAATTTGTCCATTTCATCCACCTTGTCCAGCTTGTTGACATATAGTTGTTCATAGTATTTTCTTACAATCCTTTGTATTTCTGTGGTGTCAATGGTTACTTCCCTGTTTCATTTCATTTTGTTTGGGTCATCTATTTTTGTTTCTTGATGAGTCTAGCTAACGGTTCGTCAATCTTGTTTATCCTTTCAAAGAATCAGCTCTTGGTTTCATTGATTTTTTTTTTTTTTTGGTCTCCATGTCATTTATTTCTGCTCTAATCTTTATTATTCCCTTCCTTCCACTTACCCTGGCCTTTCCTTGTTGTTCTCTTTCTAGTTCTTTAAGTGATAGGGTTAAATAATGTATTATTAATTTTTCTTGTTTTTTTTGAGGTAGGCCTGTAGTGCTATCACCTTTCCTCTCAGGACTGCTTTTGCTGAGCTCCAGAGATTTTGGGTTGTGGTGTGTTCAATTTCATTTGTTTCCAGGAAGTTTCTTATTTCTTTTTTTTATCTCATTGGTAACTGATTCATTGTTTAATAACATGCTATTTAGCCTCCACAAGTTTTAATGTTATTGGGTGTTTTTACTGTAGCTGAATTCTAATTTCATTCCACTGTGATCTGAGAAGATGCTTGATATGATTTCAGTCTTCTTGAACTTGTAGAGACTTGTTTTGTGTCCTAACATGTGGTCTATCTTTGTGAATGATTCATGTGCACTTGAGAAGAAGGTATATTTTGCCAATTTGGGGTGAAATGGTCTATACATGTCAATTAAATCTATTGATTCAGTGTGTCCTTTAGAGTCACTGTTTCCTTGTTAATTTTTTTCTGGAAGATCTATCCAGTGACATCAGTGGGATGTTAAAGTCCCCTACGATGACTATATTGTTTTTTATCTCTCCCTTAAAGTCATCTAAAAATTTTTTATATATTTAGAATATATATATATATATATATATATATATATATATATATATATATATATATTACATATTATGTAGTGACTTTTGTTGTCTCTTGTGATGGCCTTCATTTTGAAGTCTATGTTGTCAGATATGAATATTGCTACTCCAGCTTTTTTTCTTTTCCATTTGTATGGAAAAATTTTCCCCTCCTTTCACCCTCATCCTGTGTGAATCTTTTGTTCTGAGGTAGGTCTCTCATAGATAGCACATAGTTGGGTAATGTTTTTGTATCCATTCAGCTACCCTATGCCTTTTGATTGGAGCCTTTAATCTATTTACATTTAAGGTTATTATTGATAGGTATTTATTTATTGCCATTTTAATTCTGTATGGCTAGGTTTCTCTCTCTGTTTCTTCTTCTCATTACAGCAGTCCTTTTAGCATTTCTTGTAATGCTGGCTTGGTGTTGATGAACTCCTCTGGCCGTGTTTTTGTCTTGGAAGCTCTTTA
The DNA here is from genome assembly GCA_026230045.1 of Corynorhinus townsendii. Taxonomy (NCBI): domain Eukaryota; kingdom Metazoa; phylum Chordata; class Mammalia; order Chiroptera; family Vespertilionidae; genus Corynorhinus; species Corynorhinus townsendii. The sequence goes on from JAPDVU010000006.1 coordinate 87,925,860, forward strand.
TTTCACTGTCTATTTTCAGTGATAGCCTTGCTGGCTAGAGTAATCTTAGTTTCAGATCCTTGCTTTCCATTACTTTGAGTACTCCATGCCATTTCCTTCTGGCCTGTAGAGTTTCTGATGGGAAATCAGGTGTCAAACTTATGGGAGCTCCTTTGTAGGTAATAGTTGGCTTTTCTCTTGTTGCCTTTAAGATTCTCTCTTTAACTTTTATTTTTGGCATTTTAATTATGTTGTGTCTGGGTGTGGGCCTTTTTGGGTTCTTCTTGCTTAGGGTTCTCTGTGCCTCCTGAATTGTGTGACTTTTTTTTTTTTAAGTAGGGAAGTTTTCTACCATTATTTCTTCAAAGGCATTCTCTATCCCTTTCTCCCTTTCTGTCTTTTCTGGCACACCTGCTATTCAAATATTGCTACGTTTCACATTGTCCCACAGTTCCCTTATGCTGTCCCCCTGTTTTTTTTTTTTGGTTCCCCGATTAAGTGATGTTTTTCTACCCTGTCTTCTAATTCACTGATTCAATCCTCAGCTTCCCCTAATCTGCTGTGTATTCCTCCAATGTGTTCTATAAGTATTTTTCTCTTGGACTGCGACCAGCACAGCTAGAGAGAGGATAAGTCCTGAGTAGGGGTAACAGGGGATTGGGAAAAAGAAAGAGACAGATACAGAGACAGTAGGGAAAGCTGGGACCATGTGGTACACTGCCCTCTAATGGAGGGATTGTAACCCAGAGCTGGTACAGTGCGTTTATTATATACAGCATGATTCCGGGAAGTTTTACTAGAGTTTAAGACAAAGGAAATTATGTGAAATCATGGTTAAAAATCAAGCTGCAATTCTTCATTTTTGTGGCTTTTTTGTAATTGTCACTCCTGGCTGAGCCCAGATAATTGTGTCCATTCTTTGCACCTGGCTGAACTTAGATAATGAAATCCACCCCCTGGCACCTGAGCTAAGGGCCAGGCTGACAACATACCAGCCTCTGGCACGGTATGTTTCCAGGATGTGGCTTTGCCAATGCCACTGAACTCAGCTGACAATCAGCTCATGTGCCTTCCCATGCACTCTCTACATTTCCCCCTTTTTATTTTTAAATGCAGTTTATGAACATCTAATTACAGCCTTCAGACTTGAGATTGCAGGAGCTTGATGCTGACTGAAAAAAGCAGGATAAAATTAGTAGTACACAGAGGAATCCTATTAAGTACCAGGTGGTGTGTTTTAATATATTCCATGGATTAAATCCTTTTACATCATCCAGCAATTCTTTTTGCCAGCTTCACATGAGATATAATCTCATCATGACTATTCTGAATGGCTTGCACGTGTTTGTGTAGCTGCACTAGGTCTATACTAATATTATGATGATGCCATATTCCCTGTAGGTGCATCTTGATTTTACTCCAATCCCATAGAGAACTGTTATTATGGACTGAAGTCACACAAATATATGTAAAATCAGAATTGCATTGCAGCTGCTGTCTAATCTTGACACTTTCTAATTGATTGCCTAGTCCTATTACTACAGCTTCCAAAACATTTAAATTTGTTTCTAGCTTTTTGTTATATCTTCATCATCAAATGTAGTCTAGTGTTCTGAGCCAATTCATTGACAAACTTCACATTCTGGATGCTTTGGGTAAATGCAAGAGAAGCAGTCACAGCAGATGTGATAACAGTAACTAGGGTAACAATACCAAAAATAATAAGTCACAAAGCACACTTTTCCTGAGACAGCTGATTGTGTAATTCCTGCAATGCCTAGAGGCCTGCATCATGATACCATTTTCCTGTTATATTGGTAGGAAGCATAATAAAAGAAGGCTGTTTTAAAATTAATATATCTTCACTCAAATTATGCCTGGAGATACAGCTGGTAAGGTTACAGTGATGGTATTGGACAGCATAATGGGTATCTAATCTGGTGATGTTCACATTTTCAGTCACCAATACATATGGAGGCAGGACACAGGCTCATAAGCCACAGCAAGGACTTGATAAACATGCTCTTTTAATATCAGCTAAGGAAGAGCCAATAAAATTAAGAAAGTCAAGGGCAGCTGCTAAATGCCAAAAATCTTTCTGCAAATTTTCTGTTTCCATGGTCAGGGCGTTACCCACAAACCCTTCTGGTGACATAAGCTCGTGATGGGGATGTTTAGCATCAAGCCTGTGAGAACAATCCAATACATACAACTCAGAGCCAGAAATATTATGTCTCACTGGTACAGGGTTGGCACAATCTTGCCATTGAGGAAATGCTCCCAGCTCAATAGTGGTGCTATTAGGACAGTAGGGAAGTGGGGGATGCTTATCAGACAGCCATCGTGTGGCCTTAGGAAATCTTAGTTTAGTAACTGTCTGAATATATTTTCCTATATCCCAGGGACCTATGACGTTAGCAACATCTGTGCCTCCATAGGATGTCTTATTTCCTTGGCCAAGCTGCAAACATCCTGAAGTTCCCTCTTTAGATAAAGAAATAAGGAGCTGCCCTATAAAGCCATTATAAGTATAATTACCTTGGGAAGAAGGAATTATGTACTTGTCGGAGCTACCTCCAACCATATTGGTATTGTTAGTAACACTGGCCCTGATTCCCTGGTCCAGGTGGCTGGACTGACCACGGAGGGCGGGGGGGCGGAGGGGGGGTCTGGAACATATGTCCAGTAAGTTTCTGCTGCAGCCATACTTACCTGGCAGCTGACAAGTGCCATCATAGCAACAAAAAGGGTGGAGGGGTTACCTGAACCCCCTGTTCTTTCACCACTTGCCGAGCATCGATGGTCAGCTTCTTCAGTTGGCCCCATGTGGGGACACTAGCTTCTTGGATGATCTTGGTCACCTGCCTGCTGCTCTCCTTATTCTTCGTGGCCTGTGGCTGAGCTGGCATCATCACAGGAGGTGTGATCTTCAGTTTCTTGAATGGCAGGATGAGCTGTGCTTCCAGGTCCATGGTCATGACACACCACTCATTCTGGCACCCAAATGGAGTTAGAAGCGTCTTCTGGAAAGATACAAACATGCCCTCTTCCCCACATCATTACTGGATCTGGCCCTCTCCACTGCCCTGTTTGTAAATCCTTCCATCGTGCCATACCGGCAGATGCCATGGCACCAGGAGCTTGATGCCTCTTGGCTGCTGTGCGACCCTCATTGTTACAATTTAAAATATTTAAAGTGTAAAGCGCATGATTTAACTGATTCTGTGGAGTAGGATAATACCCATCTACCCCTTTTTGCTTTTGTTACTGAGACTTTAAGGTTTGATGGGCTCTTTCTATAATTGCCTGCCCCTGGGGTTTATAGGGAATTCCTGTTTTATGCATTATTGGGTATTGCTTGCAAAACTGCTGAAAGGAGGAGCTACTATAAGCAGGTCCATTGTCTGTTTTTATTTCTAGGGGCCGTCCCATGACTGGAAAGGCCACTAGGCAGTGGTTAATTACATGTTTTGCGCTTTCCTTCATGAGAGAGAAAAGAAACATTTGAGTCATTTTAGAGTCTATTGGGATGATCTAAAGTCAATTCTAGATTAAAGAAAGTTTTTTACACTCCAACCCTTGAAGGATTGTCAAACTTGATTTTACTAAAAGATTATATATTAAAGTGTATTAGACAGGAACATAGGCTAACAAACTTCAGTTCCTATGATTAAAAGATGGTCTTTTTTATTTATTAAACACCTGGTTAAAATAATTATTTTACTAGAGAAGAATTAATCAAAATAAGACTTATTTTTAAACTTTATTTGTCCTTAGATATGGACAGCAAATGACACTAATTGGATTTTTGCTATAAGTCTTCCTCAAATGACATTAATTGGATTTTTGCTATAAGCTATTTACCCTCTGTTTAAGGAGGCAACATGCAAAAACTTTAATTTTTTAATGATAACCAAAAAGTAAACAGCCAATATTTCTTAGATTGACATTTATGATCACACTTTACATGTACTCTTACTTTTAAGAAAATATACCTTTAACAAAGTACAAGAGACCTTCTGTAATAAAAGCTAAGAGCAGGTGAATTAAAACTTGTCTAGCAATTAATGTTTTAGTATTTTATGTTATTTTAAAATATTTAGATGTTTATTATTTAACCCAGCAATGCTCCAAAGTCTTTAAGTTATCGAAGACTGGAAAATTATGTATAGGTATATGAGGCTGGAGACCCTTGGATTTAAAACTGCCAGATTTTCCTTAGAGGTAACATGCTAAGGTAACATGCTGTGGCTCCAACTTCTTTCACAGCCTAGAAAAGCTGGTTTCTGGTGGCTCAGTGGCCAAAGGGCTGGGAGCCTGAGGAGGAGGCTGAGATTGTAAATCGTCATCTTGGCTGTTTCATTCTCCCCCCGGTTGCATAGGGAGGGAAAGGCAGGACAAGGGATTTTATTTTATTTTTATTGTTTTTGTTTTTTGTCTACCCTTGTTCCTTTTTATGCCTTTTTATTTTTACAGGGAGAAGGGCGATTGGCCCGTTCCTCTAACAGAGAGCACATTCAGTCTTCTCTTGAGTGACTGGTCTTTTATTATTAACATATTTGTAACTATTGCTGAAAAGGCTTTATCACAAATTCTTTATTTTAGTTACATCTTTTTATTATATCTTAACAACTTTGAGATTTTCAAGCCAATTATTACTTAAAATACTTTCTTGACCAATTTTGTACTTCCTTAGATTAATTTCAAGTATATCATATTGGTCTAATTTAGTTCAAAATATTTCTTTTTAGGAGTGAGAATAAATCTTTGTATCACCTCAGGGCCCTCGAGATGACACAAAGCTGTCTCTCAGTTAAATTCTTGAAATGTTACATTTGGAAAAGCTGTCAAATATATCCAATTTAAAGATTACTAAAACTTAAACTGGTTTTAATATTAAAGATTTAATCTTGACCACAGAATTAATTTATTTTCAATTTGGCCATTAAGTTTTTATATTTTAATAATTCTACGATATACTTTGCATTGTGGATAAAACGCTGGAAGGACACGCCTGGCGCCCATCCATTCCTATGCTTTGCATCCCCAAGGCTGGCCTACATGGGTTTGTGTCATCACAGGCAGGCTTGGTATTAGCTGGCCTTTGTTTAAAATTTCCTGGGTTGCAATTTTCACAAATTGTACACTTTTAAATTAATCTTAGAATCTTAAAATGTTAATACAGCACAGTTAAATCATAAATCAGAGAAAGGCAAATTAAAGTTACAATATAGACATACAGACAGAAATCTAACTAGTTAAGAATTTCTGGTGGGTGGGAGAGAAATAAAAAGGTCTTTAAGATAAAGAATTCTTGGCAGCTGCTGGGAAATTCCTTTCATCCTTTCTACTTGGGTCAGCCCACTACAAGTAGCTTGAGCCTCCAGCAAAATGAAATATGAAATCGCTTTCACTTTCTGCCAAGCACCTGCATCCAGCCATAAAGGCTGGGCAGCTGCGAGCAAAACCTTTCTTATCATCTGAGTCACCCCGATCACGATGATGCTTGTCCCACTCTGCCTCAAACTCTAGCTCCTGCTCATAATTAGGAGCTAAAACTTTATCAGGCGGGCTTTTAACTGCAGTGGCAAGAGCAATGGGCAGAGGAGGAGGTGGCTCAGAGCGGGGAGGTGGTGTTTATAGAGATTCGCACCCCTCTACTGTAGGCTGTAAAGCCATGGCCACACCCTGCTTAGAAATTCTTAAACTCTCCTGCATTGGATCAAGGCAATCACAAATTGGAGACCACAGTGTGAATGTAGGAATAGGAATCCTCTCTGGACCTTCTGCTGTGTATTGGTCATGCAACTGCTTTCCAACCTTTTCCCAGGTTTGAAAGTTGATGGTTCCCTCTTCAGAAAACCAAGGGCAAGTTTCATTAGCAAAACTTAAGAACTCAAGAATTTGACTATGCTTAACAGAGCATCCTTGAGCTTTGAGCATAGTTTTAAGCATTTGAGAGTAGAGATCTCTTTCCTGAGACCCTGAATTTCCCATGTTTTACACCCAGTTCTTATCTTATGTTCCTTACCTTACTTCTTGAGTTCGTTGCACGTGCGCTCCTGGAGTGTTCCCCTTGCCTGGCTAAGAGTTCCCCAGTATTCAGGTCCCGGTTCCGGTTCCGGGTGCTAGATATAAGTATTTTTCTCTTGGACCACGACCAGCACGGTTAGAGAGAGGATGAGTCCTGAGTAGGGGTGACAGGGGATTGAGAAAAAGTAAGAGACAGACACAGAGACAGTAGGGAAAGCTGGGACCAAGTGGGACACTGCCCTCTGATGGAGGGATTGTGACCTAGAGCTGGTGCAGCATGTTTATTATACACAGCATGATTCCAGGAAGTTTTACTAGAGTTTGAGACAAAGGAAATTATGTGAAATTGTGGTTAAAGATCAAGCTGCAATTCTTCATTCTTGTGGCTTTTTTGTAATTGTCACTCCTGGCTGAGCCCAGATAATTGTGTCCATTCCTTGCACCTGGCTGAACTTAGATAATGAAATCCACCCCCTGGCACCTGAGCTAAGTAAGGGTCAGGCTGACAACATACCTGCCTCTGGCATGGTATGTTTCTAGGACGTGGCTCTACCGACGCCACTGAACTCAGCTGTTGATCAGTTCATGTGCCTTCCCAGGTGCTCTCTACAGTGTTCTTTATTTGTGCTATGTCAGTCTTTATTTCTGTTTTCATAGTTACTCTATCTTTTCTCATGCTGTTGAGCATCATTACCATCGATATTCTGATTATCCAGTTCTGTATCAGATAAATTTCTTATCTCCATTTCATTTAGCTCTTCTTCTGGAGAATTCTCTTGTTCTTTCATTTGGGTGTTGTTTCTGTGTCCTCATTTTGGCTGCCTGTTAGGGTTTGTGACTATGTATTAGGTAGATTTGCTATGCCTCTCAATCTCTAGTGTAGGACAGTGTCAAAAGCTGTTTCTGATTAATTAGATTAGTCAAAGACTTAAAGCCTCCAGAGATGCCTACAGACTAATAGGATTCTGTCTTCACTGGCCCTCAGGCAATCATCTACAGGTATGGTGAGTGGGGCAATTGCTTCTACCTGGAGGCTACTTGTTATTCTCAGCCTCTTAATGGACCTCAGAAACTCCACACCATGGGGTGAGGTGTTTTCCAATAAGGTGGGTCAACTGTCTTCCCTCCAGGCAAAACCAGCTGTATGGCAAATATCTACATGAAAAAGGTGACCTCTGCAGTGTGAGGGAATAATTCTGCACAGGAAATCTGGGTATCTGCCTTATGACCTCTAACCTCAGTGCCCCCAAACCTAGCTTCTGCTCACACAGCTCCAGTCCACTCTGCTCTCCCTCTGCTGGAGCACAAGGTGAGTGGCTCCACAGGAAATTTTGTTGTTGGCCCTTTACAAGGTTGCCTGCATTTCAGCCACCTTTCCCCGGCAGAGAGCAAAACCACTGCTTTTCACAGCCTGATGTTGTATGGCTCCACTTCTCAGTTCTGATGCTCTCTGTTGGGCAGCCCACCTTGAGGATTAGAACCCAGAGTTCTCAGTGGCAACCCCCCAGAGCTGAGATATCTCTCTGGAACTTTAGTTGCTTTCTGTAGGAATATGGCCAGCCCTTTTGCACCTCCGCTCCTCTTACCAGTCTCTATTCATTCTCCACTTTCTGTCCTCAGTTATCAGGGTTCTCTTTAGCAATTCTTTTGTTGATTATTCAGGAAGTTTTTCTGCATTATAGTTGTAATTCCAGTTTGGTCCTGGGAGCATGTCTGTGCAGCATCCACTTACTCCACCTCCATTTTTAATCTCCTTGACTTTAAAAATTTGGGGCAAACATATTTCACAACCAAATTTTATAAAGCAATAATATATGATGCTAGAATATAGGAAATTTCTAATTTTTTAAATATGTGTTTTTACTGATTTCAGAGAAAGGAAGGAAGAGGGAGAGAGAGTTAGAAACATTGATGAGAGAGAATCATCAATTGTCTGCCTCTTGTACAACCTCTACTGGGGATCCAGCCTGCAACACAGACCTAAAGGAAACCCTGATCTCCTGGTTCATGGGTAGAGGCTCAAACACTGAGTTATACTGACTAGGCAGGAAAGTTCTGTTTTTACCTGTGATTTTGTTGTTGTTGAATTTTTATGAACTTATTTGAGCCAAACTCACGACATGTGCTGGGGAACAAGATCTCAAATGTTCCATTACCTGAGACTTTTTGCCTTACAATGTATATTAACAGTTACATTCCTACTTTTACTCACAGTTTTACAAAACTGCACTCAGCACAAATGGGTACACATGCAATTATGTAATTTACAGCTAGATTTATGCAAAGCACTGTCTCAGTTATAAAGACCTGATCCAGCCACCAGGATGTTGTTTCTCTGAAGGCAAAAACCTCAGGTCTCGCATTTCTTGCACAAAGTAAGTGATCAATAAATACCTGCCGAGTTAATAGATGAACCTAAACGTGTCTGCCAGATGCTTGGCAGTCAGTCTCAGAATGGTTGTACTGGCCAATCATTTTCTGAGAATATAATACATCTCAGAAGGGCTAGACCCTGGGTGTGGTAGGCCCTACCTGTATAGAAGGTGCGTGGGACATGGTGCAATTCATTTTACACAGAAACAGGTACAGAGGAGATAGTAACTTGTGCAAGGTCACCACTAGGAGACGGTTGACCCCGGACTTGAGCTGAAGAATTTCTTCTCTCCCAGGACTCGGCCCTCTCAGTGATGACTGTGGGGCCTTGCGTTTGCACTCAGCAGCTGCATTTATAGCATCATATCACTAATATTTTAATGCAATAGTTTAAGAAGTCAAAATTAACGCCAAAAATATCTGTGATGAACAAAATATCAACCTTTTAAATAGAAACAGGATCTGACAGTGTCTAGCAAAGCCATATTGGAGCACGAAGTAGAAGGAAAAGTGAGTGCCCCCACAGACGATTTTCTTTAATGATTAATTTTCCCTCAAATTGTTAAAGTAGTTGAGAAAAGCCTTGAATCAGTGAAATACAAATATGTTAAAACTAACAGTGTGATATTATGTTGAGATGTTTTATTCACACCCAAACCGGAATTTGTTATACTTTTTCTTTCCTGGCTTTCAGGAATGTAAATTTCATATTTTTTTAATTACTTTAATGTTCTGGAAAATATTACCATTTAAAAATACATTAAAGTATATATTTAGGGGCACACATTTTTTTTTTTTTGCTTGGATCCCAATATGGCTCAGCATAGGCACTGGTGGGAAAGAAAAACCAAATAGTGCCGAAACCTGCATGGCCAGCTCTTCCCAATTCTGTATTCACTGACTGGTAGCTTGAAATCCATCATGGTGGGGATATTTACACCAAGGAAATTGGTAGCACTGCAAATCAGGATTTTTTCTTCCTGGACAGCTGGATTTAAATATTTACCAGCACACTTTGGGAAGAAAGTGTGCAAAGGAAAATCTGGGATTTATCACCAGGTGAAAGGAGAATGGGTTCTGGAAGGCAAAAAGGTGTGTCCACAGTAAAGACTTATCTGAAGACATCCAAGAACTTGAGTTGGGTCTTTGATGCTAATTAAGATAGCCCCATACACTGCTAAGTACTTAAGCACAGTCTTTTATTTTATTATTTATTTTAATCACTTGTTTAAAAAATTAATTTTAGCCCTGGCCCATGTAGCTAGAGCATCATCTCATGGACCAAAGGGTTGTAGGTTTGATTCCCGGTCAGGGCATATACCCAGGTTGCAAGTTCTATCCCGTCAGGGTGCATACCGGCGGCAACCAAAGTTTCTCTCTCACATCAATATCTCTCTTTCTCTCCTTTCCTCTCTCTCTAAAAATCAATAAAAACATCCACAGAGAAGGATTAAAACAAGTATTAATTAATTAATTAAAATTTTAATTTGATGTGTTTACTTTTTTGTATTTATTTTATTTCACTTATTTCAAATTAATCATTGCATTTTATTTTTTAGTTTAATTTAATTTTTAAATTTCTATTTTATTTTTATTTTATTTAACCCATTGAGAGGCACTGGGTTGAAAACAGACTCTACAGCCTGACTACCAGGCTCATATTCCAGTTCTATTCTACTAGCTGTGTGGCTCTGGCCAAGTTACTTCAGCTCTCTGTTCTCCAATTTCCCCATCACTATAAGTTTATGTGTTGTTGTTGTTGTTGTTTTAAGACTTTTTATTGATTTTGAGAGAGAGAGAGAGAAGGAGAGGAAGAGAGAGAGAGAGAAACATTAATGTGAAAGTGATACATCCATCGGCTCCCTCCTGCATGCCTCTACTGGGGATCAGCCCAAAACCTGGGCATGTGCCCTGGCCTGAAATCAAACCGGTAACCTTTCTGTGTATGGGACAATGGCCAACCGGCTGAACCACACTGATCAGGGCTGTTTTCCCCATCTTTGAAATGGGAATGATAATAGTGGTACCTTATTATAAATATTAAATGAGTTAACCTGAATAAAGAAAGCTTCTAGGCACATAGGAAGATTTTAAAGGCTTCATTGTTTTATTATTATTTATTTATAATTTTGTTATTATATCATACAATAGTATTAAGTAGATGCTTGTCTTGCCTCTTCCCTATAAGGAAGGAAGCTGAGACACAGAGAGGTTAAGTAACTGGCTCCCAGTCACACAGCTAAGACTGGCAGATGCCATCTAGGCTACAGTAATCCCCAGAACAGTGCCCTGTTGACCAGCTGTGGCTCTGTCTGTCCTTTTATTTACCCAACTTCCCCTTCCCTCAACACTGTCCAGCCTGAAGGAATCAGAATGAACAAAACTGTGGCCATTGAGACACTGGATCCACAGCACCTGGGCCAGAGTGAGTGAGCGCAGGAGTGGGGGTGAGGCCTGGGTGGTGTGCAGGGTCTGGTGAAAGGAGGCTGGTGCCAAGGGTGTCTCCCATTCCATCACAGACGGTGTGCAGCGAGTGGAGGTTGAGGCTGCAGACCTCAGTGACCAAGTCCCTGACACAGAGTCGGAAACCAAGATCCTCCTGCAGGGTGAGATGCCCTTGGTCCAACCCCATGGGGCCCAGGAAGGTGTGGGAGCCATGACCCCCGAAGAGGGCGCCCGGTTCCATCGACTTCTGGGAATATTGAACCATGGCGCCTCTCTCCTTCTCGTGTACTAGAACCGCCTCTCCTTGGTGTGTTCACAGAAGGCTCCAGGCAGTACGTAGCTTCTGCTGGTAAAGAAGCTTAAATGAGAAGTGGTAGAGTTCAACAACAGAAATTCGGGACTAATTGCCCGGGATAGAGGACTGGGGCTTGAAGGCACGGGAAGGAGCTAGCAAAGCACCTTGTACCCTCTGAGCCAGGGGTCCTCAAACTACGGCCCGCAGGCCACATGCAGCCCACTGAGGACATTTATCCAGCCTGCCGGGTGCCGCTGCCTGTCCTGCTTAGCAGCCAACTCGTCCCAGGCCCACAGTGCGCATAGGAATTTGTTCATAGTTTTTTTTAAACTATAGTCTGGCCCTCCAACGGTCTGAGGGACAGTGAACTGGCCCCCTGTTTAAAAAGTTTGAGGACCCTCTGAGCTCTTATATTTGGGATAGAGACTCTTGGTTTCCTGATCTGTGATGAAGGCAAATAGTGCTACCTGTTTCAAAGGGTTGTTGGGAAAATTAAATGAGATACTATATACAGTAGTGTTCTCTTAGAAGGGAGCTTGGCAAATGGCATTAAACATGATAGACGTATTCATGACCATTGATCCTGGAATTATGTTACCACTGGTGGAGCATGAGAGAACCCAGGGACACTCCCCTTGGCCCCCTTCAGTCACATGCCTCCAGCTGCCAGCTGTCCCTGACTCCCTGACTCTTTGGCCCTGGCTGGTTGGAGCCTGGGAAGGCTGGGGAAGCCCCAGCCCTCTTCACCCCACAGTGGGTCTTGTTGCCTGAATGCCATCCTTCCTCCTGGCTACAGGGACCCCAGTGGCCCAGATGGCAGAGGATGCCATCGATGGGCAGCGGCTGAAGCACCTCATTGTGACACCCGGGGGCTGTGGAGAGCAGAACATGTTCCGCATGACACCCACGGTCATCGCGGTGCACTACCTGGACCACAGTGAGCAGTGGGGCAAGCTTGGCCTTGACAAGCGGCAGGAGGCCCTGGAACTCATCAAGAAGGGTATGTCCCCTTCCCCTATTGGAGGCCCCCACTCTGAGGCCCCTCTCTGAGCTCTTTCCTCCTCTAAGCTCCCACCCCCTCTTTTGGCCTCAACACCTCTTGAGGCCCCGCCTGTTCTCTGAGGCCTCCTGCTCTCCCCTCTTTGAGACCCTGGCCCCTCAGAGTTCCCTCCCCCACTGAACTCCCTTGAGAACCTTCCCTCTCAGAAGCCCCTCTCCTCTGAGAAGCCCATACCCCTCCTCACTCTGATCCCTGCACCCTTTCAGAGTCCCTCCACCCTATAAGCTCCCCTCGCCTCCAGACATTCCTCCTGGTCCTTAGCCCCCTCTGTCCTCTCTGAACCCCACCTTCCCCCTTCACAGAATCCTTGTTCCCTCTCTAAGCCTCTCTCCTTCATAGCATACCCACACCAGCCACTGCCTCCACTCAGCCCTTGCTCCTCCAGCGACACTTCTCTCTTCCTTGCAGGGTACACGATGCAACTGGCCTACAGACAACCCAACAAGGCCTTTGCGGCCTACCAGAACCGGAAGTCGAGCACCTGGTGAGCCTGTCCCTGAGCCAGGCCCTGAGCAGGGCCTGGGTGCTGGCCTAGGGTGATCTACGCTGGCCTCCCCCACACAGTCCTATGCCTCTGGACCCCACCACCTTCAGAGTCAAGGTGCCCACTACCTGAGTGAACTACCATCACTAAGCACTGCCTACATGCAACATTGGGTCCTGAGACCTGGCATGGGAAACTGGGCACACCTGAGCAGGCCCGCTCCTCTCTACGCCTTTTTGGCTGGGATGGCAGTCTCTGGATCCCAGAGCCAATTGGCTTATGCTCTGTGCCCATCCCCAGGCTGACAGCCTACGTGGTCAAGGTCTTCTCTCTGGCTGCCAACCTCATTGCCATCGACTCCGAAGTCATCTGTGGGGCTGTCAAGTGGCTGATCCTGGAGAAGCAGAGGCCTGATGGAGTCTTCCAGGAGGATTCCCCCGTGGCACAACCAGCAATGACTGTAAGAGGCCGGGATTCAGGGCAGGCTGGGGGAGAGGAGTGCCTGAGCATGGACAGGAGACAGGCTCTGTCTGCCATTTGCCCAATTCCCAGCGTGGGAAGGACAGAGAAATAAAGGAGTCACACTGGTCATTTCCCCTTTGCAAAAACCAGAGATCTCAGAGTCCAGTGCAAAATGGAAGTTCCCTAGCCCTCCATTTCTTTGGGGGGGGAAAAAAAACCACCTGAGACGTCCTTAGAATTGTGGTTCTCAAACTCTGGTTTCCAGGCCAACAGCATCAGCATCAGCTGCAAATTGGTTAGAAATGAACATTCTTGGGCTGAACCCCAGATGCACGAATCAGAAACTTTGGGGGTGGGGCCTAGGAATTGGGGTTTTAATAAGCCCTTGACTCCAGGTAATGCTGACATGTGCTCAAGTGGGCAAACCACAGCTTCAGCCTGACCTTTCGGGTTTTCCAGCCTCACAGCCTTCCCTCTCCACACTCCATCTGTACTGCCTGGCACCTTGCTCCCGGGCACAGGGCCTTTGCACATGCTGTTCCCACTGTCTGGCATGTTACCACTGCTCTCTTTGGCAGTTGAGTCCTACTCACTCTTCAGATTGTGGCTCCACCTGTCATCCCTCGGGGACACCTTTCCAACTGCCCTGACCAAGACACCCCCCCGCTATCCATTCTCACAGAGCAGCACTCATCAGTTTGTAACGATATATCTGTTGATGAGTTGGTTGGTTCATGCCTGTCTCCCTATGAGACGGGGAGCTCCATGAGAGCTGGAGCCATCTTACCCACAACATCAGCAACATTTACAGAATGAGTGAGTGAATGAATGAATACTAGAGTACAGCCCTCCTGTGAGACACTGGGGAGAGACCCACTGCTGCCCTGCCCCGCTGATCCTACAGGCAGGGGGGAGAAGGGGGGGAGTTGGCACGAGGGGCGCACAGGTGACCCCATCCTTACTTCCTGCTCCACACTCTAGGGTGGCTTGAATGATGCTGAGGAGAAAGATGTGTCCCTCACAGCCTTCGTTCTCATTGCGCTGCAGGAGGCTAAAGATATTTGCGAGGGACAGGTCAACGTAAGTGTGCCCTTCCCCTCCCCCAACACTCCCCACACAGGCACAGCCATCGTGGAGGTTCTGTAATCACGGCATCTGCTTTGTCCTGGGGTCTTGAGAGTGGGTTGTTTGACTTTTAGCTTTCCAAGTGGGGGACTCCAGGATCCCAACTTCACCAGCTGCTTCTCCCTCTTCAGGACCCCAGAAAAGAGAGGGAGGAGGGAAAGGCTGTTACCTTTAAGGCCAGAGTAACCTTGGTTCAATCCTTGCAGATTTGAAAGAAATTATGATAGAAAAGAGACAGCTCTAGGAGAATGGGGTCAGACAGATCTAAATTTGGATAATTACTCTCAAGAACTTCCCATTACTGGGCCTCAGTGTATGCATCTGTTAAATGGGTATAATAATCTTTGTATTTTTTAGGACTCTCTGAGTTCTAGATGTAACACACATGTGAGCTGCATTATGTAAAAACACAGGTTGAGGCAAATCAATTAAGAAAAAAAACAACAACATGGGTAGTAAACACTAAAAACTCATCATTTCTTAAGTATTTTACTACCTTTTATCATTATCCATACTCTTGAGGTTATTTATGTCTGTCGTACCTATATGGTGGACATACTACATAATCACTTCCCAGTTCTACAGTCAGTGACTCCATGCTGGTAGGTTGAAATCAGCCATGGTCGTATTTACACTATAAAAATCAGCAAACATACAAAGCCTATCTGCCTCTGTACCTCATCTCATGGGTCTCAGTATTCTCCTCTGTGCAGTAGGGATGATGATGAAAATAAACCTACCTCATAGGATTCTGAGATGAAATGAGTGGGTATGTGACTAGCACATAGTAAGTGTTAGCTACAGTGAGGATGATGATTAGATAATAGGTGGACCCAGTGGTGTGCTAGCCCTGGTGCCTATTTGGGGCATCTCTTTCCCACTCTGTGTTAAGGTATGTCACACTGGTAGCTTGAAATGGGCCGTGGCGGAGGTATTTACACCACAGTCACTGGCAATCAATAAACCAGCTCCCCTAACCCCGACCTCCTGCACTGACTAGACAACTGGTTATGAAATATTTACTAGCACACCACTGGTATACAGGCTGCACCAGGAACAGGCTAGGTACTCAGTAACAGAGCAGTGCACAGTGGCTAAACGGTCCGGGGAACCCTTAAAAATAGACAGATCCAAGACAAATATGTACCAAGGCCGGAAACATTGTGCCCAGGAAGTGGTGACTATGTGATCCTTGCCAGCTCTCTGGGGCAGCAGTGCCCACCCGACCAGAGTGCCCAATCTTTTTCTCATAGAGCCTTGGGGGCAGCATCAATAAGGCCGGAGAATACCTTCAAGCACACTACAAGAACTTGAAGAGACCATATGCTGTGGCCATTGCTGGCTATGCCCTGGCCCAGTTGGGCAAGCTGGAGGGCCCTCTCCTGGACACATTTCTGAAAGCAGCCACAGGTGAGAGGCAGCCTGGCAGGCTAAGGAGAGATATGTGGCCGGGGGGTGAGGGTGGCCATCTTAAGCTGGGCTGCATGACTCCAAGCTGAGCTGGGATGAGTGGGTCTCGGTGTAAAAAGTCCTCATTGTAAATGACACGAAAGGCCCATTGCATGATTCAACAAGTATTTTTGAGTACTTGCTATGACGTAGGAGCAAAGACATGGGCTCTGACATCAGACAGATTCAAGTTCAAAATCAAATCACCCTCAGCCACATTCTCACTGTGTGATCTTGTACAATCCACTTAACCTCTATGGACATTGTGTATAAAACGATACCGACACCACAACATTGGTGCGAAGATTAAATGAGTGATGCGGGTGGAAGAAGGTCTAGCACATAGTCAGAGATCTGTTACTGATGTTGTTATGGCCTTTAGTACTATTAATAACATTACCATTATTTCAAGGGTTATTAGGATTAGATAAGATAATGACATAGGAATTTTAGCACAGTAAGTAGCACATCGTGAGCACTTAATCAATGATTCAAGTGATGACACCTTATCAGGTTTATGCTCACCTCTGTAACATACCTGAGTGTATACTGAAGTAGTTTCACACACAGAAGTTGGTGTCTTGCTGTGTAAGAAACAGTGCAGTGTGGGTGTACCAAGTTGGTGGACAGCTCTCCTCTATACAGTGATGCAGGGATCCAGGCTCTTCTTCTCATGGCTCTGCCACCTCAGGGCCTCGGAATCCCTTCTATTAAAGCAGAAGGGGAAACAGTCAGGAGGACTGTGCAAGGGAGGTAGACCAGCCATGGAAGGGGACCCATCAATTGCTCTGCACCTTCCATTAGCCAGAGCTCAGTTATGTGGCTAGACCTACCTGCAAAGGCCTCTGGGAGATGTAGTCCAACTCTGTGCCCAGGAAGAGGAGGGAATGGTTCTTGGTGACTGACTCTGTCATGAGTACTTTCTTAGGCACTTGGGACATCACAGTGAATATGGCACAGCCCCTGCCATTGTGGCCTCACGTTCCAGTTGAGGAAAGAAATGAGTTAATAGATTTCTGTTGAGCATCATAGTGTTGGGACAGAAGGACCACATGATGCTTTAAGAGACAGAAGGAAGGGTCTCAGTCTGTCTTGGGTGCCATTGAAGCCGAATTGTGCAGGTGGGTAAGAATAACCAGGGGTAGGTGAAGGAAAAGGTGCTCCAAGACGGGAGAACAGGATATGCAAAGGCTCAGAAGTAAGAATGAGCATGGCAAATGTAGGGAATCAGCTCCCATAGGTCAGAGGGGCTGCAGTTCAGAATTCAAATGGAAGAGTAAAGGTTGATGAGGGAAGAGAGTAAGGCAGGAACCAGCAGACTGAGAGCCACAAATGTGGGCCAGGACACCTGAGCACCAAGATATCTTGTACAAGACTGTTTTCTGAGCTTTCTCTGAACTACCTCCAGGCTGGACAGAGCAGTGAGCATGGGGGCTGGTGTTCTCTCTTGTAGATAAGAACCGCTGGGAGGAGCCTGGCCAGAAGCTCTACAGTGTGGAGGCCACATCCTATGCCCTGTTGGCTCTGCTGCTGCTCAAAGACTTTGACTCTGTACCTCCTGTTGTGCGCTGGCTCAACGAGCAGAGACACTACGACGGTGGCTATGGCTCCACCCAGGCAAGTGGTCCCACATCCCCCAGGCAAATGCATCCTTACCTCCTCTGGCCTGACTGGCCTCCCAGGTAAGATGCTGAAACCAAGAGAAACAGTCAATTGAAATGAAGTTGAGAAATCAAGTTTTTGTTGCAAATCTGTCTATGGATTCTAGACTAAATTCTGGATGCCTCAAGCTGCATTTTGAGACTCCCTTTCCCTCCTGGTGTCCAGATCATGTTCTCAAGGCCCAGGTTCAGGGTCTCTCTGATGGGTTCTAGACCATGTTTCCAGTTCCATCAGGTTCCCATCTTATCCTGTTCCACTGGTGGGTTCTAGACCAATTCTCAATTATTATAGGGAATCATCAAATCCATCTCTCCCTCTGGCAGGTTCTAGACCATGCACTCAGTTCCATGAGGCTCCCAGTGTTACCATGTCTTACTGTGGGTTCTAGACAATGTTCTCAGATTTCTAGAGGACTATAAAAGCCTGCATCTCTCCCTGCTGGTTTCTAGACCATGGTTTCAGCAACCTCAAGTCTAGCAACCTCAGGCTTCAGTTTTATCCCTTTTCTCTCTGGTGGCATTCTCAGATTTTTTTTAAACATGCTCATCCAGTGATGTTTATTGATTTAGAGCGTGGTTCTCAACCTTTCTAATGCCGCAACCCTTGAATACAGTTCTTCATGTTGTGGTGACCCCCAACCATAAAATTATTTTCGTTGCTACTTCATAACTGTAATTTTGCTACAGTTATGAATCGTAATGTAAATATCTGTGTTTTCCGATGGTCTTAGGCGACCTTGCTAGCGGTTCTCAACCCATGGGTCATGACCATCGGAAGACACAGATATTTACATTACGATTCATTAACAGTAGCAAACTTACAGTTATGAAGTAGCAACAAAAATAATTTTATGGTTGGGGGTCACCACAACATGAGGAACTGTATTCAAGGGTCGTGGCATTAGAAAGGTTGAGAACCACTGATTTAGAGAGAGAGGAAGGGAGAAAGAGAGAGAGAGAGAGAAACAACACACTGATGTGAGAGAGAAACATCAATGGATTGCTTCCCGTATGTATCCTGACTGGGGATGGAACCTGCAACCTTTTGATGCATGAGACAATGATTCAACCAACTGAGCCACCTGGCCTGGGCTCAGTGTCACTTTTGGATTCTAGATTATATGCTCAGTGTCCCCAGGTTCCAACTTTATTATTTACTCACAAATGGGTTCTAGATACCTTCTCAGTGTCTCCAAACCCCTGTGTTAGACTCTTCTCTGGATGGGTCTAGACCACATTCTCAGTGTTGCTAGACCTTCCTTTTTTTTTTTTTTTTTTTTGTGGCAGCTGTTGGCATGTTTTTATTGTATTTATTTATTTTTACATATATTTTTATTGTTGATAGTATTACACATATCTCCCATCCCCACCCTACCTCACTCATTCCAGCTCCTTCCATCCCCTCCCCTCAGGTCTTCATGACATTATTGCCAGTGTCCATGGGCTAGACATATTAGACCTTCAGTCTTACGCCTGCATTTTCTCATGTATCTAGACATGCTCAGCGTCTCCACACTCTGGTGTAAGCCTCTGTCCCTTGGAGAATTCTAGGAGATATCCTCAGTGTCTAATGACTCCCAGTCTTACCGTTGTACCCTCTAGTCCCTTCTAGGTCACAGTCTTAGTGTCACCAAGCCCTAGACTGAGCCTCTCTCACTGAGAGAGTGCTAGAACATGTCCTCAGTATATAAAAACCCCCATTCTTATCCCCACCCCCTCTGGTGCATTTTAGGCCACAGTCTCAGTGGCCCAGCTTCAAGCTGAAACTCTTCATCCCCCAGCACGTTCTGACTGCTATCTCAGTCTCTCAGATCACCCTCTTTTTCTCTCATGGGTTCTAGGCAACTTTCATGGTGTTCCAAGCCTTGGCCCAATACCAGAGGGATGTCCCTGACCATGAGGATCTGAATCTGGATGTGTCCATTAACCTGCCCAGCCGCAGCTCTGCAGTCACACACCGCATCGTCTGGGAATCTGCTAGCCTCCTGCGATCAGAAACGGTACAGCTGCTTGGCCAAACCCTTGTCACTCTCATCCTCCATGCCAGTCAGAGTCTGCAGGAGGCAGGAGGGAGGGCTGGTGACCATTGCAGCCGGGGGAAAGCTTGGCTCCCAACACTTCTCTTCTCTCCCCATTCCCTGCAGACCAAGGAAAATGAGAATTTCACATTAACAGCTAAAGGGAAAGGAAAAGGCACCTTGTCGGTAAGGACCAGAGCCCACACCTGCTTTGCTCACCACCTTCTCTCAGCCCCGCTGCCCCATTGGGACCATCTCCTTCCCAAGTCATATGCTGACACCTCGTCTCCCCTCCCATCTCTCCAGGTGGTGACATCGTACCATGCCAAGATCAAAGGCAGAACCACTTGCAATAAGTTCAGTCTCACTGTTACCCTGCGACCAGCCCCTGAAGGTAAAAGGAATAAAGACCCTATCTGACACCCTTCCCTCACTGCCTTTCTAGTGTCTGCCCCACTCCTGAATTAGGACCCAGTCCTCTATCCTTCTGTCTTCTATGTTTCTAGCAAAGAAGCCTCAGGACGCCAAGAGCACCATGTTACTCAACATCTGTACCAGGTAAGAGATGGGTCACTGGGGTTCATCTCGCTCATCCCTCTCTCTAGCAAGCCTGTAAATAACATCCGAGGTACCTACTACTGTCTGGGAATGTGTTGTGTGTGTAGTGCTGTGCTGAGCCCCCTCGAGGAGGTAGACAGCACGGCATGGTGGTGTGAGACTAGCTGTGACCACATAAGCTGAGACTGTGAAAAGTGATGTTGATACTCAATGAGGGAGATTACAAGTGTTACAGGAATTTTACATTATTATTATTTTTAAATGTTTATTTCTTCCAGAGAGGAAGGGAGAGGGGGAGATAGAAACATCAATGATGAGAATCATTGATTGGCTGCCTCCTGTACACTCTCTACTGGGGATAGAGCCCTCAACCAGGGCATGTGCCCTGACAGGGAATCAAACTGTGACCTCCTGGTTCATAAATGGAAGCTCCAGCACTGAGTAACACCGGCCGGGCTTACATTATCTTTTATCAAAACATCCACAACTCTTGTACTGACAGCTTTAAAAGTATAGAGTAATGAAAAATGTAGTAAGACGAGTATTTGTTTAGTGCACTGTAATTTGAAATGTCAGAACATTGAGATTGAAGTTGGTTTTGATTTTTTTTGAAGCAGTTATCCAAAGCCCTGTGGTTTGAACAGTGCCTCCTTTCTTCTCTGTAGCACTTAAGATATGGAGCCAGCATCTGCTCTATGACGCTGTGAAGTGTCATGTTCCCTTCTAAGTTTAGGTCAACTTCCCACATGTAATCCTCTGAGCTTTCGTTGTCACTAGGTATTTAAGAGTTCCTTCACGGTGAAGTGTTTTGTCAGCGTCACTTCCTCTGGGACATCATCATTTTTGGCCACAGCCACTTTCTTCATTTATGTGGATTCCCTTGCCTTCACTAAGTGCCTCTGGCCCCATGGTGGTCTCTCCAAGGGCAGCAGGTCCACATTCCCACCATCTGCTGTTTCTTCTCTGCCTCCATTTAGGTGCTGCTGAAATTCACTACTGGTGTTACCACTCTCATTTCTGTGCTGTACTTCCATCTTTGCTGGTGATTCCCTTTCAATGATCTATTTTGATAAGACCTCACATGATTTTTTTTTTACTGAGAGAGAAGGAAGTAATACAACCTCTGACTTGGCTAGAATGATGGGTGCTCAATGACCCATCACTGACAGACTTTGAAAGAAGTGACGTGATTGGTCATTGATTGTAATGCTCATTTGTTTACGTAGTGATGGGTGGTCTGAAGAGCTAGCAACTAGATTTGTCCATCAGGCGTTTGCTCATTAATATATTGTGGTACTGGAATTAGACCATGTTGCTGAGGGAATGGTGTTATTGAACTAGACCGTGATAATGGAATCATGCAGTGAGACCTGCCTGTACTCTTGTCTTCATTTTCTAAAAGAACTGGGGCCCAAAGAGGTGAAGTGACTCATCAAATGTCGCATAGAGCTGGGATGTGAACCCATGTAGTTGGGCTTCAGAGGCTGAGCAGTTAGTCGCCTTAACCATTACACATCTTTCCTTTATTACCCTTGGGGGGTGTTTCCTAAGATCTGACATCCTCTATGCTGCTGTGTGGGAACCAGAATCCTCTGTCACTGATCAGACCCCCTTGTCCAGGCACTGACCCCTAGGGCTAATCCCATCTGGGACTCAAACCCTCTCTCCCTGACCCATCCAGGTACCTGGGAAGCCATGATGCCACTATGTCCATCCTGGATATATCCATGATGACTGGCTTTGCTCCCGACACTGCTGACCTCAAGCAGGTGTGAAAATCCTGGGCTCAGGGGTTAGGATTAGAGGGAAGGAGCCTGGGGTCTGGAAGAGGCTGAGGGAAGGAAGGGATTTTCACAAGCTCTTCCCTCCTCCAGCTGACCAGTGGCACTGACAGGTACATCTCAAAATTCGAGTTGGAAAACAAGGCCTTCTCCAACAAGAACACCCTCATCATCTACCTGGATGAGGTGAGGCTTCCATTGGGACCTTGACCCAAATGTGGCTGGCCTTTTCCTTCTCTATTGGTCTTTTTTTAAATTTCCTTATTGATTAAGGTATTACATATGTGTTCTCATCCCCTTCTCTATTGGTCTTAGAGTCCTCTGCCTAATCCATTCCTTCCTTCCTTTTTTTTCTTTCTCATTTAGTTTCCCAACTTTATTGAGATATAATTGGCATATAACAAACACTGTGTAAGTTTAAGGTATACAATGCAATGATTGGAAATATGTATATTAGAAAATGCTGACCACAGTAAGGTTAGTTAGCACATGTACCACCTCACAATTATAATCTGTGTGTGTGTGGTAAGAACTTTTAAGATTTACTATCTTATACCCTGGCCAGTTTCGCTCAGTAGAAAGAGTGTCAGCCTGCAGACTGAAGGGTCCCAGGTTTCATTCCGGTCAGGGGCACATGCCTAGATTGTGGGCTCTGTCCCCAGTGTGGGGCATGCAGGAGGCAGCCAATCGGTGATGCTCTCTCATCACTGATGTTTCTATCTCTCTCTTCTCCTTTCCTCTCTGAAATCAATAAAAAATATTTTTTAAAAGATTTACTATCTTAGCAGCTTTCAAATACACAGTGCAGTATTGATAACCATGGGATGTTTGTAGGGGCACAGATATCAATCCATTGGCCAGAATTCAATTTCATGGTCACACCCAATGGAAAGCGAGGCTGAGAAGGGTAATCTAACCATGAGCCTTGGAGAAAAAGAAAACAGATTTGTTGAACTGCCCATTAATCTTTGCCACCCCTCACCCCCCGCCATCCTCTCCACACAGATCCCTCCTTGGTCCCTTGTTTCTCCTTATGCTGGACTACCTCCCATGTCACCTCACTGACTCACCTCCTCCTTTTCCCAGATCTCACATGATCAAGAGGACTGTATAGCCTTCAGAGTTCACCAGTACTTTACTGTGGGGCTTATCCAGCCGGGGGCAGTCAAGGTGTACTCCTATTACAACCTGGGTGAGCAGCCAACCTCGGGCCTGGGGTCTGAGGGTCCCAAGGTTCTATAAGATGGGGTCTCAGGGTTTGGTGATTGGGGACCTGGGAGTCCCAGGGTTCGGGACCTGGCATCTCCAGGTCTGAGGGAATGGAGTTGGGAACCTGAGCCCCACAGGCATGGTCTTGGGTGGAGGCCTTAGCTCTCTGACACCTCCTACTCCCTCTGCCCACAGATGAGACTTGTACCCGGTTCTACCACCCAGAGAAGGAAGAAGGACTGCTGAGCAAACTCTGCCACAATGAAATATGCCGCTGTGCTGAGGGTGGGTGCACAGGAGCCAGGAAGTGGCAGGCCACGCCCACTTGATACCCCATTCCCACACCTACCCCTTTCCATGATGGTGATGCAAGGGACCCCAAAAGCCCACACCCAGGGGACACCAAGAGAGATGGGCCTGGGGCTGACCACACCCATGGGTGGTGGGCCCTGGGTGAGAAGTGGAGCTTAGATCATGTCCCCTGCCCACCCACCCCGCAGAGAGCTGCTTCATGCACCATTCAGAGGACCAGGTCACCCCAGAAGACCGGCTGGACAAGGCCTGCGAGCCAGGAGTGGACTATGGTGAGGAGGGTGTGGGGAGATGCACGTGCAAGTATGATTGTGAATGATGGTGTGTGTGGCTGTGGTTGTGGGTGAGACTATGTGATGGCAGGTGTGGTCATGGTTGTGTGTGTGATCTGCTGTGAGTGGGCACAGGTTCATGTGTTTCAGGCTATGGTTGTGGGTGACTAGTGTGTGTGTTATTAGAGGCCATGATTGCTGGGGAATCATGATTATGACTGGGCTGGGTATGTGCAAGAGTGTGAAAAGAGGTGGTTGTGAGTAGATGTGGTTGTGTGTGTATGTGAGAGTGTGGTTGTAAATAGCCATGATTGTGTGATGGTGACAGTGGATAGGCATAGCTGTCCCTGTGTATATGATGAGTTGTGAGTGTCTATAATTGTGTGCATGGCTGTAGGTGACTATGTGTGAGATGGTGTTGTGAGGGACTGTGACCATATGTGGCTGTGTGTCAGAGATGGTGGTTGCGGGTGACAGTGGACAGGAGTAACTGTCCTTGTGTATGGGATGAGTTGTGGGCGGCTGTAACTGTGCACATGGCTGTGGGTGACTATGTGAGATAGTGGTTGTATGACCCTGTGTGGCTGCATGTGGCTGCTGGGGAAGCCATGTGCCCCGGTGCCCTTACAGGTAGGCTGCCCTGTTGTCAAGCCTGCCCATGACCCATGCTGGCCCTCCTTTGCTCCTCATTCCCTCTGCGCTCCCCCCCCCGCCCCCCGCAGTGTACAAGACCAGCCTGCTCAGGAAGGAGCTGTCGGATGATTTTGACGAGTACATAATGGTCATCAAGCAGACCATCAAATCAGGTCAGTCCTGGGCTGCCTTCTGTCTTGCTGCCTTCCCCACCCTTCTCCTGCCTCTTCCTCCCCAGTTCAGCGTCCTTCTCTCCCCTCCAGGCACCGACGAGGTGCAGCCTGAACAGGAGCGCAGGTTCATCAGCCACGTCAAGTGCAGAGCAGCCCTGAAGATGCAGGAGGGGAAACACTACCTCATATGGGGCCTCTCCTCGGACCTGTGGGGAGAGAAATCCAAGTGAGTGCCCACCCTGCACATTGTGTGCTCACCCCCCCCTTCCAGGACCCCTCCTGATCTGCCATGTGTCCCTCCTCCCCAGCATCAAGTACATCATTGGGAAGGACACCTGGGTAGAGCTGTGGCCTGAAGCGGACGAATGCCAAGACGATGAGAACAAGAAGCTGTGCAGGGACCTGGCCAGCTTCACAGAAAACATGGTGGTCTTTGGCTGTCCCAACTGACCCCTCATCGGGCCCCTCCCCCAATAAAGCTTCAGTTTGTTAACATAAAAACATTGAAATCTGCAAAGAATTTTTTTGAGTTTATTTGAGCCAAACTGTTAACAATTGCAGGGAAGCAGAATCTCATCGTATTGGGTATTGGGATAATGCTCCAGCGAGTGGCCGTTTTTCACCTTGTTTTATACTTTACAGCCAAAGGAGGAGACATAAGTGGGTTACATGAAATCCATGGGTGATAGATTAGGGAGGTGGGAGAAAGCAAAGCAGGGAAACCTCTGGGATTGGATAAAAAGTAAAATGATAGACAAACACTTCTTTTACTTAAGTCGGTGCAAGATAGTTAACTGTCAACAATTAACTCAATAACAATGAGGGAATTTCTGGTCTCTGCAGAGTGGTGCCTGTGCTTTCAGTGGGCCGGGGAAAAGGGAAATTATTTTGACATTCCAACGATATATTATCGTAGATGTAAAAAGACAATAAGCTCATTTAAGGTAAAAATTGACCTTTGTCAGGGAAGATACTGGCCTAGGACATGACTATTCACTATCAACTGCTTTTAGTTAAAGGTTTCATTTCAGACCATCCTTTGTGGCTACTTTAGGTCTTTGAGTTTGCAAAACTGCCATGCAGGTCTTCCCTGAACTAGTCAGGATAGCATGTGGCCTTTTTTTTTTTTTTTCATCCGTAAGTTGTACTCCATGTGATCTCCCAAAGTCTGGAGGTTGTGCCAGAGGGAAAGCAACAGTTATGGCCCCTTGCTGCCTCACCTGAATCTCAGCTCCACCTTACTTGAAATCCCCAAGAATCTTGCATTCTTTCCTATACACTGATGCCCTCACCATCCTCACCTGCAGCTCCCTGCCCCTTCACCTGGGCTCTCACCTACTTGCTTACTTGCCTTCTTACTGCATCCTGAATTTTTTCCACATTCTCATTGGAATCTGTACCTCCTCTCTTCCCTGCATCCTTGACTACATCCACCTGCATTTTTGCATCCTCACTTGGCCTCCCCACCTACATGTCAGTCCGTAAACTTACCTGTATCTTTACTTATATTTTCACTTGTCTTTCCACCTGCATCCTCATCAGGGACCTCACCTACATCTTTAAATCCTAATCTGGATCTCTTCCTGTCTTCTTATCAGCATCCTTACCTACATTCTACCTACTCAGTTACATGCCTTTTCACCTGCACCTTCTGCTGCATCTTTACCTATGTCCTCTTCAGCATCATAACCTTACAGTCTCCTCTCCTTTCTCACCTGCACCCACACCTGCACCGTCCCCTGTTCTCATACTCCTCATTCGCAGCTCACTGTCTCCAATGGCATTCTCACCTGCATTCCCTTTTGTTCTCTAGGCTCACCCTCCCAGTCACTACTTTCTAGATGGGCCTGAGCAGACTCCTCTATGCTTCTGGAGGAACCAGTGGGGAGGCTGTGCCTAGGAGGGGGCGGTAAGGGGCAGGCAGGGTGATATTTCCTGTGAGGAAGCCTGAGTGAGTGAGGGGAAGCATGAGTCAGCAGTTGAGGAAAGAGTGCTGAGGCTGTTTTGGTCACAGCATCACCAGAACTGAGTGGGGTGGCGTGTGGGGATGACAGCCACCAGGCTGAGTGGAACTACTGGTTGCAAAGTGAAACTGGGACTCCAAAGGCCTCATCTAGTCTCTAGATCCTCGAAGACTGTTGAGGGTGGGACCCAAGCGCAGGGTTCTGGATCCGGTCGTCATGGAAAAAACCCTACAGCCTGGAAGTCACCCAGCACAGCCCCCTGGCCCTAGAGCCCCTGGTTCTAGAAACCCCCACCTCCCACTTCCAGGATTGTGGGGGAACGCATTCACAGCCCAGCCCTGCTTCCTCCAGCCCCTACTTGCCAGAGACTTCCGTGGAGGGGAGACTCAAAGACCCTCATCACTCACTAGGTGTCCCAGCTGACATCGGCCTGCTGCCCCCTCCCCCGATGTCCATCTTCTCATTTCTTTTCTTGCCTGTTTCCCCTTTCTCCTGTCCTGGGTCCATTGTCCTCATTTCTTTAACACCTGGGGTTGAGAGTTGCTTGAGCACCTATGGTTCTAGGCTGAGAACATTCTGAAGACAGCAGAGGGTTGATTTCAGACAGCGAGGAAAGGAGAGCAGGGCAATGTGAGCAGGCCTGCCTGTGATTGGGCCACCAGTAATGGTCCTTTAGATGAGGGATGGTTCATGTCCTGTGTGAACTTAGCCAGGCCGTGGAGACCAGCCGTTTGGTGAAACACCAGCTAAATATAGCTAGGAGGGTATTTTAAAAACGGGATCCACATCTATTGTCAGTTGAGTTTAAAAGCACTTAACCTTAGCCCAGCCAGTGTGTCTCAGTGCTTGGGCATTGTCCTTCGAACCAGGAAGTCACAGCTTGATTCCAGTCAGGGCACATGCAGCTCAATTCCCAGTAGCGGGGTGCGGAAGGTAGCTGATCAGTGATTCTCATCTTTGATGCTTCTATTTCTCCTTCTCCCTTCCTCTCGGAAATAAATAAATATATATATATTTGAAAAAGCAGTTTACCTTTGATAATGTGGGTGTGTCTCATCCAATCAATTGAAGGGATAAAGAGGGGGAAAAAACAAGCTTCCTGAAGAAAAAGTAATTCAAGACAGCAGTGTAGAAATTCTAGCCTTCAGACTAAAGGCTGCATCAACTCAATTGAATCTCTAACCCACTGGAGATTTCAAACTTGCTGAGCCACACATTGCATGGGCCAACTCCTTAAAATAAATCTGTTTCTCTGTCTCCCCATATACAAAGAGAGAGATGATCCAGATTAAATAAAGATATAAATTAGATACAGAAACCCCTGCCTAATGTAGATGGACAGGGAAGTGTCCTGTGAAGTGGGGTGGGGGATTCTTGAGTCAAGACATAGATGACAAGGAGGACGTGGGAAAGACTGTTTCAGGCAGAGGGAACAGTACATGCAAAGGCCCTGAGATACCTGTTGCAGCGTGAGCGAGGGTACAAGGGCTTCAAGATAGTGACACCCACTTAGTTTCTAAGCTCAGGGGATGGCAAGCTTTTTCTCTAAAGGGCAAGATAGGCAATATCTCAGGATTTGAGGGGTAAGAGTTAAAATGGAAGCTATTATTAAGGTACTTCCACCCTGCCACACCATTTGTTTGGAATGGGCCACTGGAGTAATGGGTGTGACTTGTGGCCCACTGCTGGAGACAATCTCTGGATGAAGAGTGATCAATCTGAGGCTTGGCAATCTAAGTAGGGGCAGGAGTCGGGGATAACCCCCAAGGCCAGTTTCTCTCTCTGCTCCAGGTCTCAGCCAGCCTGCCCCTTCAAGACCCAGCTCTCTCATCTGGATAGCTGGCCAGGTGCACTGCGACATGTTGAGTCACCCACCCCCAGAATGAGATTCATCCACTCAATGCCTTCCAGTCATTAACAGAGGACATTCCAACATGTTGGGGTGATCAGTGCGACCATCACAGAGCATGGACAGTGGTCAGGTTTGGGCTGCTGGTCAAGGAGGCGGAGTGGGTTTAGGGACAGAGGAGAACACCCAGCTGTGTCTCTACAGCTCACTAAAGTCCTATCCCTGAGAACTGCTCCTGTAGCTGTACAGAAGCCGGAGGTCCAATGGATTGGCCTACTTAATTTTGCTAATAAGCTCCATGGAAGGCCATTGAAAGATTTTATATATTTTTTAATTTTGTGAATATATTTTTATAGATTTCAGAGAGGGAGAGAGGGATAAAAATATCAATAATGAGACAGAATCATTGACTGGCTGCCACCAGCACGCCCCCACTGGGGATTGAGCCTGCAACCTGGGCATGTGACGTTGACCGAGAACCATAACCTCCTGGTTCATAGGTCAATGCTCAACCACTAAGCCATGCTGGAAGGGCCATTGAAAGATTTTAATCTGGGAGGAGGTGAGAGCTGCCTTAAGTGTTTGAAAAGCTAATGCAGTCCATTTCCATTCTAGTTACATACCCCCAAAGAAATGAAACCTGGCACCCTGACAAATATATGTGCATGCAGGCTCACAGCAGCATGATGCACAGTAGCCAAAAGGTGGAAACAACTTAATGCACATCAACAGATGAATGGATTCACAAATGTGGTCCTTCCACACAATAGAATACTATTCAGCCTTAACAAAGGATCGAAGCACTGACACTCAGTATGATGTGGATGAACCTTGAAAACATTATACTCAGAGAACAAAGACCACACATCACATATTTCCATTTTTATGAAATATGCAGAACAGGTAATTAGATAGAGCAAGAATGGAGAGTAGCGGTTGCCCGGGGCTGGGAAGATTGGGGAATGAGAAGTAACTGCTTAGTGGCTCTGGAGTTTCCTTTGAGGGCATTGAAAATGTCTTGGAACTAGATAGAGTTGCGCAACATTGTCAATGTATTAAATGCCCCTGAGCAACCTGCTTTCAAATGGCTAGTTTTAGGATATATGAATTTCCCCTCAATAAAATAAAAAATAAATAACTAAGGAAGGTCACACTAACAGAGGATAGAGGATGAATTGTAAGGTGACAGGAGGTAAAGCAGGACATTCAGCTGGAAAGCCACTGCAACCATCCACGCAAGAAATGATGGGTGCCTTAATGTGTCAATCCATTCGGGCTACTAGAACAAGTTACCATAGACTGAATGGTTTAAACCACAGACCTTTATCTCGCACAGTCTGGGAGCTGGAAGCCAAGATGAGGGTGCCAGCTTGGTGGGGTTCCACAGAGAACTTTCTTCCTGGCTTGCAGATGGCACCTGCCTGCTGTGTGCTCACATGGGAGAGAGAATCTCTCTCACGTGTCATCTTATAAGGGCACTAATCCCATCACTAGGATTTCACCTTCATGACCTAAAAATCTCCCGAAAGTTCCACTTCCATAACCATCACATTGGGGAGTTAGTACTTCCACATATGAATTTTGAGGGACACAAACATTCAGTCCATAGCACTTACTAGTAGCTCAGGTGATCGTGTTATCAAGGAGGCGACAAGCCCTTGGTTCTTGTCTTTTTGAAGCAAAGATTTTAGCCAAGAGACAAAGGCAGCAAAGCAAGAAAGAATTTATTGACTTCAACAAAAGCACGCTCAGTAAAACAAGGAAGGGCCTCGCATAGAAGAAGCAACAGGAGAACCTAGGCTGTGTTTCTTTAGCTGACTGTGAAATCAGACAAAAGGGGGCCTTGCAGTCAGGGTCCGGGGATTAACCTGGGATGAGCTGCTGTTGCCTATTGCTCCCCTGGTTGCAAGTCTTATGGGGTCCCTTAGAGTTTAAGGGATGCGTGCCTGTGGGGCAAGGAAAGGAGGAAGGGCCAGGGCAGGAAGTCATTAGTCATTGCAGCTGGTCTTGAGGCAGCCACAACATCACCTGTCTGCTTTTGCTGCCTTTCTGTGCCTGGAATACAACTGAAACCTAGATGTTACCTTTAGGGAGGAAAAGTCAGGAGGTCCAAACTGCATGACCAGCAATATGCTAGGGAGGAAAGGTTACCCTGGGGTCAAGGTCCTTGTTTTCCCTGTTTTGCCCCTTGGGAGGCACCTGGAGCTTTCTGCCCTGGTGGCCTTCTGAATGGCCCATCATCCTTGCTCTGCTCATGTCTGTCTAACTGCCTATTACATTTCCCCCTCAAGGGTCTTGGCTCTGAATCCTTTCAGAGAAATGGGGCACAGAGTCGCTTCTGTAGCTACTTCTGCTGAAGAGAGCTGAGGCTTTCCTTCAGATCCCAGAGATCCTTGATCTCTGTCAGAGGGGTGATGAGGCCTGGGCAGGGAAGGAGGTTGTGATGGTGTCTAGGGGCGGTATTCCCTGAGTAGAGTAGTGCTTGTAACCTAGTGGAAACAAACTGTGGTACAAATCTCAGTATTACTGAGGCAAGAATTGTAATGAATGGTCCTATAGGATAAAAAAGTTTTAGTTCCCAATAATTCCAAGTCAAAGAATGGAAGAAAAATAAGACATGAGTTTGGAGGCTTGTAGTCAAATACTTGAGAATACTAGAAAAATTCAGGATCCAGTTTAGTTCACAGGTGAACAATAAAGCTTTCAACTGAACTAAAATAAAATCTGATATCCACAACTATGTATTATGGAAGCTGTTGAAATATAATTTCCCCTCTAAAATCATCCTTATTTTTATCAAGGAGCCAAATTAAGACCAATTTATTTACCATATTAAGTCCAGTTTCCATTTGGCCTGATTATTTGTATGAACATAAGAATAGCAATTGATCATATATCCTCTTTCAGATCTGCTTTGCTGGCAACTCATACAAAATGGGAAAGACAAGAGATGCACTGTGGAGCTCAGTTGTTCAAGACTAGTGTGTGCACCTGAACCCCAGCAACAAGGGGTCAGAGAAGAAAGAGATTCCATCGGTGATTTTAGGAATAGATGGGCTCTAGTACGAGACAAGTGAGTGGGGGTGGGGCAGGTTACATGATAAGGCTAGCTGAGTCCCCAAACCTGGGCACAATGCGGGGGGATGCTCTCTTTCAAGCCCACTATGGGGGTAGAGGGGAGGAATGGGGTGCTTGTTCTCCTATTTGCCCCCTCTATTCTATTCCATTCCCCAGGACTCACCCTTAGAATGGATCCTGAAGAATTGGTCAAAATTTGATCCCCAAACCCTAAAGAAAAAGATATTAGCCTTCTTTGCAATACAGCATGGCCCCAGTACAAACGGGGAACCAGGAGCCCTGGCCAAAGAATGGAAGCCTTCATTATAACACCATTCTCCAGCTAGATTTTTTCTGCCATCACCAGAGCCAAGGGACTGAAGTCCCATATGTCCAAGCCTCTATGGCCTTAAGGAACAACCAAGACCTTCGTAAGACTTGCAGCTAGACCTGCTTTTCTGGTCCCAGGGAAATGGATGAAGGTCCCACATACCCAAGTCCTTATGGCTCCCAGGGATGACCCTAAGTTATATACTACCTGTAAACTAGATCTCTCTGTAATTGCTACAAGGCCCGAAGAAAACTACCCAGATGAAAAGGAAACATTCTAAAAATGGGGGAATGCTTTTTTAAAATTATTTTTATTGATATTAGAGAGGAGGAGGAGGAGGAGAGAAACATCAATGTGTGAGAGAAAAACAGCAATTGGTTACCTCCTACATGTGCCCTGACCAGGGATTAAACCTGGCATCTCACTGGCCAGGCCAAAAATGGGCGGATTATTTTATCAGTCTTTTGACAACATTGGTTGGCAACCCAATTCTTGAGATATTAAAAATTACTGTCCTCCCCAGCCAGTGTTACTCAGTGGTTAAGCATCAATCTATAAATAAATCAGGAGGTCTAAGTTCAATTTCCAGTCAGAGCACATGCCTGGGGTGCAGGCTCAATCCCCAGTGAGGATGTGCAGGAGGCAGCTGATAGATTATTCTCTCTTATCATTGATGTTTCTGTGTCTCTCTCCCTCTCCCTTCCTCTCTGAAATCAATAAAAATATATTTTTAAAAAAGAAAAAAGAATCACTCTCCTTTTTTTTTAACAAAATAAATCTTTACAGGGCCAGCAGTATGGTTCCAGAAACAATTCAAAGCCCACCAAATCTTATTTGGGCCATCTTTTAAATGCAAGTTTCTGGGAGGTAATCCTTATTGAAAGGGAAAAAAACCACCTTAGCCATTTAAGTGGATCTAATTAATGTATATCAGATGTTAAACATTAATTGCTAGACAAGTCTGAATTTCACCTACTTTTGGTGTTTTATTACAAAAAACGGCTAGAAAATAGATTTGATGTTTTTTAATAAATATCTTACATTTGATTAGAAATATGTCTCTTAAAAGTTTGAGTGTGGCCCTAGCTGGTTTGGCTCAGTGGATAGTATCGGCCTGCATATTGAAAGGTCCCGGGTTCATTTCTGGTCAGGGGCACATGTCTGGGTTGCGGGCTCGGCCCCCAGTTGGGGGTATGCAGAGGCAGCTAATCAATGGATCTCACTCATCATTCTCTTTCTCCCTCTCCCTTCCTCTCTGAAATCAATAAAAATATACTTTAAAAAAACTTTGAGTGTGTTTGCCAATGGAGAAGTCCAATATGAAATATATGTGCTAATCTAAAGAATGCCAATTGCTTACTTTTTAGTAATCACTAAAAATTAAGTTTCCTACGAGTTAAGAATTCAAATTAAATTAGAAAGAAATTGTATGGTTTGATGATAGACGGTATAAAGTATAAAGATAAAGGAAAAGGAAGAAAGTTAGATGTTCTAAAGTTGGTTATTTCACAAACGAAAGAAATGGAGGAAAACAAACAACTGGAAATAGAGTTCAAAACCACGGTTATAAGGTTTTTCAAGAATTTCCTAGAAAAGGCCGATAAATTCAACAAAACCCTTGAGGATATGAAAAAGGACCAACTAGAAATTAAACATACACTGACTGAAATAAAAAATATTATACAGAGACCCAACAGCAGACTAGAGGAATGCAAAAATCAAGTCAAAGATTTGAAATACAAAGAAGCAAAAAACACTCAACCGGGAAAGCAAAAAGAAAAAAGAATCAAAAAATTTGAAGATAGTGTAAGAAGCCTCTGGGACAACTTCAAGCGTACCAACATCAGAATTATGGGGGTGCCAGAAGAAGAGAGAGAGCAAGGTACTGAAAACCTATTTGAAGAAATAATGACTGAAAACTTCCCCCACCTGGTGAAAGAAATACACTTACAAGTCCAGGAAGTGTAGAGAACCCCAAACAAGAGGAATCCAAAGAGGACCACACCAAGACACATCATAATTGAAATGCCAAGGGCAAAAGACAAAGAGAGAATCTTAAAAGCAGCAAGAGAAAAAGTTAGTTACCTATAAGGGAGTACCCATACGACTGTCAGCTGATTTCTCAACAGAAACTATGCAGGCCAGATGGGAGTGGCAAGAAATATTCAAAGTGATGAATAGCAAGAACCTACAACCAATATTACTCTACCCAGCAAAGTTATCATTCAGAATTGAAGGTCAGATAAAGAGCTTCACAGACAAGAAAAAGCTAAAGGAGTTCATCACCACCAAACCAGTATTATATGAAATGCTGAAAGGTATTCTTTAAGAAGAATAAAAAAGTAAAGATAAAAATTATGAACAATAAATACATATCTATCAACAAGTGAATCTAAAAATCAAGTGAATAAAAAAATCTGATGAACAGAATAAACTAGTGAAAATAATAGAATCAGGGACATAGAATAGGAGTGGATTGATAATTCTCAGGGGGGAAAGTGGTATGGGGGGTACAGGAAGAGACTGGACAAAATCATACACCTATGGATGAGGACAGTGGTGGGGGAGGTAAGGGCAGAGGGTGGAGTGGGAACCGGTTGGAGGGGAGCTATGGGGGGAAAAGGGAGAAACAGTTGTAATAATCTGAACAATAAAGATTTATTAAATTAAAAAATATATATTATACAGAGATCTAACAGCAGACTAGAGGATTGCAAGAATCAAGTCAAAGATTTGAAATACAAAGAAGCAAAAAACACTCAACCGGAAAAGAAAAAAGAATCCAAAAGTATAAAGATGGTGTAAGGATCCTCTGGGACAACTTCAAGCGTACCAACATCCAAATTATGGGGGTGCCAGAAAGAGAGAGAGAGCAAGATACTGAAAATCTATTTGAAGAAATAATGACTGAAAACTTCCCCCACCTGGTGAAAGAAATACACTTACAAGTCCAGGAAGTGCAGAGAACCCCAAACAAAAAGAATCCAAAGAGGACCACACCAAGACACATCATAATTGAAATGCCAAGGGCAAAAGACAAAGAGAGAATCTTAAAAGCCGCAAGAGAAAAACAGTTAATTACCTACAAGGGAGCACCCATACAACTGTCAGCTGATTTCTCAACAGAAACTATGCAGGCCAGAAGGGAGTGGCAAGAGATATTCAAAGTGATGAATAGCAAGAACCTACAACCAATATTACTCTACCCAGCAAAACTATCACTCAGAATTGAAGGGCAGATAAAGAGCTTCACAGACAAGAAATAGCTAAAGGAGTTCATCACCACCAAACCAGTATTATATGAAATGCTAAAAGGTATTCTTTAAGAAGAGGAAGAAGAAGAAAAAGGTAAAGATAAAAATTATGAACAACAAATACATATCTATCAACAAGTGAATCTAAAAATCAAGTGAATAAAAAAGTCTGATGAACAGAATAAACTGGTGAATATAATAGAATCAGAGGTATAGAAAGGGAGTGGACTGACAATTCTCAGGGGGAAAGGGGTGTGGGGGCGGGTGGGAATAGACTGGACAAAAATTGTACACCTATGGATGAGGACAGTAGGGGGGGTGGGTAAGAGCAGAGGGTAGGGTGGGAACCAGGTGGAGGAAAGCTATGGGGGGGGGGGGTTGGAAGAGGAACAATTGTAATAATCTGAATAATAAAGATTCATTAAATTAAAAAAAATAAAGATCAAAAGAAAACTAATACAGAATTAAAGTTTTGTTCTTTTCTACTTTGTTAAAAGTACAAGGATGTTCCTCTTGTTTTCTAGATATAAGAAGACTTATTTTTAAAAGCAATTTGGTAAATTATATATTTTCTCCCTACCTTATTCCTCCAGAATTTGGCAATTCATATTGAGTGAGCTATGGTAATACATTTCTTAGCATGAATTCAATAAGACCAGTTTCCAATTGTAGATTTATTAACCAAAACTTTGACTAGAATGTCATATGTGAGAGAGATTGTTAGTCATGCAGTTTAGACCCCCTGACTTTCCTCCCTAAAGATAACATCTAGGCCCTAGCTGGTTTGGTCCCGGGTTCTATTCCAGTCAAGGACATGTACCTTGGTTGTGGGTACATCCCCAGTGGGGGGTGTACAGGAGGCAGCTGATTGATGTTTCTCTCTCATCGATGTTTCTAACTCTCTATCCCTCTCCCTACCTCTCTGTAAAAAATCAATAAAATATATATTTTTTTAAAAAGATAACATCTAGGCCTCAGTTGTGAAAAGCAGCACAATCAGACAAGTGACGCTGTGGCTGCCTCAGGACCAGCTGCCATGACTAATGACCCCTGCACCATCAGTGGAGAGCACACCCCTGGAAGAGCACACCTGGAAGACTGATGACTATTCTGCTAACCCTCCCCTAGGACCCTCCTGCCTTAAATTTCCCTGCAAGAGAAAGAGAAATGCCTTCAATGCAAAGGACCCAGTGTGCACTCTCCTTCTGGGCAACAGGTCCGGGCCTTCCTTCTCTCCATCTCTCACAGGCATGCATCCCCAAAGACATGCTAAGCTCATCCACGTTTCACTGTCCTGAGTGTGCTTTTGCTGCAGTCAATAAATTCTTGCTTGCTTTGCCATATTTGCCTCTTGGCTAAAATCTTTCCTTCAAGAATACAAGAACGGAGGTCTCATCGTTGTCTAGCTGGTATCAGGAGCTGTGGGGATGGAAACAGGTGGCTGAATCTGAGACCTGGTTGGAGGTTGCATTGTCAGGGCTCCCTGAAAGGTGGGATGTGGGGGACAAGATAAAGGGAGGGTCCAGAATGACTCCCAGGCCCTGAGCTTATTTAACTGTATGGACAATGGTTCCACCCCATGACTTTGCGTTCCAATTAAAACTTAAAACACACACATGAATACACACATGCAGACACCACACCTGCACACACATATGTACACACATGCAAACACACATGTGTGTGAACACACATGTGTGCTTCCACATGCACATTCATACATGTACATATACATACAGCATACACATGCATGCACACACTCACACACAATATGCATGTACACTCAAGCACATACACATCCATCTACATGTGTACACACAAAAACCACTCTTGAATTTACCATGTCTCTTATCAAGGTCTAAAATACTATATATTATTCTCTTATTTATTGGGTTCATTGTCTTTCTCACAGGACTATAATAGGAGCTCTGTAGGACCAGGGACTTTTGTCTGTCTTGTTCATGGCGGTGCCCCGACACCTGGAACAGTGGCACATAAGAGATGCTCAATTAATATTTGGCAACCAAGTGAATGAAGCAGCCAGAAGGGAAAGCTGGAACCTCTGTTCTCTGATCCCTCCCTGAGTCACATCTTCAGCTGCCTCTGGAAAGTATGAGCGACGGCATGAGTGAGAGTGAGATGGGGCCAGCGGGGGTGGGGTGACAGGAAGGAGAGGAGGGCAAGGGGGAAAGAGGAGGAGCTGAACGACAGTTCTAAAGGCAGCCCCAGGACCCACGGGTGCCTGTCTGTAGCGTGCGAAGCCCAGGAGCATTGGGCAATTGTGGTTTTCCTCCTAGGCCGCAGGACCCAGCCGTGCAAGCCTAGCCTGGGCATCTGGGGCCTCATCCACACAGGCATGGAGGAGACAGTGGTGCGGCCCTCAGTGTTCGTGGTGGACGGACAGACAGACATCCCGTTCAGGAAGCTGGAGCGCAAGCCCCAGAGACAGGCCTGCAGTGCTGCCAGGCTGAGTTTGGTCCTCCTGCTGCTGCTGCTCATGGCTGGGCTAGCCCTACAGGGCTGGTTTCTGCTGCACCTGCACTGGCGCCTGGGACAAATAGTCACCTCATTGCCGGTGAGTGGGGGTTGGGGGCCAGAGGTAAGCAGGTCTCCTATGCCCCTGTGTATCTCTCTGTGCATGGGTGTGCAGGGCGGGGGACAGACTCAGAGCAGCCCAAGGAAGTTCATTCATTTCCCTGAACCTCAATTTCTTTATCTGTGAAATGGGCATGAAAATAAGAGTGTCTACCTCAGAGGGAATAAAATACGTGCCCATGGTGGCTGGCATATAGCAAATGTTTAACCAGTGGAAACCATTCTTTCTTTTCTTAAAAAAGTAAGCTATAACCGTCCTGGTCAGTGTGCCTCATTTGGTTGAACATTGTCCCGTGCACCGAAAGGTCGCCGGTTCAATTCCCAGTCAGGGGCACATGCCCAGGTTTCAGGCTCGATCCCCGTGCTGCGGTGGATCGATGTTTCTCTCTGTCTCCCTCTCCCTTCCTCTCTCTCTACAATCAATAAGTACATATTTTAAAAGATAAAATTAAGATATAACTGATATACAACATTGTGGAAGTTTAAAGTGTACAACATATTGATTTGATACATTTATATTACAATATGATTGCTATTGTGGCGTTAGCTAGCATCTGTATGGTGTCACTTCATTATCATTTCTCTTAGTTTGGGAATAATTCAGATCTAGTCTCTTAGCAAGTTTAATGTTTATAAAACAGTTTTGCTGTCTGTAGTCCCTGGAGTCAACATGACTTGCATATTATTTATTAGCCATTCCTGATCACTATTATTGGGATTACCACTAATCCACTTAGTAATCTTTCTGCATCAGTTTCCAGTTGGCCGTGGATGTGACTGTCTGTCTGCTGTCCATGCCTGTAGGTCTGTGTGTCCTATGTCATGCCCATGTGGTTAAGACCTTGTGTCCTGTGTCTCCAGGACATTTCTCTTTGTGTCTGGATCTGGAGGCCACATGTCCATGTGGACTGTGCTACTGTCCTGTGTACACACACCCACCCACATGTCCACACACCTGCCAGTCCACAGCCATGGGTTGATGTTGTATTTGTTTCTGGATCTCTGTGTGTCACAGACCCACCTGGATCCGTAAACCAGGCATCCATGTGTCTGCATCCACATGTGTCTTGTCAGTGACACCTAAGTGTCCAATGTCACGTGCCCATATCCACATGTTGACATTTATGTCCACATGTCTATGTATCTTGAACATTATTTATTGAATAAACACTTTTAGAGTGCTTACTGCGTGCCAGGGGCTGTGATACACTTACACATATGAATTCATTTAATCCTTGGCAGGCACTCTTCTTATGTCCATTTACAGAGAGGAAAACTGAGGCAACATGTGGTGATGAGGTTACTGTGGGGGGTGTGCATGTGGCCTTGGGTGTGTACTAGTATCTGAGGGTGATGCTGGACCCATGATCTGCATGTGAGTCTGAGTGATGCCAGGGGAGGGGCCCCACAGGTCCTTACTCTTGGCTCCTCTGCATTTTCAGGAGAGAGATGCAGGATCCTGGGAGCAGCTGATGCCAGGTGAGTCAGGGTGCTGGTCCCCGGGGAGGGGCATCGGATGGTTCCCACGCTGTCCCCACCCCCATTGCCCAATGGGATTTGCACAAGGGACAGAAAGTCCCACAGGTGCCCCTCCCCCAATCCTGAGAAGCAGAAGTTTGGGTCACTCCGGAAAGGGTGGGGTTGACACCAGTAAGTGGACTTGGTGACCTTTGGGAGACTGGCCCTTACCTGCCTTCACCTCTGACCTCTGACTCTCTCTCCAGAGCCAAGGTCCCACAAGGCCAACCCGGCAGCACATCTGACAGGTGAGGGGGACCCCGGGTCCTGGCAAGGGGTGAGGGTCAGGGTGTCCTGGGGAGACCAGACAGACACACAACATTTCAGAGTATTCATTCATTCATTCATTCACTCAATATTTATTCACAGAGATGCCCAGAGCACAGGCACTGTCTGGGTCCATGTATTTATAATTTTATTCATTGAATAAACCTGTAAACAGGGCTCACTACACATCATGCACCATAATACACTTTATACATATTAATTCATTAACTCCTAAGCAGGCACTCTCCATATCTCCATTTTATTGAGACAGAAACTGAGACACACAGAGGTTTTAAGGCTGCTAGGCCAGGGTGGGTTCTGTTTCCATTCCCCAATTCTGCCAGTACAAGGTGTTTTCTCTTGTTTGTGTGTTTTTCTTTATATATATATTTATATATTTTTTTTTACTGATCTCAGAGAGGAAGGGAGAGGGAGAGAGAGATAGAAACATCATTGATTGGCTGCCTCCTGCACACCCATACTGGGGATCGAGCTCACAACTCAGGCATGTGCCCTTACTGGGAATCAAACCATGACCTCCTGGTTCATAGGTCGATGCTCAACCACTGAGCTATGCTGGCCAGGCCACTACAAAGTTTTTGTGTGTGGTGTTTTATTTTATTTTTATTTATTTATTTATTTATTTGTAATCCTCACCAGAGGATATTTTTTCCATTGATTTTTAGAGAGAATGCAAGGAAAGGAGGAAGGGGGAGAAGGAGGACAGAAGGAAGAGAGAGAGAGATCAATTGGTTGCCTCCCGCATGAGCCCAGACCGACCGGGTCCTGGGCCCAACCTGCCCTTGACTGGGAATTGAACCCATGACCCTTCAGTGCTTGGGGTGGATGCTCTAACCACTGAGAAATGCTTGCCAGGGCAACCACTACCATTTTGGTGCTTTTCTCAAGTCACTTAATTGCTCCATACCTCAGTGTTTCTGCCTATCAGAGGGCAACAAGACGAGTTAATGTGTATCAGAAGCAAGTGACTTCACTTCTCTGTGCCTCGGTTTCCCAACCTGCCAGAGAGGATGAAGTGAATTCATACACAGAAAGTTCTCAAACAGCCTAGCACAGAGGCGGAGGCTCAGAGAGGGGCGGTGACCGGCCTAAGTTCACACAGCAAGTTTGGGGCATGTGCTGAGCAGTTCCCTTTGTCTCCCTCCCCAGGGGCCAACTTCAGCTTGACCAGCAGCGGGGGTCCACTGCTATGGGAGTCGAAGCTGGGCCTGGCCTTCTTGAGGAACCTCCGCTACCAAGAGGGTGCCCTGGTGGTTGTCCAAGCCGGCTACTATTACATCTACTCCAAGGTGCAGCTAGGGGGCGTGGGCTGCCCGCAGGGGCTGGCCAGAGGCCTGCCCATCACCCATGGCCTCTACAAGCGCACGCCTCGCTATCCCAAGGAGCTGGAGCTGCTGGTCAGCAGGCAGTCACCCTGTGAGCAAGGGACCGGCTCCCGCATCTGGTGGGACAGCAGCTTCCTGGGCGGCGTGGTGCACCTGGACGCGGGGGAGGAGGTGGTCGTGCGGGTGCTGGAAGAGCGCCTGATCCGGCTTCGGGATGGTACACGGTCCTACTTCGGGGCCTTCATGGTGTGAAGAACGGAGCAGTGTCCAATTGACAGGGGGTCTGACCGCAGAGGTGCCTCAGGAGACAGACAATCCAGCAAGTGGAGACCTTGGAGGGTATCCCATGGACCCCAGAACTCAGCACTTGAGGAGTCAGCAGGCACCTCAAGGGGCCAAAAACCCAGCCACCCCTAGAGGTTGGAGACATTGCCTGATAACCATGTGTGACACAACACAAGTTATCAACACAACCCCAGACACCCACACAGGCTGTACAGTCACACACATGATCATCACATCAGACTTCCACATGCCACATCACAGTCAGACTCATCACACACACACACACACACACACACACACACACACACACACACAGCCTGAGGTTCTTCTCAGTCAAGACGAACACATCCTTGGTGAGAACCAGACGTTGTCTGTAACCCTGTGCCCCTGATGGCTGGTCTTGGAATAAATGGCAAATGCTGCATCTTGGTCAACCTCATCGTAAGGCAAGAGTGGCTTGTAGAGACAGAGGAATCAATGGAATGATTCACAGACGTCACTTTATGGATAAGAACACTGAACCCAGCTGGCTCAGCTCCATGCAGGAAGCTTGGGGGAAGCAGAGACCGCATGCCTGAGTCTGGCTTGCCCTCCAATCCACGACTCCTGAGGACGTGAAGACTACCTCGCGCCCAGCACCCTTATTGCAGGCATCGGTACAGAGTGGCATACTCTCGGCATTGTGGAAGCTCGGAGTGACTGGGGGCACGGGCAGAGTGTGGGGGAAGAGGAAGTGATGATACACATAGATGATCTGTGCAAATGAACATATACTTTGTTGGGACTGGAGGGAAGTCTTATTTACAAGGGCCCTAGGATGAGGGCTGGGACCCAGAGGTGAATAAATTATTGTTATTGTCATTGTTGTCGGTTTAGGGGTGAAGGAAACAGGCTTTGCAACCTGATAATCCTGGCTTCCAATTTCACTCCACCACTTCCTGGCTGTGTGTCTTTGAGCAGTCCTATCACCCCTCAGTGCCTCAGGTTTCTCTCCTGCAAAATGGGAGATCACAGCAGTCCTTGCCTCCTAGGTTTGTTGTAAAGATGAAACCAGATCAGGCTTGGAAGAAGCCATTTGGTATGGTGCCTGGTACACAGAGCTCCATAAGTGGGTGAGTGCCGTAAGTGAGTTAGAAATACGAAGAGCATTTCTCGGGCACTTTCCCTATGCCAGACATCTCCTGTCACATACCTGGGCAGGAGCCATTGCTGTCTCCATGTTCCTGATGGAGAGACAGAGGCAGGGATGCTGCCCCCACCTCCACCTCCACTCCTATTAAGGATGCAGGGCTTCATGCCTCTCTGCCCTTACTAGGCTGGTGGGAGGTGGGACAGCCCCAAATGCCGGGCCCCAGCCCCCGCTGGAGTTTCCTTTACTCTCATCATGGTCTTTCTGTTTCCGTGGCTTTGGTGAGGAGACCAAGGTGTGGGGCCAATGTATTTATCTCAGCCACCAACTTCCGCTTGGGGATGGAACTCTCACTAAATTTAACCTCCAAAGATCATTCCTCGGAGAGGCCTCCCAGCCTTGAGGTGAATGAGAGGAAGAGAAAGGGTGGGTAAGGAGGATGGGTAAGGGTGGGAGGGATATGGAAAAGGAAGGACCGAGGGGAAGGAGGAGGGAAAGTCTGAGAGAGCCCTGTGGGTGCACAGGCTGCTGCAGCAGGACACCTAGACCGGTTTCAGATAATGTGTGGGGGCAGGAAGTCCCTAGCTCAAGCCACTAACCTACTTTTCAGTAGAAGTTAATCTTGATTTCGGCTTTTACCTCCTGGGCTCCGGTCTTTATCAATTTCAACCTCTCCTCCACCCCAATAAACTCTTCCTCAAGATCTCTCAGCCCCTGGGCAGGAAACCCTCCCGCCCCCCTTCTTTGCACCTCTTGTCAAGATTTTAGAGGTGGTAGAAGTGAAAATAATGATGATAAAATCACTTATTAATTTCCTATTATGAGACTGTGCCCCTCCTGCTACATATCACTGCAGTCAAACACTGAAATGCCTACTTTTTGAGAGACAGAATGATTTTTAGGCCAGAACCACAGCGCCTGGGTCCAAAGCCCCACTCTGACACTTCTGGGTTGTGTGATCTTGAAATGCATCTATTCTTGGCTTCTCTGAACCTCAGTTTCCTCGTTTGTAAAACAAAAGGCACAGTGGCCTCTACGTTACTCTGATTGTCATGAGATGAAATGACTTGAGTCTTTAAGCATTTTTCCAGAGCTGGGCCCACAGGGAGCTCTTTAATTCTTGGTAGATTGTGGCTTTTGTAAGCATCCTTGTAATCACACACATTTACATTTTGAATTCTTTTCAGCTGTTATGTCAAAAGTGACCTTTCACCCATAGGCCACATGTAGTCATTGGGTGTGTTTTTAAAATGGGAATTGGTAGCCAATATTTAAACATTACGAAACTTGGCAAGTGGATAAATACAGATTTCTGGATTTATTTGGAAAGTTGGAAACTGTGACAATGACCCAGGTTGGGGCGGGTGGTGGCTGTCCCCTTTGGAGAAGGTATGAGCTCACCAGCTCACCGCAGTCTCCACCATTCCCAGTTGTCTCTCACATGGAGGCTCTATGTCAGTTGCCTTTCCTCAGTAGGGTGTGAGGTTGTTTTCTTTTTCTTATTCTTTTTAAAAAATATTTATTGATTTTTTTTTTTTAGAGAGAGAGAGAGAGAGAAACATCAATGTGAGAGTAAGACATGGACTGGCTGCCTCTTGCATGCCCCTTGCTGGGAATCAAGCCTATAACCTGGGCACATGCCCTGACTGGGAATCGAACTGGCAACCTTTCTGTGCAGTGAATGATGCCCAACCAACTGAGCAACACCAGCCAGATGCAGTTGTTTTTCTTAAAGTAATAATGATCATTAATTATAGGTCATGCTTCTAACGTATTCACTGGGTGCCAGACACTGTGCTAAGTGCATTAATTCACAGTAACTCATTTCATTCTCACAATCACCCTGTTATGATGCCCATTTTATGGGCGGTGAAGTCCAGACGCAAAGAGGTTAGAAAAGATGAGACTTAGAGGTGAGAAAATAGATGGCAATCTGAGATGACCATGAGTTTCAAGAAAATGTGAGTGTATAGTTGTATTAGTTTCCTATTGCTGCTGTAACAAATTCCCACCAACTTAGTAACTTAAAGCAATACGAATTTATTATCTTACAGTTCTGGAAGTCAGAAGTCAGACGTGAGTATATAGGATTAAAATCGAGATGTTGGCAGGAAAAATTTATCCCCAAATCCTTTTCCTGGGTCTGATTCTGTGGGAGCCCAATGGACACATGTATAGGACACATGAATCTCAAAAAATCAGGAATGCAAATAATGTACCTTTCTTTTTGTTCCGAATACAATTTAATTTATGCAAAGATCCCTTTGCACCAGGGTGCTGGGAAGTTGATAGCAGTAAACTGGGAACCACCCCTTCCCACATCTTCCTTTCCCAAGACTGTCAAAATTCCAGGGAGCTCAGGATATGCCAGGGCATTCAGGGTGAAGGAGAGGTCAATCTGATCACTGACCTACACATCCACACATGTGCCCAGCATCAATCTGCTTCTTCTTCTTTTTTTAAAATGTATATATATTATTGATTTCAGAAAGGAAGGGAGAAGGAGAGATAGAAACATCAATGATGAGAGAGCATCATTGATCAGCTGCCTCCTGTGCACCCTCTACTGGGATGGAGCCCACAACCCGGGCGTGTGCCCTTGAGCCAAGACCCTTCAGTCTGCATGGCCGACTCTCTATCCACTGAGCCAAAACAGCTAGGGCTTAACCTGCTTCTGATCCATCAGCCCTCCACTTAGAACTTGGGACCTGTCAAGAAGGGTGCAATTTCTGCTCCTCCCTAGAGTTCAGTGGTTCTCAACCTTCCTAATGCCGCGACCCTTTAATACAGTTCCTCATGTGTGGTGACCCCCAACCATAAAATTATTTTTGTTGCTACTTCATAACTGTAATTTTGCTACTACTATGAGTCATT
Source organism: Corynorhinus townsendii (assembly GCA_026230045.1). NCBI lineage: Eukaryota > Metazoa > Chordata > Mammalia > Chiroptera > Vespertilionidae > Corynorhinus > Corynorhinus townsendii. Next base: position 87,970,651 of record JAPDVU010000006.1, read on the forward strand.
ATGTAAATATCTGTGTTTTCCGATGGTCGTAGGCAACCCCTGTGAAAGGGTTGTTCGACCCCCAAAGGGGTCGCAACCCACAGGTTGAGAAGCGCTGCTATAGTTGATGATAAAGCTGATTTGGGGCCAGGAAACTGAAGCAGCCTGTGGTTTCAACTGCCCAGAGACACCACTGAGTCATTTCCTTTTTGGGGACCTGCAGTACCTCTGGGCTCTGCAAAAGGGGTCCCTCCTAGCACTTCTCTGGGGAACTTTCCATGTTTCCAGTGCTCTTTCTTTCCCTCCCCCCCAAAAAAAAGCAGGGCACAGGAACTTCCTCCCTGTTATGGGTGCTGGACTGTGCCCCCCTAAAATTTATATATTGAAGCCCCAATATCTCCGAATGTGACTGTAGTTGGAAATAGTGCCTTAAAAGGGAAAATTAAGATAAAATGGTGTCATTAGAGTTGGCCCTAATCCAATATGACTGGTGCCCTTATAAAAAGAGATTAGGTCACACACACAGAGGGAAGGCCATGCAAAGACTCAGGGAGAAGGTGGCCACCCACAAGCCAAGACTTCAGAAGGAACCAGCCCTGCCCACACTTTGTTCTCAGACTTCCAGCCTCCAGAACTGTGAGAGGCTAATTTCTCTTGTGTAAGCCATCTAGTTAGTGATACTTTACTATGGCAGCCCTAGCAAACTAATACAAGACTTCTCCTCTTTCCACAAGTCCCAGGTCATCTTGTTCTTAACTGAGAGGGTAGGGAGAGGCATTGGAAGTGGGATCTTTATAAGCGAAAGAAAGAGGCAGAGTCAGAGAAGTTGTGTAGTGGAAGCAGAGGTTGGAGTGATAGATGCAATTGCCAGGGGAGGGGGATCCACAGGCCAGGAATGCAGGTGGCCTCTGGAAGTTGGAAAAGGCAAGGAAATAGACTCATCCCTAGAACTTCCGGAAAGAATACAGCCTGCTGACACCTTGATGTTAGCACAACAAAACTGACTTGAACTCTGACCTCTAGGACTGGAAGATAACCGATTTGTGTTGTTTCAAGCTTCTAAGTTTGCAGTAACTTGTTACAGGAGCATTGAATCTGTAGGTCAAATTGGAGGGTATGGATATCTTTATAAGATTGACTCTTCCAGTCAATGAACATGGTATGATTCTCCTTTTAAAGCATCTCAATAATGTTTCATACCTTCCTTAGCAAATAATTTGAAACATTTTTAGATTTATTTCTAAGTGTTTTACATGTACTGGTGCTGTTATAAATGGCATCTTTTTAAAAGTATATTTTCTAACATCTGTTGCTAGTATATACAATGCAATAGATGTTTGTAGTCATCATGACTACAAACATCTATTGCATTGTATATACTAGCAACAGATGTTAGAAATGGATATTCTTCTCTTGTTTCTGATCTTTAGTGAAGGCTTTCAATGTTTCACCATTAAGATGAATCTGTGATAAGATTTTTAGGTAATCCTTATCAGATTAAGGAAGTCCCCTTCAGTCCTAGTTTGCTAAGAGAGTTTTTTAAATCATGAATGTGTTGTATGTTATTAAATAGTTTCTCTGTATCTCTTAAGAGTATTGCATGATCCCCAACCGCCCCCCCCCCTTAGACTGATAATGTGGTAAGTTATGTTCCTCAATATTCTAATGTTATTTAGCCTTTATTCCTGGAATAAATCCAATTTGATCATTATGTATTTTTTAATAAATTACCATATTTGATTTGCTGATGTTTGCATTTGTGTTTTGGAGGGAGGTTTTTCTGACTCAGTCTCTATTTCAGGGTTTGGTATTAAGGCAGTGCTGGCTTCATGAAAGGAACTGGGTGTGGGCAATATCCTATCTAATAAAAGAGTAATATGCAAATTGACCATCACTCCAACACACCAAATGGCCACCCCGATGTGGTCAAAGATGGCCACCCCCATCTGGACACAAGATGGCCGCCACAAGATGGCCAGCAAGGGAGGGCAGTTGTGAGCGATCAGGCCAGCAGGGAGGGCAGTTGGGGGGGACCCAGGCCTGCAGGGAAGGGCAGTTAGGGGTGACCAGGCCTGCAGGGAAGGGCAGTTGGGGGACCAGGCCTGCAGGGAAGGGCAATTGGGAGCGACCAGGCTGGCAAGGGAGGACAGTTAGGGGTGACCAGGTCGGCAGGGGAGGGCAGTTATGGGTGGCCAGGCCTGCAGGGGAGGACAGTTAGGGGCAACCAGACTGGCAGAAGAGCAGTTAGGTGTCAATCAGGTTGGCAGGGGAGTGGTTAGGGGTGATCAGGCTGGCAGGCAGGTGAGCAGTTGGGAGCCAGCAGTCCTGGATTGTGAGAGGGATGTCCAACTGCCCGTTTAGGTGGGATCGGGCCTAAATGGGCAGTCAGACATCCCTTGAGGGGTCCCAGATTGGAGAGGGTGCAGGGTGGGCTGAGGGACACCTCTCCCATTCACAAATTTCGTGCACTGGGCCTCTAGTTTTCTATATTCAGAAACAGTTTGTATATGGTTAGCAGATATTTAGTAGAATTCATTGGTAAACACATCTGGATCTGGTGTCTTATTTGTGGGAAGGGCGTTTTGTTTTGTTTTTTGTGGAGGAAGGTTTTTATGTTATTATTCAATTTCTTTAATAAGTTTTAAATTGTTCAGACTGTGTTTTTTCTTGATTTGGGTTTTTAAACTACATTTTTCTAGAAGTTTGAATATTTTAACTACATTTTCACAATTATGGGTGAATAGATGCCACATTGGTGAATAAAATAATTCTTTTTAAAATACATTTTTATTCATTTTAGATAGAGAGGAAGGGAAAGGGAGAAAGAGATAGAAATGTCAAACGTCTACCTCCTGCATGCCCCCACAAGGGATCGAGCCACAATTGGGCATGTGCCCAGACCAGGAATCAAACCTGTGACCTATTGGTGCATGGGTCAACATTCAACCACTGAGCCACATCAGCCTGAAAAAAGTCATTCTTTATGTATTGTTATTTCAACCTTTGCAGGCTCCATAATTATGTTTCCCTTTTCATCACTGATATTTCTAATTTTCACCTTCTCTTTGTTTTTCCTTGATCAATGTCACTAGAAGTTTATCTTTTTTCTTCTTTTCAAGAAAACTATACTTGCCCTTCTTATTATGTATTTGTTTTCTAAATTTTCTGCCCTTATATTGACTATTTCCTTCCTTTTGTTTCCTATATATGGCTTTACTCTGTTATTCTTTTTGAATACTCAGAATTCAATACCTGGCTCATTGATTTTCATTTAAGGCTATAAATTTCCCTCTAAGTGTTACTCTGATACACGTCAGAAGTTTGATATGTAATGATTTTCAGTTCTAGAGATTAAAACATTGCATTCCTGTGTTCTGCTTTGTTAATGAATTTTATCTGCCTTTTTCCTTTTCCATAGTATAAATCTGGAGCTTCTCATGCCTGTTTATTATCTCTTGGTGCCAATGAACAAAATGGCCTCACATCCTTAAAAACTGCAAGGCTTCCTAATGACTGGTTAAGAAGAAAAAAAGAAGAAGAAGAAAAGGAAAGAAGGAGAAAGGAAGAAAGAAAGAAAGAATGAAAGAAAGAAAGAAAGAAAGAAAGAAAGAAAGAAAGAAAGAAAGAAAGAAAGGATTCTCTAACGATTTTTAATATTAATTAATTTTTTAAATGTTGACAGTATTACAAATGTCCCCCACACACACACTTTGCCCTGTCAGGCCTTCATCATATTATTGTCTGTGTTCATTGGTTGTGCATATATGCATATATGTTCTTTGGTTAAACTCTTCCCATTTTTCCCACTTCCACCCCCTCCCCTCTGCATCTGACAATGCATTTATGTTGGGTATATATCTAGGGGTGCATTTGCCTATGTTCAATATTCAAGAAGAAGGACAAAATAGAGTTACTCTTGCACTGGCTGTTGTTGTTCAGTGGTTAGAGTGTCGATCTACACACTGAAAGGTCGTGGGTTTGATTCCCAGTCAAGGGCACGTACCTGGGTTGCAGGGACGATCCCTGGCTCTGGTTGGGGAGCATACAGAAGGTAACCAATCGCTGTGTCTCTCAAATAGAAGTTTCCCTCTCTCTCCGCCCCTCCCCCTCCTTCCCTTCCACTCTCTCTAAAAATCAATGGAAAAAATATCCTCAAGTGATGATTAACAAAAAAATAAAATAAAAATGTAGTTACTCTTTGAGATGTGAAGACCTGTTATATACAGTAATTTAGAAAGTGTGGTTTTAGAATGTAAATGTACAAATGAAAGGTAAGAGAATATTTATTTATGTTATGGTAAGCAAATATTTTATCATAAAAATACTAAATATAAAGAAACATATTATTAAATAATATTATTAAATTAAATATTATTGCTAGATTACATTAAAATTAAGATCTGTTTTACAAAAGGCACCAGTTCAGTGAATGAAAAAGTAATCCACAAGGCCACGGGGTCATAGGCTACCAAGGAGACAGAACTGAACCTCACAGCACCCTGCTTGGCCCCGGAGGATGGCTGGTTAGCCAGAGATGGGTAAGATTCCACAAGGAAGGAACAACCTAAGACAGGCACAGTCGCAGAGGGGCCATCAGGAGAGAACTTGGGGGGGCAACAGAAGTGGGGCACAGACCCTCACCCCCCCAACATTGCACGGGCTTGAACCCTCACCCCCTTCTAAAGGAGGTCTCCTGCCCCATGGCTGCTTCGCGCTTCCCACACCCAGCTCAGATCGGGGCCCCGGCAACAGAAAGAGACCTGGCCCAGCTCACATCGAGATACAGGCGACAGACAGAGACTTGGCCCAGCTCAGATCGGGACCCAGGTAACAGACAAGAGACTTGGCCAACAGCAGTTGCCCTATATCTAAATTCAGCGAGCATTTGGAATGCTCAGGGCCCACTCAAGAATGCAAATAATCCTTCCCACTAATATTTACAGGGTAAACTAAGATTGTTGGTAGAGTATTAAATGTGACAGTAAAATAGTAATTGAGTTTTCAGATTAATTTAAATAGCCTAACTGAAATAAGTGAATATTCAAGTAAATTTAATTGTACTGGACAAAAAGCTGTTCTTAAAGTAATAACTAAAATTTCTATTGGTAGTTCATCTCATGGTAAAATTCCTGAATATGCAATGAACCTAAAGCAGTCATATTTTGGGGCAAAAAAAAAATTTTTTTTAATTTAAAGTTATCAAGACTGCATTATAAAATTTACAAAAACCTCCATTAATAAAAAAAAAAGGGGGGGGATAGTAGGGCAATATCATGTAAGGAAAAATATCCTATAAGTAAATTACATCTAGAAAATTTTTACTTTACCAAATTAAGTTTCATTTGCAATGCTAACAGCAAGACGGCCATTAAAAACACACATGGTGTCTAAATAAGACAAAAGAAAATCGTTTGAACAAAAATAAAAAGGATCCCGAATCAATTATATAGAAAAGATTCCTTTATTAACTTGTAGTCGAGAATATATTTGTATATTTTCAGAAAACAACCCCAAGACCAGGTGGATTCCTGCAACAGAGAGGAATTGACAGGTGTGCTCCAACCACAAAGACAAGAGGAGAAAACAGTCCAGAGATGGAAGACGTTGACAACGCCTTGCCACGCTAGCAGTCAGCAGCTGTGCATCGCTGCAGGTTGCCTAGGACCAAACCAGAGAGGGTCAGACCTGCATTGCCACCATGTGCCCACCATCCAGATATCATTGCTGACATGTACACATAAGGAACTGTTAGACATTGAAACGGGGACTCAGAACTGTTGGACATTGAAATTGGGACTCAAGCATTTTTTTGTTTTGTTTTGTTTTGTTATTATATGTTTATTTCTAGTCTGCAAAGGTAAAACTTTTTAAAGGAAAGAAATGGTGGGAAAAAGATACAGAGGCAAAGAAGCATTGAACAGACTGTCAAACTACATTGGGAAGACAGGGGAGGTTGGGCGAGGGGGGTTGTAAGAGACCAACTGAAGGACTTGTACGCATGCATATAAGCACAACCAGTGGATATAAGACACTGGGGCGGGGGGGGGGGGGGAGGGCGGGCAGGTGAAGGCATGTACTGGGAGTAGGGGAGGTCAGGGGGAGGTCAATGGGGGGAAAAAAGGAGACATATGTACTACTATTTGTAATACTTAAAACAATAAAAAAAAAGAAAAGTAGGAAAAAGGGCAGTTTACAGATATGCAAAAGGATTAGGGGTCTTCAAAAGGCTTAGTGATATGCAAGGGTTGGGGTTACATGGGAAAATAGCAAAATGGAGAGCCAAAATTAACAGGTAAGAAGGCTGGAGAGTGCAAAAAGGGCTGGGGATTTTCAGAGGGCTGGGGATTCTGGTTTCTGTTACAAATCTTTGTTAATCTTTCCATGATAATAGGCAGCTCCAAATGGGGAGGAAGGGCTGCATCTCCAGGTCAGCGCCAGCCAGGGTAGAATGTGCCTTCTGTAATCAGAATAAAACAAACAATCATGAAAAAAACAAAAACCTCCCAAGAAAGAAAAGCCCAGGATAGATGGCTTCTATGGTGATTTCTCCCAAAGATTTAATGAAGAATTAACACCAATCTCTCTTGAGCTCTTCCCTCCCCCCCCCCCAAAAAAAAAAAAAAAACAAAGAGGAAGGAACACTTCTAACTCATTCTGAGGACAATGTTACCTTGTTACCAAAGCAAGACAATGGTATCACAATAAAACTACAGGTAAATATCACTTATGAATATAGATGCAGAAATCTGCCAACAAAATACTAGGAAGCCCAGTCCAGCAATATGTGAAAAGGGTCATATATCATGACTGCTTGAGATAGAATGCAAGGATAGTTCAATATAAAAGGTCAATATAATACACCACATTGACTTCCAGGTGGTGGTAAATGCAGGACTCAAATCCTCCCACAACCACATCAAAAAAGACAATGAAACTACAGAACAACCACCATTCAGAACTGCCTGAAATCTAGCTGAATGGCAATCTTACAGCTCTGGGTTTAAAAAAGCCACATGCAGACTGGTAGGAGGGGCAGAGAGGAGGAATGGGCTAGTCCCATGACTATGGGTGGCAGTTTAAAATCAGGAGAAATATATTGGCTGCAGAGGTTCCCCCAGAGAGTGAGGGGTATCAGCCCCACACCAGACCTCCCAGCCCAGGGTTCCAGTGCTGGGAAGAGAAATCCACATAACTTCTGGCTATAAAAAACAATGTATATTGTGGTGAAGTGAGACAGAGGGCGCTGGAGTCCCAGGTAGTTCCCCTTAAAGGGCCCATGCATGGACTTACTTGGACTCACTCCCTCTGAGTTCCAGTGCTGGGGCAGCAGCTTGAAAGGAACCAAGTACATACAGGGAGAAACTGATTTGTCTGGCATCAGGGTGAGAGCTGGGGGAGCAGCTTATAGCCAGACAGAAGTGCTGGCAGAGGTAATTGTTCCTTTTCAGACACACATGCGTGCACACACACACACACACACACACACACACACACATCTGACAAGCAGGCACCATATCTAAGTCTCCATCAACCTGGCTTACACTATTTGACCCATCCCGGTGATTCCCCAAGACCCCACCTCACCCAACTTCTGGGCTCATCCAACATTTTTCCAAAGGCTTTACCCAACTGCCTTCTCTTGCCTCATGCTTCATACTTTCCTAAAATCTCTCAAACAAGCAGCATCTGGACACTGTGTACCCCCTACCTCCTGCTAAGTGGCCCCAGGTTCAGCATTAGCAGCAGCCCACCTTGGTTCACAGTGTGGCCTCTCCTGGGCACTTCCAAGCCCAACATAAGTAGCAGCCATCTGCAGATTGCTCTGTAGCTCGTGCCAATTGACTCCAGGCAGCACTTAGGCAGTGGCTGACTTTGCACCTCCTGGGAGGCCCCAGAGCCAGTGCACCCAGTAGACAGCTTTAGACATGCCAGATTACAACCCTACCACTTCCATGAGCAATATATTCAAGGGGAAGACTCAGTGAGCAACAAAGCCCCACTGAAACAAGTCGTGCTCTGCAGGGTGGACTACTGAACAGCCGCTCCTTTGCTGTAGTTGCAGTTAATCCTCATAACCAATTGGCCTGGGGGTCAATCCCTCCCAGTGGTGCCAACAGAAATCAAGGCTCAACTACAACAGGACAGTGTACACAGTCCACACAGGGGCACACCTGGAGCACACAGCTCAGGTGACTGGGGAGGCTGTGCCACTGGGCCCTACAAGACACCTATTATACAAGGTCACTGTACCAAGACTGGGAGATGTAGCAGCTCTAATTAATGTATACAAACAAACATAGGGAAGCAGCCAAAATGCAAAGACAAAAAAGCCAGGTTCCAAATGAAAGAACAGGAGTAATATCCAAAAAAAGAACTAAATGAAATGGAGGCAAGCAAACTACCTGATACAGAGTTCAAAACAATGCTTATAAGGATGTTCAAGGAATTTAGTAAGAATTTCAACAGCATCAAAAAGGAATCAATAGCCCTAGCTAGTTTGGCTCAGTGGATAGAGCATTAGCCTGTGGACTGAAGGGTCCCAGATTCGATTCCAGGAAAGGGCACATGCCTGGGTTGCAGGCTCAATCCCCAGTAGGGGGAATGCAGGAGACAGCCAATCAATGATTCTCTCTCATCATTGATGTTTCTATCTCTCTCTCCCTCTCCTTTCCTCTCTGAACTCAATAAAAATATATATATTTTTAAAAGGAATCAACAATAGAGTAGATGGCTCTGAGAATCAAATTGGTGATTTGGAATATAAGGAAGCAAAAAACACCCAAACAGAACAGCAAAAAGAAAAAAGAATCCAAAAAATATGAAGATAGTGTAAGGAACCTCTGAGACAGCTTCAAGTGTACCAACATTATCATCATGAGGGTACCAGAAGAAGAGAGAGAGAGAGAAAGAAACTGGAAATCTTTTTGAAAAAATAATGACAGAAAATGTCCCTTATTTTGGGGAAGAAAATAGACATACAAATCCAGGAAGCACAGAGAGTCCCAAACAAGATGAGTCCCAAAGAGGCCCACACCAAGATACATCGTAATCAAAATGGCAAAGGTTAAAAACAGGGTGAGAATCTTAAAAGCAGCAAGAGAAAAGCAGTTAGTTACCTACAAGGGAGCTCCCATAAAACTGTCAACTGATTTCTCAACAGAAACTTTGCAGACCAGAAAGAGTGGCAAGAAATATTCAGTGATAAAAAGCAAGGACCTACAACCAAGATTAGTCTACCCAGCAAAGCTATCATTTAGACTTAAAGGACAGGTAAAGAGCTTCCCAGACAAGAAAAAGCTAACGTCCATCACCACCAAACCAGAATTACATGAAATGTTAAATGGTCTTTTTTAAGAAGAAGAAGAAAAGAAAAAATATGAACAATAAAATGACAATAAATACATATATGTCAACAATTGAATTTAAAAATTAAGATAAGCAAATAAGCAGAACAGAAACAGATTCATAGATACAGAAAACATTTTGTATGGGTTGCCAGATGGGAAGGGGGTTGAGTATGGGTGTAAAAAGTGAAGGGATCAAGAAGTATAAATTAGCTGGACCAGTGTGGTTCAATGGTTGAGCATTGACCTATAAACCAGGAGGTCATGGTTTGATTCCCAGTCAGGGCACATGCCTGGGTTGTGGGCTCAATCTCCACTGGGAGTCATGCAGGAGGCAGCCAATCAATGATTTTCTCTCATCATTGATTTCTATCTCTCCCTCTCCCTCCCTCTCTGAAATCAATAAAAATATTTTTTTTAAAAAAGAAGTGCAAATTGGTAGTTACAGAATAGTCATGGGGATGTAAAGTACAGCATAGAGAATATAGTCCATAATATTCTAATAACTATGTATGATGTCAGATGAGTATGAGATTTATCAGGATGATCACATAGTAAGTTATTTAATGTCTAATCACTGGAGTGTACACCTGAAACTAGTATAATATTATATGTCAATTGTAATAGAAAAATAAAAATGATTTTAAAATGTAATATACCACATTAAGAAAATAAAGGGATAAAACATATTATCATTCCACTTAGTGCAGCAAAAGCTTTTGACAAAATTCAAAACCATATTCACATGCTAAGTAAAATAAGTCAGACAGAGGAAGACAAATACCATCTGATCACTCTTATATGTGGAATCTTAAAAAAAAAAAAAAGCTCAGAGATACAGAAAAGAGATTGGTTATTTTTTTTAAAAAGGGCATGGGGTGGGAGAAATGGGTGAACTTTAAAAAAATTTTTTAATTTAATTTGTTCTAAAACTTACTATTTTGGGAGGTCATCTATGTCTAACTAATATGCAGTGGTTTGGTTATTCACAGTTTACCCTAAATTTGGAAGGATACTGAATCTACAAGCAATTGAAGTGATCTATACCCTCACAGCACGCAAAGTGAGGAATCATAGTAATCACCCGCACCAGTGATTAGATGTCAAAAAAACAGCTGAGCAGAAGTGGCTTCATGGGGAAAGTTGCCCCCTTCACACCACACTTGGTGCACAGCCAATGCATTGCAGGTGTTGAAGAGTGTTGCAGTGGAGACGCCCCTGGCCGGCCACGCTCCTGTGCATAGTTGCATTTGTAGCCAAGGTGCCTGCCTTCTTTGGAGGACTTTTCATAAAGAGCCTGATGATGACTCCTGACATACATATGAAGATGAATAATGTCCTGACACACACTACAACATGATGGGCTTTGAAAACATGATGCTTACTGAAAGAAGGCAGACACAAAAGGCCACATATTACATGATTCCGTTTGTACAAAATGTCCAGAATAGGTAAACCCATAGAGACAAAGTAGGTTAGTGGCTCTTAGGGTCTAGGGATGGAAGCTTTTGTGCACATTTCATTACATAGGTATAA